>OY284493.1:45136229-46336229 GCA_958336395.1 Ctenicera cuprea
GAATGCCAACGCATTTGGTTTTATAACGACAACCTAATTTAAAGTCGGTCCAAACACTAACCTTTACTTCCAACCCCGTAATGTTTAGACTAGAAATCTACGGTTAATAAGCTTTAAAAACATAACAAACAGTTAATTCGTAGCTTTTACACTATAAAAATTGATCTTTGTAAGCTGTATGTAAGTGCTACCATCATATATACATTCCGCCAGGAAATTGTTGCATGAAAATAAGAAGCAGAGATCCTTTTTTGAGTAAGCAGGCTTTTTTGTCTAATTGTAATTATTATCGGAATGCCAACGCATTTGGTTTTATAACGACAACCTAATTTAAAGTCGGTCCAAACACTAACCTTTACTTCCAACCCCGTAATGTTTAGACTAGAAATCTACGGTTAATAAGCTTTAAAAACATAACAAACAGTTAATTCGTAGCTTTTACACTATAAAAATTGATCTTTGTAAGCTGTATGTAAGTGCTACCATCATATATACATTCCGCCAGGAAATTGTTGCGTGAAAATAAGAAGCAGAGACCCTTTTTTGAGTAAGCAGGCTTTGTTTATCTAATTGTAATTATTACCGGAATGCCAACGCATTTGGTTTTATAACGACAACCTAATTTAAAGTCGGTCCAAACACTAACCTTTACTTCCAACCCCGTAATGTTTAGACTAGAAATCTACGGTTAATAAGCTTTAAAAACATAACAAACAGTTAATTCGTAGCTTTTACACTATAAAAATTGATCTTTGTAAGCTGTATGTAAGTGCTACCATCATATATACATTCCGCCAGGAAATTGTTGCGTGAAAATAAGAAGCAGAGACCCTTTTTTGAGTAAGCAGGCTTTGTTTATCTAATTGTAATTATTACCGGAATGCCAACGCATTTGGTTTTATAACGACAACCTAATTTAAAGTCGGTCCAAACACTAACCTTTACTTCCAACCCCGTAATGTTTAGACTAGAAATCTACGGTTAATAAGCTTTAAAAACATAACAAACAGTTAATTCGTAGCTTTTACACTATAAAAATTGATCTTTGTAAGCTGTATGTAAGTGCTACCATCATATATACATTCCGCCAGGAAATTGTTGCGTGAAAATAAGAAGCAGAGACCCTTTTTTGAGTAAGCAGGCTTTGTTTATCTAATTGTAATTATTACCGGAATGCCAACGCATTTGGTTTTATAACGACAACCTAATTTAAAGTCGGTCCAAACACTAACCTTTACTTCCAACCCCGTAATGTTTAGACTAGAAATCTACGGTTAATAAGCTTTAAAAACATAACAAACAGTTAATTCGTAGCTTTTACACTATAAAAATTGATCTTTGTAAGCTGTATGTAAGTGCTACCATCATATATACATTCCGCCAGGAAATTGTTGCATGAAAATAAGAAGCAGAGACCCTTTTTTGAGTAAGCAGGCTTTGTTTATCTAATTGTAATTATTACCGGAATGCCAACGCATTTGGTTTTATAACGACAACCTAATTTAAAGTCGGTCCAAACACTAACCTTTACTTCCAACCCCGTAATGTTTAGACTAGAAATCTACGGTTAATAAGCTTTAAAAACATAACAAACGGTTAATTCGTAGCTTTTAGACTATAAAAATTGATCTTTGTTAGCTGTATGTAAGTGCTACCATCATATATACATTCCGCCAGGAAAGTGTTGCGTGAAAATAAGAAGCAGAGACCCTTTTTTGAGTAAGCAGGCTTTGTTTACCTAATTGTAATTATTACCGGAATGCCAACGCATTTGGTTTTATAACGACAACATAATTTAAAGTCGGTCCAAACACTAACCTTTACTTCCAACCCCGTAATGTTTAGACTAGAAATCTACGGTTAATAAGCTTTAAAAACATAACAAACAGTTAATTCGTAGCTTTTACACTATAAAAATTGATCTTTGTAAGCTGTATGTAAGTGCTACCATCATATATACATTCCGCCAGGAAATTGTTGCATGAAAATAAGAAGCAGAGATCCTTTTTTGAGTAAGCAGGCTTTTTTTGTCTAATTGTAATTATTATCGGAATGCCAACGCATTTGGTTTTATAACGACAACATAATTTAAAGTCGGTCCAAACAGTAACCTTTACTTCCAACCCCGTAATGTTTAGACTAGAAATCTACGGTTAATAAGCTTTAAAAACATAACAAACAGTTAATTCGTAGCTTTTACACTATAAAAATTGATCTTTGTAAGCTGTATGTAAGTGCTACCATCATATATACATTCCGCCAGGAAATTGTTGCGTGAAAATAAGAAGCAGAGACCCTTTTTTGAGTAAGCAGGCTTTGTTTATCTAATTGTAATTATTACCGGAATGCCAACGCATTTGGTTTTATAACGACAACCTAATTTAAAGTCGGTCCAAACACTAACCTTTACTTCCAACCCCGTAATGTTTAGACTAGAAATCTACGGTTAATAAGCTTTAAAAACATAACAAACAGTTAATTCGTAGCTTTTACACTATAAAAATTGATCTTTGTAAGCTGTATGTAAGTGCTACCATCATATATACATTCCGCCAGGAAATTGTTGCGTGAAAATAAGAAGCAGAGACCCTTTTTTGAGTAAGCAGGCTTTGTTTATCTAATTGTAATTATTACCGGAATGCCAACGCATTTGGTTTTATAACGACAACCTAATTTAAAGTCGGTCCAAACACTAACCTTTACTTCCAACCCCGTAATGTTTAGACTAGAAATCTACGGTTAATAAGCTTTAAAAACATAACAAACAGTTAATTCGTAGCTTTTACACTATAAAAATTGATCTTTGTAAGCTGTATGTAAGTGCTACCATCATATATACATTCCGCCAGGAAATTGTTGCATGAAAATAAGAAGCAGAGACCCTTTTTTGAGTAAGCAGGCTTTGTTTATCTAATTGTAATTATTACCGGAATGCCAACGCATTTGGTTTTATAACGACAACCTAATTTAAAGTCGGTCCAAACACTAACCTTTACTTCCAACCCCGTAATGTTTAGACTAGAAATCTACGGTTAATAAGCTTTAAAAACATAACAAACAGTTAATTCGTAGCTTTTACACTATAAAAATTGATCTTTGTAAGCTGTATGTAAGTGCTACCATCATATATACATTCCGCCAGGAAATTGTTGCATGAAAATAAGAAGCAGAGATCCTTTTTTGAGTAAGCAGGCTTTTTTGTCTAATTGTAATTATTATCGGAATGCCAACGCATTTGGTTTTATAACGACAACCTAATTTAAAGTCGGTCCAAACACTAACCTTTACTTCCAACCCCGTAATGTTTAGACTAGAAATCTACGGTTAATAAGCTTTAAAAACATAACAAACAGTTAATTCGTAGCTTTTACACTATAAAAATTGATCTTTGTAAGCTGTATGTAAGTGCTACCATCATATATACATTCCGCCAGGAAATTGTTGCGTGAAAATAAGAAGCAGAGACCCTTTTTTGAGTAAGCAGGCTTTGTTTATCTAATTGTAATTATTACCGGAATGCCAACGCATTTGGTTTTATAACGACAACCTAATTTAAAGTCGGTCCAAACACTAACCTTTACTTCCAACCCCGTAATGTTTAGACTAGAAATCTACGGTTAATAAGCTTTAAAAACATAACAAACGGTTAATTCGTAGCTTTTAGACTATAAAAATTGATCTTTGTTAGCTGTATGTAAGTGCTACCATCATATATACATTCCGCCAGGAAAGTGTTGCGTGAAAATAAGAAGCAGAGACCCTTTTTTGAGTAAGCAGGCTTTGTTTACCTAATTGTAATTATTACCGGAATGCCAACGCATTTGGTTTTATAACGACAACCTAATTTAAAGTCGGTCCAAACACTAACCTTTACTTCCAACCCCGTAATGTTTAGACTAGAAATCTACGGTTAATAAGCTTTAAAAACATAACAAACAGTTAATTCGTAGCTTTTACACTATAAAAATTGATCTTTGTAAGCTGTATGTAAGTGCTACCATCATATATACATTCCGCCAGGAAATTGTTGCATGAAAATAAGAAGCAGAGATCCTTTTTTGAGTAAGCAGGCTTTTTTTGTCTAATTGTAATTATTATCGGAATGCCAACGCATTTGGTTTTATAACGACAACCTAATTTAAAGTCGGTCCAAACACTAACCTTTACTTCCAATCCCGTAATGTTTAGACTAGAAATCTACGGTTAATAAGCTTTAAAAACATTACAAACAGTTAATTCGTAGCTTTTACACTATAAAAATTGATCTTTGTAAGCTGTATGTAAGTGCTACCATCATATATACATTCCGCCAGGAAATTGTTGCATGAAAATAAGAAGCAGAGATCCTTTTTTGAGTAAGCAGGCTTTTTTTGTCTAATTGTAATTATTATCGGAATGCCAACGCATTTGGTTTTATAACGACAACCTAATTTAAAGTCGGTCCAAACACTAACCTTTACTTCCAATCCCGTAATGTTTAGACTAGAAATCTACGGTTAATAAGCTTTAAAAACATTACAAACAGTTAATTCGTAGCTTTTACACTATAAAAATTGATCTTTGTAAGCTGTATGTAAGTGCTACCATCATATATACATTCCGCCAGGAAATTGTTGCATGAAAATAAGAAGCAGAGATCCTTTTTTGAGTAAGCAGGCTTTTTTTGTCTAATTGTAATTATTATCGGAATGCCAACGCATTTGGTTTTATAACGACAACCTAATTTAAAGTCGGTCCAAACACTAACCTTTACTTCCAATCCCGTAATGTTTAGACTAGAAATCTACGGTTAATAAGCTTTAAAAACATTACAAACAGTTAATTCGTAGCTTTTACACTATAAAAATTGATCTTTGTAAGCTGTATGTAAGTGCTACCATCATATATACATTCCGCCAGGAAATTGTTGCATGAAAATAAGAAGCAGAGATCCTTTTTTGAGTAAGCAGGCTTTTTTTGTCTAATTGTAATTATTATCGGAATGCCAACGCATTTGGTTTTATAACGACAACATAATTTAAAGTCGGTCCAAACAGTAACCTTTACTTCCAATCCCGTAATGTTTAGACTACAAATCTACGGTTAATAAGCTTTAAAAACATAACAAACAGTTAATTCGTAGCGTCTCGCGTTGTTTTTGCTTCGGTTTAGGGAAATGGGATACGTGCTTTTCTGAATTACAGCTATTTGTATTTTGAAATTGTACGCAAAAGTCTCATAAAATGTTATTGTGCATATTTACTTGCTTGTTTCAAAAACACAATTTAGGGCCTCGTGGAACCAATTCTGATAATTGCGCAAATTCAATTGTCAAACATACCTAATAGGGATGTACGTAAAGCGAGATATCTTTATGCAGACTGCATTTCAATTTTAAGCACAAAACTTATTGAATGGCCACGACACCCACGGTTGACATGGGTTACGAGCCTATGCGTCTGACGTAGCAAACTTCCGGATAGCTTACTGATGAAACTATCGAATAAAAACTATAGAATTTTTTGATTGTACAAAAATATTGGAATTGTTCAATAGTAGAAAACTATTCTAATGAAACGAATGAATTTAGTACAGTTATACTAATTCAAAGTTACTCTCATTCCAAAACAATTTAGGCGGAGATCTTTTATCAAGTTGTGCTGTATATCATTACTCAGTGGCGTAACAAGACTACTCGGCGCCGGTTTGCGTGCAAGTGCAAGCGCCTATTAATAATACTGTTAATAATAATAATTTGGGTTAGGTATTCTGAAATAATTCTGTTATTTTGGTATTTTTCAAAGTGCGTTTGATAAAATGAAAAATGAACACATAATATTGAGAACAAATAATAATACTAAATATCACAAAAAAAAAACTAATACCCAAATAGGCATATATGGGTCGGTGATCAGATAATAACCTATACTTGGGTATCTATATACTAAATCCCTAACTGACCGTAATAGGCCGACTAAATCTTGCATCTTAGAAAGATTTATCACTATAATACAACGGCGGCCGCATACATGTCGGTTAAGTTTATTGATTGTTTTCAGCGAAAAATTATCTTGCTCACTTCTGTTGGTATATTTTTGGGTATTTATGGCTTACTTTAATTCTAGCGGATCGGAAATGTCTATCGTCTAAATGTCGCTGACAACAAACCAATATATACCAGACAAATTCTACCGACCTAAACAATTGAAATTTCGACTAGATTCCGCTTATTATTAAAAAGTGTTTACTACAAAAATGTTTACAACAAATTCTAGATGCTTCTCTCTAACAACTATGCTTTTAGTGACGATGCATTCAGTAACATGCCTTACATCTCAAGGCAACTTAGATATTTATTATATTATATTTCCGGCCTTCTTTTCAGTTTTTCTGAACGTATTTTTTTGCGGGAGTAACTCTTATTCAGACCGGCAGTATTTAATTGTAAACGTTTTCTTGCGCATGCATGCTCCAACTTAATTTTAATGTAGGTTAGCACTTATGTATATGCTAACGAAATTATATTATCGATTATACTGACTTAATTAGTAATCCATTTTAATACAAGTTAAGCCATGTTCGACCACAGATTAATGAAACTGGCAGTGCCGTATTACCAACTTGGCTGAGTAGGCGATAGCCTAGGTCCCCAGTATTAAAAGGGGCACAAAAGCTCACCCAATAAAAATAATGTTAACAAAATGTTTTTAATATTGTAGCGAAATATTCTGTAACATATTTTTTTGTGTCGCCTTATACCACGTTTAGTAAATAGCACGCGCTGTGACAATTGTCAAATATCAGACCTGTGAGATTCTGATAACTTAAGCTAAGGGATATAAACCGCTAGCGGAAATATAAGTAATTCACATATGTGCTCTGAAAATGAGGTTCTGTCAAACCAAAGAAATTTTTTACTTTCCTATACTTGCAGTATATTGTTTTAATTAAATTTTTTCCAATTTTTTAGATCTCTGAGAATCCAAAAGAGCAGTTTTTACAAAATATCTGTCTGTGAGTGTGTGAGATAGTCACTGTGCGTGCGAAAAACTTTTAAAACAATATGACAAAGCTTCAAATTATAAATTTATAATATTCCAAGTATAAATTTCCAGTTTGAAAGTAGAAATTTTTAGGTTTAAAGTATAAATTTCTAATTTTAAATTAGAAATTTCTGGTTCTAAAGCAGAAATTTATACGTTTAAAATAGGAATTTCTAGTTTTGATGTAGAAAGTTCTATTTTTAAAGTTAAGAATTTTTAGTTTTGTTTTTAAAGCAGAAATTTTTGTTTTATAGTAGAAATTTCTAGTTTTAAATTAAAAATTTCTGATTTTAAACCAAAATTACTGGTTTTAAAGAAGAAATTCCTATTTACTAGAAATTTCTCCTTTAAATGTAGAAATGTCTGCTTTATTCTGGTTTAAAACTAGAAATTTCTAATAGAAAACTGAAACTGACTACTTTAAAATTAGAAATTTATAATTTAAAGCTAGAAAGTTCTACTTAACTTAAAAATTTCTATTTTATAAATAGAAATTTTTTCGTTAATAACTAGAAATTTCTACTTTAAAAACTAGACATTTCTAGTTATTAACGTAAACATTTTTAGTTTTAAAATGGAAAAATTAAGTTTTTACAGTAGAAATTTTTAAGGTAAAGTAGAAATTTTTAAGGTAAAGTATACATTTTTAAGGTTAAGTAGAAATTTTTAGCTTTAAATTTTAAAGTAGAAAATTTCAGTTTTAAATTAGAAATTTCTAGTTTCAAAGTAGAAATTTCCACTTTTAAATTAGAAATTTCTGGTACCAAAGCAGACATTTCTACTTTTAAAGGAGAAGTTTCTAGTTTTTCAGTAGAAGGTTCTGGTTTTAAAGTAGAAATTGCTAGTTTTTTTTATGAAAAAATTTCCTGTTTTAAAGTAACAATTTCTAGTTTTAAAGTAACAATTTCTAGTTTTAAAGTAGAAATTTTTGGTTTCATACAGAAATGTCTAGTTTTTAAAGTGGAAATTTCTAGTTTTGTTTTTAAATGTGGGAATTCCTTGTTGGAAAGCAGACATTTTTAGTTTTAAAATAGAACTTTCTACACTTTAAAGTAAAAAGTACTACTTTTAGAGTAAAATTTCTATTTTTTAAACTAGAAATTTTTATTTTTAAAGTAAAGTTTTTAGAGTAGAAATTTCTAATTATTAAACTAAAAATTTCTAGTAATAATATCTAGTTTTTAAAGTAGAAATTATTAGTTTGTAAAGTAAACATTTCTAGTTTTAAAGTAGAAATTTCTGTTTTCAAAGTAGAAATTTCTAGTTTTTAAAGTAGAAATTTCTAGTTTTGTACTTAAAAACAAATTTCTTCTTTTAAAGTTGAAATATCTAGCTTTAAATTAGAAATTTCTATTTTTAAAGCAGAAATTTCAAGTTTTAAAGTATACATTTCTAGTTCCTTAAGTAGAAATTTCTAGGTTTGAAATAGAAAATGTTCTAGATTTTAAAGTACAAATTTCTATATTAAAAGTGCAAATATCCAGTTTTTAAAGTAGAAATATCTAATTGTATAGTGGAAATTTCTAGTTCGAAAGTAGAATTTTCTAGTGTTAAAGTAGAAATTTTTACGTTTTTAACAGAAATTTCTCTTTTCAAGTAGAAAATTCTAGTTTAAAAGTAGAAACTCTTATTTTTAAAGCAGACATTACTAGTTTTAAAGTATAAATTTCTAGTTTTTAAAAAGAAATTTCTAGTTTTTGAAGTTCACACTTCTAGTTAATAAAGTAAAATTTTTTTAGAGTGGAAGTATCTATTTTTTAAAGTAGAAATTTCTAGTTTTAAAGTAGAATTTGCTAGTTTTATAGTAGAAATTCTAGTCTTAGTAAAAATTTCTAGTATTTTAACTAGAAATTTTTAGTTTTGTTGTTAAATTGAAAATTTCTGGTTTTAAAGTAAAAATTTCTAGTTTTAAAGTAGAAAATTTCTAGTATGTAAAGTAAAAATTTGTAGTTTTAAAGTAAATTTCTAATTTTTAAAGTGGAAATTTCTAGTTTTGTTTTTAAAGTAGAAATTTCTGGTTTGAAATTAGAAATTCCTGGTTTTAAAGCAGAAGTTCTAGTTTTAAAGTAGAAATTTCCAGTTTTGTACGTAGAAATTCCTAGTTTTGAAGTAGAAAATTTTCTAGTTTTTCTAGCTATTAAAGTAAAAATTTCTATTTTTGAAGTAGAAATATAAAGCTTTTAAAAAAAATAATTTCTAGTCATAAAGTAGAAATTTCTAGTTCTAAAGTAGAAATTTCTAGTATTTTAAGCAGAAATTTCTAGTTTTAAATTAGAAATTTCTACTTTTTAATTACAAATTTCCAGTTTAAAAGCAGAAATTTATTTCTTTTAAGTAAAAATTATTAGTTTTTAAAGGAAAAATTCCTGGTTTTATTGAAGAAATGTCTAATTGTTAAGTAGAAACTGCTATTTATATTTTATTTGCTGTGGCTTTGCGGAGCCATCTTAGTGGTAGTATAGGAGTGGTGGCTGGCATACAAAATATAACAAAAGAATCTAAAATTTTTAGAGATTATGGTTCACAGTCACATAAAAGGTGCAAACCCCTTTTAATATTTTATTTAAAATGTTCAAATTAACGAGCACACAGAATTAAATTGAAAATCTTAGTGTTCATTTACATATTAAGCGAACAATTTCAATTCCCAAATTGTTTTCTTAATATTTATTACATTTTTATTGCAGCAGGAAAAGACAACTCTGCAGTAAAGAGAAAATAGCAGTGCAGAATACTTTCGATTAAAAAGTTTGTTCTGCATGAATGTCGTTTTTTAATCGATTTGGTTTCGATTTCGCAATATTAGTATTTAATTAAAATTTGAAGATACACGAAAATAAAATTGTATTTATTTTCTACATAAAAAACATTAAAAACGAATTATAGTATTACAAAACGATACTCGTTTAACTTTATAAAATCAGTAAATTCTAGAAGTGATATCGAAAAGATGTATAAAAAAAGCAAGTAGCGTTGATGCAAAATATGCAAATTAGTCCATAGAAATACATAGATTACAAATTTACTGACTGTACCTATTTAAAAATATTTTATAGCATAACATTCCAGCTTCAACAGATACTTTCTGACAGTGGCGGCTCGTGGTGTGGCGTACTGGGGGGTCATTTTGAAATATTTTTTTGATAAAAATGTACTTACCTAGCCAAATTTTTTAGGTAGACTTATATTTCAAGTCGATCATTCGCTCCTTCGCGTTGGAAAAATGATATATCACTAGTTCATTAAAATTGTCAATGTTATTGATTAACGATTTTTCGATGCTTAATATAGCAAACGCACTTAACTTTTCTTGCCCTATCGTGTTACGCAAAAATGTTTTTATTTTTTTTTAAGTAGAGAAGCAACGCTCGCTTTCTACCGTTGTCATCGGCAAAGTACACAAAATTTTAATAAATTTTACACTCTCTGTGAAAGTCTGACAAAGATTATTGTTTATAAATAATTGCAGTAATGCAACAGCACCAGCACTTTCATAAAAATCCTCACGATCGTATAGCACTTCTAGTTTGGTTTTTAATTTTAAATCGTTTATAACGGGGTAACTATAGTCTTGACTAATTAAAAAACATTTTTTGTACTCCTCGAATTTATTTGCTCGAAATAACTGCGAAATAATTTTCATTCAAATCTTTAATAGATTTTCGATAAGCACTGTCTAGTTGCAATATCCACATTACCAAGTGTGGCAAAATTCATAGAATTTTTCATATAATTTGATGTTAAAAAATGTTTTTGTACTTTAATTTTTAAATGTTTTAAGTCAATCACGCCGTTTTTACACCACATTGCGTCATCGCATAATAACAGACACGGGAAACAGAAGAAAGCGTTTCTTATATCAAATCCACAAATCCAATCCGCATACAAGCATACATTGACTTATTAAAATATTATTATTTTTTATTTAATTCTATATATTATTTGTTTAATAATTAGATTTGGTTGTCGGCGACCGCTTTTTTTTAACTTCAAACGTTCTTCAAACTTCAAACCACGTTGAGCTTTAAGTTCCATTATTTTTTGCACAGACATTTTATAGCACAAAATTAAGTTTTACTACACAATTATCATTTACTACACAAGAACACAACACAGACAAAACCGCTCTACGTAAAAATCCCCGTTTATTTTTACACAAAGAACGTTTGTTACTAACCTTGCGTCATACCACCATAAAACGAACGTGTGAAGAAATACACCAACTACACGTGATTAGCATGCGCTGTTTACTTTTTAATCTTACTTTGTTGATCAGAAACTGGGGTCATCGACCCTGAAGTCTCTAATGCGCACCAGCTTCTTTCCTCTTTTAGCTTTGTAATCTGAATTTTACTGCATTTAAAGGCCTTTTAAGCAGGCGGTTTTATTCGGTGGCATATACCTGAATTGTGGACAAACAGCCATATGACCCTCGCATAGATTCGCTTACCGCGCGCGCGATATTCAAACATTTAAACGTTTTCGGATCTTGTGGCAGCTCTTTAATAAACGTTCTCGCATTGAAATCTTATACAAACGTTAACTATAAAATATTTTTTAATTTTTATAGTGTGTAATATGTTATGTACTCAAACAAAAAGTAATTATTGGAAATAATTGGGAAGTCAATGACCATTTGACCCAATGAATAAAACGGCACTGCTTTCTGATAGCATTTCGTCGTTCTATCATGCATTCATGACCACTGCAGTAGATTGCGTTGCATCTGTGTTTACTAAAAGAATAGTATTAAATTTTATAAATTTTATCTAAAAGAAGCAATCGTTTTAGAAATATCACAGACCACACCCTTACTTTAAAATTATTATCGCTTTCCCATACTTATTACAGTAAGTATAGGGAAATAAAACTGAGGTCATGAAATTTTTAAAACTCGAGATTTCAACGGATATATATATTTGGGAAAAAAGTTATTAGAAAAAAACTGTCTGTGGATGGGTATGTACGAGTGCGGTCTGAAACGTTTTGAGTCTAACATGGAAACAAGTATTTTTTCTGCCAAATTTAGTTTTATTTTTCAACATAGTCTCCTTCTAAGTCGATACACTTTTTCCAACGATGCTCCAACCTCTTTAACCCGTCCAAATAGTAGTTGGCGTCTTGCTCTGCAAAATAGGCGTCTACGGTTGCGATGACCTCCTCGTTCGATGAAAATCTCTGTTCTTCGAGCCAAACTTTGAGATAAGGAAACAGGAAACAGTCGCTTGGGGCCAGATTTGGTGAATACGCTGGGTTGTCAATCAATTCAAACTGCATTTCGTGAATTTTGGCTAAAGTGTGCACCGGTGCGTCGTCCTGGTGGAAGAGCACCTTCTTCCGCTACAAATGGGGTCGTTTTTTGGCAATTGCTGCTTTCAACTGGTCCAACAACCATGCGTAGTTATTGTTTTAGCTTTTGCAAGATAGTCGATGAACAGAATTCCCTGACTATCCCAAACTTTGTCTTTGGAGTGTAGTGGTGAACCCAAGTTTCATTGATTCGACGGTTGTCCAGTGCCATTTGGTAAATTTTTTCGATGTTTTCGGTGGTGGTCGTAGTTGTTGGCTGTCCCGAACGATCATCATTAACCAACCTGGTACGACCACGTTTAAATTCAGCTGCCCATCTTTTCACGGTGGCAAATAATGAGGCAGAGTCTCCTTAAACAGCGTCCAACTCGGCTTTAATTTGCGTAAGCCTATTGCCTTTCAAATGCAAGAACTTAGTCACGGCACGATATTCGACTTTGTTATATGAATTTTCCCATCACGCTACCACTGGCATTTAGCCACCACTGGAATTTTCACGCGCAACTGTCCGCGCCCGGACGCCTTAACTTCACTCTCCCGCATCCCGGAAGACAGACAGCTTCCAGCAACTGTACTGAACAGACGTGTACACCACACACGCACTCGTTCATCGTTTTGAACTTATGGTCGAGTATCGCTATGTGAAATAATTAGTTAAGCCGGGTAAAGTTCTTCGTGAGTGACCGCTCGTTTGTTTAGTCGTAACACGTCAAATTACCGTCATTGCACCGACTTGGTCGATATCTGTACGCAAGATTGAAGTGTTCGCTAACAAAAAGAAGAGCTACATTTGAATTTCGATTGCCGATTCCTGCTCGAATTTCTAACATTTAAAACGGATCCAGTCCGTCACCACAAGTTCCAAGCCTGTTTCCCGAGCTATTTCACCATCTTTATCGCCGCATCTACCGTTAGCTGCCGCCAAATTTTCCCGGTACTCTCGTCCCGTTCTCGCCTCGTATCACCTACCATTTCGATTTCGCTGCAACGAGTTCCCGCCTGGAAGTACGTCATCTCCCATGGCTTTTACGACAATAAATAAAGGCCAATTCTCCACCAGGTGAACGACATTATTGTAAGTAACTTTAGACATTACCGATTAACACCTGTGTTTCGTGCTATGTGAAGAAACCATCCGATTTGGACCCAGGAATATAATTTCATGTTATAACCTGTTGCATGCTTTGTAAATTGATTTAGATAAACAGATTTTCTTTGTTCTCGGAGTCCGGGTCGATAAGCCAATGCCTTGTTTCTGTTAAGGAAAAGCTTGTCGACGAGGAACGTTCGAAATCACGCAACGTTGCTGAGTAACCATTTATGATTAGATTTAATTGTTATTCATTTTACAATTCGCTTTTCTCCGTGTACGTTGTTTCAATATTTTATTCCGTGCTACTTATTCATATTTATACATATATTTAACTTCATTCAATATTCTTGATTTGTAAATTACCGTAGCGTGATTTATTCATTATCTTCGTAATTAAGCTTGATCCTACTTTGTAAGCATATACTGTGTTGCTGATCTAGTGGGAAAAGGCCAAGGTAAGTCACGTCAAGATTAACGAGCCGCCCAGGGATGATTTCCTGCTTCTCAGCCCCGGGACTAGAACCTCTCGCTTCCTTCCCCTTACCTCAATCTTAACTTCGACAACCCCCCCTTTTCCGGCTACGAGTTAGCTGCCAGGCACACCCTTTTGTTACGGTGTCGAAATACCGCCAGAAGCCCATAACAACTTTGTTCATTTATACAAAAACATACAATTCGACTGATACTAACGACTGTCAAAAAACAACTAAGCGTCAAAAATGGCTGACATTTTTACAGGTATCTTCCAAAGCATGTTCAATTGTAGTATCAGAATGATTTTGACGAGTCACGCCATCTTCATGTTGAAGCTGAAAACATTTCAGACCGCCCGCCCTGGTATACTATGCCTAATTTTTGGCCAAATTTATGAATATTTGGAAAAAAGTCTAATTACATCGAAAAGGGTAACATTTGGGTATAGGACATACTTCACAAAAATGAAAGATAATAAAGATCTACAACTGATAATGTAAAAAAATACAAGGTGTTCTATTTGAAAAAAACAAGTTTTAACGCCCTCATTTTCGTCAAGTTCACCCGTCTGTCACAAACAGCGTATTAGATATTTTGAGCTAGTTTTGTAACAAGAGGTAGGGCATACTTTGACAACTACACACATGAATTTGTTTTGCTCCATTTCCTAACCGCAGTTTACACAATGATTTTTTGATGGGAACTCTACAAAATCAGTAAATCTCAAGAAAAGTTAAATATCTTGGCAACCGTGCAGCCAAATTCCAAAAACAAAATATGGTTTTGTAGCAATTTAGATGGTGCATTCGAATATGCAGTTGAATATAGGGTGTCCCATTTAAAAAATTGATCAATAATCTGTGACGCAGAAATGAAACAGTCTATAGAAGTGAAAATAATTTTGAATGATCGATACTATGACACCCTAAAACTTTTGTATTTGAAAAATTATCGTATCTCTAACGGTTCACCCAATATCGACGGAGAACACACTATTGACTCACCCTGTATACATCTCATATCTCCCGAATGCATTAGCCGATTCTTAGGCGTTTCAAAAAGTAGAGTATATCAAAAATTCATCGACAGAATATTCTGTAAAAACTGCAAAATCGAAAGCGGACAAAATCCAACGCTTTTTTCCTTCTTCTAGCTTCAAAATGGCGACCGCTACAATTTTTTGAATTCGATCCCACGTATGTTAATTAAATTGTTTTTACAAAGTGTTTGATTTTAATATCTACTTCAGTTATGACAAGTTGAACTTTTCCGTACAAGTGCAGCAAAGTAAACCAATTATTATCGTAACAAAAAGCTTTATTTATTATAAATGGTAACAATAAGTTTTCTACAGTTGGCGAATAGATCTTCAGGACAAAACGTCAAAATTCAATTTTTTCTAGTGCCGTTGCTAGGATTTGAATAGATTTTGCATTAAAATTTTTCGCAGTAGCATTTTTTTTCTAAAGCTGTGAAACAATGTCGTTATTATGGCAACCAGAATGGTGCCCAAAACGTCACTTTTAAGCACTAGTGCTATAAAGTAGTCTTTATAGCACTAGTGCTGTAAAGTAAACTTTTTGGTTGTCAACAACAACAAACCTTTTCAATTATTGTTTTGTTTCAAATGGTATAATAATAATTGCACTTCATGGATTCTCACAGATTTTTTAGAATTCTTGAAGAAATTGGTGCAACTTCAAGCGATTTTAGAAGAATAGTGTTACACCTCGTTTCCAAACTGCCTTTACGGCACTCGTGTGGTTGTAGACCTCGGCTTTGCCTCGGTCTGCACGCTCCACACTTCTTGGCATAAAGTTCCACTTTGAGAAACGTGATATCTAAATAACTGTATTCGCACTAGTGCTTAATAGTATATTATGCAACAAGTTTTAGAAACGGCATTTTAGTCACGAGTTTTATTAGGCACGAGCGGAGCGTAGCGGAGCGAGTGTTTATTAAAGCTTATCTACTTTAAAAAGAAAAAAATATTTTTGCGTAACACGATAGGGCAAGAAAGGTTAAGTGCGTTAGCTATGTTAAGCATTGAAAAATCGTTACTTAATAACATTGACAATTTTAATGAACTACTAATAGGTAGATCATTTTTCCAACGCGAAGGAGCAAAGGATCGACTTGAAATATGGGTCTACCTAAAATTTGGCTCGGTAAGTACATTTTTACAAAAAAATATTTCAAAATAACCTCCCAGTACGCCACACCACGAGCCTCCACTGGTAAAACAATAGTAAAGTATGTTTTCAAATTCAACTTTAACGTTTTGAAATGTTTATCGGGCGGATAGCCTTACACTCCCTGGTTATGTTATTTCTTAAACCTAGAATATCGACTGGCTGCGTCTTATAAACTACGGATTTTAAGGGTCCCCACAAAAAAAAAGTAGCGTAAGATGTGGAGATCTAGCTGGCTACTCGATGGTTCCTGTTCTGCTACAATCCACTTATTGGGAAATTTATCATTTAACGAATGCCGAATGCGTAATACGTAATGAGCAGGGACTCCACCTTGCTAATAGTGAAAACGGTCTTTATCGAGTTGTAAGTTTCCACGTTCGTCATGTTGGTTTTCTAGAGCCTCTGTGATTAGAGGATCGATAGCATCCTGCAACGTAAACCCATTTAAATTTGTTTCTATGATAACAGTGTCCCCCAAGAAACCTTCCCACACATTTACTTTTTCTGGGTACTGAGTATGTCTCCCTCTAAAAATATGAGAATTTACTTCACTTCAGTAGCGGCAGTTTTGTTTATTAACAAAACCATTCACGATTCAACGTTAAAGCAAATATTCTTTAAGATATTTGAAGCATTATGGTCCATTTCACCACAAAACTATATTCTCCGATCAAAGCCATCTTTATGTAATTATGGGTAGATCTGCATTTTGTATGGATGAAATTTGTTTAATTTTATTACTTTGTGAACCGAACCAAATAAAATTCCAGTCAGAGCAGAAACCTGGCGTAATGAGCTAATCGGATTTGCTGCAAACAGTTCCAAAATTCCAAATTTTCGCCCCTTCGTTCAACACTCTAGGTTCTGCACGTTTCTTATTTCCAACAGAACCACCTTCTACAAAATTGCTCACAAGTTTCAAATCGTCGATGTGCGAGACATTGCTTTCTGAGTGCTTTTGGTTGAAAGCAGCCGTTGTTCTCCGGACACATTTATTGTATACATAATAGTTATTTGTGTACCAAGGCCAAAAAGTTAATTTTTTTTCGGCCGAATCTGAGTTTAATGGCCGAGGCGAAGCCGAGGCCAGAAAGCAGACGAGGACGAAATAACACTTTTTGGCAGTGGTGCACACAAATGTTTTCGGGCGACCTTCATTATAAAATTTGCAAATTTGTTAGATTTTTATTTATGATTTATTGATATAATTATTTATAACAACTGAACAAATGTACATAATTATTAGAAAATTCGACTACCAACACGTATTTATTACAGTTTACGGCAAGATTGACAGCTTGTTTACTCTGTTTTATTCAGAGATATTATGACATTGTCGGTAATGTCGGTATCATGATGTAAGGTGGAAAATTATCGATAGATGGCGCCACCCTTAAACAGATAATAATGAAAGCGGCCAAAAAGCGGTTACTTTTTGGCCGCTTTTGAGTACTAAAAATTCAATTTTTTGTTAAGGTCGCCTAAAATAGTTATTTCTAGCCTTTCATCTAAAGTGTAAACTTTCTTTAAAGTAATAAACAAAGTCCGGATTTTAGTCCCAAAAAAGCAAAGAATTCGTTAAAATTCAATAAGTAAACAAAAACCAAGGGCGTACTCAAATCTATTAAGTTATACGTGAAACATGTTGCAAGACTTTGGTCCAACTACAATTGCAATATTTGAGATGCATCTCTTCGTTCAGTGTTATTTTATTATTGAGGTAGGGCAAATAGGTTCTGTACTGTGTGTCTTGCGATAGAAGACGAAATGAAACATCGAAATAGAGGAAGAAATAATACTAGATGAAGAAAGTAGATAAATTAAAATGACATGTTCTTAAAATTGTTTCGTGTAATACATTTGAAACCCGCGACTTTTCATATTTTACGCTTATGAATTGATTTATCTAATGACTCGACATAATAAAGCAGCTCACCAAATAAATAATAAGTAACTAAACGAGGTCGCATAAAGTCAAACATATAAGCGTGATGCTGTTATGAAACACGCAGATAATTCGTTTGAAATTACATAGAAGCGACAGCTGTATATTTACAGAAATTTATTATTTATTTATTGTCTCATACTTTCAATAATGACTAATTTCTGAACTAAAAGTCCGAACACTGCAATGAATAACTACTGTGTAACTACAGAACCGACAGACAACTACAAAATTTTGTTGTCGAACTAAAATAAAATTTGATGAAATCTGTGGTAACAGGGTGAATTTGTTTAAACAAAGCTCCCATTTTATACACAATAAAAATACTTTTTAATTAATAACTCGAGCACGAATCAATCGATTTTAATTTTCTTTGCGCCAAAAGACTGCATTTTTCTAGGGCTTTAAACATAAAGGGTTGGGTGCTATTTATAAGATAAGGCTGTGGACGAGGGGGTGAATTGCTATCCATTTTCGATACCTAAAAAATGTGCCCCTCTTGACACCTACGAGGATCGTTCGAAATGTACGTGGCCTAACTAAGTAAACTCAAGATTTTTGAGCAAAAAATTATTTTATTTTTCAATATAGTCTGCTCGCACAACGCACTTATTCCAACGATGCTACAAAGCAGCAATGCCGTCTTTGTATGTCAATAAACCCAAGTCCTCAAAATAACTATTTATAGTAGCGATTACCTAGGAATTGAATGAAAATTCTTTTACCGCCGAGCCATTTTTTCAGGTTTGGAAATAGATAAAAATCGCTGGGAGCCAAATCTGGCGAATAGGGCGAATGAGGCACTAATTCGAATCCCGATTCATGAATTTTATCCATGGCGATTGCAGACGTATGTACACGTACAGGTTATCTTGATGGAAAAGCACTTTCTTTTTCGCCAAATGAGACCGTTTCTTTTAGATTTTGTTGCTCAATTGCTGCAACAAATTGGCATAATACTAGCCATTTATTGTTTTTCCCTTTTCCAAGTAGTCGACGAAGGTAGTTCCATGAGAATCCCAAAATACAGTTGCCGTAACCTTTCCTGCTGACAAAAGCGTTTTTGCCTTCTTCGGTGGCGGAGAACCTTTGTGTGTTCATTGTTTGGATTTTTCCTTGGTTTCGGGAGTGTAATGGTGGACCCAGGTTTCATCGACGGTTATGAAACGGCGCAAAAAGTCCTTCGGATTGCAGCGAAAACGTGCCAAAAGGTCGCGAGAAACAATCAAACGATTCAGTTTTTGCTCCGGTGTGAGCAAACGCGGCACCCAACGCGCGGAGTATTTTTTTATTTCCAATTCTTCAGTTAAAATTTTGTGCACACTGTCATTTGAGATGCCCACTATGTCTGCTATCTCGGGCACTTTTACTCGACGGTCATTTAATACTATACAGAGGACTTATTCAATCATATCCGGGTTTTATGGCGTCCACTGCGAAGTTCGTCCTATCGGCAACCCAGTTTTTAACTATTGAAAACGAAGGAGCGGACTTCAAAAATGTCTTATCCAACTCTGCTTTGATTTCGGTTGTTGTTAAGCCTTTTAATGAAAGTACTTTACCACTGCTCCATTTTTTACGAAACCACTCAAGATGGTTACTTTGGCACACTATCAAACACAAACTAATTGACAGATCGCTCTATACTGTCATACTTAACCTAAGAAAGGATGGTTCTGAAAAATGGTAATGCAAATTCCGCCGAGTTAGCGCCATCTCTGTGTTAGGCCACGTACATTTCGAACGGTCCTCGTAGAAATCTCCTATAAACCGAATCTCAATATGTTTTTTGATGCTCTTAATATTACGGGTGGAAACTTTTCAAATGAACAGCCTATAAATATAATAAAAACTATACAAAGATTAAAAACTGATTTTTAGTTACCCCCCCCCCCCCCCAGCTGTTTTTTCAGGAATTTTCTTCTAGCGCATTGTTTGGTTAGGTTTTAATCTGTAGAAATTGGCGAAGTTTTTCCCCAGATCTTTTATCCAAGACTATTTCCGAACATTGTATTATTTCCCTCTTTCTAAAAAAAATAGTTTTAAAACGGCTATATAAAGGAGCACATTAATTACTTTGCATGATTTGTTTACGGAAATCAATTTTCAGAAAAAACGGTGATGTGTAATTACCGTAGATTGGTTTTAAATTTCAACTTTTTAGTCGTAATTTTAGTTAGGTAATCCCGATACAAAATTAACTGTTTTCCTGGTAAATTTGGTTATTTTGAGGAATTGACATAATACTTGAAGTGAAAAAGACGCAACATCCTGCATATTTGGTGAATTAGTCAGACGAATCATATTAATATGATCTTAAAATCGTGAAACAAAAACGTAGAGTCCCTGTATAAATAACAGATATACAAAAATGGTAAAACCCAGCCTGTGTGCTCGTAAAGTCACCGTTTTCGAAACGTTCCTATGCATTTTACGACCGCAAAATAAACACCATCGCAAATTTCCAACGCATAACGTACACTATTAGCTTTCCCTAGTACAAACAGCGACGAGAGTCTACAGTTAATTAGAAATTTCGTTATTAAGCGCTTCTTTAACCAGGATGTCCTAAATTCTCTTGACACGTTCGGATGTCCGCCTCGGTGATAAATAATAGAACTGACGTTTTAACCAGAAATTGAACTCCAAATAAGCGTAAAAGCCACAAAAATTAACTCTGAAGATATAATACAAATTTATTTCCGCCATACTTGGGAAACCAAGAAATAGAATTGCACGGTAGTATTAAGAAAGCAAATTTTGCATTGTGTTTAAGTAAAGGACAATCTTTGCGTTAAACTTAAGCTAATCTTTACGTTAATTAGTGAGCGTAAGATTGATTTGGTTCAGACACAATAAACATTAAAAAGTGGATTGTTTACAATTTGATTTACTATAAGGTCAAGAGTATCGCCGAGATAGAGCAAATATGCTCGTTTGAAGTGGGTGTAAAGTTCCCTAAACAGATACATTGATATCTCTGTATGTACAAATTAAATTCTGCTAATAACATTTCAACCTCTAGTATCACCGAAGCCATTTTTTATTTGTAGAAAAGAAATATTTCCACGTGTGCTTTATTTAAACGACGTTTAAAACCCAGCGTAGTAAATAGTAAGCAAACACATATGCTTCTGAAATTTAAGAAAAAACATTTTCAATAGTACACAACGTGAATAAAGTTGGGGTTTGATAACCCTGATTGCAGTGGCGGCTCGTGGTGTGGTGCCCAGGGAAGCATTTTAAAGTATTTTTTTGGAAAAAATTTGTTGTTTCCCAAGTTTTGGGTAGTCTTATATTTCAAACCCATCCTTTACGTTGGCAAAATGATCTATTTTTACCAACATTTTCATTGAAGTCTTTAATAGACTTTCGATAAGCACTCTCTAATAAAATTTTTGTAAATTGATACTCACATTGCCAGTGTGTCAAAATGCACAACATTTTTCATGTGGTTTACCGATAAAAAATGTGTTTGAATTTTAGTTTTTAAATGTTTGCAGTCAATATCACACAATGAATTATCACAAAATAGCAGACAGTGGAAACAAGTGAAAGCATTTTCTTACATGGCATTCACAATCCAAAATTATTTTGCACGGACATCGTACAACACCGTTAATTTATGATTACACAACCAACAACTGTTTTCACACTACTACGTCGTGTACATGCGAATCCCGCAAATTAGGCGGCTATTGGCATGCGCTTATCACGGACATCTGACAACATAATTCTCGAAAGTTGTGGGTCTGTGACCCTGAAGTCTTTAATACGCAGATACTTCTATCCTCTTTTAGCTTGTGTAATATGAATTTTACCGCAATGAGCTTTCTATTTCATTCTTATTGATTTGAAGGCCTTTTAAGCCGGCGGCTTTATTCGGTGGCGTATATCTAAATTGGAGACTGACAGCCAAATGACCCTCGCATAGATTCGTTTAATGCCCGCGAAATACTCAAACATTCAAACGTTTCGGACCCGTGGCAGCTCTTTAATAAATGTTCTCGCATAGAAATCTCATACAAAAGTTAACTATAAAAATTTTTTAAATATTAAAGTGCAGGGGCGTATTTAACGTCGGTGCAATCGGTGCGTTGCACCAACGGGCCCCAGGGCTGGTGGGCCCCTGTGGCCGTGTATTAGAAAACAAAATCTTTTTCCATATAATAGTTATTTGTGTACCAAGGCCAAAAAGTGGATTTTTTTCGGCCGAGTCTGAGTTTAATGGCCGAGGCGAAGCCGAGGCCAGAAGGCAGACGAGGACGAAACAACACCTTTTGGCAGTGGTGCACACAAATGTTTTTAGGCGACCTTCATTATAAAATTTACAAATTTGTTAGATTTTTATTTATGATTTATTGATATAAGTATTTATAACAACTGAACAATTGTACATAATTATTAGAAAATTCGACTACCAACACGTATTTATTACAGTTTACAGCAAGATTGACAGCTTGTTTACTCTGTTTTATTCAGAGATATTATGACATTGTCGGTAATGTCGGTATCATGATGTAAGGTAGAAAATTATCGATAGATGGCGCCACCCTTAAACGGATAATAATGAAAGCGGCCAAAAAACGGTTACTTTTTGGCCGCTTTTGAGTACTAAAAATTCAATTTTTTGTTAAGATCGCCTAAAAAAATATTTATTTCTAAGCAATACTAAAATAGTAAAAAGTATTATTTAAGAGTTCAAATATTTATCTCCAAATAATGTAAAATAATACCCTTACTTTGGAATGTAATACCGCCGACTTGATTAGCAAAGTGCAAAGCATTCATTTTATTATTTAAACTTTAATATTAATAAACTCGGTTCCTGCAGCTGGAACGGGCCCACGCAGGTGCACCCTTGACCCTCTCTGCCGATCCGCTACAAAGTCAAAGTATTCAGAATTATTAAAGTAGTAGTAAGAAATAAATAAATATTTTTATTTATCGACTGGAATTATTTTAGTTTTTTTTTTCTCAAGGAAGTAACATCTCTGTATTAGTGTATTATACCTATAATATTGTATGAGTGCCAGTGCAATAATTACCTAAAATTAAAGTTTGAGCTAAAAGTTTTCCGTTTTCTGATATTTCTCAATGGTAAAAATATTTTCATTTATCGTTTTATTTGTCAAATTGCAGTATTTGTTTTGCTTTTAAGAATAAATCAAAGTTCAAACACAAAGCAGGCGCTGAAATGCGTGCGACATCTGATAAAAAAACAAAAATGGGCGAAACAGGTCGCTGGTACTGTCCCATATTTTTTACGTTTTAAATATTCTCGCGCCAAGAAGTAATGGAAATTTACATCTAATCGAGCTGGTACAAGCCCGCTGCAGACTCAAGGCGTTGGTTACGTAGTTACGGGCCGCGCTTGCTACTACTACGTAACAAGCGCAAAAAAAGTTAATGCGCTCACGAAAATGGTGTCTTTAGATGCACTACAACGCTATGTGTTGTGAAAAAATTTATACCAAAAAAACAGGTCTAATTCCGGTTTCGATTAACGACCTTACAAAGAACTGCCTGCAAGTAAAACACAATTGCAATGTTTTTACTGCACATAATTTAGGTTTTTGTATAAAGAAGGGGAAAAATGGTTGAAACTTTCCTGATGCTGAAGTCTTTATTAATTCCGATATTCGGATTTCTATGCCTGAAATTACTGAAGTAACATTATCAATGCTTATTAACGAAAATTTTTGTATCCTATGTGCATCAATGCTAGTATGTATGTATTTTAGGTCTTACGGCACTTAGGCCACATTGTCGGGCCCATTGTGCATACTACCTTACATACTAAGTCCTTAAAAACTACTTAAACTATTCTATGTTAAGAGGTTTCCAGGAGCTGACAACTGCCCCGGCCCGGATTCGAACACCGGGCTAAATAGAGCCACAGACTCCCGAAAACCACTGTGACCTTGGTTGCAAGCGCCGACTACACTAGCCTACCAAGGCCCCTCATCAATGATAGTAAATTTACTAATTTTTCAGGTAATTGTTTAAAATTTAATGATTCTAAAGGGTATACCTTAGTAATGAAGGCCAGTACTAGTGCAGTATCCCAAGTTCTTTTATACTTTGGTTTGGTTGGTTTTAGTATCAAAACGCCTCTAAAGAATCTTTTGATGATTCTGTTATTTGCAAAGTCTTCACTTAAAATCAGTGAGATTGCCGATCTGTCAGCATTGAGGGTTGCATAGGACGCACCATTGTTAAATCTTTCTAGCAAAAAATTAATAACAATATTCGCTGATAATTGAAACGGATTATAACGGTCTTTTTTTTTACAAAAAAGCCACCAACCTTGTAACGACACATTGTACTGCTTTAATGTTGCACTAGAAAGTGAAGCAATTAAACTATCTGCAGCGGTTTCTGACAAACCCCTGTCGATATATGCTTTCCTAATACGGCAATCAGAGTAAGGTTCCTGCACACACCAAATCTTATCAAAATCGGTAAAGGGGTTCCCGAGATATAGGGGAACGAACAAAGTGTATTGCGTAGATTGAAAACTCACCTAAAGAGCACAATGACTCAAGTGAGAACATCAGATTTGGCAATACTTTCAATCGAAAGAGATACTCTCAACAATTTGATTTTAGAAGATATTGTGAAAAAATTTATATCGGCTAAAGTTAGGCGGGGGCGTTCGCTTATAAACATTTTTTTAAATATTTTGAATTGATTGTGTGTGATAGGCACATGGTTATTGTTTCACAATTTGTTAGTATTTATTAACTCGACTTAAGTTTCAACCTTCACGGTCATCGTCAGGAGTTTAAAATCAAACTTTTGAAAAGTACAAAATTTAAGATACGAGAGTTTGCTCGTCTTGTCGGCTGACTGGTCTCGGCCTGCCCGGCATGCAGTTCGGTATGCCTGGTTTTATATCAAACATTTTGAAAGGGATATGTTGTTGCTCTAAGAAAAAAATCGGTTACAACAGTTACAGGTCGTTATCCTCCTGTTCTAAAGAGGATCTGTTTTGGTGGACCAAAATCATTCCGCCAGCTGTAAATAAATTAAAATTCCCCCACTCTGATTTAGAACTCTTTACGGATGCCTCTCTGACGGGGGGGGGCATCTTGTAGGGGTATTACTACCTTCGGCTGGTGGAACAACGCATTAAGATCGGAATATATTAATTTTTTAGAGCTACAGGCTGTGTTTTTTGGTCTCAAATGTTTTGCCAGGGACGCTACCTCAGCAAACATATTAATCCGCGTAGACAACACTACCGCTCTCTCGTATGTCAACAAGATGGGAAGCGTTCAACATCCAAAGTCCGGACATCTTGCTAAACAAATTTGGCAGTGGTGCGAGGAACGAGATATATGGATTTTTGCCTCGTATGTTAACACCTAAGACAACGTGGCTGATAAGGGTTCCCGTGTTTTGCCACCTGAAACCGAGCGGGAACTGCCATCGGAGGCATTCTCGATTATATCTAGAGTTTTTAGAAAACCGGATATAAATTGATTTGCTTCCATCGTTAATCACATATGTAGAAAATACGTATCAGGCCAAAGAGACCCTGGGTCTATTCTAGTGGACGCCTTCACTTTTAACTGACCGTCTATATTTTTTTCCTATGTTTTTCCTCCATTCTCTTTAATATTAAATACATTGAACAAAATTGTAGGGGATAAGGCGGAAGGGATTCTCGTTGTGCCCTTCTCGCCAACGCAAGCTTGGCATCCCCTGTTTTCTAAATTACTTATCAGGGGACCAATATTTTCTGAATCTAATGATAGCTTGCTTTTGTCTCCTTTCGGGGAAACCCACCCACTCGCCGGCAACCTTACGTTGGTTGCCGCAGTGTTATCCGGCAAGCACTTAGACTAAAAGGTATACCCGAAGAGGCCTTGACAACCACATTGGCATCAATCTCCCCTTCTACAGAAAAGCAGTATAATAGTACCTACAAAGCATGGCGGACTTTTGTTCCCAAACCAATATCGACCCTTTCTCAGCCGAGGTTCCCGAGGTCATCTCGTTCCTTCAAAACATATTTAATACCAAATCGGTTTCTTACGGATCATTCAATAGCCCTGTCTGGGGATATAGGCAGCAAGGCCAATCTTAAGCGATTTTTGAAGGGTATTGCCCGCATTCGACCGTTGAAACAAAGATATTCCACCACCTGGGATCCGCAGAAAGTACTAGACTATTTTGGTTAAACTGCGTCAACTCCGGACCCATCTATAGCAGTCTTGAGCGCAAAGCTGGCCACGCATTTGGCTCTTGTAACAGGTCACAGAATACAGACAATATCTCTCATCAGATTGTCAAACATAATACAAACTGGCAATGAAATACGCATCAGAATTAGTGACCCAATAAAAAAAAAAGGCAGAACCATTGCTCAGCCATGTCTTCTTTTACCTTTTTATACTCAAAACCCCGACATCTGTGCAGCCACCACACTTTTGAATTACTTAGAGCAGATAAAACCTATTAGAAGACCAGAAACCGATTTGTCATTTTTATCCAACATAAAGCCTCATGGTCCAGCTAGCCAACAAACAATCAGCAGATGGATTAAGACTACACTATAATCATCGGGTATAGACACGGATATCTTCAAAAGCCACTCAACTATTTTATATTGTTCTTTGTCTAGTTCCTGCATTTACTATTTTTTACTGGAACGTTTTTGGAATTCTTTTTGATTTCATAATCTTCGCAACATTCAACTTTAAACATCTACATAATAGTTATCTGGAGGGCAAGGCGTTGAAACATAATTATACGATCAAAGGAACTTACCTGTGAAGTTCGATCGTAATTATGTGAAACGCCTTGCCCGAACAGATAACTCCCTCCCTTCCCTTTCAGTAACCCCTTAGATGTTCCGACTCTACAACCTTTAAACAAATTGACATATGGCATGGAGCCGGTAACCACGGGAGTGGAGAGGGACGTAAAACGCGTTAAACTTTAAACATGTGGCGTAATCTGGCAACAGTAGACGGGACTACATAATAGTTATCTGTTCGGGCAAGGTGTTTCACATAATTACGATCGAACTTCACAGGTAAGTTCCTTTGATCGTATAATTAATAATCTATTAATTTTTAATAGTTAAATATTCATTTTTTTAATCTTTATTTTTTTGTATGTGTTTAATTTGTATTTAATTTTGTTTGTTTTAAGAGAATAATAAATTTTCGGTAAATTTTTATTGGTTGCTGTATTTTTAGGGCCTAGGTCTGTAGGTCACTTCGCTGCGGAGTGCGGGCCCCTGTGTGACTTGCACCGAACCGCTGCATAGCTTAAAAACGCGTCTGTTAAAGTGTATAATATGTATTTAAAGAAAAAGTAATTATTCATTTTTTCTTATTTCATTGGGACCATTTAACCCAATGGAGAAACCGCCACTTTTTGATTGTGAAAATATGCCCATTGTAAAAAGCCATAACTAAAGCAAGTAGATTTGTACACAAATTTTGCAATTTCACACGTAGCCATAAAAGTATTTTAAGAAAAGTTGAATTATTATTTTAAATTTTAGGTTTTTCCTCACTTTTATAAGAACTAATTTTTATAAATCCATGTTGTGCAAAAAAATTATTATTTGCGGTAAAATTGGAAGTGACAGATTTTGTAATAAATCAGTGAATGTCGGTTGGTAATATAAAAAAGTTACAAACGAGATCGATGAACTTGGGTAATTCTGCATATTTTTTAAATTAAATAAAGATATTCTAAGTAGCGAGAACAGTGACTTAGTTTGCAACCTTGAAATAAATTTGACCGTTAATAACCCTATCAATTTCGTGTTAAAAAAAATTTATTATGAACCTGATAAAATGACTAAACTTTAAACTTCATGTGCGCATTAATATTCTACAGGGTGGTTAGTACTGGGAATTAATAATTAAGAAACGTTCCTGTGTGCAATTATAATTCCCGAATCCTGATTGATGTGTACGCACGCTTTTGCCTGCGGCACAAGTCTTAATTTATTGAGAGTTAACTTTACGTTGTCTAGATACTAGAGTTCAAAGTACAACTTGTTGATGTCGTAATATAAGACGAGACATGAATATTACATGACCTTTTCGTTTCACATCTTTCCACCAATTTGGTTTTCCCACACCTGCGCCCTAATTTTGCATGTTTTTGATGTGTTTTCTTTCGCTATTTGAGATGCATCTCACGACAACGTCACCATATCGAGGGAAATGTGTGTAAAAATCCAATAAAATATTAAAATCATTCGCTGTGTTGTAGCTTACGACATTTCCATAATCCGCTGATGTAAAAGAAAATGTCAAAGGACGCCAGTTTTCCGCAGCTTCAGACTTTATATAAAACTGAACGTATATCGTATATAAATAAATGTAATCTAATATAGTACCTAAACAGGATGACTGTCTTTTATAAGGAAACATCCCTCACATATATCTGCAATAAAGTCGGAAAAATACAATTTCCTGTTTGTTCCTTTGCGACCTCTCGTAACAAATTTACCGCCATTCAAAAATTTATTTCCAATATAATTTAGCTCGCAGTTGCTTCGATTACTATTAACGACCTTTATTTATAGTAGCGATACTCGCAACGGTAAAAAGCGTGCCCTTTAGTGTTTTTAAGATGGTTGTAGGACATTTTTTTGCAGTTATGACGTGGGCGAAAAATAAAATTTTTAATAACAACAAAGATTATAAAAAGATACACATATTATGCATAATTAGTAATACTGATAAGCCAAAAAAATGTAATTATAAATATGCAACTCAAACATTGGCAGCGACATTGCGACATGCCAAAACTTTCATCGCTAATGCTAAAAGAATGTAAGAATTTATTTTATAAAAATGAGCGAAACACTTCGCCTGGACTTTCCTATACATTTAAATACATTGTTTTATATTTTCCAACACTTTCGATATACACCTGTCTAGACACGACTAGTTAAAGTAAATAGTTCTTATAAGTTGTAACATCTTGAAGCGGTTGAAGAAAGACCGACCGCTGCGCTGCAAGCATAAGGTTGGGTAAAATATTCGGACTGAATCAACGGAAGCGCGGAAATTGATATTTGAAAATATATTAATAACTCGAGAAGTATTATTTTTAGCAAGAAATTACTCTTATTAATTTGTATTTAGAATTTCAAAACCTTTCTGATTTTAAAGCCAAAATGCCACATTTCCATTTAAAAAAAAAGTTATTTTTTACCGTGGCCGCCATATTAAAATTGGAAGCTCAAGTTTTTTTCTTAAATACAATCGAGAAGAATTTGCCCTACAACTTTGCTCTTGGGTTTGCGAGTCTATCTATTAAAATAAAAAAGTTAGCCTACACTGAACATTAAATGACTAGTACAAGAATACAACTGCTGTAGAAAGTATGTGAAATAATTCTTCTAAGGACAAAAAGATTATTAAGGGGCAAAAAATTCGATTATTTGATTTTTTGTAAAAAGATTCTCCTAGAGCAAACAAAAGAAGAAATCAATTTTTTAATTTTGTAGCGAAAATTTTGGGGGGGGAGAGGAAACAGTAGCCTCCCTAAATATTATATCAAAAAAATATTATGATATTCGGATTTTGCTATCAATGATGAGCTATATTGCTTTAACAGAAATATTTTATTGACCCCCGTTAAATAAATAAAAGGGTACCAATTTTCAATTTTCAAAAACTCACAGAGGGCGTCACAGTGAAATTATAGCAATGAGAAAAAAACAAGATTGTAGCAGATGCCTATCTCTATCAGCTTAAAAAGTTTAAACAAAAGCGTGTGGCCAGTTTTTGAGAAATATTTTTTTTGAAAATTTCCAAAACTTTAGTATTTGAAATTGTTTTCAGATTTTCAAAATTAGTTATATTTCATGGTATAGTACCCTCCAAGGGCTGCCAAACAAAATGTAGTTGATCCCGATCTGACAACTGGTTTTTGAGTAAATGGGTGTTAAATTCTAAATGTTCAAAAATTCGTAGCGGCCGCCATTTTAAAGCTAGAGAGTTCGGTAAAAAATCGTTTGATTTGTCCTAAGGCCTTCTTTAATCTCCACTATTACAATTTCCAAAATTCGGTTTTTGAAAAAAATGCTACCAAAAAAACGTGTCTAACTTCCGCTTCCGGGTTCGGTTTTTTTTTAAAAGCTTATTTTGTCGGTGAATTTTTGATATACCCCCTCATTCCAAAGCACATCAAAATCGGTCCAGCCGTTCCGGAGATATGCAGCGTAACACACCCACCCACAGACAGACATTTTTTTTAAATTACGTTTTTAAGGTCCATGGACCTCCCCCCCGACTATTTCCGTTAAAATCTCAACTTTGAAATTTTGCATGAAATCAATACTTCCCTATACTGAAAGTATAGGAAAGTAAAGATGCACGCACTCAAGAATTTAAAGTGTCGTTTTCAGAAATGCCAATTTGACAAATAAACTGCTGTTCTTGAAAAATCTTTTCTGGCCAGATTCAAAGAAATAAATTAACATTTAAAGTTCCGTGGCGCCCATGGAAGCAAGGGAGGCAACGATTCCTTTAAATTGAGAGGGAAAAACGGAAACACATAGACGGCCCAACCTTTATGACGAATCTTGCAAACCCCATTCGCCCAGCCCAAGTTTTTTAAATAAAAAAAAATAAGTCAAAATAATTATAATTATTTGGAAGAACGTGTAGTGAACTTACTCATCGTGCATATGGATATATGCGCGTAAAAGGAATAAGGATAACATTAACATTATCATAAAATCATAAAATACAGGGTGTTCTAAAAATGTTTAGCATAATTAATACAGTAGATTCCTGAACTAAAAATAAGACGAAATTACTATAAACATTACCCTTAAAATGTTTTGTTTACGGATATAGACCATTAAAGATGGCGCTTAAAAATGCTTTGTTAATTTATTTATAAGTTCTAGCTTAACTTCGTTGAAGTTCATGTTTATTGAGTATAAATAAAATACCTTTTACTTCATCAATATTTATTTATTTTAACCTAATACGTAAATACCTTCTCAAGAGTGTATTCCTTTGTTGAATGTCGTTTTGGGGGTGACCCCACGCACAGCATGCATAGGTGAGATCTGGCCGGATAATGGACTTGTAGATAAGTAGACCACATTCAATTTGTAGGGGTGATTTTCTATTGATAATAGGATATAGAGACTTTAGGTTTAGACGATGGTAACATTTATTTATTTTTTTGTTATGTGATCTCCCCAGCTGAGGCGAGTGTCAAAATATACCCCCAGGTATTTTATGGCCGAGTCTTTGTTGTTCCATTCTACTCGTGTTTGGTATAACAAAAATGTTGAATCAATAAAACGGACTGAGTCGATTCAATTATTTGAACTTTGCATCAATCAAAATTGTTTTACTTTAAATAATAAAATTAATTTCCATAAAGATGGCTTAACCATGGGAAATCCAATTTCACCTCTTTTAGCTCATATATTTATGGAAAATCTAGAAGATCAAATATTTGAATCAAATCATTCTGAGAAAGTTATATTTTGGTTTCGTAGTGTTCATGACATTTTTAGCATGTTTTGATAGTTCATTTGAATTAATTAATAAATTTTTAATTTTTATTAACAGCTTGCATCCAAACATAAAATTTACACCAGAAACTGAACAAAATACGAGGGCGGAGTGAGAAGTTTGGTAAAATTGCAACAGAGAGCGTCACAATCGCAAATTCCAGATGACATTTGTCAATACCATCTGTCACTAGGCCACATTAAAATTTTTAGGCAGATCTGTCATTTATTTTAGTTTTGAGAGCCATTGTAAGCAGACAACCTCTCGTATTTTTGCAAACATGGAACAAAGTGAATTTCGTGTTAATTAAACATTATTTTTTGCGTGAAAAACCATTACGCAAACCAAAACAGACCTTGATAAATATTATGGGGACTCTTCACCATTAATTAAAATAATTCACAAGTGGTTTACTGATTTTCGTTGTGGTCGTACAAGCACAACTGATGCCGAACGTTCAGGACGCCCAAATGAGGTCACTACACCAGAAATAACTGACAAAATCCTTGATACTGTGTTGCAAGACCGCAGAGTAAATGTGCGCAAGATAGTTGAAATAGTACGCATCTCATATGAACGTGTGCGCAATATATTACACGAACACTTAGATATGAAAAAGCTATCCACGCGATGGATGCCGCGTTTGCTCACAATCGACCAAAAACGCACACTTGAAACAACCTCAGAGGCAGGTTTGGCGATGTGCAAGCGCAATAAAAAAAAGTTTTTGCGTCGTTTCATACCTGTGGACGAAACATGGAACTATCACTCCACACCGGAGACTAAGGATTAGTCTAAACAGTGGATTTCTACTGGCGAACCTGCGCCGAAAAAGGCTAAGGCGATTTTATCGGCCAACAAGGTCATGGCCACAGTTTTTGGGATGCACGCGGCATAATCTACATCGATTGACTTGAAAAAGGAAAAACAATCGACGGCGAATACTATTGCAACGTATTGGACCGTTTCAACGACGTTTTGAAATAAAAACCGCATTTGACGAAGGAAAAAGTTCTCTTCCACCAAGAAAATGCACGGGTGCACACGTGTATAGTTGCCATGGTCAAAATCCATGAATTACGCTTCGAATTGCTTCCACATCCACCATATTCTCTAGACTTAGCCCGCTGCGATTTCCTGTTTTCGAACTATAAGAAATATCTCGGCAGAAAGACACTAAGCTCTAAGGTTGCCTTCACACGAGACGACAGCGATACGATATGTCGCGCGCGATGTATCGTATCGCACCAGCCCTGGTGTTTCACATGTATACGATAATGTCGCGATAACTATAATTTAGATTCTTTAAAAATTGAAAAGTTTGCCCAGTGTTGCCAGCGTAAAACAATCGATGATGGAAAGAAGACGTGTTGTGTTATTACTCTTGATACAACGCAGGCGCCAGAGAAAGGCAGCAGTTCTTAGACGTTTTGTCCCAAAGACATAGGTAGTCTTTGTTCGACCATTTCTATTGAATGCAGCGGCTCACAATTCACTTTTCTTTTTGTTGTCATATTTTTTAGCAGTCAGCCTTCATCCATGCAACGCTGCGAAAGACTAAACTTCCGTTGTTCATTGTTAATCCAGACGATACTGTACTGTTTATCGCTTCCGTGTGCAAACACACATATAATATGCATTGGCAACAAGACTCGTCGAGATAACAATCCGAGGCGGTTCTAGAGAACAAATCGCGTGTAATTGCGATATCGCCTTATCGGCGCGATACTATTTATCGTATCGCTCTAGTGTGAAAGACTCCCGCATATTACATAGACTTTTGCTGCATCCGATATCGTAACGTTATATCGCGGGCGACATATCGTATCGCTGTCGTCCCATATGAAACCAGCCTAAGGCTTACCGTTATCGCGACATTATCGTATACATGTGAAACAACGGGGCTGGTGCGATACGATATATCGCGCGCAACTTATCGTATCGCTGTCGTCTCGTGTGAAACCAGCCTAATGGGGAGATCATCGATGCAACAAACGCCTATTTTGAAGGGTTGGAAAAATCCGAGGAAAAATCGTATTATACGGAAGGGATCGAAAAATTGGAAAAATGTTGGACTAAGTGTATCGACCTAAAAAACGACTACGTTGAAAAAGAAATTGTTTTTTGGCCGAAAAAATTAATCCTTGTTTCATTTTTTACCAGACTTCCCACTCCACCCTCGTAAGTCTACCAACGTTTTAGATTTAACACATAAAAATTAATTCAACTAATAAGCTAGTCCAAGTAGAACAAATGGTTTCTGAAACGTTCGTTGCATAGTAGTTTCAAAAATATGATTTAAAGAAACGTTTCAAAATTGTAAAAAAAAAAGTTTCTGTTAAGCAAAGCAAATAAATGTTACAAGGGTGATAATACAAAACATTTTTGGAAACAATTTTGTAACGTTGTGGCAATTTAACACAAATATTTAATTTCACACAGAATATGTTTCATAAATACGTTTTGGTTGCGTCATAGCAGGTTTTCTCAGGACATTTTATTTCGTTTTTAAAAACGTTTAAAAAAATATTTTCCTTGCGTTTCTGTATTCATTTTACATAATTTTCTCAAAAAAAAACTCGGGTACCCGCCAGAGTACCTCATTACGTCCAAAACGTCCCTAACAATATAAACAGGGAGGATGGTTTTAGACTCAGTAAAACTTGGACTCCAGTAGTTTATCCTCTAAGGACTCGTAAGCATCATTGATGTCACGATCACGCTCCACCGGCTCCGTCTTTGCCCAACGGTGACAGCCAACCAGAACTCTGCCGTTCTGCCCGGCTAGCTCAAGGGGGCTTAAATACCTCCGTTTCCCGTATTTGAATTCAGTGTTCTTTTCACTCTGAAGATGCAAACTGCAATGTCTTGCGAAACGTTAGTTTGTATGGGCTCACAAACAGCTAACAGGCATAAGCTGATTAAGTATTATTGTCCTGGCAAACAAAATACATTAAGATCAAATCTTTGTCGGTCCCAAGGTTTAAATAAACTAAGCACACGGCCCTGTTTAGGCAGGCAGGGCCTACGAACAAATATTGCTCAAACTTTTTAGAGCAAATACTTGTAAAGGCAGACAAGCTACAGGTCGGTCCTTATCTGATTATGCTGGGTGTAGTTCCCAAATGACGACGCGGTATAAGTCGAAAATAAATTGTAATATTGACAGTTCGAGAAACCGCAAAAGCCTCAAAAAATAAGTATCAATATTGTTTAATGTAAGCTAAAATAATAAAATTTTTATTATGGAAATTTTTAATCCTTAAATTAAATAGAAAAGGAATAGGAACTACTCAAGCACTAAGTACTTTTACAGAATATCTATATAAAAATCTCGATAACAGCAAACCTACCATAGCGGTTCTATTAGACCTAGCAAAGGCATTTGATACGGTGGATCACAAAATCCTTTTAGAAAAGCTCGAAAAATACGGAATAAGAGGGAAAGCATTACAGCTACTAAAAAACTATCTCGATAATAGAAAGCATCTAGTAAGAATAAAGGAAACAAAGAGTGATATGCTAATAGTGGAAACAGGTGTACCACAAGGTACAATACTGGGACCACTACTATTTATTATTTACATTAACGATATATTTAATATTCAAGCTGACGGTGCCATCAACTCATATGCTGATGATACAGTCATTCTATGCTCCGAAAATACCTGGGAAAAAGCGGTTACAGTAATGAATGAACTTCTTGATAAAGTAAATGACTGGTTGATACTTAATCAGCTGGCCCTAAACACAGATAAAACTATATACATAACTTTCGTTAATTATAACGATAAAATACCAAGTAACATAGAACTAACTATCCAAGGACAAAAGTTAAAAAGAGTAGATCACAGTAAATACTTAGGAATTACGGTTGATATGAACCTAAGATGGGCAAAACACATCCAAAATGTCACGCAGAGATTAAAGTATCTACTATATATTTTCGCGAAATTAAATAAAATACTAGACAGAGAGTCGCTCTTAACCATATACTACGGTTTATTCAACAGTTTAGCCGCTTATGGAATAATAGCATGGGGATCAGCGTATGATACTGCACTATCTCCATTATGTAATTTACAAAACAGAATTATTAAAAAAATAAATTATAAGAGCAACGGTCAATCGAAAAACCAACCAATAGAAATTAGAAAAACTTATATATTACAAGCACTGATTTACAATTATGACAATCTAAAAGAAAAGTACGCAAACTCAATCAGCAAAACAAGGAATAAAAGCTTAACAACCCCTAAAGTAAGTCTTAATGTGGGAAAAAAGAGTAACTTATATAATGCGACAGTAAACTACAATAAACTACCAGATCAATTAAAAAATATGAGCCTAAATAAAATTAATATTAAGAATAAACTTAAGAATTGGGTGATAAATAATGTGATATAGATGGAAAATTGTATTTATATTTATATTAATAATATAGGGCAGCACTCACTCGATATTCATAATGTTGAGTGAGGTGATGTTCAGTATTATTTGTTGATTTTGTTATAGTTTTAAGAAAAGTAGTGGTTTGTGCGTGTACACGCACAGTATACAGTGCACAAGCCATCTACAGTAGGTTTAAGTAGGCTAGGATCGTGTACAGATAGAATGACTATCTACTTCGATCCTTGGTGCTAATATTTTGTAAAGCACCAAGGTACATTGTACCTAGTAAATAAATAAATATATAAAAATAAATAAATTGATATTTTGATTAATGGTATACACTCAATAGTAATTAATAAGCCTACTCCAACTAGTAGGTTTTAAAAACATTATTGGTAACGTTCAAAAACGCCACAGAATTGCTTCTTATTAGAAACATATTCCCGTAACATATCAAAGGTGAATGATTCAACGAAACGAATTTTCAGAACAGTTTCACACTGTTACGGATTTGATTCGCAAAATCGAATTTTTAAAACGTTTTCAAACGAACTAGAATTATTTTCCAAAAACGTTCCATTGGCTTGTTTCTGACGGCGGACATTTTACGTTTCTGTGGCGTTTCATGAATGATTCCAAGTTTCGAAAAATCGTCTTAGTAACGCCGCAAAAGAACGAATCGTTCTACCTGAGTGAATACACGGTTTATACAAAACCTACACAAACAGACATTACAATACCACACGATTCTTGTCATCATACAACACATAAATTAGCAGCATACAAGTCCATGATACAGAAGGCTTTAACGTTCCTTTTAGATGAAATCAATTATAATAAAGAAATTTCAATTATTAAACAAATTGCATATAGTAAGGGTTATAATACTAAACTTATTGATACATTAGCTAAAGAAAAAGATTATAAATTAGCCATTTAAAAAACTTGTCCGAATACCCACTCCAACTTCATCCCATACAATTAAACATGTTTCGATCCAGACTGTTGTTAAAAATCATTGCAAAAATTATAAACAAGACAAATAAATATAAAATACGTTTTAAAACAATTAAAAACCTTTTAAACGCTTTGTTTAATGCAAAATCAAAAACAGATGATTTGCTAAAATTAGTCATTTACAAATTAAATTGATTGCAATGTAATTCGCTTTATATAGGCCAGACAATTAGAAATTTTAAAACTAGGTATAAAGAACACGTACGTTGTTACAAATACAAACGCCCACATAAATCCAATTACGCAAAACACTTACTAGAACACAATCATTTTATGACATCTTAACACGATAAAATTTTTGATAATAAACATAAATTAAATATATAAGAAACACTAGAAAGTCACAAACATTAAAAAACTGTACCGATAATGAACGAGCAAATTGATCTCTTAAATTCACCTGTATTGGACAGTTTGGAATAAGTAATCAAGTCATCTGCATCCGATTATCAAGATCAAGTCACTCAGTTCTATTGTTGCTATAACAACACTAACTGTTTACTTTTTAATATAACCTTTGATAAGGGCATGTAAACATGTCGAAATACGTATAAAATTAAAATAAGTAAATAAATATTGTTGAAGTAAAACGTATTTTATTTATTTAAAACCACCTTATATAAAATAACAAATTTTTGATGGCGATCTTACTTAATTTAAAGGTCAGGTTATTTCAAGACCATTCAATACTTGTTTAAAACCGAGTTGGCATGCAGAGCCAAGTGTTTCCTTAAGATGTACAAACTTTGAGAAACGATTATGCACATCATGGCAATATTAAAAATTCTAATAAACATGAGTTAGGAAATGCTTTCTTACTGTCCCAATTAACCAAATTGTTCCCTATTTCGGAGGCTGTAACTCTGTAAGAGAGCGTTTCCGTAGGCATGTTCATCGAAACTTTTGTTATTGCTTTGATGTGTAGAACCGTGATTTGGAGCCGTTTGGATGCAGTTATTTTAATGCGGGCGGTTGAACGCAGGGACGTTTGAACGCATGGTCAGGCATTTAGACGCAGAGATGCTTGGACGCAGGGGCGTTTAAAACAGCACAGTTTCTAAAACCATAAAGTAAGTAACCAACTTTAAAGAGAATTTGGATATTGGAGTTTACAGTGTAGTCTGGAAACATCCGCCAGCTATGTCCATCTAGTGGATGGGAAAGAAAATAAACGTATGTCAGGGTATCACAACATCCCGGAAGCAACTTAATATTACAGATTCCACAGTTACTTACACCAGTCGACGCTGTTGCCAAATCACATGTTGTGTCGTGTCGCCTGCGTTTACATTTTCTACAAATCAATGCATGCTATTATAATAATTTTAGAAGTTGCATTAACTTTAATACAAACAAAATAATAATTAATATATCTAACAAAAAATTATTTTAATCTATTATGTATTTCGACATGTTTATTGTCAGTATATTATAAATTATTATTATATTAATATGAACTACAATGAAGTATAGCTTAAACTTGTTAAAAAATAATGCATTTCACATAAATATTAATAATTGTTTAAGGTAATAAGAGCTACATAGCAAATGCATCTTTTAAATAAATGGATACATTTAAGGCAGACCCGAATTAAATTCCGTTTTAGGTTATGCACGTTATGCACAATCACAAAATCCAAATTTCTTTTTTGGGAATTTTGAGCGTTTTTGTCTTTTTTTAAAGATTTTCCTGTTTTTTCTTTTTTACAGTGTTTTGTACTTATTTTTGTATCATTTTACAACTAGAATAAAAGTACATGCAATCTTTGATTTTAATTGTTTTTGTATATTATATTTTGTTCTTCTTTTAACTTCTTTTTTTAGTCTTATCTTATGTTTGGGAAGGCAGATATAAATGCCGCCTACTCTTGTACTTGGTGTGGAAAATTAGGTAAAATAGAACAATTACCGACCAAAATTTACTTATGCAACCCAACAGACAAACTTCATGAAACAACATGAATGCTGTGTCTTTTTACAAATATTTACTCTATGCTAATACCTAACTACAACATTTTGAAACTCGACGAAAATAATACCGTTACTTATATAATGTATTGTCTTGTGTCCAAAACTCCAAACGTCCCTGCGTCCATCCCTACGTGCAAACGACGCCATTCAAGCAACCGTGTCCTAACAGCCCCTTTCAAATATCCTGCTTTGGTAGAATACTTCCTCAAAGTTTGTATAAACAAACTATTTATGCATCTTTAAAAACCGCGGCCTTTCACGCCAACATCATTTTTCGCAAAAACTGAACTGAACAAGAGTTTCTGTTTTGTGCCGTTTTGTTCAAGATTAAGATTTTTTAATAAAGTTTTAATATCGTACAGAAAAAAGGATTCCCTTTGAAAAAAATGTTTGAACAACTATTTTTCTGCTTCAACATTTTATTTTCCAATTTTCAGTTTGGTTCAAAACCTATTTTGATTACAAGTGCGATGTGGCAACAATGTTGAACCCTTAGAGTAGTGTAGACTTACAGTTGGTGAGATTTGTGAAGGCAGGTATAAATACGGCCTACTTTTGTACTGTATGACTGTGGTAAAGCAGGACAAATTCCAACCAAAATTTACTTATGCAACCCAACATACAAACATTCTTGTAACAACATGAGTGCTGTGTCTTTTTACAATTTTTTACTCTTACAATTATTTATTCTGCTTAACCACAACATTTTTAGACTGTATTAAAATAGTACAGTTACTTATATAATTATTGTCTTGCGGCCAAAACTCCAAACGCCTCTACGTCCGTGTCCTAACAACCGCGTTCAAATGTTGTCCTCTGGTAGAATACTTGCTTAAAGTTTGTATAAAGTATTTATACATCTTGAAAAACTGCGGTCTTTCACGGCAACACCATTTTTTGCATAAATTAAACTGTCACAAGAGTTTCTAATTTGTGCGGTTTTGTTCAAGATTAAACTTTTTTAAGAAAGTTTTGATACTTTACAGAAAAAAGATTATTTAGAAAAAAATATTCCCTTTGAAGGAAATTTTTGAACGACAACTTTAGTGTGAAAAATGGACCTTCGATAAGTAGAATTGCTTGCAACATTTGTTTATTTTTATTTTTAAAGGAGATGGTATTTTCAGTATTAACAAATAAAATAGATTTAAGGGAAAACTTTAAACTGCAGAACAGTATTTTGAGTCACATTTATTTATTAAGACTTTTCATATTATTTTTAGTTCAGGAAACCACTGTTTAAATAATGGCAGCTGGAACACCCTGTATATCAGGAATATGAAACTTATATTTGAGAGAACAACGTAAGGCAAATCGAAATTTTTTTTTACCAAACTTTAACCGCCTTTAACGCTTAGTTACTGAAGCAGAGTGGCTAGGAAAACCCCGGCCACTTTTATTGCGGCGGTCAAGAGATAGCGCTTTAGTAAAGAAAAATTAAATTAAAATACTGGCAACAACGCAGAATCCAAGACGTTTTAGTTATTAAACACAAATACCCCCCATATTAAATCAAAACAACTAAGACGTCTTGGATTCTGCGTTGTTGTCAGTATTTTAATTTAATTTTTCTCTACTAAAGCGCCATCTCTTGACCGCCGCAAGAAAACTAGCCGGGGTTTTCCTAGCCACTCTGTAGTTATCTGATCGGGATTAACTACAACTTGTTTGAGAGCCCATTGTGGGTAGTATAGGATGAAACAAAATTAATTTCGAAAACGATCGCTATGAAGTGCGTGCGTCCATAGGTCGCCTTCGTTTATCAAAAATATGCATCAGAGACACTTGTGTGCAAGCCATACTAATTTTGATTCTTTAATTTTAATTAACAACAGATTAACACATTATAGAAACTAATCGCAAACGGTATGTTTTACGTCTTAAAGTCAACCATTCTAAATTTAGCAGCGGCATCTATTGCGGGTGGCGATCGCGGGTGGGGGGTATCGAGTTCAAGTAATTTTCATGTTACCTTCAAACGAAGCTCCTCGATGCTTGATCTACCGCTATGCTGTAATATCATTGGTAGGTATAACGTGTGTAGTATACGCCAGGATGCAACTAACCAAACTCTACCCAAGCACCACTGCACCACGCATTCAGGAAATAGTTTATTAAACTGAAAATTATAAGAAATCGCTGATGATGACTGACATGATGTAAAATAGTGGTCAATAAGTTTAAACATAAATGAGACTAACTATTTTACATTACAATATGACAGTTAGGTGACATTACCTTACAAAACACAAAACATACGTGTTTTTATCTCTAGGAAATGTAAATAATGATTTCGATTCGTTTTCATTGCTGTAAATATTGTAGTTTACAACTGTAAACTGCACACATCAACCCACATTTTCTAGAAATCGCACGCGTGTTATTTTGTTAGTAATTGCTTTATTGCAGATACAGCAATGCACGAATGAACTGTAGAAACAATTCGTACCGAGTAGGAGGCGCTGTAATCAATGTCGCCTGATTTTAGGCACAGTTGCCGGTATTAGAATTGACTAGTGTTACCCCAGCACACAATGCACTGACAGACAGCGTTGACAGAACCGGCGAAATGTCAAGTCACGTGATGCATTAGTTCCAATAATAACACGCGACGTTATTGTAAATGGCGCCCCAAGTGACGCGCGTCTAGCCAACCTTCATATATATTATAAATTAAAATAATTATTATTAAAAAATCGACGTAGAAAAAAATATAAAAATGTTTCATGTTCCATCTGTGGCTAGAGAATTAGAAACCTTTCATTTAAAAAAAAAATGGTCCAAATTGGTGAAGCAGTAGCCGCTGGAGGAACCGGAGAAAAAAAACCTTTGTGCTTTTATATATGTATGGATAATATTTGGTTAAATTTATAAACTTACTGCAGTCACAGTATAATATAAATAACTACTACCTAATCCAGTGTCTGATAAAAGCTATTATTTAAGCCCTATAACATACTGTGACTGGATTCAGCTTTAGCTGCCGTGGTGCGTGGATAAAGTTTGGTTAGTTGCATACTGGCGTGTGTATACACACGCTGCAGTTTCTTTGCGTACAGAAAATAATGGACTCAAATAATATACATAGGTGAGATTACCTGTGTAGTTAACAAAACCCATATACTTTGCGAACTAAAACTCGATTTCCATTAGTAATGTTATATAAAGTCATAATACTTGAGACCCCGAGTCCAAGACTTTTACCATTTGGCAAGATTTGTACAACCTTGAAAAAATGGAATACTTCTATTTATTTATATTGATGCTAAATTTAATAAACTTTGTAAAAGGTATGTAAATAAAGCTAAATTTGGCTAAAACAAGCGATTTCGTATTATCTATCTTGTAATATTTAAAATTTTAAAATAAGTAGGGTTATGTTTTCATGTTTGCGCATTTCAAACCATTTTATAATTTTAAAGGTGAACTGAGGCTAAAAATCTATAAAGATGTTAATGGATACCAAGTGCCTGTTTACGACACTCTCGAAGAGCTTGCTGGGACAAATTTGACTCTAACTTGCAAGCTGGTTACTACTGGTAATAAGAATGATCCTACAGCAAACTATTTTGATGATGAACTATCTTGGGGTAGCAAAAGAAAGAATGTGCAATTTGAAAGTGTTATTGATTTAAAGAAGTTAGCCGAAGAAAGTTCGAAACCACTGCTTCAGTTTTTCAATGGAGGGCAACGTAATAAGGCTGTAATGCACTTCAAACCATTATTTCTAATAGATTCTGGAAAATATTTTTGTATGAGTTCAAAATATAAGTTGTTTAATATAGTACAAATAAGTGTTAAAGTTGGGTCAGAACTTACTGACATGGCAACGTATTTTAAAGCTCTGGATAATTCACGTTTAGATTTTAATTTTGTTTCAAATAAACCTCTCGCTTTTCCTAAGTTTATGTGTACAGACGATATGTTTATTTGTAATTCAGGTAAACACTGTTTTAATTACGAACACGTTTGTGATGGGGTGACAGATTGTAATGATGGTTCAGATGAAAATCTTTATTTATGTGGTAATGACCCATGTGCAGGTAAAATTTTTAAGCATAAAGTTTAGTTTAGTTTTAATTATTATATTTTAGTAAAGAAAAAGTGTTCAAATGGCCGATGTATTCCAAACTCTTTGTGCTGTGATAAATTTCGAGATCCTTATTGCACAGTTAACGTTATGCCTTCTTGTTGCCTTGAAAATGTAGGTGAGTTAATGTAATAATATTTATGATGAACCAAAACTGCATGTCGGTTATATCAAAAAATGATATCAAGTGCCACATTTACTAGTGTTGTTGAAGTTCTTTCATTGCATATGCAGACTTGAGTACTGGTGTGTGGAAAGTTCTGATACGATCTTATTTTAAACCATTAGTTTATTTTTCATGCTTGTCTCTTATAGAAAAGCATCTTAATAATGAAGAATCACGTGTCGTGCCATATTATAATGATAACACTGAGTTTGGTAGGTATTGGAAATGTAATAATTATTAAAATAAATTTAATAATTATGTGTTTCTTTTAATAGCAACTGAACGGAATAAACATAAAGGTGATGTACCATCTATTTGGGAAAAAGAAGAAGATGCTCCAAGGATAGAAAGTCTATGTAAACACCTATTCAAGTTTAAATTATCAAAAAGTTTATTTAAAATTGTTTTAGGGATTGTTGTTCCATGCATCGTAATCCTAATCCTTGTTATAGTAGGCATTATGGTAAGACAGACTTTCATGAAACCTGTAAACAGAAATAGATCCATAAGAAGTCCACACTGCACACTTGGCATACCGGTATCAAATAACAGGGAAATTTCAGTAGTTTCTGGTAGAACTTCCCCTGCTTGTGGTGGAATTTCATCTGCTTCTAGTAGAATTTCACCTATTCCTAGCGGTTTACATCAAAGTTGTAGAAATAACACTGGTGATATAAATAGGAACATTTCCCGATCTGTATCTCCAAGTATGAATCCAAACTTTGATTTACCTCCATCATATGATGAAGCTATGACAAATACGCGACCTGTGTTACGTTAAGCAAATTAAGTTACTTAGTTTTATTCATTTTTATTTTATTACTGAAAATACTTTAGTTAGTATTATCGAAGCCATGGTCTTAAATTATTTGGTATACTAGGCTTTTGAAATTATATTCTTAGGTATATTCTTATAGTGCCATATCCTATTCAGGGTGTTGGCTACCTCTCTCCTATGTCTGTGTTTGATGCGTGGCGATAGATAATTTGCACAGACAGACATAGGGGACCTACAGTTTAACGTGGGCTCCGAACCACAGGAAGTGCATGCACTTTTTCTCCAGAGAGATTTTCCTGGAGAAAAATCCACCTCGCTGGTTTCCCGTTGCCTTGCGAGGGAGAACGACCGGGCCGGGGATCGAACCCGGATCCGCTGCATTGGTAGCCCGCGATCTTACTCTTAGGTGTACACATGAGATTAATTAGTTTTATTAATACATACTGAAAAACATTTATATATTTGTATTGGTTTTACTACTGTAAATCACTTCCAGTTTTATTTTATATTCTTCTTAAGTTGTGATGTTTTTCTTTTAATTGCACCTTCAAGGCATATGCTGCCATGGCAATGGTGGGTAGTATATATTTTAATACTTGTTTGTGGCTTAGAGACTTTATTTTTTTATATGCTAAAATGTTATAAAAGTATGATGTGATACTAAGTTTTGTATTAATTTAATGCCTCTTTTAGATGTGTAAAATGTATGGTATATGCTAATAATAGCGGTTCAAAAATGTCTGCTGTATAAATAGCGCCGGCTAAATAAAGCGCCTCAAAAAATGTCGCCGGCAAAACTAGCGCCGTTCAAAACATCGCCGGCAAAAATTGCGCCGTACAAATACTTTACATTTTAATAGAAGTTGATTTCATTTATGTAAACCTTAAATCAAAGTTTCATAAATGCAAAGTATTTCTACAGCGATGTTTCTTATAGTGGCGATTTTTAGGCGCTATTTTTAACGGGGTTAGTTTTGCCGGCGTTGTTTTTGCCAGCGACATTTTTGACCGGCGATATTTTTGACTGCGTTATTTTTGCCGGTGACATTTTTGCCTGGTGCTGTTTTTACTAGGTGCTATTTGTGGCGACGCTATGATTGAGGTGCTATTTTGACCCGTAACCGAAATTTATCTAGTATTGTGCAACTATAATTATTATACAGCGAAAGTAATCTTATGCATATTTCTGTATCCAGTTTGCAGTTTTGTTATTGTATGTGTTGATAGCAGATGATTTAACGTTTACGCAAACATTTCAGTCATTTTTTGATTGTTTAAATAGTTCCATCATATCCTGCTACATAGCTATGCACCATACCTTTTGTAGCTGCACTATGTTATAGCTAGATTTTAGCACCCATGTATGTAATAAGCTAACAACGGTTTATTTGTACTGTTGTTATAGACTGATTGTATTAACTTTTTTTAGTGACAATTCTGAATCTCGAGTCTTCTTGAATTAATTCAGTTATTTAAAAGATCGTTTAAATATTGTTGCAGCTAAATAGTGCCTTATTCCAAAGTTTTTAAGTATTTACTGCTGCTATGTTTTAAATTTGTATAGGTAGTATATTTATTAACTGGTTTTAAATATATTCGTTTATTTATTAAATAAGTTCCTATTACTTTGTTAAAATTATATTTGTTTACTTATTTTATATATTTGCTTATATTATACACACACTGGCACAAAAACGGATCACTTTATACAGTGAGGTCTTAAATGTACCATTCCCCCCCCCTACTAACTTTTGAACGGCTTGATGTGAAGCTACAAAATTTGGGTAATTATTGGAAAACAAATACTATTTTTTGAAAAACAAATTTACAAAATGTTGATAGGGTGTTGTTTTAAAAAAAATATTAAATAGCACAGGGGTCAAGTGACCCCTAATTTGAAAAGTCTCTTTGAGTAGAGTATAATACTAAATTTTAGGAAAATTATATCGATTCAAAAACAAATGACAGGCTTCCAAATTATCTGTTTCTAATTGGTAGTATCACCGGTTTTAACACTCAAAATTCAAACATGAGCCATACATAATAACGGAATAGAATGACAGAATTGGAAGAATAATTATTTCAATTCTTTATACTTCTTTTGTTTTGCCTACTACATTTGTTTAGTATTTTTTTTTGTTTAGCTGTTGTTCTGTTATTAAATAATATTTCAATTTAGGACAGTGATTTTTGATCCGTTGCTTAGTTTATCGTTGTTTTTACATAATTGTGCATAAAACGATGCCATTGAGCAGTGGCTGTTTCTCCATTGGGTCAAATGGTCATTGACCTCCCAATGAAATAAGAATAAATAAATAATTACTTTTTGATTGAGTACGTAACATATTATATACTATAATATTTAAAAAAATGCTTTATAGTTAACTTTTGTATGAGATTTCTATGCGAGAACGTGTGTTAAAGAGCTGCCGCAGGATCTGAATGTTTGAGTATTTCGCGCGCATTAAACGAATCTATGCGAGGGATCATTTGGCTGTCAGTCCCCAATTCAGCTATACGCCACCGAATAAAGCCGCCGACTTAAAAGGCCTTCAAATTCATATTACACAAGCTAAAAAAGGATAGAAGTATCTGCGTATTAAAAACTTCAGGGTCGCGGACCCAGCACTTCCGAGAATTATGCTATCAGCTGTCCATGGTATAAGCGCATGCCAATAGCCGCCTACTTTGCGGGATTCGCACGTACACGACGCGACGTATAGTAGTGTGAAAACAGTTGTTGGTTGTCTAATCATAATTTAGCGGTGTTGTACCATGTCCATGCAAAATAATTTTGGATTGTGAATGCCATGTAAGAAAATGCTTTCACTTGTTTCCATTGTCTGCCATTTTGTAATAATTCATTGTGTGATATTGACTGCAAACATTTAAAAACTAAAATTCAAACACATTAAAATTTTTGTGCATTTTGACACACTGGCAATGTGGATATCAATTTACAATAATTTTATTAGAAAGTCCATTAAAGACTTTAATGAAAAAGTTGGTAAAAATAGATCATTTTGCCAACGTAAAGGATAGGTTTGAAATATAAGGCTACCTAAAACTTGGGTAAGAACAATGTTTTTCCAAAAAAACACTTTAAAATGCTTCCCAGTACACCACACCACGAGCCGCCACTGCCATTGAGCATTGAAGGCGTTGCCAGGGCTGTAGCTCAAGTGGAAGATGGGTGCAGCATTGTACAAAACGGGCCGTCCCTCAGTTTCAAAAAACTCAAAATTACAAAAGAAGACCCATATCAGGTCGACCGAGAACAACAACAGCCTGTGATGACATTTTTAATAAATAATATGGCACAAATTGACTCACAGAGTGTACTGTGAGTTCTAATAAAAGATCGTTTGGTAAAGGAGTGTGTTTATTACTCTTAATTGATTACACGTCTTTAGCGTTCCTCTAGGTTACGCCATGTTCGTCTACCTACTACGCCTATGAACTAGTACCCTCTAGGGTTGTAAGGGATATCCGCTTACTGCTGCTAGGTGGCGTAAGAGGTATTATATAAGTAACAATCAACTGACAGAACATCCCCCTTTTTTTTAGCTAGAGAAATAAGTATATCTATGCTATAACTAAGTTACATAAAAAGACAACCAAGCGGGAGCTTTACGGTCACGCTTAGGTCTCTCCGACTCTTTAACAATAACAGGAGAATTAGCACGAGCACCATCTACAGACTCCACTGGAGAATCACTTTTAACTGACTTTGGCATAACCGCACTCTCACTATTGTCACTTGAACTTTCCTCTATTACTTGATTTTCCTTAAAGTTATCACTATTGGACATCTTTCTAGACAATATGGAGGTGAAGACCGGTGTAGCTGGTTTATAATATGGTGCCGGGACTAAATGCCAACGATTTCTTCTATACACACCTTTATTAGTCTCTATTAAGTAAGATCTAGGTTCTCTACACAATTCTACTACTTTCCCATAACATCTTAAGTCTGTTACCCACACATAGTCAAATTTTGATAACTCCGACAAACTCACTACCCTATGTCTCTTATCATATCTTGTAGCCAACTTTTTCTTAGACTCTTCCTCCCTTTTCACAAAATTTTGAGTATTGACTACTTCTTTCAGTTTAGAAGGTAGTACTGGTAATTGCGATCTTAGTTTACGATTCATTAGTAACTCCGAAGGACTAAAGCCATTATCAAGTGGAGTTGTACGATACGATAAAAGACCTAGGTGAATATCGTCATTCTTTTTGATGAGCGATTTTGCAACTTTGACTGCTGCCTCAATACAGCCATTACTTTGACTGAAGTAAGGACTACTTTTAATATGTTCAAAATCATACTCAATCGAAAAATTTTTAAATTCCCTTTGGAATTGAGGTCCTCCGTCTGACCTTACTGTCTCCGGAATACCATATCTGGCGAATAGTTCCTTCAATTTTTCGATTACTACAGCTTCTGTCAAGCTAGTTAATTTGACTATCTCAAAGAACCTCGAGTAATAATCCGTAGTAATTAAATACCACGACTTTAACTTAAATAAGTCTACCGAAATTTTTTGCCAAGGGCGCTCAGGAAAAGCGTCCCTACAAAAAGGTTCCCTGGGATTAGTTCTATTTTCTACGCAATTAGGACAATTTTTAATAACATTTTCCAATTGCGTTGATAAACCGTACCACCATACTGCCATCTTAGCTCGGGCTCTGGACTTCACTATGCCTTGATGCCCCGAGTGGATGAATTCCAAACATTGCAATTGTAATGAACTAGGAACTACGATTCTGGTTCCTTTTAGCAAGAAATCTTCATTATGAGAAATATCGTAGCGATATTGGTAGTATGGTGCCAGGTTCTCTTCTAAATGTCTTTTGTCCGGCCACCCTGAAATAGACAATTCTTTGAGTTTACTACAAATCGGATCTTTAGCTTGTTCCTCTTTGAGTTTTGTTAAAAAATTGTTTTTAATGTGTAAATTTTTTACCATGAAATTAACATGTGCTTCGGATTCCGCAGAAAGTTCTTCGTCTTCCGGAAACGAATTTTTTATCGGATTCCTCGATAACGCGTCCGCGACAACTAAATTTTTACCTGGGGTATAATACACTTTGTAATTGTAGCGCATTAACCGCATTCTAAATCTCTGTAACCGTGGTGTTAATTCATCTATCGGTTTTGTCTGTAAAATCTGGATGAGTGGCTTGTGATCTGTTTCTAGAGTTACTTCTAAACCAATGATGTATTCACTAAATTTGTCCGCCGCCCATGTAAGTGCTAAAGCCTCACGTTCAATTTGTGCGTACCGTCTCTCTGTGGAAGAAAGTAATCTAGACGAATAAGAAACTACTCTTTTAACACCATCATGTACTTGGATCAGACAAGCTCCTAACCCGTAACAACTCGCGTCTGCGCTAATAGTTGTATCTTTAGAAGGATCAAAAAATGCAAGACAATTTTTTTCCTGTAACAGAGATTTGATTTTATTGATCGCGTTTTTCTGGTATCTATCCCATACGAAAGGAGTGTCCTTCTTTAGTAAAGAAGTTAGAGGTTCCAGAATAATACTTTTATTTGGAATAAAATGACTGGAAAAATTTATCATGCCAAGCAACTGTAATAGTTCAGTTCTATTTGTAGGATCAGGAAAATTTTTAATCGCTACCACTCTGTCTTCATCGACCGAGATACCATCTTGAGACAAATGATGCCCCAGAAACTTTAAACTTGTAGCTGCAAAGATGCATTTACTTTTATTAAGAGTAATGCCCTCTTTTTGTAATCTAGATAAAACCTCTCTAAGAGTAGCGTTGTGCTCTTCTAGTGTAGCTGCAAAAATCAGAACATCATCCACGTGTTTGATAACGCCTTTAACCCCTGCCAGAATTTTATCTAACTGCACAGAAAAATATTCCGGACTACAAGTGAGACCGAAGGGCAAACTTTTGAACAAGAACCTGCCAAATGGAGTAATAAAAGTTGTCAGAGGTCTGCACTTTTTGATCAACCTAATTTGGTAGAACCCTGAATTAGCATCTAACTTTGAAAAGTATTTGGCACCTTTTAATTGCGCAAATTGACTTGACATGGCGTTTATTGGGAAATATGAGCGTAAAATTTGTTTATTTAGCTGTGTATAATCGACACATAACCGTATTTTAGAATTTTTTTCTACGACTACGATGGGACTGACCCATTCAGTGTGATAATCTACCGGTTCGATAATATCTAATTTTATCAACCTATTTAGCTCTTCTTTTAACTTACCTAGAAGCGGTATCGGAACCCTTCTAGGTACGGACTGAACAAAAGGAATGGCTCCTTCTTTAATCCTGATTTCCATCTCCGTTTTAAATTTCCCAATATCGTTAAAAATCCCTGGAAATTCTTTGAGAATATCCTCATTATTTGACTCTATGAGTGTAATTTTGTTTATCGCACAATTTTCAAAATTTAACTTTAATATTTTTAACTCAGATATGGAATTCCGGCCTAAAATTGGCTTCTTTAAATCGTAAATAACATACATAGTTGTATCATGAATATGATTTTGGTAATACAGTTTTACATCGAAACAACCTAGAACATTTAGTTTTTCACCCGCAGGACCGGTTATAACTCTGTTAGAAGAATTTAATTTATTCTGCTCAATTTTGTCTAAATACGAAAGTGGAATACAGTTTATATCCGATCCTGTGTCTACAAGAAAAGATACGGATTTATTAATAAATGAAACATACACAGAAACTACCCATTGAGAATTCAATTTACTTGGGTTTATTGCACCAACAAAGTCACTTGTTACCTGTGGCTCCTCTTCATTTATATTTCTCACTTTTGACTGACAGGCTTGAGCCCAGTGTCCCTTTTTCCTGCAGGCTCTGCAAGAACTCCTACGTGCTGGACATCGCTCACGGGGATGCTGTTTCAACCCACAATACTCGCATTTTTGCTTGGTGGAACTAGGAAAAGTACTTTTCGCAATTTTGCTGTGATGGTTGGGACCCGGATGACCCAGTTGACCCTTCCGTTGAACTGCATTGACCTCTTGGGCACTTCTGCCTTCACTCCGTAGAAGCTGACTCTGAGCAGACTGTAATTCCGCTTGCTTTGCTTCTACAATGGCTTCTGCTAAGGTTAGATTGCTTTTAAGCTGCATGCGTTCACTGGTACGGACATCCAGCATTCCTACCACTATGCGATCACGTATTAACTCGTCTTTCAGAGTTGTATAGTCACAATGTTCTGCAAGACTGTGTAAACTAGTAATAAAACTATCAATCGACTCACCGGGGAGCTGTGTTCTAGAGTTGAACTTGTAACGCTCGAAAATGACGTTCCTTCTGGGAATAAAATGGTCATCAAACGCTTTTAAACAGTCTTTATACTTTGTGGGCGCCGTCTTGAACTGAAGCAGGACTTCTTCCGACTCCTCTCCCATTATATAAAGTAGCATATTGATTTTCTCTGCATCCGACCTTTTCTCAAACCCCGAGACAGACATATATCTCTCGAATCTCTTTTTCCATGATGTCCAAAGAGCTGGCTTAGAAAAGTCGTAATTACCTGGTGGTGTAACCACTGGTGCATTGTTTTGCACGCTAATTACAGGTTGTGTTCCTCCTTCTCCACCCGGCATTTCGATCCCCTACTCGCAAACTTAATTTATCGCTTCACGCGCTGTCACCATGTACTGTGAGTTCTAATAAAAGATCGTTTGGTAAAGGAGTGTGTTTATTACTCTTAATTGATTACACGTCTTTAGCGTTCCTCTAGGTTACGCCATGTTCGTCTACCTACTACGCCTATGAACTAGTACCCTCTAGGGTTGTAAGGGATATCCGCTTACTGCTGCTAGGTGGCGTAAGAGGTATTATATAAGTAACAATCAACTGACAGAACACAGAGGTGCAAGAGAAGAATGTAAGCAAGCGGACAGTGCTTAAAGGAAGCTGGATAAGGCTCTTTCAAACCTGCAACAGGCACAGTATTGCTCGCACAGCATCAAGCTTCTTGATTACAATTTGCAAGATAACACATAAATTGGACAGAGCAGCAATGGGGCAATGTTCTTTTCTTGGATGAGTCTAGAGTAGCTCTACGGTCTCCAGATGGACGAATAAAGTGTGAAGATGCCAAGAGAACGCTACTTGGATTGTACATTTTCTGCGAGAACACCGTTTCACAAAGACTCGATAATGGTCTGAGCTGACATTTCCTTTCATGCTCGCACGGAGCTGGTTTTCATTTAAAATGGATCTTTGATCATACATAGATACATAGAAATCCTATCACAACATGTTGGTACTCTACGTTCTATTTATTGGAGATTCATTCGTGTTAATGGACGACTATGCTCATTCACATTCGGGCGTTTATCATTTCAGATTACCTAGAGCAAGTGCAAAAATTTGCCGTATGATATGGCCAGCGGGAAGCTCTAAACTAAACCCTATAGAACATATATGGGACATATTAAAAAAACGCGTTACAAGTCGTGCAGACGTTCCGGAAAATGTTAACTATCTTTGGGGTCAGTTTTTGGTTTTCTCGTAAATTATCATTAAATCTTGAGAACTACTTTAAAATTGTTTAAAATTTCGCAATCTACTGCTAGTTACTAATTCTGACCAACCAAGGATTACACAAACATAAAATCGTTAAATTGTAGTGATCGGGTTTTTTGCCGGTGTGTGTGTATTATGTATTTTTATTTTCATTTAATCAGTAGGTATGTAATTTATTTACATACAAGGTGTTCATTTTTTCAGTGGTAGCAAAGCTGAGCAGAATTTTAAGGAGAATCTTATGCCATGTTTATAATGCACTCACAGCCACCTAGGACTGTCATAAATACGAGCATTAAAACATCGGACAAAATGTATTTTCATTTTTGATGTAGCATAAATCGTTATTATTTAACATTAAAAATTCATATGTTTTCAATTTTTTTCAGAATATTTCAATATTTTAGCGTAAACTTTAAACTGCATCAGATTCTCTTTGAAATTCCACTCAACTTTGCTAATTCAAATGACTCTGTAACTATCATAATAAAAAATATAGCTGTGTTGTCTGCTCTAAAAAATAGACACCCTGTATATTAGAGAATTTTGAAACAATTGCAACAAAATTCGCACCGATTTGTATATTTTTCCTGAAATTTTTGCTAGCCAGAGGGATTTTAATCAAAACTCCAAGAATATTCAAAAACTAAACTTCAAAAGTTTAAAGCTTGTAATTCATGTATCGAATGTTTTACATATTTTTTAAGCAATGTGTGACAGCCAACTGATAATAATCGTTTTTTATAAGATATGCTATAATGTACGATTTTGAAAATCATTTTAAAGAAGAACGATAAGTGTTATGAATAAATTACAAGAATACTATACAGGGTGTTTCTTAATAACATGCTAATATTTAAGGAGGTTATTCTTGGGTCCATTTTGAGAAAAAAACTTTATATGAACATATGTCCTAAAGGTCTTGACTTTTGAACTACAGGGTGCTAAAGTTTTAAGAAAAAATTCTTGCTTTTATGATAAATTTGGTATGTCCTTAGATATTTTTGTGAAACGTAGTACGCATCAAAAGGCATTTTCTGTTGTACAACATAATTTTTTATTCTTGCCAATGGCGTTCGTTCGGGATTTGCACTGAATCATTTTAAAGAGAAGTGATACACCACTGCTTTTTCTTAAAGTAAAAATTATTTTTGAAATCCTCATTTCTTTCTGAGCAAATCTGGTCTCTTGATTTTTTTTCGTTTGACGTACGGTTTTCGCATAAAAAAATAAAATTCATTCATTTGCACGTTGTTATGAAATTGGGTATTATCAAGAATTAAAAACGTATCTAGTAGGTAAGAAGCAGATTTTGTTTTGTAAACATAAACAGTTTTGAGAGTTGTCTAGTTGTCACGTATTTAAGTCATTAAAATTAACAATATTATTAAAAAAACATCGTCCAATGAATTTTATTTTACGCGAAAACCGTAAGTCAAACGAAAAAAAATCAAGAGACTAGATTTGCTCAGAAAAGAATGAGGATTTCAAAAATAATTTTTACTTTAAGAAAAAGCAGGGGCGTATCACTTTTTTCTTTAAAATGATTCAGTGCAAATCCCGCACGAACGCCACTGGCAAGAGTATGTTGTACAGCAGAAAATGCCTTTTGATGCGTAGAAAATGCGTACCACGTTTCACAAAAATATCTAGGGTCATACCAAAGTTATCATAAAAAAAAGAATTTTTTCTTAAAACTTTAGCACCCTGTAGTTCAAAAGTTAAGACCTTTAGGACATATGTTCATATGAAGTTTTTTTCTCAAAATGGACCCAAGAATAACCTCCTTTAATATTAGCATGTTATTAAGAAACACCCTGTATACTAACAGATTTTAAAATCGCAAAAAGTTTTGGATTTATTCAGTTGTTACGCCTCTGGTTAAAACAAGAAAATGAAAATTATGTAACTTTAACACCCTGTATCTTCGAAACAATTGGGTTTTTGATATACCTTATACACCGCGAGTCAAAAGATACAGGTTTTATTATATTTCTGCTATTTTAGAAGATAGGTAAAAAGTTACGAATAAAAGTTGTGCAAACAGACACACTATAAACTGATATATGATTTTTATATGCCAGTTTATATGTACTACGTGTCAGTTCGCACAACTTTTATAAGTAACATTTATACCTTATCTTCTCACATAGCGGAAATATACATATTAAAAGCTGTATCTTTTGACTCAAGCTGTATAACAAACTCCTACTATTTTCATGTGTTCTTTTATTTCCGTAGTTTGAAAGGTAAACTTTGGACCACCGCATATACAGCTAACAACTTATTGGAAGAAAAAAAATGTGTTCGATCTCTAAGTATAAAAAACTTCTTCCCTTATGACTTAAGTGTTATTATTTATGTAATTATGTTATTTAAAAATTCGTGCTTGCTGTGGTTGTTAATGATATAATATATTTATGTATTTTTTTAAAGTAATATACATGCTGTTGAAATATAAAAAAATTATTGCATATTTCTTAGTATATTAGATACAAATGCCTTCTCATTATTTATCTCTAATTAGACACCAGCAGAAGCGCAGATATCAAGAGTAGCAGGTTGCTTCAGCTTAGAGGCTTCAAAATGTATATAGTCTGTCCAGAACTTTTATGTGTCTACCGCAAGGCGCATAATATATACTTGTGGCTATCGAATTATCTAGCAAAATAGAGCGGCGACGCACGTCTCGTCTACCTTTCTTTCAGTACAGTAGTTACATTCTGAACCTGCTGCACAAACGTAAGTCATTAAGACTTTTATTTTGATCTCTGTAAAACCGAGACGGAAGTGGGTTTTATGCGGTATTCTTTATCCTTCAATTCAGTAGTGCACCGTTTTATGCTGTTGCTTCTTCATGTTGGCAATTTTAAGTTAGCACTTGCATTCACGAAACCAGTGGTAAGGAGATTTCTAAAAATTCACAAACATTGGTTGTTAAAGAAACCCCATTTTGATAAGTAAACAGCCCTGACTATCGTTGACATGAAGATCCGTGTTGCAGGACATCTGGCCGGACATGGCAACTGCTGACATCCTTAAGTTCTGAATGATACAAACAACAATAGTGCCTTGATAATTTCGAACAGCCTGTAGAAACTTTTTAAGCAAAAAAGAAGTTTTGATGAAAACTAAATTAACAGTAGATAAACAATAGTTATTTAATGAGTATCTGTATATAAAATACTTAATCACTTTAACAATATCTATTTATTTAAACCGTCTACGTATTTCGGCATGTTTACATGCCATTGTCAAAGGTTATATGAAAGTAAACAGTTAGTGTTGTTATAGCCGAAATATGTATAAGGTTTAAATAAATAGATATTGTTAAAGTGATTAAGTATTTTATATACAGATACTCATTAAATATGGACTTTAACGAAGTAAAGCTGGAATTGATAAATAAATAGTTATTTACATACATTGATTTATGGAGCTGAAAATTGGGTACTGAATGAAAGTCAGAAAAAAAAAGGATGCAAGCAGCTGAGATGAAGTTTTTAGGAAAATATTAGAGGTAAAAAGGGTCGACAGAATAAGAAGTGAAACAATCGGGGAAATCAGTAGTTATAAAAGTGTATGTTCGAGACCAGATTTTTTTTGTTCATTTTTTTAGGTAAATGGGTCTGATTTTCACATCGTTTTTAAAAAACACTCATTTTTAGATCGAAACTCCTTAAAAATCAAACATTTTGCTAGACCACGCTGTTTTCAAGGAAAAATGGGTCGATTTTCAAGTTCTAATCCGTTGCAGTTTTTGAAGCTCCTAAGAAATCAGTCGCAAAAATGAAAACCTCGATTTTCGACGCATTTTTCCATTCAAAAAAATCTGGTCTAGCTATTCAACTATAAAAATTGATTCATTTATCTAAAAACACGCAACAAAAAAATCGGGTCTAGCTATTCAAGTCACGATTCAACAAATGGAAATCGGCTTCCATAAAAATCTATTCAAGTTAAATTATTAAAAATAAAAATCTGGTCCAGTTGAATTCTCTGAAAGGCAAGATGGAGATCGGCTTCCACAAAAATCTGGTCCACCAATTTCTGTATTTAAAAATAAATTTGATAAGACAATTCCATTTTTATCACAAGGTTTAATTACTAAATAATATTTTTTTTAAATTCTTTAATACACACAATAATTTGTTTAAACTCATCCCCTGTTACTAGTACTTCACAACAGAGGACAAAGACGTATTGTCACACATTAAGGGAATCAAATCAATAATTAAAAATAAATTTTCAAAAAACTTTAAAAATAAATTTCTTAAGGCTATTTTTCCGTTTTTAAAAAGATATAAAACGTGTTTAAAAATAGTTTTGTTGAGATAAATTTTAAAAGTGTGATATAAAGCAATCACAATATGACTCATCCACAAACTATGCAAACTGATACATTATGGGACATCTAATAATAGAAATTAATTTTATTGTTCACTTTACTGTAATTGAATGATAACTCCTAGGATACGAAGTATGTAAACATGTCCATAACAACCGGGGCGTAATGAATTCATTACGCCCTCAAAAAATTTATATTACTAAGAACAACTAGTACAACTTGTAATACAGAGAATTAAGCTGATTTGCCAAAATAAAAATTACAGTTTGCAAATTTTCTTGTACACATTTTGGTAGCGTATTCATAATTGCAATTCAAAAACAAATTTGACAATTATGTAAGCAATCTGTTTTTGTTTCATAGGCTACCAGATATTGTATTTATGTAGGTAAAGCGTACACAAAGATGCCAATTCTTTGTTTTCTTTTTAAAGAACAAAGTGAACAATAAAATCTTGTATGCACCACGGCGTCACCTTATGATTACGCCCATCGAACGATATCCATCTCTCGGGCTAAAGCCCTCGAGCTGGATTTCATCGTTCTCTGGGCGTAATCATCGTAGTAACGCCCTTGGTGTATAAATAGCTAATAATTTAATGCAAACTGTTTTATCAGCTTGTAATATTAAATAACCAATTCGTTTTGCTTATATTATCTGACTTAAATAGCTCAGATAATATAGCGGACATAGCAGCCTAAAATAATAAAAGCTGTCTTGGGTTCAAATCCAACCGAATCTTTTTATTAAATGAGAATACAGTTTCTCTTGAAAAATATTCTCTGGTTTGCTTTCCCAAGTGGCCATAGGGGTGTAGCTAAAGGTGATATTTGATAGAGAGGTTGAGAGCGCCTTAGTCTCACTATTATTTAGTCATAGGTACACACATACACAATATAATTCCAAAACTTGTTACAAAAGCAATTGATAAAATGTATATGATTACAATGTCTGCTGCTGTTGGTTATTTACCATTTAATATAAGACAACCAAACTCAATTCGTAATCAATTTCACCTCCGGTTTTTATGTAGTTACGTACTTCCCTGGTACATCAAGATACCTACGAGGAGGGTTATTACATTCAGTTCAAATATCAATGATGAGATTTTGACAGAGTCTGTCTGAGGAAGGGTTGCCATGTATGTGTACACTTATAGCTCGGATGGGGGAAGGGTGCCTTACTTAAATATTTGCGCAACCAAAAAATAAATAAAGCACAACATCCCCACCAGACCCATTCACCCATCGCCAAACATTTTTTTTTAATTTGAAGAAATTCAGCTTCAAATTTAACATGAAGGCGTGAAATGATCATTGGGAGAATATTTTAGTCAGTCGATTACCTTAACAATTTATTCGAGCAATTGCCAAAAAGGCAACCCTCACAAGTGCAAAACACTGTTTTAAGATCTCGAGGAATCACACAAAAATCATTAAAACAAGACAAATTTACTAAAAATAAAGGATTTGGGGAGTGCTCTACTTAACTATTACCACTCCTGAAACTCTATTCTGCAGTTTTGCATCAACAGTAAATCTCACCACTCTTCCTTCCTCCAATCAATCGAATTTTAGTTTTATAAAAATTTTAATACTGTCACATTTTATTTTAAGTGATAGAAAATTCGCAAAATAGTTGCCCATCATTTAATAATCCATTCCATACATATATAAAAGCACTAAGGGTTTTCTTCTCCGGTTCCTCCAGCGGCTACCGCTTCACCAATTTCGACCATTTTTTTTTTCAATGAAAGGTCTCTATCCTCAGATGGAACAGGAAACATTTTTATATTTTTATTCTACGTCGATTGTTCTATAATAATTATTTTAATTTATAATATATATGAAGGTCGGCTTGACGCGCGTCACTTGGGGCGCCATCTACAAAACCGCCGCGTCTAATTATTGGAACTAATGCATGACGTGACGCATTTAGACGGGTCGGGCAACGCGAGTCTGTCAGTGCATTGTGCGCTGGGGTCTCACTAGTTTAATATAAGTTGAGTAATTAAAAAAAGTTATTGAAATTGAATAAAAGAACAAGATGCACTTGATTATGTCAAATAAAACATGTTATGTCCCTTCCCCTAGGGTACGAGTGAAGTACCTACCTTTTTGGAAGAGCGTGCCAAAATTCCAAAATTTAATTTTTTTGGAAGTGGTTGCGTGCCCAAGTTTTAGAAGTTCACAAAACGGTAAAACAAGGAAACAATACTTTCCAATGTTGCAATAGTGATGCAGCTAAGGTTGCTAACTTGTAAATAGAAGTCCCGAGTTCTAATCCTGGATAGGACAAGCCCTTCTTTTAATATTTTTTTAACCTGTGGGCTACGCCATACGCAAGTTTTTAGTCAAGTGTAAATCTGAAAACGGCATAATAGAAGGCTTTTTTAGAGAAATCCAATACTTTTTTTACCAAACTCCACAAAGTGGCGGCCATATGGCTTTATGAAAAGTTGTAGTTTAACAACTATACTCAAAAACAAGTAACAGGTAGCGATGAAACCGAGTGTAGCCAATAGTCTTAAGAAGATACCATATTACAATAGGGTGTAACAAAAATGGCGGGCCGACTATACACAGACGTATTGTACCCACTCAAGTGATAAAAAACGTTCATGTAAACATGTGGTCTAAAATGCGTCGTTTCTTAATTATAAGCATTTTAAGTGTTGGTTTCCTAGACTAATAATAAATTACAGTTATACAGGGTGACCCAGAACTGGCGGAGGAGCTCTTAACTGTGAATTATTTTCCTTAAATACTCGATTTGTGCATGAAAAATGTTTCCAACTAGAATACTTTTCGAGTTATTGCTAATTAAAGTCCACCAATTACAGAAGAATTAATTAACTAGTCGTGAAGGTAGAAAAATAAAAAAGGTTGTTTATATGGTACCTAACTGAACTAAAAGCGTCATACAAAATAAGTCAAATTTTTATTTGGCCGACTATAAATTTTCAATGTCTTAGTGACAGACGTTCATCGTGACAGTTCATTCTGAATTAGCTTAATTATTTGTGCAATTTGTGGGGGGAAAATATGTTCTTCTCAAGATTATTGTGAAATGCTGATTCTTTAACTGGTTACTAATTGTCTCAAGACATCACAAACCTGCGTCGGTCAAATCAGAAATATTGCATGTGGGTAAGTGATTAAATGCCATTCATGTTAAAAACTAAAGTTTACCAGATGTTTTATACTAACTTTTGCAAAATCTAACAATTATTCTTGTTTCCTAAGAAATGCATACATTTAATATTTCTGCGTCTATCTTCAATTAATAAACCGTCTCTTATTGGTCAGCTTTATTTCATTGCGGTTTGAAAACCATTGAGGGTAGAAATTTTTATCTTGGTAAAGAAGTGTCAGTTTAAAGAGTAGAATCTAGAGTTAAGAGCTCCTCCAGAGGTCTGGGACACCCTGTCTACATACCTTGTTCCTTTGGGAGGGGGGGTGGGTTGCCGTGGTGGCGGTGAAAAAAGTCATTTGTTTGACGTAATAGGTTTTCGTAATTACATGTAGCTTGTTAAAAATGAACAATTGTTCTTTTGAAACGATGCCAGACATGCATTTGAGGTATGGTTTGGCGTATTGCAATAGGTCTGAAGCAAGACGGCTTTACACAGAACATTTCCCTCAAACATTTTGTCACTTGGTAAATGTCGCGTCGATCTGGGAAATGTTCTGCGTAACGTTGTCTTGCTTCAGCCCCACTGCCATATGCCAAACCATATATCAAATGCAGGTCTGGCATCATTTAAAAAAAATAATTTTCCGTTTTAAAATGTACTAGTGTTACCCCAGCGCACAATGCACTGACAGACAGCGTTGACAGAACCAGCGAAATGTCAAATCACGTGATGCATTAGTTCCAATAATGACACGCGACGTTATTGTAGATGGCGCCCCAAGTGACGCGCGTCTAGCCGACCTTCATATATATTATAAATTAAAATAATTATTATTAAAAAATCGACGTAGAATAAAAATATAAAAATGTTTCATGTTCCATCAGTGGATAAAGACCTTTCATTTAAAAAAAAAATGGTCCAAATTTGTGAAGCGGTAGCCGCTGGAGGAACCGGAGAAAAAATCCTTTGTGCTTTTATATATGTATGGATATGGATTACGTCAATCAAATTGGTCTTTTCACCGCCACCACGACAACAACAAGCAATGAGCAGAAATGTCATTTATTGTTAGTCTTGCGAACCAAAACTTAAAATGGCTATATCTCAGAAACAACGCATTTGACCACGTTTACCTAAACTTTTTTGATCATTTGGCGAGTACAATACGTCTATGTATAGCCAGCTCAGCATTTTTGTTACACCATGAAAACTGTGAAATGAAACAGAAAGCAAGCAGAAACAAACATATTCGTGTTTCCTGCTGTATCAATGGTAGAACTTTACTGTGGTTTGGTATGTATCTTTGATTTTTAAATATTTGGCACCAACTAATTATGCCCATTTCATAAAGTGCCTGAAATTGCATTTTATTCTTAAAGAATTGTAACAACAAAACAAAGTAGAAAAATAACTAGTGAAATGAAACAAATCACATACAATTCACTATCTTAATATATTTTTTCAGTTGTCGGTGATTATTCAATATAATAATAGTGCAAAACTAATATTTTACTTTAATATCGGCAGCGGACATTTTAAATGCAGTAAACATTATTTACATTTACGAAACATAATTATAAAAGAATTAGAAACTATAGATAATATTAGCTAACACACCACACCTTACAATGCTGATTTTTCAGTAAAATAAATGCTAACAGAAATTAAATATTTTGACATGTAGTTAAATACAGTTTATATAAATTTAAATATAAAATAAATAATAACTTCAAAGGGTATTTATTTACTTTTTCGTAATAAGTATTTCAACATGTTTACAAGTTCCTTATCAAAGGCAAATTAAGGCAAGTAAAGTTCCCGTTGCTTGTACCTTTAATAAACGAGTCAATTAATCTTTTAAATTCGCCATTATGTGAAGAAATCAAGTCATCTGCAGACATAGATAACCAAGATCAAGTTCTATTGTTCCTATAGCAATACCAACTGTTTATTTATCAATTCCAGCTTTACAGATACTCATTACCAACTGTTTACTTTTAATTTGCCTTTGATGGCATGTAAAAACACTGACATAATCAGGCCAAAATAAATAATTACTTGTTGAAGGTATTAATTATTTTATATTTAAATTAATATAAACCTCAACAAAGTAAAGCTAGAACTTATTAAGACATTTAATATAAATTGAAAAAATTATATCTTTTCTCACATCTTAAAGATTTTATAGCGTTTTTATACAGGGTTATTCAAAAGTAAGGAATAATATTCCTATTTCTGTAGCGCATTGGATTTCCAAAAAATGCTCGGACACTTAAATTGATTTAAATTTAACTGCCTCTTTATGTGATATATTTTGTTTTCAAACACCAAACTCCGCACCCACAGCCACCTTGACTTAATTTTTTAAAATAGCGACTTATTCTTTGTGTGGGTTCGTTTAACAGCTTGCAAAAAGCTGCATTCAAATCTACCATCATAAATGAACTGGGATGGTTGATTTTTAAGTTATAGCTATTGAAAAAAGAATTGCACTTTTTCCATATTTTTTGATCGAGGCATTAATATCAAGTAACCAAAGACATAACAATTTATAACAAATGTTGGAAGTGTCTTTCTTCAGCATGACTTCTAATTATGTCACTACATCCCAGCATCATCATCGTATTTGGCAAACAAAGTGGCATTAAAAACAATTGAACAATAATTTATAAACAACATGACATGAGCCACCTTATAAATTATTGTTATGTCTTTGGTTACTTAATATTAATGTCTTAATAAAAAAATATGGAAAAAGTGCATTTTTTCTTTCAATCGCTGTAACTTAAAAACTAACCATCCCAGTTCATTTATGATAGTAGATTTGAATGCAGTTTTTTGCAAGCTTTTTAAAAAAATTAAGTCAATGTGGCTGCGGGTGCGGAGGTTGACATTGGAGAACATAAGCGCTACAAAAATACCAATTTTATTCTTAACTTTTGAATAGCCCTGTATACAAGAAGTACTTAAAACATAGAAAAGATACCATACAGATAAGCAATTGTACAATTCAAATTTAATCTGCTATTATACTTCAATCTACCCAAATGGATTACTTGATTATTACATGTAAATATACCACCTTGACCTTATTTAAAATATTTTACAGTTTACTACAATTTCAAGTAAGTCTGCAATAATTACATAATATAACAATCATAGCCCCCTGTATTAATGTCCACTGAAGTCTCAATACTGCCTGCTACATTAGATGTTTCAACAAATTCCGCGTGCTACAGATGACTAGTGCATCAAAAATAAATAACATATCTGAGGTTACGTTAGTGATTGATTAATGTAAAAGCAGAAAAAAAAAACAAAAAAATTGCATGTTACTTCCAATATTTCAGTTGTTATATGCCAAGAAATGACTTCCTGCTGATATACTGATAAGTTTTTCACTACAAACCGTTAGCTGATACCACATTACGTAAGAAATATTCAAATATTTCATGATGCGACAAGGAGTATAGAGACTTCAGTCGTTATTTATGAAGGAGGCTGTGATGTAAATAAATGCATATCAGTCATCTTCACTGAGTAGGAGAAAATGAGGTAGGATTTAAAATACGACAGTGCATCTCCCGAATAAGGGGAACAGTATATGCAACACACTCATCCCATCCTGGAGAACGCCATGCGCTTTCTCGTGTTTCTTTTCTTGCATTTAAGTCTTTATAACCTGTAAAATTACAAAATTATTTTAGTAAATCATTACCTTTATCACTGCAATTAAATCAAATACAGTGTCACAACTATTCAAAATTCTTAAATAGAATAAATACGTCAGGTAATAACAACATTACTGTATTTAGCAACCAAAAACGTTTTGAGAAAAACAATTGACTTTCTGGAAAAACATTAATGCAAAAATTTAGGTGGGAGGGGGGAAATTAATCCCCGTAAATATTGCTACACCTAAAATTTAAGTTGCGAATCTTATTCTATTATCGCTCATCCATACATATATAAAAGCTCAAAGGGTTTTTTTCTCCCCTTCCTCCAGCGGCTACCGCTTCACCAATTTGGACCATTTTTTTTTAAATGAAAGGTCTCTATCCACAGATGAAACATGAAACATTTTTATATTTTTATTCTACGTCGATTGTTTTATAATAATTATTTTAATTTATAATATATATGAAGGTCGGCTAGACGCGCGTCACTTGGGGCGCCATCTACAATAACGTCGCGTGTCATTATTTGAACTAATGCATCACGTGACTTGACATTTTCGCCGGTTCTGTCAACGCTGTCTGTCAGTGCATTGTGTGCTGGGGTAACACTAATAAACATTTAATATGAACAGAAATTTGTTTATCCTCTCCCGTTTACGAAATAAAGGATCAGGTATTTTCGATTTTCAAAACTTCATAGAAGGCCTTACAGAGAAATTAGGAGGCCGGGACATGACCCAAATTGTAGCTCATGAGCCTACAGAATTACAAATTTTGTAAAAACCATTTATTTAGTTTCCTGAAGATCCAAAATGTGTATTTCTGCCAAAAACTTTACAGGGTGCTAAAAAAAGTGTCACAAACTTTGAGAAGTGAAAGTATGACCCAAAATATGATGAAAAGTTTTAATTAACGTGGGTCCGCAAATGGACGGTTTCGGAGTTACGAAACATTTTGCGTTTACACCACTTTTTTATTATGTACAAACAAACAAATAATTATAATGTAATTTATGAACAAACAGCAAAGGCAAAAAGTCAAATGAGATGTTCAAAGTGTCCTCCCTCCATTTCAAGGCAGGCATGACATCTCGAAAACCCCCACAGTGGCTTGGATTCGGTGGCATCCCTGATCTACTCGTTGCTGCAGCTCATCGAGGTCGTTTACAGGTGTAGAGTACACTAACGCTTTCAAATATCCCCAAAGAAAGAAATCAAGGGGGTTTAAATCGGGCGATCTTGCAGGCCATGATACAGGTCCGCCCCTTCCTACCCATCTTCATCCAAAAGTTCCGTGTAAATGCTCTCGAACAACAATCGAAAAAAGGGCCGGAGCACCATTTTCTGGATGCCTTTGGTTTAAAGGAATGTCGTCTAAGAGATTACCCAGTGTGTTCTGCAGAAACTTTAGGTAACCAGCGCCTGTTAATCGGTTTGGTAAAACAACTGGACCCAGTAAATTGTCGCCCAAAATACCCATGCAAATGTTCAATGAAAAACGTACCTGATGTTTGGATTCCATAATAGCATGGGGATTTTCGTCGGCCCACACATGGGTATAGTGGAAATTAAAAACTCCATTTCGTCTGAACCCGGCCTCATCAGTAAAAAGAATATTGGCAAGAAAATTGTGGTCCTCAGCATCATTGCGTAGAAACCAGCGGCAAAAAAACCAAGCGTGCTTGATGATCAGGTGTATTTAGGGCCTGCACTCGTTGTGCATGGTATGGGTGAAGCTGCTGCTCGTCTAGGATTCTCCAAACAAGAGGATTACTAATTCCTACCTCGGCTGATATTCTCCGCAAACTTGTATCCGGATTCTGCTCTACCCGTGTTAATATTGCCACTTCTGCCTCAGGGGTGCACATCGACCTTGGTTTCCCGGAATTATGGGATTGTTTCCCAAATGAACTGGTATCACGCAATCTTTGGTGCAGTCTTACAAAACCACGAACTGAAGGGATCTGGCGATTGGGATAAGCGTCAACATACAGACGTAGCACTTTTCTGGTATTCCAATTAGGAGGACCATACATGAAATGCATGTCGGCTAATTCAATGTGACAGTAAACAGGCATAGCGAGAATTCGAATTGTGCACTAACCACTGAATGTCAACCCGTATGACATCATTTGTCGACTACGATAAGAAAAAAAAGATAAGCGAAAAATGCACAACTGCTAGAAAAAGGAATCGTCGTATCGTAATCAGCCTTTACGTTCCACTGCTGGGCACCGGCACTCTTCTCTGCCACGTACTCTCCTTAGCGCTAAGGCGGAGTACGGGGGACCTACAGTTTAACGTCGAATCCGAACGACTAAATTCCAGAGAAGGTTTCAGGCATTAAGACCCCACGGCTGCCTACACCGGATTGGGGAATGTGAGTGGCGGGTTGCGGCATAGATTTTTATTGCTGCATGGCTTCGGCGGGGAATCGAACCCTAGACCTTCAGCGTTAGAGACTGAGCACCCAACCTCTGAGCTACCACCACTCTAGAAAAAGGAATAATCCTTTGTATCTTCGTAACCGTCCATTTGCGGACCCACGTTCATTAAAACTTTTCGTCATATTTTGGGTCATACTTCCAGTCCTAAAAGTTTGTGACACTTTTTTTAGCACCCTGTATAACTAAAATTTTATGAAAGTCAACATCTGACATTTGTAATTGCTGAGATTGTACTAAACACATGAAATAACAGTGATGTGCCTATGTACAAGTCAGTCATGTGTGAAACGACATGTGAAAATGCAAAGGAAAGGATTTGCTTCTTTATGCTATTTTAAAAACATAAGTTAATGCAGCAAAGAATTGCAAATACGTGTTCTTTCTTCTAATTAAAAACCGCCCTATAAGACAGTTGCAAGAAACTTTCTTGACGTTTTTAGTTTCTAAAGCTCGGTCATTGAAAATTGGTAGTTATGGAAAAGAATAGCAAAAACCACTTACAGATGACCTTTCAACTCTACACCAACAATAAAAAGAATAAGATGCTATACAGGGTCCGCCATCTAAAATTCCCAGGCCCTTAACTTTTTTATTTAAAGAGCTATCATGTATCAATTGTAGATAACTTAAAACTCTTCCAAAATTGCTACTGAAAATTGAAAAACAATTGCAAGTCAAAAACTGGTTACTCATCTGAACCTGTTATGTTAGAATATTTCTTTCTCTGCACACTTACGAAGATTTTGTTAACATCATTAAATAGAGAATTTTATTATCTTCAATTTGATGTATAATACTAATATGATCACATTACATTGGTTCTTTTTCTTTATACAGTGTTCGAAAATTCCAGTCCTCTAACAAAAGGGCATATTATATGTTTACAAGTAAGATGACCAATAGAAAGAGAGGAACGAAGAAAATGCAAATTTCAATAACTATTATACCTTGCTAATTTAATTGCTAGTTGCAATTGCAGAAACAGTTGAAGTGAACCTTTATTACTGTTCGAGAATTTAGAGTTCAATTCATAAATACCAATAGAATTCAAACAAAAAGTAAGAATATTCATTCAAATTATTATTAACTACATTACAATATATTGATTATTTTTTATTCAATATCAGTTTCGCCTTCTTATTTGAGTCATTATACTAACTATCAGTACTTTCTTCATAAATCGGCCTTTGCTCCTCGTCAGGGTAAAATCAACCAGTATCAGTACACATACGGGTACACTTACTTAAAAATTTACTACTGAAATAGGTAATAATGTCATAAAAACATAGGTAAACCCATTGCAGCATCTCGAAACACATTATTTATTTCATTTGTACTAAATAGTCAATAAAATATAAAGTTTCCAGTTGCCCGAGAAACTTTCCATTTTTTTAGTTTCCATATGAAAGTTTCCCACTGCCCAACACTAGTCACTCCACTCCAGGGAAGGATTTTTGGAACATGTTTATGATTTTTAAACGTACAATATCCCCCTTTGATAGGGGACAGGAATTTTGGAACACCCTGTATAAAGAAAAAAAATAACAATGTAAACGATCAAATTGAAGTTATTAAAAATCTCTACTTAATGATGTTAACAAAATCTTCGTAACTGTGCAGGTAAAACAATATTCTAACAAAACAGGTTTAGATGAATAACAATTTTTTGACTGTCAATTCGATTCTCGGTGGCTATTTTGGAGTTTTAAATTACCTACAATTTGATGTCCCCCCCATCATGATCTCTTTAAATAAAAAAGTTATGGGCGTGGGGAATTATAGGTGACGACCTGTATATTAACTAATTAAGATAGAAGACTTATAACCAAGGGTGAATGCTACATTTCTACTTAATGTACGTATTTGTCAAAGCAGCAAACACTGTTTGTTATAAAGAATACTTAATAATAATTTTACTTACACCATATATGATGAACGTTATAAAGTCTTCCAATTTGTGAAAAAAAGCCAGCAAATGCTTCACTATTATTTTGTCGGTAATTAATAGCTCTAGCCCAATTATTACCCCATTCTATCATAGTGCCAGGTTTAAGTGCATACGAACGTATTTCATATATGTGTTTATCTTTCCGTGGTACTACATTTGGCCAATAGCTAAATGCAAGAAGATATTGAAGATGTCGAGAACGAACCAATCGGCTTTGCTCATCCGTTAATTTCTGAAAATCCTGAAAAAAATTGCAATGGTTTAGCACAAACGGTAGTATGTACTTAAAAAGGATGGAAGTAAACGAATATGTACAGTAAACTAGAATATATACTTAGAAAAGGAATAGCTAACGTAGATAAGTAGTGGTAGTAATAGTATTTACAGTACTATTAATAGTAATACTATTGTTTATTCATCAATAGATGTTCACTGTAAGTTTTCAGTTATGTGTATCAAATTTACAGCATATAGAGTGGTTCCTAACGATACAAAATACTTTTGAAAACAAAATGTAATTAATTTTAGTTTGTGTGGGAAAGTACAGGCAATATTTTTTACTTTATTTATAAGTTCGAGCTTCACTTTGTTGCATTCATTATAATTTATTGTAAATAAAACAATTCTTAACTTCAACAGGTTTTTCATTTTAGCTTTATACGTATTTCAACGTGTTTACACGTCATTATCAAAAGCAAGATTAAAAGTAAACAGTTGGTATTGCTATAGGAACAATAAACCTTCATAACTTCATCTTGGTTTTCTATATCTGCGTCCAGACGACTTGATTTCTCATTCCAACAAAAATGATAAACGTAAGTTAGATATACTAGAAGCATTTGAAATTCACCAACATTTAAAAACTGTACCTTTAATGAATGAGCAAATTAATCTCTTAAATTCGCCATTATTGGGCGTTTTGGAATGAGAAATCAAGTCATCTGGATGCAGATATAGAAAACCAAGATCGAGTTTAGCGGACTTTAACTATCTTCTTTTGTTTTCAAGTTAGGCACCAAAATTGAATTTTTTTCAAAATATGAGATGGTCTTATATTTCAGTTATTTCAAAAGATAGAAGGAAAGTGTAAAGACCCTTTTTATAAATATTTTTATAAAGACTTTAAATATCGAAAGTCCGTTTTCGCTATTAAAATATACTCAAAAAATTGGGCCATAACATGTCTATCAGTTTTTTTCTATCTGTAATAATAACCGAGATAGCCTGCAAAACCAACGAATTCACGCCACCCTGTACACGTACTGCACGTGCGCACTGAAGAAAACAGAGTTTATCAACACGTTTTTACACATGTGCAGAAGTTGACGAAATTTTGTTCAAGAAACAGCATACCATCCACGTTACTCTATCATGAAATATACCAATACCATTTTTGACAATGTGGTGGAAGCACCGCAAAACAGATTTAACACATTTTTTTAAATTAAGTTCTGAAGTAAATGAAGCAATTATTGCTTCTGTTGCTTGCCTAAATGCAAAACTAAGATGAGTTAGTACATATAATGTAAATCCCAAGAATGTTCAAGAAATTGTGATACATGCTGCACATGCTGTGATAAAAGATGACGAAATAACAAGTATCAGGAATCATCAATGATAGATGACTTTTTGATTTTAACGAACACAACCAAGTAGTTGGTCAAGACCTATAAGATTTCTTAAAAAAAATTTAAGTTCTGCTATATCTCGAGGATCAAGAAATTACTAAGCATGTTTGCAAAGGATCGTTTAATGACAAAAATATTCGTTAGATACAATACAGATCTTCCATCATCGGCTGCAGTAAATCAAATGTTTTCATTTGCAACTATTGTTGGCAGCAAAAAGAAGCGCCTTACCAGATAATATGTTCGAGACTTTGGTTTTATTAAAATACAAACTAACGGTTTTTCTAAATTCTAATTAAACGTTAAATTTAAATAAGTGCTGTTCCTTTGATTTTCATTAAAAACTTTTTTATTCACTTTGTATTGTATACGAGTAACATTTTCCAATAAATTTAAACTATGATCAGTACCAATTGTAGACAAACGTATAACAAATGAAATAAACAAAAAATAAAATGTGTCAAAAATAAAGCAATTTAATATTTCCTGTTAGTTGTATTACGTGTTTATATTTGTTTCGCTGTGGAACGTTATCTTTTGTTTCTAAAACTTTCAAACGCGTTTTACTAATGTTTTTTCTCAAATAAACTTAATAGGTAACATGCTTTTAAAAAAAAGGTAAAGTAGACTTAGGATGCTACTGTGGTGCATATGCTATTCAAAGCCCACTTAACCCCTTTTCCTGAACACTTGTTACCTTGTGATATATCACCAAATTCAGAACAAATTTCTCTTTTCAACATACACCAGAAAATTACAATTTCACTTAAAAAACTTCCGGTTAAACTAGAAATTGTGATTTTTTCAGTTACATAAATTTATAGCAGCTAATTTTATACGTCTGCAGTCCTAACAGTTGTAGCTATAGTGCAAAGTAGGTTTCAAAACATTGGTTGTTCCAAGTCGAGCTGAAATAGCCTTTATAAGATTATATCATAATCACCTCATTTTGAGAAAATACTTCATTAGCGGTGTCAATTGCTTCAAAACCTCCTGTAAATTTCCATAAATGAAGAGCCTGATCCTGGTCGCCTACACTTACAGTCCATGAAGCAACCAATTCCATAGTGTCCGATATCTGAGGTTGAGATCGCACAAAATCCCATGTATTTTTACTGAAGATCGACATTACTTAAATATTTTAGTGTAAAAACCCATTCTTCAAATAGATTGCAATAACTTACACATTTGCTACATATTGCTGTCGACTATCTGCTCGAAAGTTGTGAGTTTGTAAAGCATAAATAACCTCTTTATCGCTAAGCATACGACTATGTGATTCCTTAGTTGGTTCAATCCGTCGTACAAACAATTTCGATAGCCACGAATCTTTTGCAGAATCATTTCGTGGTGGTGTAGTACAGAACACCCTAGCAAACATATCAAACGGAATTTATTAAATAATGTCTACTGCGGACATCTTTCAAGATAGGCTTAAAATTTATGAAGAAAAATGTGTTCCACTCCATAGTACTTTTATAGTCATGGGTATTAATACTCTTACCTAATATTTTGAGGTAATTTATGTAAATATCGCCAACTGCAAGCCATCTTATTCCAAAACAATTGCTATAATGGCTGTAATTTTCCTCTCGGGCAGTTCTATTTTATAAGAGGTTATCGGACCTACTCAACTATTATGTTAAAAATAGATAGTACTCTGATACATTATTTGTCCTTGTCTTTGAAACTCTATCTCTGTTTATTCCCTAAACTCGTACAGCCTTGAAATTTTACGTTTTGTTCGTTATTCTTAATGGTTACTACAAAACATATGTAGATAATAATAATATAATTACCTAAATAAATTTGCAAAAGTGCTAATGTGATAATTTATTGATAATGAACGTATGTAGGGGTTTTTTACTTTAATACGCAATTCAGGACGCGCTAGTAGTTGGGTACGCTTTTTTTAGGTGGCAGCACAAATGATTGTTAGAAAGAGATGGCTTATTCTTTGTCGCTCATAATTTAGCACGTACTCACCAATATTTCAGTTAATGAGGGGGCATTAACTGATAATCCGCTTGGGGCGATGACGATTAGTTTAATTATTTCTAGCAGATGGCGCTGCTTTCGCAGTTACGTCAGTAAAATTACAATCACATGCCATTATACTAGGAAGATTGACAAGCTCAATAGTTCATTACAACGCCACCTGTGTGTAATAATTACACTAAGCAGTATCGGCTGGACTTTCAAATAGGTTCAAGATTTAAATAGTTCTTTATTTATCAATTCCAGCTTTACTTCGTTAAAGTCCATATTTAATGAGTATCTGTATATAAAATACTTATTCACTTTAACAATATCTATTTATTTTAACCTTATACGTATTTCGGCATGTTTACATGCCATTGTCAAAGGTTATTTTTAAAAGTAAACAGTTAGTGTTGTTATAGCAATAGAACTTTTTTACTTATCTTGGTAATCGTCTGCAGATGACTTGATTTCTCATTCCAAAATGTCCAGTAGAGGAGAATTTAAGAGATCAATTTGCTCATTCATTAACGGTACAGTTTTTAAATGTTTGTGAATTTCAAAAGCTTCTAGTATATCTAATTTACGTTTATCATCACAAAAGTGTAAACATTTTATGGTGTTATTAGATGTCATTGAATGATTTTGTTCTAGTAAGTGTTTAGCATAATTGGATTTATGTGGGTGTTTGTATTTGTAACAACGTACGTGTTCTTTATACCTAATATCAAAATTTCTAATAGTCTGGCCTATATAAACCGAATTACAATGCGAACAATTTAATTTGTAAATGCCTGATTTTAGCAAATCGTCTGTTTTTGATTTTGCATTAAACAAAGTGTTTGAGATGTTCCTAGTTGTTTTAAAGTCGTTTTCCCAAAGTTGAATTCCATAACTACTGTGCTCGCTGCAGTTATAATCAGTGATTGCAATTCATGTATGTTTACATCGACAAATAAATAGATGTAGAGACGGATCAAGACGAGAAGTGTTATTGTGGAGAATATCCACCCTAACCATTTTTGTTCCACGTAACCAAGAAAACGCTAATTCATCTTCTTGCAGTTCTGCTCCAGACAGTACACATTCTGACAATAAGGATTTACCACCCTCATATGATGAAGCTATAGTAGATGTGCCACAATCCAATTCTCTTTTGGGTTAAATTAATCTTTTTGTTATACTTTTATTTATATTTACATGTTTGTGCTGCAACACATTTCTTATGCTTATGCAAATTATAAAAAAAAACAAAATTTAAATGTAATATTTTTATTGTCCTTTGTTTCAATCATATTTTTCTATGCGGCAAGTTATAATTAAAGCATTTTTGACCGCAAATACGCCACTTACTTTAAGAATTAACTGGACTTCTTAATATAAAATAAAACACTATTAAAAACTACTAAAGCATTTACCATTTTATTTCAAAAAGAAAAACAAAAACAGTTTTGTGAAACCACTAGAATGTAGACCTTATTAAATTCACTGTTGTGTTATATACTATACAGTGTGTGGATAAAGTCTGGAACAAATTCAATATCTCCCGAAATATTATATTTCAGTAAAAACGCTCGGACACTTAAACTTCAGTTTTATCCCAGCCACATTTTAAGCATATTGCTGTTGCTACAGGGTCACGTAACACAGCGCAGCGATTTGATACTTATTTTTTTTTATTGGAACAGTATGCCGTATGATGGCTCGTTTGAAAGCTCTTTTCAAGAGGAATTCAGAGCACCGTTTATTTTGCCAAATATTGACCGATAATGTGTGGATAACCATTGAAAATCTCACAAAAAAAACACCTTTTTTGGGACAAATCTAGTGTGCAATTTTTTGTTTTGTTTTAATTTTGACGTTTTTACTCAAATTAATTAGTGAGTAAACGTCAAAATTAAAACAAAACTAAAAATCGCACACTAGATTTGTTCCAAAAAATGTGTTTTTTTTAGATATTCAATAGTTATCTATACATTATCGCTCAATATTTGGCGAGCGTTTTTACTGAAATATAATATTTCGGGAGATATTGAATTTGTTCCAGACTTTATCCACATACTGTATATACCTGGTGTTAATGAAACATGGCACACTCCTATTTTTCTTTATTTATTAAGATAAACCAATACAATTTTAGTATGTTATCTAACAACGAATTATTACAGCAAAAAATTCAACTACTTTATTTCCGGTTTCGCCGTAAATGACAGCAACTTCCTTATTTTTAATAGAACACCCTGTATATTTTTGCATATTCGAATTAGCATAAAATTTTAAGTCTATTTTTTTGACATTCAGAAAATATTTGTTTCTACTTTTTAACCGACTTCAAAAAAAGGAGGAGGTTCTCAATTCGTTCGTATATGTTTTTTTTTTATTTTTTTTATGTATGTTCGGGCATAATTTTTTTGTTTATGAACCGATTTTGATGATTTTTTTGTGTTGGCTTCAGTATAGTTCCAAGGTGGTCCCATTTTAATTTCATTGGTATCGGAGCTTGAACTTCAAAGATACTCCTCAAAATCTATTTTTTTAACCGACTTTTTAGTGTTTCCGTATTTCATCTTCCGTTCCAACTAGCCGTCATTTCCTCATTCGAGAAGCATCCTTACTAGGTCTACCCATCACTTAAAATTGTAAAATAGTTAACTTTAAAAAAAAACAGAAAACCGACTTTAAATAAAAACACAAAAGTGACATAATTTAACTAAAAAGCAAAAAATAAATGTTTTTTATACAACAGTTTAATACTTATTTGTTGTTCCGTTTAATGTAATTAAGAAATTGTTGTTTATTATATAATTATTCATTGTTTTATAATTTTTAAGTTGGTGCCAAGTAAAACATAAAAATTATATACCTATATAACAAATTAGATTCGAATTTTTATGTTTTACTTGGCACCGACTTAAAAATTATAAAACAATTAATAATTATATAATAAACAACAAATAAGTATTAAACTGTTGTGTAAAAATCATTTATTTTTTGCTTTTTAGTTAAATTATGTCACTTTTGTGTTTCTATTTGAAGTCGGTTTTCTGCTTTTTTTTTAAAGTTAATTATTGTTTACTATTAAGTGTGCCTTGACCCACCCAAATCGATTCTAATCAAGTTACATATGCCCAAACAATAAAATTTACAATTTAGAAAACACACCGGTTGTGATATTACCTTTGAAAACTTCTTTTTCTTATAGTGCTATACCCTATTCAGGGCTTTGGCTACCTCTCTCCTATGTCTGTGTTTGGTGCGCGGCGATAGATATTTTGCACAGACTGACATAGGGGACCTACAGTTTAACGCGGGCTCCGAACCACAGGAAGTGCATGCACTTCTTCTCCACAAGAGGTTTTCCTGGGGAAAAATCCACCTCGCTGGTTTCCCGTTGCCGTGCGAGGGAGAATGACCAGGCCAGGGATTGAACTCGGATCCGCTACATTGGTTGCCCGCGCGCTTACCACTGAGCTACGACCGCTCTCTGCAATAGGTATTTCTCAAAGTAACTTAATATTGTCAAATGGAAAAGTGGTGGCCCATATATACCTTTTAAAATACAGAATTTTTTAAGGACTATAATAGTGATAACCACTTCACACCACATTCTTTGGAATTTGAATATTTGTATATAAATTTATTTCAAACGATCTTTTGAAACAAATGTAAAACACAAGTAGCATTGCTGATAAGTTTAATAAGTAAAAAGAAACAAACATTAACAATCAATAATAATGTAAATTAATTAGAATCCATGTGGGTGGGTCAAAGCACTCCTAAAACTAACCAAAAACTACAAAAAAATATTTTTGGGATGTCAAATCCTCACTTAGCTGGCATAGACAGGCTCAGAACATTATCCTAGTTCCGCGTATGCAAAATATACAGAATGTTTCATGTAAAATGGCAGTTAATGTCATTTCTGGTGAAACCGGAAGTAAAAGTCATTAAATTGTTAGCTCATGTAATGCGTTTTTATGATCTATAAAACATACTAGGAAAATATAATTTGTATATAAAGTTGAAAAAAAGTTATCCGTTATCCAATATATTTGTTTCCTTTTTACAGATAGTCCCAAAGGGCTTCTAAATCTTCAGGGCCCAACTGCCTTGCAACCATTGGCGCTATGTTAGCTAGGTATGCCACTGAATCTGCCGCAGGCGCCTGCATGCCATTGGGTTCCGATAGGTACAACAATGCAACTGTAGTTAGAAACCGGTTTTGGAAGTTTCTTAAGCCACCCATAGACAGGCATTTTTAAACAATAACTTTTTTTGAGTTCTTGAATGTCCAAAACATGTCTCCTTCAATAGCTTGAAATGGATAATTTTCATGAAATCAGTACTTACCCAGTGAAAGTGTTGGAGAGTAAAAAGGTTAAAAAATATTTTATTGTGAATATTTATTAAAAACTGTTATTATAAAGGCACAAACTTTACAAAATTGGAATACAACAAGGACAACACACGTTTATACAAATATACAAATATATAAAATTGGAATAGGACAACAAGGACAATATAATTTTGTATAAATATTTTGATGTATAATATTAAGTTACATTTACCAAGCTCAGTATTTGCTTCTTATGCTTAAATTTTTGTTTAGACTATTTACTGTAACAACTATGGCACTGCAGTTTAATAAAAGAAGCTGTGATATAATAGGTACTACTTCAGGACAGGACTATTTCTCGAAAATTAAATAATAATCGAGAAAGGTATTCAAATATTTATAAATAAGTCCTTGATAAATATGAGGTACAGCGATAAATAAAAATAGTTAAACATAATCATTATTCTATGCAAATGTGTTCTAACTTATAAATCTCTAGCGCGAGATCTACAACAAATTGTACACCAAAAAAATAGTTATATAAATATTACGTAGGTACAATTCAACATTAATTTACAAAGTTTATTAAAGTGAATACATTAACATTCAATAAAATACTGATTTAAACAAGAATTAAGTTAGGCTGGTACTAAGCATTCTCAGAACTGGCAGGATTTATAAAACTACCCGAGGCAGGGTTGAACTTTCCATGTAAAAGTTTTCAAAAAATCAATATTTTGCAAAGTCTCTGGCAGAACAAAAGGCGACTTTTTATTTAAAATGAATTAACAACAGTAAAGGTTCTTAGTTATGAAGAGTTCTAGAATGGGAAGTCTGAGGATTGTTTCACATGTGAAAGATTAGGTGAAGCACACTGGATAAAGAAAGTTCAGGTTACTTGATTCTCTCTTTCAATATGAAAGTAAATTGGGGTAAATCATAGGCAGTCAATACGATACGCAAAGCCTAGTGGAAATACGTAAATGCAGGTGGAAGTAAGTAGAACGGTATAAAAATATGTGGGAGTATTTGGTGAAGTGTTGATTTGGATGGGGGACAGTTTGAAGTTATATGAATGGTGAAAGTTCATGGAAGTATAAGGGGAAATACATGGGTGTTTATTCACAGATATTCATTTCGTTATTAATGTAGCTACATCAGTTAAATGAGAAAAGCATTTTTACTTTTTCGGTTCATTTTTAGATTTGCAGAATAACTATCACACATCTAGTTTAACAAGACTTACTGTTACTAACTAAATGGAAGATTCTATATAATTTAGCATATCTTGAAATATATTGTCGAAACTAATAAAAAAGTTTATGTTAACCAGGTTTATGTTTGCCACGTACGCAAAATTCAAACTTGGTTTTTTTGAACATAGATAGCAAAGGCAATCTCCACATGTCCACCTTGTACACAAAGTATTCAAAAAGACATCATAAATTTAATAGTAGGTTTGCAGCCCTTTAATTAACTGCAGTTAATTTGAAATAATCTGGAGATCAACTACTTTCGTAGTTACGTTTAAGTACTAGATTTGAAAAACTTAAAAACAGTTTACTTCGCACTTGTAGATTCTTTGCTCTAGCAGCATGGGGTACAGCCTCTAAAAACTGCTTAAAAATCATCGAAACCCAACAAAAGAATTTCCCAAAAACCATATTTAACAAACCATTTATGTACCTAACAAATCAACTTTACCTAGACACACAAAAATCCTTGACATAGGATTGCTGTATTTCGAAAGCATAGTAAACTACCAGTTCAAAAACAAGCATAAATTAGAAGATAACGATCATCAGCACAACACCAGAGCAAAAAGCAAAAACCACAGCAAGTTATATAATCTCGTATTAACCAGCTAATCTTGGTAGATTTTGATCAAACTGCATGCACTTAACGTTCTTAATCATGAAAGTACATGTACCAAATTATTTTATGGCAAACTGTCAAGAAGTTACATCAAAGAAACAATTTATTTTTATACAGCACTTTGAAAGACTGTTACTTCCTAACAACGCACTTTTAATATACAGAGTCAGTCAAAACCCAGCCGTTCTTTGATAGCTCTGTTATTATATATATATTATTATCAGTTATACTGAGTGTTTGGTTACATATATACAGCACTTTTACTTTGTTATTTTAAATAGAACACCCTGTATGTTATTACGTTTTAGATTCTACATTTAATTACAGGTATAAAAGTCGCTTAATAATATTAAAATTAACGATATTAGAGTTATTTGAGTTTTGGCAAAAAATTAAATTCTATATTTGACTGTGTTAACAATACTGGGTGTTCCATTTGAAAAACAAAAGTTATTAACATTTGAAGTTTTGTAAAATGAACAATAAATTATGAACACGCTGTGAAATAATCTGCTGTTTTTAACATACAGCTGAATACTGTATAATGTGCTAATACTCTGCGCAAAACAGCAAAACGCAAAGGTTTTTGGTATCTTTAAATATTTCAACAAATATCAAAATTTTTTTCAAAAATGCTTTAAACTCAAAAACCGTTACTTTGACCATTATTGAACCTTAATACTTTTCTACTTGTTATTAAATTTATAATCTAAAAATGTAATAATATACAGGGTGTTGTATTTAAAATAATAAACTAAAACGCTGTATGGGCGTAACTAAACACCCAGTATAATTGGTAACCATTTTAAAATATGCAGCAGTTAATTACCAACAACTTTCGTATTTAAACTTTTTCTCTATCTTTAATATTAGCAGAGCTATCAAAACACGACAGGTTTTGACTACTCTGTAGGTAAATTAGACTCCATCGTTGTGATTTGGTCCCTGAAATTCACTGTTAAATTTATGCTATGTCTTTTTGAAACACCTTGCAAAAGTACGTAGAAGTAAATAAAAGTTTTTATCACTTTGTGCAAGTTTGTAAAAGTAAATGTAACAAATTAGCAGTAAAGGGGGAAAGAATTTTAATAAAGAAGACGGCCTTACAGAACTTTTTAAGCATCACTGCATTGCAGTAATATAATTTTTGTACTAACTAAACCCTTGAATTTATGCAAACACATAACATTTAAGAGTTGAAATGTGCAGAAAGAATTATTATTACATATCACAGAATAGTTTAATAGAAACGGCCATTATTTATTTAGTCAGCGACACACCTTAATCATAACTACCACCTCCACCGCTGTCACCACCTCCACCAGTGTCACCACCTCCCCCAGTATCACCACCTCCCCCAGTATCACCACCTCCACCAGTGTCACCACCTCCACCAGTGTCACCACCTCCTCCAGTGTCACCACTACCTCCAGTGTCGCCATGCCCGCCACTTTCGTGAGAAGTTACTCCTACGTCCGTATGACCACTAGTATTATTAGTGTGATTATCTGGTTCACTAATTATTATGTTGTATAAAGCTTCTTCATAAGAAGGTGGCACAGCACAACTATCACCATTATTTGAGTTTAAAATTCGAGTACTAAAGCCATCATCTGGAATATGTAAATTGTGCATAGAGCCTGCAGGAGTATTGCTAGTGGAGTCAGCATATGTAGGTGGTAAGTCCAAATTTTGACGAATAATTCCATTCAAAGGAGAACGATGATCATCATCATTTCCATTGATCTCTGATATGGGCGCATTACCTATTTCAAGTAGGCAACCTACAGATGGATCTTCTAGCCGATATCGATTGCAAGCTATGTGTGAGCACGTACTTGTATTTATCACTGTTTGATGATTCACTAGATTATTAACATTTTGTCGGTAACATCGATTTCTTCGATATGAACGATTTTGCCGAGTACCGTTTGCTTGTTGGGAACTGCTTTGGCTTGAACCATTGCTAGCATTTGTTCGATTCTCGATATTGTCATGACAACACTTAGTGATTGCATATATTATGACAAACATTGCAACTGCAGCTACAATAAATTAATAAAGAGTCAAAAATAATATTTTTAAGATAATGTTTTTCTTACCTGTCAACATGTAGAAAATTTTAAGAGGGGCAACAGAATCGCTACCAACTGAAAATATTAAATACATAATGTATTTTAAAATTTGAGTTAGATGAAATGTATAATTAGTAGGGATGTACCGAATAGTGATTTTAGCCATTGGCCAAATACCGAATATGCAGCCTGTCTCTCACGGCCTAATACCGAATATTCAGCCAACTATTCAATGAATATTCGGCCGTGTACCAAACATTAGGCCAACTGTTTGACTAAGTAACGAATATTACCTAACTCAAACCAATTATTCAGTCATTTGCTGAATACTTAGTGGTGATAAATGTGTGGATTCATTGCTTTACATAAGCGGATAGCGTTCAGTTCGGCTACCGCAATTATAATAATATTTTAATGCATTTTAATCTTATTTATACCATCAAAAAATTGCAATTAAATATTGGTTTCATGTGGTAAACAAAATGCCAAAAATTCGGCAGACTCGAAAAACAATTTGGCTTCTCTGAATATTCGACAAGCTCTAAACAATGGCCAATATTCAACCAATTATTTGGCCCACCGAATACTCCATGCATCCCTAATAATTACCATCAAGATTTCTTTATAATAAATGTTAGTATTTACCGTTATCATTATCATAATTGGGTTTGTAGTCATTATCATAACTGGGTTTGTGGTCATTTTCAGAATTGTATCCATTGTGGGAATTGTAGCCATCTGAAAAAAAATAGACTTTTGGTCAGAGATCAACTCCATATACCTACTCATTTTGGGTATATTAAACTTTACGCAAAAACGAAGTATTTTTCAGAACCAGAACTGAACCACAATTATTTCTTTGGTTGATGTCTAACCAGTATCAGAATCAAACCGAAATTAAATAAAACTGTTTATTTTCCAGTTTAACCAAAATTTAAATGTTCTATGTGGATTGTTATGCAAACTTGTAAACTTGTACATTTAATTTTTTCAAGTTTTTCTCAATGCAAATTATAAATTTCAATTAAGTTGGAGCAAAAAGCTGTTTAGAAGATTATATGAAATGTATTTTGCTGTAAAGTAGGGAGAAACGAACATGAGGAATCTTAGTTGTAAAAGTACAGTTAATGTAAAGCGTCAGTTAAAAATATTAGGTATATTTATCTTGTAACAATAGACGTAAGTACTTACTGTTGCTGTGGGAATTATAATCATTATAATAATTATTGTCATAATTAGTTTTGGGTTTGTTGTAATTGTCGTCATAGGAGTAGGGGGGTTCTGAAACAAATAATGGTTATGGTTTTATATCAATTTTTACATTTATTTAGTATAATTTGATAACTCAAATTTGAATGCAGCTCATAGTTGCGCTTATAAGGTTGTGCAAATTGCAGTTTTTGGAGTCCTGAATTAGGCTAGACTGTAACTAGTTGATAAATTTATTCAGTATAATTTGTGAAAACAAATGTTATTATATCCATTTTTTTTTTTACATTACACAGTAAATATGATTCGGTAATTATAATCAAACGTGTACATGCACACATACCAGTAATGTATAGTTGGAGCACGGAATCAGCCGAAGCATGTCACAGACATTTATAAATTATTTTCGAGTATATTTTACACTTTTAGCTCATCTCGGTGATATTTTTAAGAGGAATATGACATGAACTATTATTTATTCTAGGATTATGATACAGACTAGTACATAAACATTGCAGGATAAAAGCAATAGGGTCGTGGCATCATCAGATGTCTATGACGTACATCGATTGATTCGGTGCTCCAACTATATATTCAAATATCAAAGTCATAAAAATAGGCTGCTAACGTTCCCGGAATTTGCCATGGAAAAAAAAACTCTGATATCCCAATCATTTTAAAATTTCAAAAACTGATAGAATTCATCTTCTTCTTCTTCTTCACATGCGTGCTCTTCGGAGAAGAGCGTTCGCGATCATCAGCCGGGACACTGCTGTTCTAAAAAGTTCTACCGATGTTAATCCGAACCAATCTCTGAGGTTCTTGAGCCAGGATAAACGTCTTCGGCCTGGTGGGCGGCGGCCATTGATTTTACCTTGTAATATAATCTGTAGTAGGCGATATTTATCATTCCTCATTATATGGCCTAGATACTCAAGTTGGCGCTTTTGAATAGTATTGGCGCATTCAGTTGTTTTGTGCATTCTTTCTAGAACCTCTTTGTTGTTTATTCTTTGTACCCAGGAAATGTGGCACATTCTTCGGTATGTCCACATCTCGAAAGCTTCGATTCTCTTCAGGGCATCTTTGCTTAGTGTCCATGTTTCTGCCCCATAATATAAAACTGAGAATACATAACATTTCAATAGTCTAGTTCTTAATTTAATATGTATCTGTTTAGAACATAATGTTGTTTTCATCTTCATGAAAGTTGATCGCGCGGTTTCGATACGACACTTAATTTCCTGCAGGCAATCACTTCTGTCGTTTAACATTGATCCTAAGTAGCGGAATTGGGATACGTTTACTATAGTTTCATTTTTATGTTGTAAGGTCATCTGAGGTATGAGTGGATTTCTAGTTATTGTCATAGACTTTGTTTTCTTGACATTTATTTGAAGACCGTATTCCTCGCTAATTGTTGAGATGTTAGTTAACATTTCTTGCAGTTCTTGTTCGGATTCTGCTATCAGAACCGTGTCGTCAGCATATCGTATTGATGTGATTTTCTCTTCATTTATCATTATGCCTGCATCTGAGTTAGATTGAGCTCTTTTAAATATCTCCTCTGAGTACACGTTAAACAACAAAGGCGACAGCACACAACCCTGTCTCACTCCTTGTAGTATCTCTATTTTTTCCGTATGTTTTCCGTCGATTCGTACCTGAGCCTTTTGGTCTTTATATAAGTTTATTATAATTTGAATGTCCGCTTTATCTATTTGCGAATTTAGTAGTATTTCGAAAAGTTTTACATGCTGCACTTTATCAAAGGCCTTCTCATAATCGATAAAGAGAAGGAAGATATCTTTATTTACATCGTGGGCTCTTTCCATAAGCACTCTCCTGAAGAATAGTGGTTCTCGTGTGCCTAATCCCTCTCGGAAACCGAACTGCTGTTCGGACAGTTGTTCTTCGCATTTTCGGTATATACTTCTGTGTATAACTTTGAGGAAAGTTTTCAAAGTATGACACATGAGACTTATTGTGCGGTAGTCTTTGCACTTCTTTGGGTTACTGATTTTTGGGAAGGTTATAAACGTCGAATGTAGCCATTCCTTTGGGAGTATGCCTGTTTTATATATGTCATTAAAGAGATCAACAAGGGTTGGGATGTTTTCTTCTTCTATTAGTTTTATTAGTTCGATTGGTACCTCATCTGGTCCTAGTGCCTTTCCTGATTTAGATGTTCGTATGGCATTGATCACTTCTGCCTTTGTTATTTCTACGATGTCGTCATTAGTAACATTTATTACCGGTATGTCTCCTCTGTTGGCTTTGAAGAGATCAGAGATATAATTCTTCCACTCTAGCAATATATCTTCATCAGACATGAGAATTTCGTTGTTTGAGTTCTTCAAAATATTTCCTTGCCGTACATAAGGTCCTCTATTTAGTTCTCGTACTTGTCTGTGTAGGTTATGTGTGTCGTGCAGTTGTTCCAATCGTACTATGTTTTCGCATTTATCTTTAAGCCATTTGTTCTTCGTCTTCCTAATTTCTTTAATTATTTCTTTGTGCAAAACCTTATACTGTTCAGTATTGTTTTGTATCTTCAAAATTCGTCTCTTTTCCATCATGTCCAGTATGTCCTTAGTCATCCAGGTTTTCTTCTTTTTAATTCTTTCGGGTTTAAGCAGTGCATTACAGATGGCATTAGCACTTGACTGGATCGTGCTCCATTTATTTTGTATATCACTATTGTAATGGTATTTTTCATTTAGTTCTTGGTTAAATTTTACTTGTGTTTCTCGGCGAAGCACGGTATCTTTTAGTTTGTTAACATCCACTTTTTTAGTTTGTGATTTTTGGACCGTTCTTAAAGTTATTCGTATATCTGCCACTACGGGATTGTGGTCAGATCCAATGTCAGCACCAGGATATGTTTTCATAGTTTTAAAGGCATTACGAAACCGTTTATTAACCAATATGTAATCTATCTGATTACGTACTATTCGCTCTGGGGTGTCTGCTGGTGACCGCCATGTATATAGGCGTCTTTTAGGTAGTTTATACCAGGTGTTCATGATAGTTAGATTTTGTTCCTGACAGAATTGTATTAGTCTTTCACCGCGTATGTTTTTATCCCCCAGTCCGTAGGCTCCAACTTTATCCTGATAGCGTTCGTTACCCACCATTGCATTGAAATCGCCTAGTAAAAGATATTCATCATGTTTCTTAGTTAGTTTGAATGTGTTTTCCAACTGATGGTAAAATTCTTCTATTACATCTTCTTCGCTCTTTAATGTAGGTGCATATACCTGTATGACGTTGATTTTTATTTTTTCTGATCTTAGCCGAAGCATGATAATTCTGTCTGAAACAGGTACGAAGTTCTCTATATACTGGTTGAATTTGGGAGAAACTAGTACTGCTACTCCGTTTCTATTCCTTGTATCATTGTCTCCTGAGTAATATATTGTTTCGCCATTGTCTGTGGTCATTTTTCCACTGTTTGGCCATCTGACTTCACTTAGTCCAAGTAGATCTATTTTCATTCTTCTCATTTCTTTTGTGGTGTTATGCAATTTTCCAGCTTGAAATAAACTTCTGATGTTCCAAGTAGCTATCTTAGCAGGCTGGGAGATTCTTAGCACCTTGTGAGCATTTAAGCTCTGCCCAGGACTCAAGGCCGTTTCATTTGTGTTCCCTGCCATGATTGTTCTTGGAAATGTTAATATATGTGGTAGTTTTCCGTTGCTTTCCACATACGCAGTTCTTCTGCCACTACAGTCATTCTGACCATGCCAAAAGATGTGTTTAGTGAAACCATTCCAATCCACTTGATTTCTGCTATCACTAACCACAGACTAGCCTGCTGCCACTAGCCCGTTTTTGCCATATCTGACTATCCGCAGGTAGTCAGGTATTGTTGGAGCCATTAAATTCCTGACTTGAAAGTTGCCACCTGGGGAGGCGCCCGATGGGGGACTGGCAACCCCACATGGAGGTAAAAAACAAATTCTAACCTAGCTCTATCTGCAGCACACAAAATACAAAAAAATCGTGTTGATAGTTTTAAAAACTAATTATATGTATTTGTTTTCAAAAATTTAAAACATTATGGTTCATAATTTAGACAAAAAGTATTTTCCTATTGCCTCTTTAGACATTACATCAGCACTTATAGCCACTTACATAAAACAACTTGACATAGTTGTATAGCTGAATTTATATTGCTAAATAAAAGAGTAGTTCAAATAAGATTTTATAATTATTACTTGGGAAAAAATATTGTAGAACACAAAACATTTTTAAAAAGATAAACGGCATAAAGTTTGAGAAAACGATTATTGATAAGTGTTTGATTAGAAAGTCAAATGGTCTACACAATTCTGGTTTACTATTTGTAATTTTAAGCTAGAATATTATGATGTCTGCTGTTTTATATTTGTATCACACTATGATATTTAATAATAGTAGTAGCAAATAGGAAATGATTACTTACTGTGTTGTGCTTGTAATTCCTCAATTTTCTTTAAAGTTTCTTCCATTTCAGCTAAAATATAAACAGAACATTTCTGTAATGTATAATAATGTGTAACAATCAATTAAAAAAGAACAATTGTCAGACAATAATAACTGACACACTACACAATCAAAATGATACATATAAGAGTATGGGCCTTGAAGCAGAGCTGGAAAGTAATGGATTACATTTGTCAAAATGTACTCTGTAATTGTACTCAAATATACTTTTCAAATGTAATTGTAATTAGTACTCGTTTTCATCTGATTATAAAAAGGAATCGTATAAAATTGTAAAACGATTACAAATGTATAACTACAATTACAAATGTAGTTGCGGTTACAATTATAAATGTAATGTGATTACAATTACTCATACTACAATAAGCAGGATCTGACTTCACGTGTCCATGTGTATACTACACTGTGGCTGTAAAGACTGGGCGCCATTTTGAATTTTTTTTTAAATGGAAAGGGGGGTCGAGTAACAGCTAATTGGAAAGGTCTTTTAGTTCTGTGTCTGATCCTAGAGTTTCAAAGAAAAATATTCAGCCATAACAAAATGACAATGTTTGAAGGTAAAGAAGTCTATTTAAAAAAACTAAGAATTAAAGCAAAAAGAAATTAAATTAAGTGTTCGAAATGTTTACCATTCACTTCTTGGCACATAAAAAGTCGGTTATGAAATTCCTGCCTTACATTTTCACAAGTTTCTGGAGTGATATTTCTGCAAACTTCTGTAATGTGTTGCTCCAGTTCTTCAATTGTTTCTGGACGGGTTCTGTACACTTTCGAGTTCGGATATTCCCATAGAAAAAAATCTAAGGAAGTTAAATCTGAGGAGCGAGCCGGCTATTCTACAGGTCCCCGCCTACCAATCCATCTTCCAATAAAGTGTCCATTGAGAAAGTGAGAAACAGGTCTATAATAATGAGGCGGCGCACCGTCTTGTTGGAACATAACGTTTTCAATATTATTTCCAGCCACCTGAGATATTTCTGGGAAAATTTTGTCCTGCAAATGAAAAAGTGGACTACTGGATAAAAAATCAAAACAATTTTGAATTAAGTGAGTCCATTTGTTTAAAATCCGCCAATTTGTTATGGCTGAATATTTTTTTTTGAAACTCTAGGATCAGACGCAGAACTGAAAGACCTTTCAAGTGAGGTGCTTCTCGACCCTGGATAAAAAAAATCAAAACAATCCATTTGTTTAAAATCCGCCATTTTGTTATGACTGAATATTTTTCTTTGAAACTCTAGGATCAGACGCAGAACTAAAAAACTTTTCAAATGAGATGTCACTCGACCCTCCTTTCTATTTAAAAAACATTTCAAAATGGCGCCCAGTCGCCATTTTGAATGATACAAAATTTAATTTTTGGCTAAAAAATAGTATTTCACTACCCATTAAAGCACACCAAATGTTGTGGTAAAATATCAAGTCGTTCAAAAGTTAATTGGGGGGGGGGGGGGGGGGTTACTTTATAGACAGACGGTATATGCATCATTGCATTGATGATTTATTATACTAAGAGCTTGTATAAGCAACACTTATTCAACTTTAAAAATATAATCCTGTATATAAACTCGAATAAGTGTCAGTAAGGCATTTTGTATCAATGGTTGAGTTCAGCAGACTCAACTGTTAACTAAAATTCTGCCAATTGCTTGTTGCTGACTTCAAAATATGTTTTAATGTCAATAATTAGTTTTTTTACGCTAAAAAATCATTTTCAGAAGTATTAAATGGCAATTGAGCACAATGCATTCAGCAAAGGAGCGCTCACTAATATCAGAACACTGCTACATGATATCGATCACACCTGGTGAATGCAACCGTTGTTTACAATTCGGACTGCAATATGATGTTTAGATGTGATGTCTGTCTACTGTCAAAATAGTCTCCAGCGACCTTACAACGTTTAGATGCAGGGGTTTTTGTTAAAACTGTTTACACCGTCCACGTATGCGACTTCTAGTATATTCACAATCAACCTTTACGTCCCATTGCTGGAAACCGGCACTCTTCTCTGTCACGTACTCTCTTTACCGCTAAGGTGAAGTACGGAAGACCTACAGTAAACCGTTGAATCCAAACGACTAAATACCAGAGAAGGGTTCAGGCATTAGGACCCCACGGCTGCCTATACCGGATTCGAAAATGTGAGTGGTGGGTTGCTGCATGGCTACGGCGGGGAATCGAACCCTAAACCTTTAGCGTTAGAGGCTAAGCGCCTAACCTCTGAGGTACCACCACTCTAGTATATTATGATGGCGCAATAGAAAATAATTGCAACTGAAATGTAAGTATCAATGATTGCAAATGTAATTTGTAATTGATTACATTTTTATGTTTACACTCTGTAATAGAATAAAATTTTAAAAAGTAATTGTAATGGGCAATTGATTACTTTTTTCTTGTAATCGTCCTAGCTCTGCCTGAAATTTAAACAATCTGAAATCCAACAAACATATCAATGATTTCCGTGATATCTAAGATATTAATATAATTATGAAAACTGCAGATATCCGACTACAGATTACCGCATAACAATTTATTATGTCATCGTTAGGTATTCTTAAATTGATTGTAGCTCAAAAACAAACGATTTTCAATTTTTGTTGCCAACATCGAATTCGTCTTAAAAAATTAGCACAAAGGGTTTTTTCAGCCAAATTTTTATAAATTAGGAGGAGCGGGGATGGACTTGATTATTAAGTTGGGTTTGTTGGGGTGGTGCATGTTAGACCAGGAGGAAGGAATCCCGAGTTGGCAATGCAACTCCAGGATTCTCTATTATAAAAAAAAAGATACAACTCATATCAAGTGTTACTTAAATGTATTAGGTCGGTTTATCTTGTCATAATAGATACTTACTGTTGCTGTTAGATTTAAAATCATTTGGTTTGTCGTAATCGTCGACAGACCACAAGGGGATTTCTGAAACAAATAAATTTTTTGTTTTTATATCAACTTTTACGTTTATTGAGTATAATTAGATAACTCAAATTTGAACATAGCGAATAGTTGCGCTTATAAGGTTGTACAAATTATAGTTTTGTTTGTGTATCGAATTAGGACAGTCTCAAACTAGATAAATTTATCTAATATGGTTTGAAAAAACAAATGTTATTAATATATCTATAGTTTTGAAAATAACACCCCAATAGTTTTTATAATGAACAGTAAAAATTAGTAATTATAATCAAATAGGCATGCATATCAATACATGTTCAAATTTCGAAGTCTTAAAAATGGGTTAGCAATTCCCCTTAATCTTCCGCTAGTCAACAATCATTACTTTTTGCTATTGCACTTTGCAGCCTAAAAAGCTATGTTAAGTAGTGACTCATTATTGTCTGCTACATTGCCATTTCACTAATTATTATTGTATATAGAAATTATGTGTAATAGTTATTTAAGTAACAAGGAATGCAAAGACGTAATAACATTCGAGGTAGGTAAATACGAGCAGAGGCTTGTAGCCTGCCGAGAATATTAATAGTCGATACATTCCGTTGTTTAAACGCGGAATTTTTATCGTCTCCCCTTCCCTTTCATTTCAAATTTTCAAAAATTGATAGAAAACATTAGAGGGTAAAAACCAAATTGAGGCCTACGTTTATTTGCTCCCAAAAAAAATGTTGCTGGTAATTTTTGAAAATTAATTATATTTAAATTGTCAAAATTTAACTCATTTAGAGAAAAAGTATTTTCCTCTTCTCTATTTAGTCATTACACCAGCACTCACACAAAACAATTTTACATTGTAGCATAGCTAAATTTACATTGCTAAATAAAAGAGCGATTCAATTAAGATTTTATGATAATTACTTTACTTGAGCAAAATATGACGATAATAGTTAATTATGTTACTAGTGGAATAACGTCATTATTATAACACGAGTTTGAAAGTTACATAATAATGCATTATCCAACGTGTGACATACAAAATATTATCTACGACTGCTCAAAATTTATTAAATAATATTTGACATTTCGCTTTCATTTATTTGCAAATGTCTAGTACCTTTTAAAATACTATTGTTTAAAAATCAAAGGAACGAGATAGATTCGATGTGTTCAATACTATGGCAACCAGCCAGTTTTCTTATAAACAAAGCTTCAGTTTTGTTTGTGTAAATAAAATGAGTTAGGTAATAAATCCATTATCTCACTAGTGAGATAATGAACTTCATTACCTAACACAAATGAATGACATAATAAGTCCTTATCCAAGCAGTCGTAGATAATAGTATATTAAAGTATAAGTGGATAAAAAGGTCTTTAAAACACGCGCGATTTTTCGAGCACGACGGCGCAGCCGGAGTGCTCGAAATAGAGCAAGTGTTTTAAAGACCAGTTATCCACGAATACTTTACGCTATTTTTTTTTATTGGTGCACTTTGAAATCATAAATACTGGTATTATTACTACAAAAAATGGAAATAAGAACTAATAATGTAAAATGGTTGAATTCGTGATGTGACATCAGTATACCTTTCGTTGTCATGGAAATGAGAAAAACAGAAATTAATTTGCAATTTGTCATCAAAGATTAATTGTTGTCACCGCACTGCTTAAAAATGAATTCTAATATCGATTTTTTAAATAGTAAAGCAGAATCGCGGTTAATACCGCAAAAATCTAATGATGCGTATAAAAAAGAATATGACAAGTTCATCAAATGGATGGAAGAGCAAAAGGTAACAGATATAAATGAACGAGTTGTGCTTGCTTACCTTCAGAAATGTGTTAGTAATATTTTATTTGACGTTACAAGGTACTCCTGTCAGATCAATAATCAAAAAATTGTCATTTAGACTTCACGTTTCTCGAGTTGTTGATGTTGCCATGGTAACTTTAAAAAACGCGCGTTTTTGAAAGTTCGATTTAAACACGCTGAGGCGTGCTTTAAATAGGTAAAATGGGGCACCAATAAAAAAAAATATTTTAAAAAACATAGAAGTCATGAAAAGTGTAAGGAAGTGATTTGCTCATTTTTGAGAAAGTGTTTGAAGAGAAAGTCACATGGTTTGCACAATTCGGGTTTACTATTTGTCATTTGAAGCTACAATTTACATCTGCCATTTTATATTTATATCAAACTATGAATTATTTAATAATAGTAGTAGCAATAGGAAATCATTACTCACTGGCTTGTGCTTGCAGTTCCTCAATTTTCTTTAACGTTTCTTCTAGTCCCACTAAAATACAAAAAGAACATTTCTGTAATACGTAATAATAATGTATAGCAATAAATAAAAATAGTAAAAATTCCAAGACAATTAATGATGCACTCTACATTCAAAATTATACAAGATGATTCATATAAGAGTAGGAGGAGCCTGGAAGTTAACAATCTAAAACCCAACATATATATCAGGGGCAGGGCCGCGTTAATGTAGTTTCACGCCCAAGGTACAAATCTTGTGCCGCCCTTAAAGTGCGGCAAATTTTCTTTTACTTCAAGGTCATTTATCATAAAGAGCTCAGCTCAGCTTTAGATGCAGAATTATTCATAGTTGTAAGTGATATATAGAAAATTTAGTTCAGTCGGTAATAATATATGTACCTACCATCCATAAGCTTCATAACATCGCCAAAATGAATATGTTATCTTACTATTTAGGGAGATATGGAGGGTAACTACGTCTTATAAACTAGATACACATACATATACTACCATGTACTGAACTACTTATTATAAAGATTAAATCATATTGCGCATTTTTACTACACACACAATTTGTTGCCGCTTTAGACCTGTGCCTATGGTGCTTAATGGATAATATGGCCCTGATCAAGGATATCCTTGATATCTAAGATAATAATATAATTATGAGAATCACAGAAACCTGACTACAGATTACTGCATAACAATTTATTATGTCATTGATAGGTGTTCCTAAATTGACTATATCCCCAAAACAAAAAACACTTTCAATTTTTAATTACACCTCATCTTAAAAATTTACCCAATAACCCTGTACTGTATGTATTACGTACTTCAACAAATTTTGAATGCTGAAGTTTTTTCAATGCAAATTATAAATATCAATTATTTAGGTTGGAGTAAAAACCTGTTTAGAAAATTACATGAAATGTATTTTGCTGTGAAGGAGGGAGAAAAGAACATGAGGCAATCTTAGTAGTAAAAGTTTCACTTAAAAGTATTATAGGTAGATTTATCTTGTAATAATAGATCTAAGTACTTACTGTTGCCGTTGGAATTAAAATCATAATTATGTTTTGGTTTGTAGTCATTATCACCAGACCAGAGGGGGGTTTCTGAAACAAATAAATTTTTTAGTTTTACATCAACTTTTGCGTTTATTTAATATAATTAGATAATTTGAACATAGGCAATAGTTGCACTTATAAGGTTGCAAATTATAGTTTTTTGCATCTTGATTAGGCTAGACCCAAACTAGTCGATAAACTTATCCAACACAGAGTGAGGAAGGATATCGGTTGTTTTCCACCTTCAACTGTTTCAACACAGCGATGTTCATTTGTTTTTCTTAATGGCACATTATATTTTTTTTACAGCTATCTTATACAGAACTTAATTCTCTTTTCAACTATGTATTTTTTTAAATACCTTGCAGTACGATTTTTATGGGAAAAAAACAAAAAACCATTATGTTGCAGTAGGCCATGAACAGATATGAAGATTCACACTTTGACACATAATCATTGGAAAAATGCAACGGCAAATCCAGATAAGTTAATTGTTTGGCCGTTACAAATACCTCTTCCTATTTATACACAAGGCGTTCAAATTATTATACCTACCTATTTATTCGGTGTAAAGTTTAAGAACAAAAAAAGCTGTCTGTATTACCACTATGAAACTTTTATTACATACCCACAAAAAAAATAATATTTTGAATTGATTGTGTGGTAGGCACATGGTGAAACATTATTAATAAATATTTAACTATTGACGGTGATGGTTGAAACTCGAGTTGAGTTAATTAAATACCAACAAATTGTGAAACAATTACCAAGCGTTTTATTTTATTAATAAACTATTAATTTTTTAATAGTTAAATATATACAAAAAAAATAAATTTATGGCACATTTAACTAAACGTAAATTAGAAAAAATAATTTAAATTAAATGTTCAAATGTAAGTCGTTCCTCAGCAATACATTTAAGAATTCGATGAATAAAATTTCTATGTTCATTCCAAAGCATTTCAGGGATGATCCTGTTGAATGCTGCCCTTATTCTCTCTTTCATGTCTTCCTGTACCTTCTTTCCCTATCCACAAAACAAAAGCGTGGTTTAAATAATTTTTCACTATAACTATTTGGATTTGGATGCACCGTCATGCTGGAAGATAATTGGCTGTCATAACTAAATTGACGTCTTCCATTAAAAGGTTCAATTCATTCTATAGAAACTGTCAATATGTGACTGCTAGTAAAGTTCCTTCAAAAAAATAAGGGCCAATAACGTAGTGTACAACTACACCTCCCCAAACATTCAATGACCACAAAAGCTGATCTACTTCTCGCATCCAACGAGGGTTTTCAGTAGAACATGTTATGTTCAAAAATCACAAAAAGTTATACGCTTTTGAAAATCTTCCCATGTAATTCTTGATTGCAGATGTAATGCACATGGTAATTATTTTTTCTTAGCAGTCGTCCCACCTTATGTTGACAACCTTTCTATTTGACGCTGATTTACATGGGAGTTTTTTTGACACGGCAGCCAAAACAAAAAGTTCGTCGTCGTCTTCAAGGTTGTTTCTATGCGTTTTAGAGTACTTCACACTACCAGTTCTCAAAAATCTATCCAATAACTTTTCAAAAGATAGAGATTGGAGATGCCTACAATCAGGATAGCGATTGCATATAATCGTGCTGCTGCATGAATATTCCTTCGACATCCGCTCAAAAAAAAACATTATGTCTATTAATATACATATATAATCGAATCCCTTTCCTACCCGAAGGGTGTAATGTCTATTAATTCCTCTCGAGAATAACTTGAACAATCCATTTTAAATACTTAATAATAATAATAATAATATTTCCCATTATTCCCTTTAAGGGACATAGGGATCAGCTTCCCGTTAATCCCTTGCGGGACATAAGGTAGCTATAAGTTCTTTCCAGGTTTGTCTGTCCTTGGCCAGGTACCAAAGCTCTGCCATGCTCCTCTTCGTCTCTTTTTCTATGGTTCGTTTCCACGTTTCTCTGGGTCGCCCTCTACTTCTTTTACCAACAGGGTACCATTCCAGTGCCCTTCTCTGTCCTTTCTCAGCGTATGTCCTAGCCAGCCCAGCTTTCTCCGTCTTATTTCTACGTTGATGTCTTCTTGTCCTGTCCTTCTCCATAATTCTTCGTTTGAGACTACTTCTGGCCATCTCACTTTAAGTATATGTCTTAGACACCTATTTATAAATACTTGTAGTTTCTGTTTTATTGAATTTGTGACGCACCAAGTCTCTGAACCATAAAGAAGCACCGATTTCACCATAGCATTAAAAACATTTTATTTTAGTTCTGTTTGTAATCTTGTCCGCGCACCACACATTTTTTAGGCTCATAAATACCCCCCTTGCTTTATTGACTTTTGCCGTAATATCTTTGATAACACTATTCTCCCCCGCCATTACACAACCCAGGTATGTGAATTCATCAACGTCGTCCACCACCTCCTCGTTTATTTACAGATCTCTCTCTTGCTTTACGTTTACGCACAGTATCTTCGTTTTCTTCTTGTTTATTTTTAATCCTGCTTTTGTTGATTCCCCCATAAGACGTTCTACCTTCTCTTGCATTTGCTGCTTCGTATGTGACAAGAGGCAAATGTCGTCAGCGAAATCTAGGTCCTCTAATGTTTCCTGCATTTTCCACCTTATACCCTTTTTGCTTCCACTCATTGTTTTGACTAATACTTCATCCAACGTTATAAGAAACAATAACGATGACACAATACATCCTTGTCGAACGGCAGTCTTTGTCTCGAAGGCTGGTGATAGCTGGTTTTCATGTATTACTCGACATCTATACCCGTTGTAACCCTCCTTTATTAAATTTATTAATTTTTGGGGTAGACCGTTATTTTTCAAGGTGGCCCATATAAATTCCCTATCCACTGAGTTGAAGGCCTTTTCGTAATCGATGAACATCAAAAATAGGGGCGTGTTATACTCGGTTGCCTGCTCTATTATGATTCTTAATGTATTTATTTGATCAGTGCAAAACTTCCCCTTTCTAAACCCACTCTGCTCTTTCCGTAGCTTATTATCAATCACTTTTATTATTCGGTTTAGAATCACCTTATAGAAGGTTTTATTTATCACACTAAGCAGGCTTATACCGCTCCAGTTGTCGCACACCTTTAAATCCCCTTTCTTTGGTAACTTTACTATTAATCCCTCCTTCCAGTCTTTGGAAAACCTCTCTTCCTCCCATACCTTTTTCATTAGTGGCTGAAGCACCTTGACGGCCATATTCATATCCGCTTTTATCATCTCGATAGTAATCTGGTCTACGCCTGCAGCTTTCCCTGTTTTCGATTGTCGCATCGCTCTTCTCTACTCGGTGCATTTGTATCGATTTCTAGCTGCGGCACATCCCTTTCTTGCGGCAGCTCCACTTGTCCTCTTTCGATATTCATGGTTTGGTTAAAGTGGTTGGACCATCGTTGTAATTGTTGTTCAACCAAAGTCAGAATTTGCCCCTGTTCGTCTTTTACAGGTATGTTACGAGTCTTTGCTCCGGACAGTTTCCTTATATTTGCATAGACCTCTTTTATATCCCCTCTATTTGCAGCTAGTTGCGCTGTTTCTGCTATTTTCTCCGCATACCTTCGTTTATCTATTTTAATTTTCCTCTTTATCTCTTTGCTTAGCTTCTTATACTCTTCCTGTATTTTCTTTTTCCCCTCTTCTGTTTTTTCGCTTAGCCCCCTTCTCTTCAAATTTCTTCTTTCCTCTATCCTTTCCCACGTGTCTTCACTCATCCAGTGCTTCTTCGTATTTTTCTTGTACCCCAGCACTCTTTTACTAGTATTAATGAAAGCGCTTTTACACCCATTCAATGTTTCTTCGATGGATTTATTGAAATTAATTTAGTTCGCCTCGTTATTTAGTGTTATGGTAAATTGTTTTCTGGTTTCATTATTTTCTAGTTTTGTAAAGTCGTACCTTGGTCTCTCCTTCTACTGCTTCTGCCATCTCTTTTCATTTCTCTTCCTTAACCCTGATTTTTGCAACTATAAGATGGTGGTCTGATTCTGCGTCGGCACCTCTCCTGTTATGGGTATCTAGGAGTTGCCTACTCCATGTTTTACCTATGCATATGTGATCAATTTGATTTTCGGTTTTTCCGTCCGGTGATACCCATGTGACCTTATGGCAGTTTCTGTTTGAACATTGTTCCACCTATTTTGAGGCCATGCAAACCGCACAAACCAACAAACAGTTCCCCATTTTCTTTTATTACACCAACGCCTTCCCTTCCCATAACTTGTTCTATTACTTCATTTTCTTGTACATAATGTGTGCAAAATGGAAAAATATGAAAGTAATTGCAGACACGTTCACAATAACAAGTTAATATTAAATAGGAGTTTATCGTTACATGTTTTAAAAGTTGAAACTTGTTTTATATGTGTTGGATTTATGTAAAAAAAATAAAATTTAATTTGTTAAATTATTATTTGAAATATTTGATTGTAGGATAAGTTGGTTGTAAATAATATAAAAAAAAAACTTTATTACGAGAATGTAAGGGTACAATCATCTTCGGATTTGTATTTGACAGTCCAGTAATTAATTTAAAGTAATCAAGTTGCTTTTTATGGCAAAACTTAATTCTTAGAGAGAAGTTACTAAAAGAACAAAAAAACAAAAATTATTATAAGAGCTCCAATAATAACATCAAAGGGTAAAAATATAACGGTCCTCGAAAAATGTCTAAAAGTTGTATAATACTATATTATAATACAAGTGTATAAGCAAGCCTTTAAAGCACGCGCGACGGGTTTAAAAGCACGAGGCGAAGCCGAGTGCCTTTAAACAGAGCAGTGCTTTAAAGACTCTTATACACCAGTATTATACGCTATTTTTTATTATACCTGCATCATAATCTAGAAAATAAGAAGAATATAGCTAGGAAGCAGCATTTTGATTTTGATTCATCTTACATAGTAGTCTATGATGTGACGTCACATCATTTACCTGGAGATTGGTTAGCATTTTTTGTTGCTTATGTTGCTATGTAAATTTGAATTTTTTTTTTCGCGTGTTTGTAATTTGTTGCTTCAAAATTGATGACGTCATTGTTGCTTAGCAACTTTAAAACACTGAGGTGTTTTAATGTTGGGTTTACCCACGCTTTTTGGTTTGTTTTACAAGGATTATGATGCAAGTATAATAAATAATAATTTAAAAATATTCATTAAAAGTTTACCAGTTAATAAAAAAGTGTTTTACTTCAAGACAAGTGCATAATAAAGTGAAAATAATCGACAAAAAAGGTAACAGATAATTTTATGAAAAAAAGCAATTGTTTTGTCATTGAAAGCTGGGATACATACCGTCTGTCTATAAAGTAACCCCCCCCCCCTAACTAACTTTTAAACGACTTGATATTTTACCAGAAGATTTGGTTAGCTTTAATGGAAAATGAAATACTATTTTTTAGCCAAAAATTAAATTTTGTATCATTCAAAATGGCGACTGGGTGCCATTTTGAAATTTTTGTTTAAATAGAAAGGGGGGGTCGAGTGACAACTCATTTGAAAGGTCTTTTAGTTCTGCGTCTGATCCTAGAGTTTCAACGAAAAATATTGAGCCATAACAAAATGGCGGATTTTAAACAAATGGACTCACTCAATTCAAAATTGTTTTGATTTTATTATCCAGTAGTCCACTTTTTCATTTGCAGGACAAAATTTTCCCAAAAATATCTAAGGTGGCTGGAAATAATATTGAAAACGTTATGTTACAACAAGACGGTGCGCCGCCTTATTATTATAGGCCTGTTTCTGACTTTCAAAAGTAACTGGGGTAATATAATTCTTCGGCTAACCTGAAAGACTAGCAAGGATAAAAATTATTAATTATTTCAAACAAAATTGGCAATTGAAATAAGTAAAAGAAGATTCAAGTATTTAAAAAGACAGTTAAACAATTTCCATGTGATTAATCAAGACTGTAGATGAAGACAACATAAGCAGATGATCATAGCGATAAAGAAGAGAGGTACGACCTACATAGAGTGGAAGATTCACAGAAATCAAGGCACTGTGTGTTATAAAAAGTGAGCGACAATAAAAGAAATACTTAAAAAAAACTAATAAAGCTTTGTTGAATGATTTTAACCCTTTTAATTGTCAGAGAAGTGGATTTTTTTAGGTATCATACGTAAAAGCTTATAAATGAAATATTACCATCAATTACAAAAAATTAAATGATTTGCCAAAAATTGCCTCGATTGAGAAAATACCTAAAAAAGTTATTAGAAAAGAAACTGCAAAATTCAATTCTAATGCCAAGTGCAAAGTTTGGAACAAAAATATTATTAAATTAGAAATAGCGTTTTTTTTTTTAAATATTTAAATGTTAAATCACCAAATCTTTTCTTTGAAATGAATTAAATCCAGTAAAATCCATTTGCTTAGGTTATAATCGAATACAAATTTTGATTTTAACACACTGTGAAGAACTAATTCAAAAAATAGTTTTTCGTTAAATACTTGCTTGTTGCAATGGTTTGTTTCTAATAGCCATTGCAGTTTTTCAATATTATTTTGTACCAGGATGCGTCAGAATCAAAAATATTAAGCTTTTTAAGGAATACTGACACAGAAATAATTTTAAAAAACTGCCTGACCTATGTCTAAATCAATTTTTAAGTTATCTAAGATGCAGATAAAACCAAATAGGCATGCATACATACATACTGAAATTTCAAAGTTATAATAAAACAGGCTAGCAATTTCCCTTGATCTTTTATTGCTAGTCAACAATAATTGCATTTTTCTTTTGCACTTTACTGTCTACAAGGCTATGGTAGGCAGTGACTCATCATTACCTACTACACCCCCATTTAAGTAATTGTTATTACTGTATATAAAAATTCTGTGTAGAATCTTATTCCATTACCACTGATACAAAGTGTAGTTTAAACGCAGAATTTTTATTGTCTGCCTTTCGTTGCATTTTAAAGATAGAAGACATTAGGGCCTAATAACCAAATTGAAACCTAGCTCTTTTGGATTACTACAAAAAAAATGGTGCCAATAGTTTTAGCAAACTAATTATATTTGTTTAAATTATTATTATGAAATTGTCAAAAGTTATTGAAAACGAATCCATACATATATAAAAGCACAAAGGGTTTCTTTCTCCCCTTCCTCCAGCGGCTACCGCTTCACCAGTTTGGACCATTTTTTTTAAATGAAAGGTCTCTATCCTCAGATGGAACATGAAACATTTTTATATTTTTATTCTACGTCGATTTTTTAATAATAATTATTTTAATTTATAATATATATGAAGGTCGGGTAGACGCGCGTCACTTGGGGCGCCATCTACAATAACGTCGCGTGTCATTATTGGAACTAATGCATGACGTGACTTGACATTTCGCCGGTTCTGTCAACGCTGTCTGTCAGTGCATTGTGTGCTGGGGTAACACTAGTTATTGTCAAAATTGTCAAAAATTACAGTTACTAATTTAGACAAAAAGTATTTTCCTTTTCTCTTTTTGGCCTTACATCAGCACACAAGCAAAACAACTTTACATTGTAGCATAGCTGAATTTACATTGCTATACAAAAGAGTGGTTCAATTAAGATTTTATGATAATTATTACTTGACAAAAAATATTATAGAATAAAGAAATAAAATACACAAAAAACATAAAAAGCATGAAGAATGTAAGAAAGTGATTTGTTCATTTTTGAGAAAGTGTTTTGACGAGAAAGTCACATAGTTTGCAGAATTCCGATTTACGATTTGTATTTTGAAACTACAATTTTTATTATATCTGCTGTTTTATATTTATATCAAACTATGAATTATTTAATAATAGTAATAGCAAGTAGGAAATGATTACTTACTGTATTGGGCTTGTAGTTCCTCAAGTTTCTTTAACCATTCTTGTAGTCCCACTAAAATACAAAAAGAACATTTCTGTATAGCAGTCAATAAAAATAGTAAAAATTGTAAGACAATAATAAATGATACACTACCCAATAAAAATGATACAAGGTGATTCATATAAGAGTACGAGCCCGGAAGTTAACAATCTGAAACCCAACACGACATCCTTGATACCGTCTAATAATAATATAATTATAAAAATCATAGACAACCAACCATAGCTTACTGCATAACAATTTATTATGCCATTGGTTAGTGTTCCTAAATGTTTCTCAAAAACAAATTTTGATTACACAATTTATTTCGTTTTAAAAAATAGGGCCAGTAAGATGAAAAAGATTTTATTGTAACTTTAATATTAAGAAAGCTATTATACCCATATAACCACATTGAAAATGAGACACCCTGTACCGTATGTATTACGTACTTTAACAAATTTTGAATGCTAAAGATTTTCTCAATGCAAATTGTAAATACCATTTATTAGGTTGGAGCAAAAACCTGTTTAGAAAATTATATGAAATGTATTTTGCTGTAAAGAGAGAAAATGAACAGGAGGCAATCTTAGTTGTAAAAGTTTCACTTAAAAGTATTATAGGTAGATTTGTAATAATAAACGTAAGTACTTACGATCACTGTTAGAATTAACATCAGAATTATTTTTTGGTTTGTTGTAATTATCACCAGACGAGTAGGGAATTGCTGAAACAAATACATTTTTTTGGTTTTACAACAACTTTTACATTTATTTATTTTAATTAGATAATTTTGAACATAGTTGTGCAATAAACTAAAAGACCTCTGGCTAATGGTAAAAGAAATTTGGTTAGTACTGGAACACCCCACAGCGCGTCCTGGTTATCCTTTGGAACAGAAATTGATAACCCCGCTACGTTGCCGTTTGCCGCAAAGTTGAGTGAAATATAAATAGCTACGTCACGAGTTTTTATAATGTACCTATGTGATAGCAGTGAACTAGTTCCTAATCTGATAGATAGTAAATTTTGTTTACCTTAAGGATTTACCTTCTCTGTTAACAAATAGAAGCCGTTTCTATATTTACAGGTAATAGATTATAGGATTCAATTTTAAAGAGCAAAATAAGGAATAGTAATATTATACACTAATTATACATGGTTTTATGATATAAAAATCATTTTATAAAACCTTTCTTTTTATATATAAAAATTACTGCATCTAAATTGCAAGAAATCACATCCTCGTAATTGATTTTATTTCAATTTGGTTGAGTAAAATTTTTGCAAGGTTTACATGAATATATTATAAATATTTGTCATCAGAAATCAAAAGCGCAGGGTTTAGTACTTTTAAGATTAAAACTACTGCAGGAAGGAATTGTTCTTTCAGGCGTTTCAACACTACAATCGCATCTGAACAAAATAAATGTGCAACCTGGATTTGCAAAAGACGTGTTTTTGCAACTACAAGTAAAAACTCAAAATTGGTCAACCCGACAACGACTTTGTGTTTTGATGTTTGATGAAGTTTGATCAAAAGGCATTTTGTTTACAATACAAAGCACGATGTTATAGAAGGTTTTACGTATGGTTTCGAAGCACTCGAATGTATGATGTCTGGGTTATTTGCGAAATAGAAATATTCCGATACCTACTTCTTAACTGAAAATAAAACCAAAGCTGAGCATTTAAATGATTTTACTTGTTTCCTGCATTAAGAAGCTGAAAAAATGTGGATTTATAATTAGGACTGTTGTTTGCGATCAAGCATCAAATAACAGATCAGCCACTGAAAGTTTAAATATTGCGCAGAAAATTATTTTACGATATGCCTCATTTAATTAAAAATGTCCGTAACCAGTTTATTGAAAACAAATTTGTTTTTCAAGATAAAATAATATTGTGGAAAGCTATTGAACGATGTATTTGACGATTTAAACAGTAAATCACTGTTTGACAAAAATAGAAATAAGTGTGCGTTAAGCGAAAAAAATAAACATATCGAGGATAACTTGACAGGCGCTCTTAGTTGGATTCGTCAATGGGAAACAGTTGAGAAACGGAAAAATCCCCCTTGTTTTGAGGGGCTTTTGCTCTCAATTACGGCTATTTTAAGCCTTTACGCGGATCTAAAAAAGGAGGATATCCCGTTTTTGCTTACGTCAAGATTAAATCAAGACATCCTTGAAAATATGTTTTCCATAATAAGAAGAAGGGGTGGGTACAATAAAAATCCTACGGTACGTACATTTCGGACAAATTTGCGACACATAATTAACATGAATTTAAATATAATTATATCTGACCAGGCAAATTGTGAAGCAGATAGTGACAAATCGCTCTTTTCAAATACAGTAATGCATCAAAAAAGCGATAAGAAAGGCGATGAACCGGAATGTCCTTTTACTGTAAACGTAAACAATGATGACGTGCGTCACTTACAAATTTGTGCTGTTACCGACTCGCAGGCTATGCAATTCAAAAATTAATAAAAATGTATAAGAGCGTACGCGTGCCGAAATAACGCGAGAACTGGAAATCTTTGCGTACCTACTAAGACCGCAGTTAAAATTACAAAATTAATACTCTGTAATTTTGTAGAATTTCATAAAAATCATAAAAGTGAGGATAATATTAGGAGCAAACTATGTAACGTCGCCAAAACTGCAATTATCAGTGAATATTCAAATTTCTTTGATACTTAAAACGACTGCATTATTCATTTTGATTTTTTAATAAACTTTTTAATATTAGTGCGCATATATAAAGAAACTGTGTGGACAACGAGAGATGTAAGAGTAGGAAATGCGGGTGTTTGTGATAAACTTAGAAATTTAAAAAATGATTAATTAATGTTTCATGCAATAAAACCAGGGACGTAAATCGAAATAAAATAACGTTTCGCTTTTCGGTTACGGTTAAAAATTTTTAAATTTCGGTTACGTTTTCGGTTATGGTTTACTGCTACTAAAAATTTCGGTTTCAGTTACGGCTACCGGTATTTTTTGATTTTTCTCGATGAAAGGCAAAGAAAATTCTCAACGAGATTATGTGGAAAAAATTATGCTATGCAAAAAATCAAATGTTGAAATTATCAGGAAAAATTTGCGGCATTAAAAAAATTGTAGAAAAACCTGCTGCTGGGGGGTTTAATCAAAAATAAATTAGCTACGATTTTCGGCCCTTTTAAAGAACATACTGTCTGTAAGTCGTAGTCTTTTGGTCACATCAGCCAGGTAGTAAACATCTTTAATTTTCATGTTGACCAGGACAGACCTTTCATCAGAATAACCAATCGACCAGCATATTTTTATTTAAGAGTGTTGTTTATAACTTGCTTGGTTGACTGCTTTCTAGATCTCTTAGTACAAATAGCGCAACCTGTCGCTCACGTCTACTACTATTTCAAGAAATGTAATAATTCGTAAACGTTGCGGGTCTATGGTTAGACTCAAACTAGTTGATAAATTTATTCAATATAATTTGAGAAAACAAATATTATGAATACATCCAGTTTTGAAAATAAAGTTTCGATAGTAATAACTGTATAATAAAATAATATTTCAGTCATAAAAGTGAACCAGCAGTTCCCCTGGCTTAATCTTCCCGCTAGTCAACAATCATTCCTTTTTGCTTTCAAAGTAGTTTAAATACAGGATCTAATCCCAACTAGCACTTAGACTTAGAATATGTTTACACTTTGCAGCATACAAGGCTTATGGTAAGTAGTGACTCATCACTACTGCACCGTTATTTAACCAATTATTACTGTTTATTTATTAACTCTGCCGAAGTCGGTCCCAAGCCCGATTAAGAAAGGAGGAGGGGGAGAAGTAACAACCTCGTTAAAAAACCTGGGTTCAGCTGACCCGGCTGATAGTACCCAGTAAGGGTCCCTGCCTAGGGTTACAGGGGAAAATTGGTCAACGGCTCCTGAAGTGGAAGAAGATTAAAATTATCTCAACAATTAAGGAGGCGAAAGAGCCGCAACAGGGAAGATAGTTCTCTTAAGTTGAGATACAACAGACTATCTAAGGGACGGACACCCTAAAATTAAAGTCCCTGGCCCTCCAGGTTGGGGGTTGAGGACACGGGCTAACTCCTCGTAACTTGTAAAAACAAACAAACTGTTAAAAGATCAAAGCGTCAGCCTCGGAATCAGGATGGAAACTATGATGAAAGAAAACGCAAACGAAACCGGATTATGAATTTAGCAACATGGAACGTCCAGGCTATAAATACACTGACGGAGACAAAAAAGAAAGGAACAGGAAACGAAGAATATGCAAATTACATATGGTTTTATAGTGGAGTCCCTAAGGAAAAACGTGCAAGGGCAGGAGTAGCAATTGCTATATCAAAAAAATACAAAAGACACATACAGCATTGGGAAGAGATTGACGAAAGACTAATGACAATCGAATTACAAATATTCGGGCATAGTATGGTAATAATAGCTGCATATGCTCCTACAGATGACGCAAACAATAACACTAAAGACGACTTTGAAAGTAACTTGACTGCACTACTAACGAAAATTGGAAAACGGAAAGAAATTTTAGTTTTAGGTGACCTAAATGCGAGAACAGGACGTGAAGAACAAGACCCAATTGTAGGAAAATTTGGTGAAGAAGTAGTCAATGATAATGGAAATAGACTAATAGAAATATGCAACAGATTTGATCTAAGAATAAAAAACGGGTATTTCCAACATTTAGACAAACATAAATATACATGGACTCAACCCACTCGCGGATTAAAATCTATCATAGATTATTGTATAGGAAGACAACAAACAAACATAAAAACACACGATGTGAAAGCTTTAAGAGGAGCCGAGTGTAGCACAGATCACATGCTACTTCGTGCGAAAATATACTTAAAACAAAAGGGAAAAATCAACAATCAGAAGAAACAACAACGAAAGGGGACCTAAAAATTACGAGACATAACTTAAAATTATTACAGGATGATTCGATCAAGTTTCTGTATAAGCTAAGACTATCATACAAATTGACGGAAGAGGTATACGGTAGTGTAGAAGAAAGTTATAATTAAATAAAACAAGCAATACATGCAGCCGCATACGAAGCATTGAGAGAAGAAAGAAGGAAAATAAAAAGAAATGATTGGGAACAAACAACTGCAGAACAGATAATTAAAGAGAAAAGACAAGCTTATCAAAAGTGGTTACTAACACAAGACCAGGAAGATAGAAAAGCATATATACAAATAAGAAGAGAAGTAAAGAAAGTGATAACAAAGGTAAAAAATGAAGAGTGGGATAAAGTATGCGAAAATGTGGAGAGATATATAGGAGGAACAAGAACCAAAGAAGCCTGGAACGTGATAAACAACCTTAGGCAAGACAATAGACAAAGGACAAATATTCAAATGATACAAATTGAAAAATGGAAAAACTATTACGAAAACATGTTAACAGAAAACAGGCAAGAATATCGAAGGCAACAAACAACGCAGATGCAAGATAATGATGATAGAAATGATAGAGTTGAAATAATAACAGAACAGGAAATCCATCAAGCACTAAATAACATGAAAAACAACAAAGCACCGGGTCCAGGAGATATTCCTATTGAATTAATTAAAAACGACCCTAGCAAACTTATAGAAATATTACAGCAAATTTTTAATAGATGTGTCATAGGAAAAGAAGAATTGCCTGCAGAGTGGAAATTAGGATATATTACTCCAATTTACAAGAAAGGAAGTAGAACGGACTGTTATAATTACAGGGGTATTACAGTAACATCATCAATAGGGAGATTGTATGGACGTGTGCTTAACAAAGAATAGAGGATATAATTCAAATTGGTGAAGAACAATGCGGGTTTGTAGCTGGTAGGTCATGTACAGATAACATCTTCACACTAAACCAAGTGAAACAGAAAAGATCGGCAAGGGATAGGGAAACACATATTATGTTCATAGATTTGGAAAAGGCATATGACACGGTACCGATTAGTAAACTGGTAGAGGTATTAAATAACATTAATCTACCCCAGGCCTATATAGACGCGATCACAACAATTTATAAAGATCAAAAAAGCGTGATTAAGATGGGAAATAAAGTATCACAACCATTTAACACCACAAAGGGATTACGACAAGGCTGTTGCTTGTCCCCAACTTTATTCAAAGTGTATATAAATGAGACATTAAAAGAATGGCAAGCAAAATGTTATAGAATGGGAATAGATGTAAATGGAAATTTCTTACATACACTACTCTTTGCCGACGATCAGGTGATATTTGCAGCAGACGAGGATGATATTAATTACATGAGCAGAAAACTAAATGAAACGTTTACAAAATGGGGACTTAAGATCAATTTCGACAAAACCAAGTATATGGTAGCAAATGGAAGAGCTCCGGATATACAAATAAATGCTAACCCAATAAAAGCCTGCAAACACTACAAATATTTAGGTACAATAGTATCCGAGGAAAGTAACAGCCAAAAAGAAATCGCACATAGAATCTCAAACTAGAAAAGTTACCCAAAAATTAAATTCAGTATTATGGTCACAACAAGTCCACAGGCAGACCAAAAAAAGAATATGCAATTCGATTGTAAAAACCATACTTACATACGGTGCGGAAACATGGGAGATAACCAAAAGAAATAAAGAAAAAATTTTAGCCACATTAATGGACTTTTTGCGAAGAAGCTGTAGGAAGAGCCGACTAGAACACGTAAGAAATGACGATATTCGAGAAAGAATGGGAATGGAAAAAACCGTAATAGAAGAAATAGAGAAGAAAAGATTAAAGTGGTATGGTCATATGCGGAGGATGGATCCAAACAGATGGCCGCAAATAATATGGAGTTGGAGACCCCGGGAAAGATGAAAAAGAGGGCGACCACCCAAAAACTGGAACCGGGAAGTTCAAGAGGCGATGGAAAGTCATGGACTAAACGACGAAGACTGGCAAGACAAAGATTATTGGCGCTTGAGATGCGAGAGACGGCACTAGCTGTAAAACACTCGCTTATATGTATGTATTACTGTATTTAAAAATTATGTGTAGAATCTTATTCTATTATCACTAACGCGAAGTTTAAACGTGGAATTTTTAGTCGTCCTTTCCCATTCATTAAAAAAAAAAACTCCAGTTACTAATTTAGACAAAAATGACTTTCCTCTTCTCTCGTTAGTCACTACATCGGCACTCAAATAAAAGAGTGCTGCAATTAATATAATTACGTAAGAAAAAATATTGTAGAATATAAAATATTTCTTAAAGATAAACGACATAAAGAGTGTGACTAAACGATTTGCTCATTATTAAGAGAGTGTGCAATTATAAAGCCTAATGATCAACACCATTCTGGTTTACTATTTGAAATTTTAAGCTACAATTTTTATTATATCTTCTGTTTTTATTATTTATATCAAATTTTGATATTTAATAGCTGTAGTAGCAAATAGGAAATACTTACTGTGTAATGGTTCTAGTTCTTCAATTTTCTTTAATGTTTCTTGAAAGTCAGCTAAAATAAAAGGAATATTTCTGTAATGTGTAATAATAAAGTATAGCAATTATTAAAAGTAGCACACAGTCAATGATGCACTATACAATTAAAACGATAACTCTTACTACTTACATGCCTATTCTGTGTGTCTATACAGGGTGATTCAAAACTCTACTGACAAATTTGAGTAAGGGATACCTTAGGTCATTCTGATAGTAAAGTCTATTAACATAAGTTCGGAATGAAGTAGAGATGGCGCAGTGAAATTATGTTTTAATTTAAATTGATTATTTAAGTATAAAAAAAGTGAAGCATTTTAAACTTTAAAGGGCTAATGTATAATGGCGAATTGCAATAGCGAAGTAACATTGGAAATTTAGAAAATGGTAACCAAGGTTATTTATGAATTTTAATTTGCAGCTCCTATGATTTAAATATGTGATTCAAATCAGGATGTAAATCAAGGCGATTTTTCTTATTTTATTCAACGATTTAAATCTACCACAAGCCGCAATTTCAATTCAAGTTTCTCGTTTGTCGACAATTTGCAGTTTGCAATGTATTCACGATACCATTTAATAGTTTTCATTTGTAGAATAATTTAAACTAAATTATTTAAATGTATAACTGTATTTAAAATAAAATATAGCTATTGTTTTCTTGTTTAAGTATTTTTTATTAAAGTTTTATTTTTTTGTTTTATTACAAAGGACGGAACATTATGAGTATGAAAAAAAAATCAAGTTTTACTCATAAGTAATGCACGGTTCTCGGTTTTCATTGTAAAAACAATAATAAAACACCTAAGGTGTTTTATTTATTACTAAATCGATGCTTTTTGAATATTTTTTAAATCGTGACTTTTGCTAACCCCGTTTTAATTGATAATTCTTATCATTCAGGATCGTGGGATGTCTCTACAGCATACATTTTTATTATTTTTAGAAATAAAAGCACATTGTTTATTGGTTTTTAAATACTGATTTAAATCATGAATTACGTTTGAAAAAATCACTTGTTTTACCTAAATCGCGATTTATTACTCAAAAATGAGTTGTAAGATTAAGATAAAATTTGGCATTGTAATAGCCCTATAAAGGAAAGATATAAACTGTGATGTAAAATAATTTTCATAATTTAGGGCTATTGATCGCATCTTATTGGAAAAATGCGGTTTCTTTATCAAATAATAATTTTTAGGAAGGTGCAGTGCACAAACGTAGGAAAACAATAGACTGAGTATGCTTGCTTAAATATATGTACCCAAGTCGGCCATCTTACGAGTCTCGTACTCCCCTTACAGCACATTGGTTCTGCTTAAAATAAGTAAAATGGTTTGTATCATTGTTACATGTCAAATCTTAATTCCTTCACCCAAATTTTCGTACACACTTACAAGAAGTGCAAGAAATACATTGCATAATAATAGTTAACTAGACAATTCTTGGCTGCAAAATGGGCATTTACTTACTTACTGATTACATAACCATGTTTGACAATTTGACATATCGACTATAGTTTGTGTCTCAGATAATTTTTGTTACCAACCTGCTCCAGAAGGCAATATTTAGAAACTTATTGCACCAAAGAAAAACTAAACGACACTCCTAAGACGGCTGATTTTTAGGTACACTTTCAGGGAGTGGGGATGTATGCATAATTTGTCTACTATTTCAAGGTTTGTCGTTCAGTGTTATCAACTTTGTAACCACAGCAACAATTTGTTTTGATTTTTGCTATTAATAATTAAACAACGCGTTAATATGTCAGCATGCAACAACAAAAAGTGTTAATTTTGATGTTCCTTGAATATTCTAAAAATCCCACTTGTGAATTAAATGATTTCTTTAATTCTGCGTTTTGCTAACCAACTCAAAGGTATTGCTATGAGGCAATATCGTTTACTAGCAACACGATTTCGGTTATCAATGAAGCAACAGAATTATTGAACAGTTTATTGGGTGAATTCTGAATGACCCTCTATAACTAGTTATGTAATAAACTAATAAGAATAACACATACCAATTGTCATTACGCCATCATTTTTTAAATTTGGCTTGTAATTAAACTGGTGATTGTGGATATCACCCTTGACAATTAATTTGACTTCCCTGAAGCGGCTGTATTTCGTGCTTGAACACAGATATCTTCCTTTGTCATTTACAGTTACAGAAGTAAAGTTCAAGATATTCCCATCTGGAATGTTGTTTTCTGGCCGCTCAGTAGTACCAGAAAACCTATAAAATAGCAACCTTATTGATTCTAGTATTGAAAATTACATACAGCAAACACCAAAAGTGTTTAATACTACATCGGAAAATAAAAAAAATAATTTATTAATTTACAGTTACATGCTTACTTTACTTTTTTTTTTCTACTCCATATAATACGATCATCTAAAACCTTTTCGCTTTCGCTGTCCACAATATTACAGATCAATAAAAAATTTGTTCCTTTTGTTACTTCTAACGTATTGGACACTTGAAATTCAGAGCCATTTATCCTTTGAAGGACCACAAGATTGAGTTCACCTATAAAGAACAAAAAAAAGTTCAATTTAAATTTTTACTGCAATTAACGCGATTTAGGAGAAAGGAATTCCAATGAAACATATCCGTCGAGTTCTTTTAAAGCGAATTTTACAATTGCACAGATGTCTCTTTTGTTGTCATACATCGACGAAATTTGGCGGCGTCGCGAATTTTCCCAATTGGGATCGACCACCCTGCCCCAACGCAAGCTATCCACCTGCTGGCCGCGCGTCATCAATCTGAAATAGATTTCTTCGCGACACTATCATCTCGCCATGAGAACTTGGGTAAAACCGCGAAGCTCTCTTTGCTGTGTGTGTATATATATTACACATGCACTTTCCTCCAAGAATGTTGTTTGACATATTCGATTCAGATTTGGATCTTACGGATTTGAGAGAATTGAGTATGGTGATATCGTGGAAATGAAGCTCATTGTGATTGTGGATAATTTGGAATTTGGAAACGGAAATGTTAGTTCTTTTCAAGATCTTCAAATTATAATTATAATAACGTTGCTACAATTCTCGCCCGCGTACTTGCTGCCAAACCTCACAGTGCTCATGTGGCAAGGTAAATAAGTGCAAGCCTTCAATTAAAAGTAAAAACAGGACCGGTTAATTTGTTGAAAGCGAAAAATGTGCGGGTTAGTTTCGCTTCTGCAGCATGCCGAATTTGTTGGAAAATGCCTGATGCGGCAGGCCCTTAGATCATATATACTTAAGTAGATAGCGTTTTCCCTCTATTTACTGCATAACGCGATTGTACCAAGATAACAGACAAAGATAAACATGTTTATACGCCTTTACTGCACCATACAACACGCAGCTGAACGCATGCTCTGCATGTAAATATAATGCTACCCTTGTTGGATATGTTGGCGAAGGCAGAAAGTCTCATCTTATCCTTTACATTCCACAAACGCTAAAGCTTTCCTAACAGGTTATGAGCCCAGAATACAATTAAAAGAGTGCTGATAAGTGATAGCAGGTTGTAATAGTTAGTTTTGTGTAAGCTTTTCTTTCGTTGCTTCGAAATTGCGTCAAAAGCAGAAGTGGAAGCTTTAAACAACAAGTAGAAAAGAAGTCAATGGAAATTGTACCTCGAGGAGGAGTTAATGTCTCTTAATGGTGTAACAACAACTTCAGTTGGTGGAATTTCTGAATCCAAACATCTGGTAAATTATTCTCACTGGAAGTTTTGAATAAAAATGTTTGTGATTGAAGCTGGTGAAGAAGGTGTAGTAGATAAAGACTTGGATAATGAAGAATTGGCAAAAATAATTATGCCAATAAAGTCTTGTACCACTTTCGTAACAAAAAAAAGTAAAAACGGCAAAAAAAGCTTGATAAAACCTTAGAAATCATTATGAGGACAGAGATATTGCCCGACGAACTCGTTTTGAAAACTGTATAAGTCAATGGCAGATTTTATTAATTGTATGTTATTGATTGCTAAACAATTAGAAGCTATTGGTAACTTTTTAGATGATGATGAAATCAGAACATTCATTTCATAAGCAAGAAACGACCGTTGCTTTGTTTTATAAATTTACTTTTGCAAAAAAAAAAATAAAGGATTTAGCTGTCAGCACCACATCAAATACTGAGACAGCTCACTTGAGCAAAAAGTATCCAAATGAGTATCATTTCGCAGAACTAAATGGTATAAAGTAAAGTAAAGTCGGTGGCACTACAATCCAATGAGGAGTTTGGCCTGCAATGCGGTGTGGGTCAGGTGGGTCAGGGCCACCGGACCATCGCTTCCGATACCCAGCCGTCTCGCACTCTTATATGGAGTACGGGGTGGTGTGGTAAGCACCACGCCTTAGACGGCTGCCTTACTTCCCTCACCCTTCGAGGGGTTTGGTTCCCAAGTTTTCAAAAGCGATTGGGTAGGCCGCCCGCCAGTGATTTCAAATTTCAAAAGAAAAACAGCTGGTTCGAATTTTGTATAACTTGCGTAATGTCTGCAAAAGAAGATCTATCAGATGATTATGATTGGTATTTCGACTCTGCCGCAACCTTTCATTTGACTTTTCATCGTGACTGGATTGAAGATTTTAAGCAAGAAAACGACCGAGAAGTAAGCATGGCAAATTATGTGAAACTAAGCTGCATTGGCATTGGTAAAGTGCTAATTTCTGTATGTACAAGTAAAAATGTAATTGCGGTGGATGTTGGTTACGTGCCCCAGTTGGCGTTAAATCTTCTATCTCTGTGTAAAATTACAAGACAATGAAAATCCTTAATTTTAGACGATAAGGGTTGCAAAATAATTGATGCGAATGTTGAAGTTGATCTCCATGCACCTGCTTCTATTAGAAATGGAATGTATCGTTTGGGCAGAACTTCATTACAAGCGCATGCAGCAAAATCGTTGGATTCACATGATATTTGGCATCGTCGTCTTGGTCTTTATTCGGTGGCGTATAGCTGAATTAGGGACTGACAGCCAAATGACCCTCGCATAGATTCGATTAATGCGCGCGAAATCCTCAAACATTGAAACGTTTTCTGATCCTGCGGCAGCTCTTTAATAAACGTTCTCGCATAGAAATCTCATACAAAAGTTAACTATAAAGTATTTTTTAAATATTATAGTGTATAATATGTTATGTACTCAAACAAAAAGTAATTATTTATTTTTTCTTATTTCATCGGGAGGTCAATAACCATTTGACCCAATGAAAAAACCGCCACTGTGAAATATGATTAAGAAATTGTTCAAATGGATTTAATTACAGCCTTTCGAAATCCAGAATTGGGAAAAGAAATTTATAATATGGAGCTACCAGACGGCTACAAACTACATGGAAAAAACATCTTCTTAAAAAATCGATTTATAGACTAAAACAGGTTAGTCGAGCATGCAACAAGACACTAGATAAAAGTATTCAAAACATGGGCTTAAAACAATCAGATTTTGATCAGTGTGTTTATCACAGAATTAATACAGTATTTGTATTTATTGCAGTTTATGTGAATTTTTTCCAATGATAAGAAAGAGAAAAAATATTTGAAGAGTGAACTGATGCGTCACTTTAAAATGAGAAATCTTGGCGAAGCTCACTATTGTTTAGGAATAAGGATTTAATGAAATTGGGAAAAAGAAATTATTACGTTAAGCCTCGTCCAGACTCATGTTGCCGCCAGTATGTTGTTTGAGTTGGCTACAATATAATCAAAGCGCCGGGAGATTGGCGCAGTGGTTAGCGCCGTAGCTGCCACATTCTTGGACACCGGTTCGAACATCAGATGGTGACATAAATTTCAACACAAGTTTTGGTCCGTCGAGGTTGAGAATCCATTAGAAATTTGGTTTGGGGTCAGGGGGTTACCCGTTGCATAGCCGTTATGCGTTGATTCGAGAAAAGTAGGTGGAGAAACATGGGCCTAGCCAGCTATGGCAGGGTTTAAGCTGCCGATCACCAAATCGTTAAATTGCGAATATTATTGCTTGGCGAATCCAGACGTCGGTCACGTCGTCGATTTCCCAAATTGCTACTAAGCGTAACAACCAAATTTAAATTCTCGCGCCATTGTATCATTGTCGATTCGCAAGTCAAATTTTAAATCTTCGGGCTACAAATTAAAAATATAAGGAAACTTGAAAAACTGTTTTTTTTTAATTCTTATAATAATGTGGCGAATTTAATCACAATTTGGCTAATTCTGCTTCAGCCCAATTCGCAAATTTTTAAAGGATAAACAAATGCAACTCAAACACTGTGAGCTATGGTCAAGATAGCTCAAGTGGCACATTTTAGATTTTCTAATAATATCCCACAATAAGAAAGTGTTTTATAAGTGTAGACAGCAACCTACCTAGTACTTCTAGAGTTGACCACTACACGGCAAATTTAGGAATACCGAACGGTGGTCTTTACTGTGATCGTGCAATTTCGCTGATATTTTTATTTACAAATTTTAATTGTATTATTTAAAATTTATCAAGTATTTATGCTTGATTACTTATTTATCTGCGATGATCGGTGTCGGACCTACGTTGTGTTTTAATTATTTGCTTGTGGCTGATTTACCCTGTCTTTATCGAGGTTAAAAGGGATAAGATTTTAAGCTGATTTAAACAGTAAACATTTTGAAGAATTTATTTATTCAATGTTGAAAATATTGGTGTTATGAGTGTTAGAACCATTTATATAGAATTTGCCGTCAGTTGTATCGAGTAAAGTTGACAATTTTAATATTTGCCCCAGTTTTACCCATACTGATACTTCTATTTGGGACTGTTTATAAATGTCGAGTATAGTGCAGTTTACGTACGTAACTGGATGCTCTTCATAGGAACACCGTGTGCTATCACTCATTTGAACGCAATACTCTCAGCCTGATTAGATCTCGTCCTAATAGCGCCCTGGCCGTTACGCCTAATTCCCGAAGGACAATAGCGCCGCTTGCCAACACGCCAGAGAACTTAACCCAATAACAGCGATCGATTACGTACAAATGTGTAACAACAACACGCGAAAAGAGCGTCTTGCCGCAACCAATGTGGAAATAGCGCCGCCACTCACTCAAATCGGCTTCCCTGCAATAGCGCCTCAGTTGCTACGCCTAATTCCCTCCTAAGAGGAACAATAGCGCCGCTTTTGATACGCCTAATCAGGTACACCGACAAGAATGAGCTACTACGCCTAAGCCTATTTGATTTTGGCAATGTGCCCCTCGTAGCCCCAAACCCAAGAAGATTATATTTTATTTTAAAGTTGCAAGTCTCAGACTTGTAATATTGTAATAGAATGTTAGCAACAATGCTTCCAAACTGACGTTAAGATTTCAGCGAACTGAGTGATCTTTGAGAATTCGAAGATTGATCCCTTCCTTTAGGGAACATACTCTTTTATTAAAATTCATGTCCATCCTCCAAGAGGTTGGACTTGTTTCTTTTTCCAATAAAATTACAGCCCCACTCTTTTTTAATTTATGATGGGATAGAAGTATCAATAAAATTTTTAAAACTCATTGATACGTGTTAACATGTGTTTTACAATATTTACATTTATGTACAAAAATGTGTGCAGCTGTCTAAAACGACCACCTGCTTAAAATTAACTATTAAATCACAGCAATTTAGCTAAGTCAAGTGATCACTGTTAATTAAAGTCTGTATTTGCTGAAAGAAATATAATATTGCTGTAAATAAATCAAAGTTATTAGACAAGTGCATTACGTATTCTGGGAGCTCCCACTTTAAAGTCTAAAACAATACAATTAAATCAAAATCAGATACAAATTATTTATTCTCGGGCAGCGCACCTTTACATTACTTGCAGCGTAATTGCCCCTTCACTGCCATTGACGAATTCGGTTGTTATTTTAAAATATAAAATTTAAATTACAAAAAGCAAATCAAAGTGGAATTTAACTTATGAGCGTCTATTCTCTATTGTATGAATGCTTGCAAGTTTTGGTCTTGGATCATCAAAATACTTTTGTTGACCTATCTAAAAAATGTTCTGGCTAGGTTCAAGTGAGAAAGATCATCCAGCTGCTTAGATGCGACACTGACTTTCTTAAAGTAACAATAATTCAAAATAACATATAAGATGATTAACAGAAATGTTACGTGGTCCGATATTACATTACAGTTGTTATTAAAATATTTAAACAAAAACGCTAATTTTACAGACAATACCTGATTAGTTTGTGCAAACACCAGGGGTAATTAAATTTTTATCTGAAAAAATCAGTTTAAATAAAAATAATCCATTAATATAAAAGAAATCGTATATAAATCAAATAAATCGATATTTTTCAATAAAAATCACGATTTCTTTTGTACCCTGATAGAAAGTAGGTATTCCTTTTTGTATATTTTCTCCAAGCCTGATTTTAATACAAATCAAAAAAGAATGGGCAACGCGAACTAAAATTAAAAAAAAACAATAATAAAAGGTATTTAGTTTCCGTATTTAAAGTTTTAGTTCTAAAAATCAAAACAAGCAAAGACCTTAGCCTAGACGTTCCTATGTTTTTAAGTTATTACTTATCATATTTTCAAAAGTATTTTTATATCAACATTTTAGCCGCCAATAGTGACTATAGGATCGGACCGCTCTTTACACTGTCCCGGAAGTGTAGCTGCGTAGTAGTCAAGTTATAAAAATATAGTACATGATACTAAATTATTGTAAATACTATAGAAAGTTTCTATGTAAAAATAATAGTATAAGCTTTTTGAGTATTTTTCATTGGTTATAATTATTGTTTTGTGTAATTCAGTCATACCCGTTAGACTCTATGCTTCGGTTTAAGGAATATTTTACACAAGCTTTACAGAGAGATGTAAAATAATCCGGCAACTTCACATCTATAAAGTATAAACTTAAAATTTTTCGTAAAAGATTCTTTCAAAATAAAAAAAAACTGATTGTAAAGACCACATCCGTCAGCCAAAAATTAGAAGCGAGGAGAAACATTAACCCTCCAAAGTTCTTTTGATTATAAACACTACGTTCCTTAGGGCTATCATAATATAGTATATTAAAGTATAAGTGGATAAAAAGGTCTTTAAAACACGCGCGATTTTTCGAGCACGACGGCGCAGCCGGAGTGCTCGAAATAGAGCAAGTGTTTTAAAGACCAGTTATCCACGAATACTTTACGCTATTTTTTTTATTGGTGCACTTTGAAATCATAAATACTGGTATTATTACTACAAAAAATGGAAATAAGAACTAATAATGTAAAATGGTTGAATTCGTGATGTGACATCAGTATACCTTTCGTTGTCATGGAAATGAGAAAAACAGAAATTAATTTGCAATTTGTCATCAAAGATTAATTGTTGTCACCGCACTGCTTAAAAATGAATTCTAATATCGATTTTTTAAATAGTAAAGCAGAATCGCGGTTAATACCGCAAAAATCTAATGATCCGTATAAAAAAGAATATGACAAGTTCCTCAAATGGATGGAAGAGCAAAAGGCAACAGATATAAATGAACGAGTTGTACTTGCTTACCTTCAGAAATTTGTTAGTAATATTTTATTTGACGTTACAAGTATTGATGTTGCCATGGCAACTTTAAAAAACGCGCGTTTTTGAAAGTTCGATTTAAACACGCTGAGGCGTGCTTTAAATAGGTAAAATGGGGCACCAATAAAAAAAATTAAATTTAATACCGATATGGCAACTCAGTTTTGAGTAATAAAGTGTTAAACTCAAAATTTTTAAAAAATCGTAGCGGCCGCCAATTTGAAGCTAGTAAGTTCATGAAAAAAATGTTGGATCTGCACTAAGGTCTTCTATCATGTCTAACTTCTGCTTTCGGTTTCTGATTATTCTAAAAGTTTATTTTGTCGATGAATTTTGGATCCAAAGCGCATCGAAATCGGCCCCTTCGTTTGGGAGATATGAGGCGCACACGCATACACTCATATGCACTCTCCCACAGACAAGTATTTTTTAAAACAACTTTTTTGAGAAAATGGAAAATTTTCATGTAATTAATACTTCCCTGTAATACTGAATGTATAGGAAAGTAAATAATGAAAGTGTGAGAAAGTTGGTGAAGTTCAAATTTGCCTAAACGGTTAAAATTATTTATTCTTGATGACAATCAAATATAATTTAGTTCTATTCATTGCAATTTTTTTCAGAACACATTCTGCTCGTTGATCACTCACGATTGTTTCCGAGCTAGCTAGCCGGGTGACCTCGGTTTGTTTAAATATTGTTAAATAATCGTTCTGCAGCATGAATATTCACTATACACCTGACGTGTTTTGCCTACCGGCGAATATACCTCTTATTTTCGTTGTCACCGATTTATTTTCGTTTATTGCCGTTGATATCCGTTCTACTGCTGTGATTGCCCCCAGCTATTGCCGTGATTGACGAATTATTGCCGAGTGATTTTTCAACTATTGCCGAAAATGTGTACACCTATTGCCGCTAGTGAGACATCCCTCGTGTTAAGCGCTCCAAATTGATATTTTTGTGCCACTGATTATTTGATTTGAAACATTTACCAAATCGCTGAATTGCATTTTGCCAACTAAGTGTGAGTTTTTGCCATTCATTACCAAATTCGCACATGCCGGTTTTCTGACAATAATTGTCAAAACACTGGCATAAAATTAAAAACGAGAACATTTTTGGAAAAAAAGAGCAGCAAAGAACCGAACCTAAAAAGGGGACCACGTTCTCTTCAAAAAGACCTTCTGGCCACCCTAAATGTAACTATTGTAATATTTCTACAATCAAAAATATTTTAGTACTATGTTCAATTCATTAAAGTTTTCTTTTCCCATAGTGTGATTTCCAACTGCACCTTTTCTTTTCCAACCAGTAGCGTAACTACCATGGGGCAGGGGGCAACGGCCCCCGAGGCCGAGTCCTTAGAGGGCCCTGCTACAAGCTGCGAGTTTTTATTTCTCTATTACAAAGTTTTTTCAATAAAAATTTTTGATTTTCGACAGTCTTTATTTTTATATTCAACAAAAAACATTTTAAATTCCATGTAAGTAAGTATATGTACCTACTTATACAATGAAAAATACTGAAGTGAGATTATATTTAGTAATAACACAACACCCACACTTTTTGGTACCGACGCAGACACATTAACTTCAAAAATTTAAGATTTGCTTATCTTGACTAGACACGGCCTTAATATTTTTATTTTCATTTACTAGACTGCAAATAATTATTTTCCTATTGAAGAAATTCTTCTTATTATCAATTACTTTATTATTGAAGTTTTTTTGAGGATGGGGCCCAAAATCTAAAGTTACGCCACTGTTTCCAACTGCAATTTGTGTCCATGTGCACGTTAAAAACCCTGATTTAGGTAATATGATGTAACAACTTGGTTATTCAATGTTTGCGATTTCTGAATTTTTTTTACAAAATCCATTAATCAGTACAAGAAGTGATTAATTCGGTTTAATTATACCGGGAATTTATTGGATGTTTTCCCAAATTAATATTTAATGGCTTAGTGAAAGTGCAAACTGTAAAAAAAAGAAAAAAATAAGAAAGCGAGGGAGGTAAAACATCACGTTTAATTATGGTTTCATAAAAAACATTCGAGGAAAAATTAAACGAAGAAAATCACGAAAATAGTTTTCCACTATTACAACCTTAGGTATATCAATTACGAGAATTTGATTTGTGACTCATATTTTGCAGAAATTTTTGGGGTTGGGGAAAACAAGTTATTAATTACATTTCGTACCTATTTCGCGTCCATTGGGTTTGTATTTTTAAATGCATTCAAGCTATTTCTATTTAAAAAAAAAGGTAATTAGTTGCACATTAGATACCGGTCTGAAAAATAGTGTCGATCGAGAATCCGCCGCCTAGTACGCCTACTTGTAGAAAAAGTAGGTTTCTAGTGTACAATCAGATGTGCAAACTACTACGTAAATAAACAGCACAAACGAAGACAAGTGGGAAAGGTTAAATGGGTTGCTTCAATAATATTTATTGATTGAAATTTATAAAATTCAGCTTACCTTCTACAAATATCACAAAGTAAAATAGTAGCAAAATTGTAGTGCACTTGTACATTTCTAGATGGGTTGCTTAACAAAACGGAAAGCCCAATGTGTTTTGGGTGCGTAAATTACACAACTTTACGCGACAACAATCGATCCCACTACATACCAAACACACCGCAGGCGGCTCTCTGAAAACACGCTCGGAAAATACGAACGAATCAGTCTCGCCCACAGATTTCGCTTGAACTAGTCGTCATCGTATGAAGGCTATTTACTGCGGCCGATAAGGCGTCTTTTCAAGGTCAACAAAATAGACACGCGAATAAAAAAACGGCAACCATGCACTGCAGTTTTGTATGATGGATTTGTCTATTGTTCGTATAGTAGAGTTCAGAATGGCAAGAAATAAGAAGTTCGCGTGCACAGTCTTTTTATACCTACATCAAATCGTAGATAGTACAGGTTCTTAGACCCCAATATGAGCCAAACTGTTCACTCTGTAGTAGAAGAAAATAGTTTTGTGGGTGCATTAAACAACTCAAGTGGATAGTTTTAAAAGCTAGACCCATCTTATAAATGCCCCCCCCCCCCCGTAAAACATGAACGCGCTCGCGGTGCTTTATTGTTTTTTTTTGATAAAACTATAAAAGACATGTAAATGTAGTTTTCACTAAAATATTGCGAATACTTGTAGTTTTGAAAGGGAATTTTATCTTTGACATTGAAATGGTCTTTAATGTTTATTTTTCATATTAATTACAAAACTGGACTATTTCTTTTTCATTGTTATGCATTTCATTTTTTTCTCATTACGTTGAGCTAACACTTTTCCTAATAAAAAAGAAGGAACAGAATGTAGATAATAATAAACCAAAATTTCAAAACTCTATATCAATTTGCCTAAAAGTTATGATTTTTTGAAAATGCATTGGTAAAGTTACAACGCGCAATCCTTTCTTTGCTGACCGAGTGGCGCGCGTATTACCGTAAGAGCAGTTATTGAGGAACAAGAATCCGGTGGCCGTAAAAAAATCGGCGTATTCAACCTCCTGGAGTAGGGGGGGGGACTAAAACACGATTTTTTGCTTTTAACGTATTTAAAAAATACTTTTTAAAACCCTTTTATATACTTTAGTTGTTCTTCTAAATAGCCTACTTTAAAGTGATAAAAACTGCTTTTGCAGTTACATAAATAAATTGCATCAGATGTGACATAAGAACTATGTCAACGATTATCTCGAAACCGGCTTTTTTGTAGCACGAACCTTTATTTCTAACTCGCTGTTAAGTCTAAAACGCGCGCAAAATTTAAGTTTTTGACCAAAGTAAGTGCTGTGCTAAATTTAGTTGCGGTTCTATTGATGTAATTTAGATATTTGCACAATTAAAACAGTTAAGGCGATAAATCTAACACCCTGCACTAGGGAGGCAGCGAGCAGTACTTTTTTCAAAATGCTGGATAACGGATATTCGGTATTCGGTTGCTCAGCCGGATACCGGATTATCCGGCATGGTTTTTACTTTCGAAGTTGTTTCAGCTTAAATGCAGTAAAATTTAGGTTTTAAGACGACGATATCCAAAAATTCTTTTAGAAAATTCAAGGGTCGAGGGGCCAAGGCTCTAATTTTACTGTGAAGTCCTCTACGAATTTTTGAGACTTGGAAATTAATGGTAACAGGGGGTTAAGTGACTAAAATTCATGTTTGAGTACAATTGCTCATCTGTAATAGTAGAATCAAATATTGTAAACATGTTTTTGTCTGTAATAATTTTTAGGGGGGAGTGGGGAAGAGGTTGGTACTTATAGTCCTTACATGTTTTGGCTAACAGATTTTATTTTCTAGTTCATGGCTTTATTTTTTCTGAAAAACGTCGAAAAATTATTATTGGTTTTATTTTATGGCACATTACATATCATACTTGTATTCTTAAAGCTGGCGTGGGTTTAAGAAGTGGCTTTAGCCTTCCATCCTCAATTAAAAATTTTAAAACGTGTAAACAATGTCGGAGATATAACGCAAAAAAGGCTATAAAAAGAACAGACCAAAGAAAGAAACGAAAACATAAAAAATAGTGAAGCACAGAAACAAGAAGTATTAGAAACTAAAAAACGATTAAATGAATTACATAAAAGCAAAAAAGGTAGACCATACTGTAACAAGAAGTTTACCAGTATATGCTAAAAAAATTATTATCATTAAAAACCAACCATGCCGATGTGGTTGCAAAGGCATTGCTAGAGTCTAAGAGTTTAAAGGAGTCGCGAGCGAACCTCTCAGCTGAATAGCTGTGAAGTTATAGTGCGCCGTAGTTATTAGTAAATTTTCAACTAATTCTTAATTATAACAAAATAGTGTACACAGTGTATCAATTAAACGCAAACGTATATCTGTGCTCAGTGATAAGGATATCGGCCGCACGCCTGAGGGCGTAGCGATAGCCGCCTAACAAAGCAAAATTGTTTTACCTTAGAGAACTATCAACTAACTTATCAAACAAGAAACACCGCAACAAATGCAGCAATACTATCACAACAATGAAAGGAATAACTAGTGCAGCAGGTGAACCAATGCAAATTGGTGTACATATAGAGCCCAACATCCAAATAATTAGTCACGGTGAGTTATCTCAATCCTCACAAATCGGTAATTCCTCCTCTCAAAAACGTAATAATAATTCGCCACCTGTACAGGACAATAATAAGAAATACATATTTGACAATTCTAATTTAGTGAAGCAGAACAAATATTATCTTCCGCCGTCAACCGAACAAATTCTTATCGACAAAGAATCCCCCAATGATAATTCATCAAACGAACAGCGACCATTACGAGTTCCGCCTATTTTTGTTCATGATGCCTTGAATTATCAACAATTAATCGCTGACATAAAGTCTAAAGTTAACGGTCAATTTGTGACTGCCGTAAGAGGAACACAAGTTAAGATTACTCTCAATAAAATTGAAGATTATAGGGCCCTTACGTCATATTTCGATACTGAAAAAAATATTAAGTATCATACGTATCACGATCCAGAAACCTCAAACATTTCGGCAATTATACGAAATTTACCTATTTCACTCACAAACGAGGAAATACTTAACGAGCTTATAAGCCTGAAATACCCAGTTATCAGTGTAACTCGTCTTCTTAATCGAGAAAAAAAGCCTATACCAATCTGCGCTGTTATCCTAGATAAAAAAGACAATGCCAAAGAAATATACAGACGTACTTATCTGTTCCACTGCAAGATAAATGTGGAACAAAGGCGTAAAAGCGGTGAACTTCCCCAATGTACGCGTTGTCAACGCTATTCGCATACAAAAAATTTCTGTAAATTAACTCCCAGGTGCGTTAGATGCTTAGGCGAACATCATTATTCTATATGTCCTGAAACAAAGTCGGAAAAAATTAAACCACAATGTGTTAACTGCGGGGGAGAGCACATCGCAAATTATAAGGGGTGTCCTTACTAGTTTACTACCAAAACCTTATCAAGAACCGACAGTACAATCAGCAGTCGAGTCCTCATTCTTCTCTCGGCAAGCCGAACAGTACTCTATTTAACATAAACCAGCATTCTTTCCCAGCCCTATCTTATGCAAATAAAACTCAACACAATTCTAATGACAATAACTATCATCAATACGCCAGCAATAACAACAATCCAAACACTAACGAACTATCTTCTCTACTAGGCGAAATAATACAAAAACTTATCTAGCTGGTTATACCTCATCTGGGGTCAATAAAAGACCTTATTTTATCCCTTATTCCATCACTTCTTCAAAATGCCAATAAATAACAACCTATATTCTAAATTAGTGATCACAAATTGGAACGCAGATGGTCTCGTTCGCCAAAGGCAGATTGTAATTGCTTTTCTAGCTAGGCACGCAGTAGATATTCTATGTGTCACTGAAACCCACCTTTCTACCAGAACAAAATTTCAAAATTCCTGGTTATCATGTACACAGAAGAGACAGAATTGCTGAAAAAGCTTCTGGAGGAGAAGCTATAATTGTTAAAAAATCGCTCAAAGCATGCCATTTTCAATTACCTACAGCAGTAATTAACATAGAAATAGTTGCGATACAAGTTGAATTACAGAATGATCAAGTTTTAAGAATTATATCTGCATATAGGCAATCGAATAAAAAATTTTTGTCAACAGATATAGAGAATGTGTTTTACGATAATACCCCAACATTGTTAACAGGAGACTTAAACTGCAAAAGTACCGTCTGGGGCTGTAGAGTAGGCAATCTTGATGGTAATCGACTCTACTCAGTGATGGTTTCTCACGGAGTCCAAATCACCCCACCCACCGAGCATACATATATTCCATATCGAAAAGATCATGAGTCCGATATTCTCGATATAATCCTGCATAAAAATATTACCAGCAGCGTCAATCAGTTAGTACTTCCGGAGCTAGACTCCGACCATTTACCGGTTATTATAACAATGGGTAATCAACCAAAATTCATCAGCAAGCCACCTAGATTAATCAATGGACGAATTGATTGGAAGATATTTAGTAACATACTGCAACAGAACTTGATAATTCCATCAGCGCTTTGTAGCAAGGATGAACTTGATAACGCCGTCAACGCATTAGTCCAGAACATTAAAACAGCTGTTACGAACTCCACAACAGTCCAAAGAAAAATACAAAGAACCGATTACATGGTTCCTCCTCCTATCATCCAGCAATTAATTAAGGAGAAACATAAAATCAGAAGGCAATTGATAACAACTAGAGATGCCGCCGTCAAATCTCGTCTGAATTATGTGATTCACAAAATTCTAAAAGACCTCGAACAATTTAGAATAAACAATTATGCCAATTATATAAAGGAACTGAAGCCGAGGGACCCGTCGATGTGGAGAGCAACTAAGCGTATCTTGAGGCAACCCCACAGCATACGTACCATTAAATTCGATGATAAGCTGTACTCAACAGACGACGATAAATGTGAGCAGTTTGCAAATTATTTGGCTGAAACATTCACAATTCCTAACGATAACAGTAATGAGCACAATGATGTTGAAGGAGTTTTAAGTAACTACTTTTCTTTAATTCCAACTGATATAGTACCGGTTTCACCTAAAGAAATTAAGGGTATAATAAATAAACTCCCAAATAATAAAGCTCCAGGACACGATTTAATTACTAACATATTAATTAAAAATCTGCCAAAGAAAGCCCTTCTATACTTAGTATCCATATTTAATGCATGCCTAAGACAAGGCTATTTTCCAGAACAATGGAAATTTGCAAAAATACTAATGTTTCATAAACCCGGCAAGAAGGCAAATGAAATCACAAGTTATAGACCTATAAGCCTATTACCATCAATCTCCAAAGTGTTTGAAAAAGTCATAAATAAGAGATTGTTAGAACAGTTCGATAGTGAAAATATAATCCCTAAGTTTCAGTTTGGATTCAGATCCCATCACTCAACCACCCACCAGCTAAATCGGCTCACGGAATATATTGAAAGAGGGTTTGAAGAGAAAACGTATTTTATTTAATCTTTACGTCTATGATATCCCGGTGCTCGAAAAGACAACAATTGCAATGTATGCTGATGATACAACCATACTAAATCAACATGGCGAAATAGAAACGGCCGTTAGTCATCTTCAGGAAAGTGTTAATACTGTAATCAATTGGTTTACTAAGTGGAGAATGCAGCTGAACACTATAAAATCGGAAGCGAAAATTTTCACACTTCGCAGGCTAACTAATCCACCTATTGTAGCTATCAATGAACAAGTAATCCCGTGGAATAGAGGCGATTGCGCAGTTAAATATCTGGGCGTGCACCTAGACAAGAGATTAACTTGGGGATTCCATATCAATAAAAAAATAAATGAAGCGCACGTACGACTAATCCACTATATCCAATTCTCAATAAGAAGTCACCATTAAAAAGTGAATGTAGAACACTCATTTATACCTCTATTATACGCCCTATCTTAACATACGGTTCCCCAGTATGGAGTAACGCTAGTGACACTCAGCTATAAACAAAATACAAACTTTCCAAAACAAAGTTCTCAGAATCGTACTAAGTGCTCCATGGTTCATCAGAAATTCATTAATTCACCGTGAACTAAAAATACCAAGCATAAAAGAATTGTTAACAAAGTTATACAAACGTTATCACGAAAATCTAAAATTATGTCCTGCATCTGAGTACTATCACATAGGCAGTAGAAAAATTCACAAACGTTTAAAACGTAAACTCCCCCAAGACATCATGTTATCTGATGATAGTGAATAGTGTTTAAATAAGTGATGGGTTAAAGTAACCCCTTAGTGCTTATACAAAGTGAGTGTACTAACACAGCTATGAATAGCAAAGACTTGCTGAACTAGCTTAATTAAAAACTTAAAAAAAAAAAAGTTTAAAAACACAAAAAAGTAGCAGAAGAATGATAAAACTAGGTAGTTGAGGAACTACAAAAAAACAAGCTTCCGAAAAAAAAGGAAAGCAGTTTAGATGATTTTGTAATTATGACTCCCAAATTAAAACTGGCCAAAAATTAATTACTAAATAAATTTAATACTTTGGTTTTTAGTAAAGTTATATTTTTTATTATAGTTGCGTATAATTACGTCCGTGATTCCTTGCTGAAAATTTGTTTTTAGTTGAATTATTGTTCAGTTTCTTTTTAATAAAAATTATATTTTAATCTAGTAAATTTTATAATATCCAGTATTACTTTCGTGTGAATATTGTATTTTTATCTTTTTATACGAATGTTGTTAATTTCTTCTTCGCATTTTTACATTTTTTTTATAATACATTTTATATAAAATTTTCTTTGCAAATTAAATAAAATCTTTGTAAATAAACGCTTTTTATGCAATTTATTTTCTTAAAAAGATGTACCGATTTATACTTTTTTGTTTATTACTTCGATTATAATGCTGAACATTATCCAGTACAATTAATTTGTAGGCCTAAGCAAGGTCACTAAAAGGTCACTTTTTTTGCCAAGCGAAATAGCGTCCAAGTCACTATTTTTTTTGTTAAAATTAGTTATAAGTTTCTGTAACTAAAAGGGTAATTCTAAACCATGAACTCCACCAAAATATATATCTGCATGCACCACAGCCAAAAAGGTGCAAAAACTCGAATGGTTAGCTAATAACACGATCGTAAAGTTAAACGTTTCTTTGTACCTGCATTTGGCGACAAGCACACCGATACCGGCCGCTTTGCGGTTGCAGTTTTTATACATTCAACTTGAAATTTTACAATCATTAGTGTCAAAATAACACTTAACACCTAATAAATTCCGTTGGCTTTCAGGTAGAAACTCTACACGTGTTCTAGAGGGTTTTATATAAATGCAGACGTTAAGGTTAAGGTTAAGATCAATAAGGGACAAATTTGCAAACTGTGGTGTTAGGGCTTATATTTCTAAATAGTTTTTCAGCTTCTGAATTTTTAAATATTAGACGGTTAGTGTCAAAACAACACTTATCACCTTATTAAGTGTTCGACTTGAGTAGTGAAGGGAAGAATAATATTATATGTATAGCGCAAGTTTTAAAAATAAAATGTAAATTTAGTTTTTAAAAAGAAACCGTCGAAAGAAGGGGAAATATTAATACTTTTATTAAAAAAATTTAAATTTTGTTATCCAAAAATTAATGCCGTCTCATATATAAAAATTTATTAATTCTAAATTTTCCATAAATATATTAGGTAAAAGACGTGAAATTCGACTTATACAATGACAAGACAAAAATGTGTTTCATTTTGTTAGGTAGATTCTCGAAAACAGTTTTTATAGACACAGTTTTAGCTTTAAGGGTTATCCTACTCAGCTAACTGTTAACACACCTTGTAATTCTGCTTGAATTAGAAATATAGTGACGTTTTTTTATGTCACATTTTACACGATTCTAACTCAACAACGAAAACATCTTAAATTGTCGGCTTCTTTTTTCCCAATTTTCAATACGTCGTGCTCATAACAGACAAGACCGATGCGGTTGAGGATAGCAGTTTTATTAATTTTTGTCAGTTTCCTGTGAAAAGCCGATTGTGCTTGGTTCTTGATTTTACTTGTCGATGCGGTTGAGTGCGAATTATTATTTACAACATAAATTGTAATATTTTAAGATTTTTTTGTTTGACCCTAACATTGTCAAATGTTCTTAAAACGCATTTAAATTGATCGCGCCCAGTTTGACAAAACTTTCGTTGCGGCGCTATTTCGTATAGCTTCCCTCCCGTCGTTATCAAAATCGGAAACCGCCCCTGCTTAAAAGTATCATAAATCTAAGCGATGATGAGTCACTACCTGCATACCATAACTTAACGACCCATTACGTTAAAATGACTGGTTAATATCACCTAGCTTCTTTTTTGTATTAAAGTAAATATTCTATAGCGTAAAAGCAAACATTTATTTAATAAAATCTTCATCTTGAACAATTGCTGTAGCAGATTTCACTTTTTCAACAACGTCCCTTGCGGCTTTTGTTCTAGGAAGGTACTTTCTTCTTTCAATCTGTGGTTTTACCAGTGACATGCCCAAATTTTCTAAAAAACGTTGTCGTTTTCGACGATATTCTGAACCCCAACAACTATCAGTTACTTTCAAGAATAAAACGTAGGCATTGTATAGTTTTGGTGGTTGTGGATTTGGATTTATTATTTATCTTTTTTGATAATCTGTTAAACAAACCTGGCAATTTTCTAATGTTTGTTTTAATTATTTTTGATAATTTTTGGTAGGATTACTAGTTAAAGTTTTTAAGTTTGAATTGGTTATGAAATCATTAATTTTTTGTAAGTAAATGTCATTGGGTAATATAACTAATGTGTTTCCTTTATCTGCCTTGACAGAAATCAGATTATTTACTGAAATTTTGTCTTTAATCGATTTAAGTAATAAATTATTTTGATTATTTATTTTATTTTTTGATTTATTGGTATTGATTGACATCTCTTTTAATAAATTAGCAATTTGAAATTTTGCATATAGGAAATGTCTTTCTTTAAGAATCAGTTCAGAATTGACTGCTATCTTTATTCTGTTCTAAGATAAGCAGAGAAGTCAATATTTGCAATAGCTTAATTTTACATAGTAAAGTCATATGACTCAAATCTAAATCAACACCGTGTATTTCCTACTTTACTAGATAGAGGAGTTTTCAAATCATTCAAAGATAAAGCAACAAGAATAAGTCTTATATTTTAATCATGGAGCTTTAAAATATTTTGCATTGAATTTGAGTTCAGGAATTGGCTATTTTGATTTCATTTAATGTTCGTATCAATTCTACATACAGTTCAGAGTTTGATTTCCTAAATTACTAAATATTATTATAGGGAAGACGAAATCACTTGAACTTCGGTTTATTTTCGTAGCCTTAAACAAACTAAGTACGTCAAGAAATTATATATAATTTCTTGATGTGATCTATCCTAAAGCAAAACTAAGTCTACAAAATATGGACAATGTAAGAAAACAAATAAATAACTAAGACTGTGGCGGTCTTGTTGTCTTCTTTAAATAAATAGAACAATTAACTTATTAAATAATACGAGTAAAAATTGTTTGGATTAAAGAATACCAAATACCGGACAAAAGATGTTGTCAGTAAAAAAGTGGAGGGGACGGGTAAGATGAACATCAATTTAAAATAATTTTAGAATCTAATTCTCTATCACTGATGAGCAACTTATCAACTTCAAAAATTCATAGAAAGCGTCACGGGAAAATCAGTGCATTGGCACAAAAACTACAATGTAGCTCATCTCTAGCTGTAGGAGCGTGGAAAGTATAAAGAAATATCGTGGTCAGTTTTTCAGCACACTTTTTTTTGCAAAATTTCCAAAATTTTGTCCCTTTACAGTTTTTCTGGTTTCAATTTCAAAATATTGTGCCACCTAGCACTATAATTACGATACAAAATTTTTTACCGATCTGTAAGCTAATTATTTCTGAATAAGGTGTTGATATAAAAAAAATTCAAAAAACTGGTTTTTTGAAGCTAGAGATGACATCATGTTTTCAGTGAAAAAGTGATATCAAAATAACATGTCTAATTTTCATTTCTAATTTTAGAATTTTTTAAAATTATTTCGATGAATTTTACGTTCCCATACCTACAAAATCGCAAAATTTTTATTTAAAATCAGTAAATAGTAGTTACAAACTGCAAGAGTATCGATACGTATGTTATGTATCGATATGAAGCTTCACAAGTGTTATATCGCATCGTTAAGCACAACTCAACGAACGAGTGGGCCCCGTTTCAGATCTATTAGTAGGTACCGTGTGTAGCTGTAACTTTCAATCACTTAATGGGATGAAAATATTTAAAACGCAGAAACTGTGGAAAGTACCTGCGATGGGTTTCGCTCATTTTTCGAAATAAACCCACATTTAAAATTTGGACCTTCCGTTTTGAAGATGTTAGTGAATGAACAAACATACCCACCATAGATAAAAAAATATAATACATACCCACCCTCAAACGGATATCTTTTTAAAAACCACTTTTAGCTTCTCCTTACTTTCAGTATAATAGGAAAATATTAATTTTATGAAATCTTTTGATTTTGACACTTATGACAAAAATACCTCCAAGAATCCAAAACAGTGGTTTTTAAAAAACTTTAGTCTGTGGGCACGTTTGTTCAGTCCCTCCTATATACCGAACGGATGGGCCAATTTTTATAAAACTTAAAAATTAAGGTATTTCCAAAATTCCGTTAGAAGATAAGCTTTAAAATACAAAACTGGAAGAGCAAGTCAGACACTTTTTTTCAAAATCTCAAATCACAATTTGAAAACGTAACCTAATAGATGATCTGAAGAGGCAAATCCATATCGTTTTCTCAACTCTTTAGCTTCAACATGGCGGCCGTTACGATTTTTTTTAACTTTTGACTTTACAGCTTATTTACTTAAAAATAAGTTTCAGATTGCCATTAACTTTGGTTACCCGAATGATATTTATAACACTTTGTATACGATTTTTAAATTTACATTATATTTGCAGATAACTTAAAGCTTTGAAAAGAAGTCACCGAGTCTCTAGATGTTATTATGCTCCAGAATAACAATAAAGCACTCATCCAGCGGCCTTAACTGAACTGAAAAACAAAATAAAGGTGTTGTATCGAAGCAGTTGATTCCCAATTTACTAAGTCCATGCTTGCAGAAAGTGGAAGTAACAAAACAAAATTTTAATCAGAATTTGAAGGCATGTGAGACACCCACTAAATCGAGAAACAGTGCATTGCAAATTACCTGATGAGAATGGTTTTGAATAGGCAATACATCTGCGCTTTTAAGCGGGTCCCTTTCGGAAGTTTTACAGAAAATAAGTATTGCAAAAAAATCGCAACAAAACGCAAAAGTGGTTCAATTTTTTGTAATAGCAAAATGTTTTGTGAACGTCCCCGACAATATTAATCTTGGGATTATAAGGACAGAAAGTGGAATCTTACTAGTTTCTGTTTAAGAGAAAACCAAAAATTGGAAAATTCATTTTTTTTCCAAATGTTGAAGATTCTTCAGATGTAAATTTGGAACAAATAGTAAAACTTCAGCAGTACATCTACGCACAGATTCCCTACTAATTCTCTTTTTTCATTTAAGTAATAGTATAAGCATTTGTTCCTAATTCAATAACAATTTTGCTTAGGAAACTTGTATTTATCCCAATTAAACAAATTTGTATTAATATTAACTCTTCGGTTTTCATTTACTTTCAATAAATAGAAATAAATATTGTCAAAGGAATACAGTATTTTATTCATACTAAAAAGAAAGAGGTTTTTTTTAAGTAACTCATTATTAAGTTTCATAAAAAATATATGTGTATATGTCTTACAAGAGTTACTCTTCCTAGACGTCCCATGAGAAAAGTGAACTGAAAATTTAGTAAAAATAAACAAATGTTGCTGATACCGGAGTACTAATATTTTGGTTTTAAGCTTTACGTAAAAAAATTCATTTGATAGGGAAATTTACTCCTCTAAGTAGTGCTGCACCATTGCCGCTTGCTCTGATTTTATTACTTACATTAAACTTCAGATTGAATTATCCAAAAATTGTACTCGAGTTGGTTGATGGTAGTGGTATTGGAACCCAATAACGTTTACCCAGTAGCCCCAAAAATAAGATAATTTAATATCACTACTTTAATTACATAATATAAAAAAGTACAATGAATAATATAGGTATGTACGTTGTATAAAAATAGTTACCCATTACGAGTGATAATAGTGACAATATTAAATGAAAATTCATTTAAAATTAGTTATTTGATCACATATGTTATCTTTTAAATTAAGTACTTATATTTATTTAACAATTAAAAAGTCATGGATACAAAGGTTCCAAGAAAAAAATTATTTGCAGAACATTTTACCACGTGTTTAAAAATTACACAAGCTTTGTGTATTATAATTTCGAAATATTTTTTTTCTTCCAGTTGCCAAATCGTCACCTGCAGAGTGTGAACACTTTTGAAGCAGCTGAGTAATCAAAAAAAGCAATACAGAATCAATGAGGATTGATGATATTAGACAGACGTGCAACGCACAAGACATTAGATGGATTAGGACACGTCGCAGAGTAAAACGAACACGTAACAAGAATGCATAATAACAGGCTACCTAGAATAGCGAGAGAAGGCAGACAGGGAACTACAAGACGACCAGTCGAAAAGGTGGAAAGATAGCTGAACTTCTACGTCCCAAGAATAGAAACCAGAATTGGAACAAACAGGTCCTACACCTAAGATTAGAGGAAGAGGAAGAAGAAGAATCAATGAAACAACAAAGTTGTACCATAAAAATGAACTTTCTCGCCGATTAACATTAAAAAAGTTTGATTTTATTAACATTTGACCAGCACTAAAGTGTCACTCATATACTGCCTAGGCATTAAAAACCGCCATTAAAAATGGCATTTATAAAATTATAAACATCAAATTTGTTTTTACTTAGCAACCGCATAACATAGCAACATGACGGCTATGATAACATTAAAATTATTATAAATAATTACAAAATTAATGTTAATCCTAACAAATCAACAAAAACACTATATGTTCAATTTGGAAAAAAATGCAGATTTATTGCCTTGGCTGGATTCATAGCCAAGGCGCAGCCAGCCGTGGCAGTAAGTAAATCTGCAACCTTTTTGCCTAGTTAAACAAATAACTCTTGTACCTCTATTTTGATTATGTAATATAGGTTATTATTATCCTATTAAAATATATTCAAAACAATGTTAGAACACTTACACATACAGGGTTTATCCCATAAGTAATGGGACAACATTTAGGTATAGCTTCCTAGGGTCAAAGTAGACCGATTAAACCTAATAGGTCTTAGTACAAAGTGCTTCATTAGGAAGTTTTGGGGCTTTAAAGACAAAAATTTTATTTCTATTTTTGACTAAAACTCAAAAACTACTAATCAGATCAAGTTGAAATTTTGCATGGTTATGTTTTAGAGGTTTAAAAACATGATGGTGTTACTAATTTTTTTTTTTTTTCTGTTTGTAGAGGCCGCTAGTTACGCTACTTGGGCTTGATGCTTTGCCACATAACTTTTGCTGTTAACTTTTTAAAGTTTTTAATCAGAATTTCGGATGTAAAATTTAATTTTAGAAAAAAAGGTATACTTGCTAAAAGTCAATAAATTAAATTGTTTTCGAGAAATGCTGTTTAAAAGTTTCAGTGCACATCAGAAAATATAATCACTCAGTTATATGTAATTTTAAGCAAACGAAGGAAAAAAATAATTAATAATTGAAACAAATTACAATTTAATTTTTATAAAGGATTAATTTAACAGATTTTCAAAATGACCTCCATTCGCTTGCTTCGATACATTTCGAATTTAGTTGTCCTATTACTTATAGGACACCCTGTATATACATAAAACGCAAGAATCACAAACCACTTGCCTTGCAACACACATTCATTACGTTAACAGACCATTTGCCTGAATTTAAAAAAAATGGATTTGCCATTTTATGAATCAGTACTGATTTGTGGTTTCTTATTAAAATATCAAAATATGAACCTATGCATAATATGCTTTCTTACGTTTATTTTCTAAAAGTGTGTGAATTAAAATGAAAATTAGAGAAATACGCAATCATATTTTTTAAACGTCACTACTACCAATACCACCACTTACGTAAGTACTCGCTGCTCCATTTGCATTTAATGCACTGCAACCTTGTATATGATCATTAAAAATAGTGTTTGGTGCATTAGACAATGCTTCATCATAAGATGGTGGTAATGGACAACTATCAACAACAGAGTTTGCAATTTGAATAGTGTCATGTAAACCGTGCTTGGAGTACTGAGCTGAATTAGCAGTGGAGTCATCATAGGTAGGTGGTAAGTCTAAGTGATTTGTCTGTAAATTTGCATTATTATCGCCTCTTACTAGTAGCCGTGGATCATTGGTCCTTATTATACATTCTGCAAAAGGATGCGTAGAGCGATTTTGAATGCAAACTAGATGTGAGCACATATTTCTATTTGTTGTTGATCGATTTCTGGGCTGGCAATTGCTTGAATCTGGTGTGGTATCGTTATTATCTTCATGGCAGCATCTAACAGCCACATATATTACTATGAAAAGTAAAACACCACCTAAAATAATAAAGATAAAATAAAATGGTACTAAATAAATTTATTTTTACCTATCATCAAGTAGACAAACTTAAGTAGAGAACTATTTGCATTCAAACCTGAAAATAAATTAAAACAATTTTAAATTTGCTTTTTTAAACCATGGGGGGTCAGGAATACAGATATTTGTATGATTATGGGTAAAAATACGTTAACTGTCATTAAAAGTATATGGAACATTTACGATATCTCGGAATTCGTATTTTTAGAACACTTGAACAGATATAGCAATTTAAATTGCGAAGAGTTGATGTATTAAGTAGTAATTTTTGCATGTATACATTTTACAGAATTGCTATTGCTGTAGAACTTAGAATTGGACGTGTCTTTTAGTATTTTTCTCAAAAAACTTTTTATATTGAATTAGATCATCCCTAGCTCTATCAGCTTACAAAATTAAAAGAAAATCGTTTTGCCAGTTTTTGAATAATATTTTTTTGAAGATTTCCAAAAATTAATAGGGGATTAGTCAAATTTTCAAAAAATCGTAGCGGGCGCCATCTTAAAGCTAGAAAGTTTGGTAAAAGGCGTTTGATTTACCCTAGGGTTTTCTATCAGAATTAGTTTTCAGATTTTAAAAATCGTTTTCCGGAAAAAATGCCACTTAAAATACTTGCCCAACTTCCGCTTCACGATTTTGTAAAAGCTTATTTTATCGAAGTATTTTTGATATGCCACTACATTCCACAGCTCATCGAAATCAGTCCATCTGTTCAGGAGTTATGGCGCACCACACACATACGCACCCACCCACACATTTTTTGAGTTCCTGGTGGTTGAAACATGTCGAATTATCGAAAATTTTCATGAAATAAATACTTCCCTATATTGAAAGTATAGGAAAGTAAAAATGAGACTTATTGAGGTACTTGTACTTAGTGGGCGATTGCTGTTACAGATTCTCAGATGTTACACAAAACAAGTCAACCAAACACCACTGCAGCTTCTTTAAAATACAAATAAAACTATAAACTATTAATGCTAGAAAGTCAAACATTAAATTTATTCCACCTAAATTATTTATTCGCACCACTGTGAGGTAGCGTAAATTCAATGTTCCTGTAACATTGGTGCTACTTACTTTCACTGTTATCGTGGACTTTATCTTTATCTGGAAAAAAAACAACAAAGAAGTTATATTATCCAAATATTTGAGTAGCATTCAATACTTGATAAAACCAATATTGCAAAAATACTCACAAAACCAATTTGGGAGATCATTCCTAAAGGCAGATTCAGCTAAAATACAAATAAAAAAATTAAAGTCATTGAGTTTAAGAAGTACAAAATAATTATGAAAAATTCGCAATAAACTTATGCATTTCTTTTTAAATGAATTCATTTCAGCAACATTGAATAACTATTGTTGTTTGTAACAAAATTTAGTACTTACTGTTATGATCGCTTTTCTTGTTATAATCTTCATCTGAAAGAAAAATTATATAATTAGGATTTGGTTGATACAGAGTGGCCCAAAAAGAAGTCCGCCAAAAAAAACTGAAATTAGATAAACCGGGTATTGGATGACTTGCAAAAATGTATGGACTTGGAAAAAAAATATTGTTTTTTGGAGACTTGTTTTTGGGCCACTCTGTACTTAATTTTCTGTTATGGACGTAGGTACTCACATAACCAATCAGAAAGGTCATATCTCAAAGTTAATTGGGCTGTAATATAAATACCATAATTAGGTAATCAAATTAAAGAAATAGAAAAAACAATACTGTACATGTTACCGAACAAACCCGAAATCCGCATATTCTACTTTAGACTAAGCCAAATGCAGAATTCGTACTGTCCCTAGGAACTAAACAAATTTCCTAGGCTAAACGCAAAATAATCGATTAATTTAGGAATGACTGATTTTCAATAGTGAAGTTTTGTCTAAAATTTTCAGAAAAAACTAGTAACAAATTAAGTTACTTAGGATAAACTAGATATGCCTAATTGGTTTAGGACAAACTCATTTCAGGTGGCATTGGAAATCGAAACAGTATAGTTTGACACTCTAAGCATACAGCATATGCGCAGATCCAAAGAGTTTTGATTTCCAATGCCACCTGAAACAAGTTTGTTCTAAATCAAGTCATTCCTAAATTAATCAGTCATTTAGCGTTTAGCCTAGAAAATTTGCTTAGTTCCTAGAGACCGGACAGTGTGAACTTTGCATTTGTCCTAGTCTAAACTAGAATATCAAAAAATCAGTTTTGTCCGGTAACATACATAATGGTTGACTAATTGAATCCCAAAAATTATTAAAGCATACTTACAAATAGGTGGATAAGTATACGTAAACGGTGTAAAATCTCCTGTGTAGTTATAATGAGTAGGAGAAAGTAGTACTACATCTCGAACTACTCTTCGAACTAAACAAAAAATAAAATTTAATAGGTTCATTATTTCAATGAATACTTACCTACACTTATTTAAAATTATTGTACATACCAGAATCACTTGCTTGTTTTCGCTTTGCAGGTGAGTATTTTAAACTGGAGGTTTCCTTCTTAGCAGTTGCGAGGGTGAAATCAGGTCTCACAATTAAATTCAATGCTTTTAACAGTTTATATTTTAGGCTTGTACAAAAATATACTCCTTGGTCTGTTAAAGTCACATTTGAAAAACTCAAACTGGCATCTGGAACGTTGTTTTCCATCAGCGCAAAATTATCCATATTAGTAAACCTATATACGAAGAAATGTATTGATCCTGACAACAAAAATGTAAAAAAATTCAAATTCTTTTGCAGAAAATCTGCATAAAATTTACTGAATAAATTCAGGTTGTACCTTGATTTTCTTCTTTTTCTGCTCCATATAACTCGCTTATCGAAGAGGCTTTCCGTTTTGGCATCTGCTTCACTAATTATCATCTTACAAATTAAAGAAAAACTTGTTCCATTTATTGTTGTTACTAATGATGAAACTATAACTTCAGAACCATTTATATTTTGAAGAACCACAATTTTGGGTTCAGCTAAAAGAAAAAATATCATAAAACCAATTTAAAAAAAAAGTATTATCGGTATTTAAAGTTATTGGGAATCATAAAATATACCTAAATATTACGTTTAATAATAAAAAAATTAAAAAAACATTTAATTTTTTTGTTATCCAAAAACTGGTAATTTATTTCAAATTATATGTGTGTATTATACATACTAAGATTGACGTGAATTCAGAATTGGCGTAAATAACTTGATATGATTAATATGAAAAAATTTACAAATTTAGACTTTATGAATGGATCTAAAAAAGGTTGAATGAAAGTTGTAAAACAATACACAAATTTTAGGTTATGAAAGGGCATTCTTTAAAAACAGTTCAAAAAAGTAAGTGGGTACAAAAACAAAAGGTGCATTGCATGTTATTTCATAATCATACCATTAGGTTTTTCAATTTGTAAGCAATTAATTAAATGGTTTTAAAACATGGTAATATTAGGATATAGTTAAGTTGTGCCTACCTTTGGTAATAAACAGTAAAGTAGAACTAAACACTAAGTAAACTATTGTAAATTTACGCATTTTTCAAAACTTTCTATAGTTTTGACTGAGCTTAAGTTATTTGTGTAATTAAATTTGATTATTAGGCTTATCAGGAAATTATAACGCTTTATTTTATTTCCTCTATAGCCCAAGTTCAACTCATTGTTCGCAGATATGTTAACAAGGCCAAACCGCAACCTTCGCTATAAGGCTATACTTGCTACTCCTTGAGATTAGCGCTCCCATACACGTACGAATTCAGTGGCGTAACTACGCCAATGCAGTTGCATTGCGGCCCGAGATACTTTTTTAAATCGGTAATAAGAACAAATGTAATAGAAATAGGTTTAAGTATTCAATAGAAGAAAAAATTAAATATTTAATATTTAAAAATTAGTGAGTGCATTGAACAAATTAAACCTTTAACGTTAATGTTATAATATCAGACTAAATATATGTTATGTAACATAATAAACCGCATTTTAAACTTAAAGTAACAGTAAATAAAATCGTAACGCACTAAACTGCATGTGTTATGAATATGTACCAATAAATACGTAAGCGCGTGCGCAGTTTGAATGGACGCACTAATATCAACGTGAACATTAGCAGAAACTGTTTACACCATTTTTTTTTTGAAAACTCCATGCGCCGATGAAGCTTGCATTGAACTACATATTGTTTTTTATTAATCTTCCACATTTTAGTCTGACGCCCTCTAAGAATTTTTGAGTAATTTAAAATTGATTAATACTTTATATTCAAAAACGCAAACGCCAATCACTAAAAATTTTAAACAGTTCAATAGACTATTTGAAGTAGTTTATTATAGCAAAAGCGAGTTTTAAACCATTTCAAAATATGAGAAAATTCGACACTTTTTAATACCAGGTTTTCCAGAAATTCAAATAAACTCTTTTTTTTTGCTTTTCAAGTATTTTGTGAAGAACACGATTTTTTTGATTTTCTGAAAAAATATTGCTTGAAATTAAAGAAAGCCAAAAACGGAAGGACAAATTCGTCCACCAAAAAATGGATGGGAAGAGGAAAATTACCCCCCCCCCCACAAATATTGCCGCATTTAAAAATTAAGTTGAGAACTTTATTCTACTATCACTCATGAGCAGTAGCAGTTCCGAAAGTTCTAGTAGCTTGTAACATTGTGTATCCGTAAAGCATTTTCAGTATCACATATTATCCCGATCTGATAACTCGTTCTAGAGTTAATAAGCGTTAAAACTCCAATGCTCAAAAATTCATAGAAAACGTCAGAGAAAAATCTGCGAGCGTGGCCAGTTTTTGAGCAATATAAATTGAAAACTTCCGAAATATTGAATATTGTTTTCACTTCATAGTTTTTAACTTGTGCACCGTAACTTTGTGTTTCTATAAGGATATTACTATAAAATATTGGAACTCGATCTGTCAGCCTGTTTTCGAGTAATAAGGCGCTATAGAGTCAATTTTTTCAAAAATCGTAGCGGGCGCCATTTTAAAGCTAGAAAGTTCTGAAAAAGGGCGCTAAATTTGCCTTAAAGTCTCTTATTGGATTCCGTTTTCAAATTTATAAAATTTGGTTTCGGAAAAAAATGATACCGGTGTCGGACTTTTTAAAAAGCTTATTTGTCGGTGAATTTTTGATATTCTTTCAGATTTCAAAGCTCATCAAAATCCGACCATCTGTTGTCATGCGCCACACGCATTTATACATACCCAGACCCACCCATCCATTCACAGACAGGTATTTTCTTAAACCCGATTTTCGAGCTCCTGAGGTCCAAAACATGTATTTTAGCCGAAATCTGATTTAGAAAATTTTTATGACCTACTTCTCTATACTGAAAGTATAGGAAAGTAAAAAATGGGCGGCGCACTTCCCCTGGAGTTTCTTATACCTTAGAAATTGTTACTCATCATATTTTAAAATTATGTTTGTGTTAACGTTCACCGCGAAAACACCGAGAATGCTAAGTAATTCTCGTACGCGTCGGCCAATGCAATCAGAACCTACAGTAAAAGCGCACAGCATGTTGTGCGGTTTAAAAACCAAAACCAGTTCTACTACTAAAAATTAAGCTGTGAACCTTATTCTACTATCACTCATAAGTAATTTAGCTTAAACAGAATTTTTACAGTCCCTTTTTCAATCAATAAAAAGGCATTGATTTTAAATTTTCTAAAATTCATAAAAGGCGTCGCACAGAGAAATTAGGGAGCTGAGACACGAACTAAATTGTAACTCATCCCTAGCTCTATCAACCCATAAAATAAAATAAAAGTCAGGTGGTCAGTTTTTGACCAATATGCTTTTGAAATTTTCAAAATTTTCACAATTTTTTCTTGGAGTTTTCATGCTTTGAAAAATTCTCGTACATTCTCCTACTTCGTAATCGTCATCTGCCAACTAGTTTTTCAGCAATACGGCGTTAAAATCAAAATTTAAAAAAGTCGTAGCGGGCGCCATTTTAAAACTAGAAAGTTGGGAATAAATGGCGTTGGATTTGCCTCCAGGTCTTCTATACAATTATGTTTCCAGATTTATAATTTAAAAAATTTGGTTTAGCAAAATATGCTACCAAGTAACAAGTCTATCGTCCGCTTATGGTTTCGGACTTTGTAAATACTTATTTTCCCGATGAATTTTTGATACCCCCACATTCTGAGGCTCATCGAAATCGGACCGTGCGTTCTGGAGCTACAAGGCGCACCCACACACACACACACAGACAGACATTTTTTTGAGTTTCTCGAGGACAAAAACAAGTTTTCGTCGAAATTCGCAAATATTTATCAATACATTAACATCAACACTGAAAGTATACAAAAGGTAAAAATGGTAGAAACAATGCAGAAAAAATTCATATTTAACAATTAACAGGGAACTTACTTATCCAACAAAGCTCCTCTACAACGAAACTAAAATGCTGTATACAGTGCGAGTGTAAAGTCTGGAACTAATTCGATAAAATTGAAATTGCCGAATTTTTCAAAAAATCCTCGTAAAAGTCAACCTTATTTTTAAAAGTGCATATTTTCTGATAATTGTCATTTTTCGATCGTCTTTCGTTTTCGAACTATGCCGTCATCAATAATCTTTAAAATGGCACCCCATATTGTCAAAGTATGACACATTGAAATTGACACTTTTCTAGATAATCAGGTTTAAAGTCAGCAAAAAAACATAAAAAATTAAGTTAGCCATAGACTATTCATAGTTTAATTGTTTAGAAACGATCTAAATTTTATAAACTAACATTAATTAACTAAAAATAACAATTAAATCCAAACATCATCAAATACTTCAATTCTTTGTTTTTTGCTTAAATATCGCACCATTTTTATCAGCAATAACTAATCAATAAACAAAAAAATATCGAAGTAACAAACGAAAACGCACAAAATAATGTCGCACCGTTAGAATTGTTTCATTTGTTTGCATTTTGAAGCAATGGTTAATTGCCAATCTTCCATGGCTAACTCAATTTTTGATGCGCTTTTTTTACTTTAAACTTGATTATCTCGAAAACTGTCAACATCAATGTCATACTTTCACATATGGCTGAATTCGGAATTTCAACCTCTATCCAAATATGACGGCAAAAATATGGAGTGCCATTTAAAAAAAAATTGAAATGACGTCATAGTTCAAAAACAAAAGACGATCGAAAAATGACAATTATCAGAAAGGATGCACTTTTAAAAAATAAGATTGACGCGCACGAGGATTTTTTGAAAATACGGCCAGTTTCAATGTTATCGAATTAGTTCCCGACTTTACACTCGCACTGTATAAAAACTGAAAACAATTACACATAAACATCAGACATATCAGCACATTAGACAATCACATAAAATAAATTAAAATTTATTAACTAAAATACTGTAAACAAACATAATTAATATAAATCATACAATTTACATAAGTACTAAAATAAATTGTGAACCGTCAGTAATTTTACAGATTATTTTGATGGTTAAGTAGCTGTCACGAAGTATTATAAAACATAAGGAGGATGCACATACCGCTTGTTGCTATGATATGCAGGTCTTAATTTTGCAGTACATGTGACAGAGAGATCCGAGACAAAGAACCTATAAGAAGTACTCGATCGTCAATCGCCATATTTTGTTTTAATTGTTAATAAAGACAATAGAAGTTGATTTCTTGACGGTGTCGGATCTATCAGGACAGAACATGTTTTAGTTTTAACCATTGGTGAAAATTATAAATTGTTGTAATTACAATCAAATTCGTTGACAGAGTTCCAACATTAATTACGAACAAAAAACAATATTACATCGAATCAGCACATCTTTGAAATATTACATTCAGTAGTTTCCTTGTCTTGGAGCTTTTTCTCTCTCTAAAATACTACAGAACAAGGCCATAGCAACCAGGGTTCGTGCATAGTCTTAAGTATTGCAATGATATGCGTGGTCTTGTGACTACTAGAAAACAATCCCTAAACTGTCTGCAATTCACGCAATTAAATTTAAACTTGCTATGAGACTCTCCTAATTTTCTCAGGGTCGTTATTAGCTTGTAAATAAGTTATTTTAATTAATTTTAAATAGAAATAAACACACACAACGATATCAACTTTACAAAATAAGTTTATATTTATTAAAAGAATTTCAAAATGTGTTTTCCGAAAATTAAATGAATTTTTATTAATTACTATCGTCTTTTTTTATTAAATTAGAACACTTATCTTAGCGTCTTCTTATTATGACATTCCTCGCTCTAGCAAACCGCTGAGTGTCCAACCTCTATTTAGTTCTGCTGGCTTCTCGAGCAACAAATAATACTCGCCCTTAATCCCAATCTTCTTCTGATCTGTTTTATATTATTTCAATTTGCTTTTACCATCATCACAAACGAAGAAACTTTCTCGATCGCCTTTTACTTGTAATACTTCTGTACTTTTCACAATTCGTAGATAATCACTTATATTTTCTTCTTGTGTCTTCAAAATCAGTTTACATTACGTTTTGAACTCGTTCTTTCTGTTTTCATCCAGAGGATATCAAATTCTCTGTCTTTTTTTTCAAAGACGAGCCGTATCTAATTAAAACAAATTCTCTCTTTTTTTTATCTTTTGTCTTCCTTCTTTGATCCCCATTTTTTAAAACAAACACATAAATCTCATGTCCAAGAGTATCCTTTTATATGTTTGTCACAATGACACTGACATCCTAACTGACATTAATCGACGCATAAATCAAGTAACTCTAAAACTTCTTATAAACTAAACCTTTTTAATAATTCTGAATTAAATTATAATTACAATTACATAAATAAACTTCGTATCAATCTGTTGTGTTTTTCTTTTCTTTCAGTAAAAACAAACCATATGAAAAATAACAATTATTAGAATTTATAACAGGAATTCTAGCAAAAATACGCAACCCTGAGTTTACAAGTTAGAATATTAAAATCTTACAAGTCTTCATAAATCTCCAAATGTAAATTGAACTGCAGCAAGCATTCCAAAAATTGCCTTCCAGCAACCACAATACCCCAGTCAAATCAAACACCTCTAAATATCATAGCAGTATATACCGGGTGAACACGAGAACATGTAACAACCTGCCATTTTTTTAATTTTTAAAGTATTATAACATACACATAAAAATGCATATTACGACGTGAAACGGTGTTAATTTGGACTTCCGGTTTAAGCGGAAGGGTGGACATTTTTTTATTTTTATGAAACACCCTGTACATTGTTGCATATTTGGATAGACCTTTAAATTTCCTTTACAGCTATGTATAATGCTTACCCATTAACTTTTGTTTTGGCAGCCAGAGGGCGTTTCAAAAAAAATTTAAATGGCAATTATGATATTCATAACTAATTTTTTTTAAAGTAGGCGTTGAAAACAAAAAAATAATGAACTTTAAGTGTTTGTTTTATTAAATTGTTTAAACATTTTATTGTGACAAGAAGATATAAACATTTTTTTTTAATTCTCATTTTTTGAGCGATTATAACTTATTTTTTCTACTCCCATGTTTTAATTTACTTATTAAGTGTGCGCTGTTTGTACTATAATGATACCCATTTCGATACAAATTTTCATTATGAAATGACCCAAACTGACCAACAGCAGCAAAGCATTGTTTTTGGCAACTATAGTTACAAGAGTTGTTGACACTTCCCAGTTAACATCGCAAAATAGTTCGATTTTTTAAATATAATGTTCAAATAATTTTTTTTAGTGAATATTTTTTTTAATTAACTAGTCGCAGAAGAAATTGTGTATGCAACTCTTATATAATGGCCATTAATACACTCGCTTGAATTACGACACTCGTCACTCGCTACCGCTCGTGTCGTAATCTCACTCGTGTATTAATAGCTATCATTATAGATTCGTTGCATAATATACTATTTTTTCATTCCCCTACTTGAGTTTTGCTGCACTTTTTAAATTGACATTTTATTTAATTTAATTTAATGCCAATAACATACCTTGTTATTTTTAAAAAAGCAAGAAAAAATAAAATCGTGCTATTTTTTGTAAATTTATTTTTCTTGCTATTTTAAAAATAATAAGGTATGTTTTTTTGTATCAAATTAAAACAAATAAAATGGCATTTAAAAAGTGCAATGAAACTCAAATAGGGAAATTTAAAACAATAAGTTATGATCGTTTGAAATTGAGAATTTTTTTAATTGTTTTAATATCTTCTTGCCACAATAAAATGTTTAAATAAATTAATAAAAGAAAAACATTTTAAGTTTAATATTCTTTTGTTTTCAAAACCAACTAAAAAATAATAATTATCAATATCATTATAAGCCATTTAAATTTCTTTAAACGCCCTTTGGCGGCCAAAATTGAAAATTAATTGGTAAGTATTGAACATAGCTGTAAAGGAAGTTTAAAGGTCTATCCAAATGTGCAAAAATATACAGAGTGTTCTATTAAAACTAAAAAAATTGTTCTTAGTTTTGGTTAAACCGGAAGTCCAAATTAACACCGTTTTACGTCGTAATGTGCATTTTTATGGGTATATCACCCATAAAAAAATTTAAATTAATAATTCAAAAATTGAGAACATGGCCTGTTGTTACAGGTTCTCGTATATTATGCTCTGTGGTAGCTATTAATGTTTTTTTCTTAAAATATGGATGGCCGCGAGAACAGGTAACAACCGGCCATTTTCTCAATTTTTAAACAATTAATTTTAATTTTTTTCTGGGCAATATACACATAAAAGTGCACATTACGACATAAAACGGTGTTAATTTTGACTACCGGTCTAACCGGAAGTGATAGTAATTTTTTTAATTTAAATGGAACATCCTGTATATTTTTGCATATTTGAATAGACCTTTAAATTTCCTTTACAGCTATGTATAATACTTACTCGTATTTCATTAACTTTTAATTTTAGCCGACAGGGGGCGTTTTAGAAGAACCTTAAATGCCTAATAATGATATTCATAATTAGTTTTTTCTACTTCCATGTTTAAAATGCCGTTTATCGCATATGTTTCCGTGACGCTAAGTGACCTTTTAAACACACCTCGACAAGCTGTGACTCTGTGCGTTTTAGTCACGGGCTGAAGTTAGCTCTAGGTTTTTAATAGCAAAAATCAATTGAAAATCAACTGAAAATCAAGTTAGTCGTCACTTGTCATTAATTTGTCAAAATAATTAATATTGCATAAGATAATAAAATAATTTCCAAATTTTAGTATTTTTGTAATGGTCGTAGAAAAAGTATAGTATGCAATTCGTTTTATAAACTTCTCTAGACACTCGTTTTAATAAACACTTGCTCCGCTACGCTCCGCTCGTGCCTAATAAAACTCGTGACTAAAATGCCGTTTCTAAAACTTGTTGCATAATATACTATTATTTGGCTTTGAAAACAAAAGAATAATGAACTTTAAGTGTTTGTTTTCATTAATTTGTTTAACCTGTTTATTTTGGCAAGAAGATATTAAAAAAATTAAATAAAAAAAACTCTTAATTTTTAAACGACATAACGTATTTTTTTCTACTTCCATCTTTAAAATGCCGTTTATCGCATATGTTTCCGTGACGCTAAGTGACCTTTTAAACACACCTCGACAAGCTGTGACTTTGTGCGTTTTAGTCACGGGCTGAAGTTAGCTATAGGTTTTTAATGTGCGCTTTAGTCACGGGCTGAAGTTAGCTCTAGGTTTTTAATCGCAAAAATCTATTATTGAAACTAAAAATCAAGTTCGCCGTCGCTGAAGTAGGGGTACTTAAAAAAAAATTTTTATTGAATCTTCTTAATATCTTCTTGCCACAATAAAATGTTTAAACAAATTGATAAAAATACGCTTAAAGTTTATTATTTTATTGTTTTCAAAGCCAATTTAAAAAAAATATGAATATCATTATTAAGCATTTGAGGTTTTTTAAAAACGCCCTCTAGCGGCCAAAATTAAAAGTTAATGGGTAAGTATTATACATAGCTGTAAAGGAAATTTAAATGTCTCTCCAAATATGCAAAAATATACAGGAAGTCAAAATTAACACTGTTTTATGTCGTAATATGCATTTTATGTGTGTAAGTTCCAGAAAAAAATTGAAATTAATATTTTAAAAATTGAGAAAATGGCCGATTGTTACTTGTTCCCGCGGCCACCTGGTATAGTAATTTTACAAATCCACTACAAAATAATAATCGTCGCCATGGTAGTTGTTTTTATCTCTTTGATGTGTATAATTCTTATAGATCATCTGTACAACGTCCAATGCTATTTTATTTTCATCCAGATTAATGCACTTCAATGACGGTAGGTTCTTATAAATATCTTGTGACAAATCTACAATATTGTTGCTATCCAAACGGAGCATTTTTAAGTTGCTAAGACCGTCAAACACTTTTTTGTCTAAATTTGTTAATTTGTTATTAAACAAATAAATCGCGAGTACAGACTGAAGTCCATTAAATGCACCAGGTTCTATCACCTCAATTTGATTATTATCTAAATATAGCATCTTCAAGTGTAAGAAGTACAAAAATGTTCCGTTTTTTAAACATTCTAATTTGTTGTGACTCAATACGAAAAACACTAACGATGTTAAAGATTCAAACGTTTCAGTTGAAACATTTTGTATTCCATTGTTGGTCAAGTTCAATTCTTTTAGGTTATCGAGTCCATCAAAGACGTTGTTATCTAAATGTTCCAAACGGTTGTGGCTCAAGCAGAGTTTCTTTAATGTGGAAAGCCCATCGAACGCTCCAGAAGGTACAGAACTTATATTATTGCGGCTAAGGTCCAAGTTTTCCAGAGAAGAGGATTCATTAAACATTCCAGATTGTAAATTTTCTAACCGATTATTTTGTAAGTCAAGAATTTTTAGAGATGATACATTTTTGAAAGCTCTTTCGTCTGTGTAACTAATTCGATTTCCATTCAAATGTAATCCTATTAAACGCCCAAGTCCATTAAAAGTGTTTGTTTCCAAGCTACTCAAGTTGTTATTCGAAAGATAAAGAAATTGCAACGATTTCAAAGGTTCAAATATGTTGTCTTCTACTTTGGAAATATTGTTTGATGCCAAATATAAATTGCGCAGTGATGTTAGATTTACGAAAATGTTTTTATCTAAAGTGCATAGTTTATTGTACCCCAAACTCAAACTTGTTATTTCAGTTAGTTGTCTAAATGTTGCTACCTCTAAGCGTTTAATATAATTACCATTCAAATTTAGGAAATTTAATTTATGTAACTTATTAAATATGTTGACTTCTACGAAATTTATTTTATTGTCATCTAGATCTAAACGTTTTAACTCAAGCAAGTGATTAAATATTCCTTCTGGCAATGTTCTCAAACGATTTTTGGAAATATGTAGTACTAACAAATTTTGTAATCCTTTAAACGTTGCTGATTTCACTATCCGAATTATATTATTCGTCAAATCAAGAGTTTTCAGGTTACTTAGATTTCTAAAGATACCATTCGGTAGTCGAATCAGTTTATTGTTGGCTAAATTCAGATGCGTTAAGTTGTTTAATTCTTCAAAATGAGACAACTTTATGGTTTTAATAACATTGTTATGCAGCTTTAATGTTGTTAACGATGTGAGATTTTCAAATAACTTTGATGGTAAATTTTTTATGGTGTTATTTCCCAAGTCTAATATTTGAAGATTTTGAAGGTTTTCGAGGCAGTTCTCTTCCAAACTTACAATTTTATTGTTTTTCAGATCTAGTTCTTCGAGTTCTGCTTGATTTTTGAATATATCGGATGGAATATGTTCGAAGCCGTTGTTGGATAGTATCAAATATTTTAGCTGATCAAACGGTCTAAATTTAATATCCTGTAGGTCTTGAAACGTTTTAAAACCTTCCAAATCCAAATGTTTTAACGATGTAATACCTTCCAGTAGGTTATGAGGAAGTGCTTCCACGTCATTTCTGACTAAAAGTAGCTTCTCTAAGCTTTCCGCTCCAGCAAAAGCTTTAACGTTTATATTTGTTATTCTGTTGTTTATAATATGTACAATACGTAGTTTGGACATACCATCAAATGCGTTTGTTGATACGTTGCCAATAGAACTTACCCCGACATCTATTTTCGTAACATGATTTGACATGGGAAATGTTCTCGGTGTTAATTCGGCTAAATTACAATTTTTTATCGCTAATTCAAACCCAGAAGTAGTGATAACATGTAAGAATTCTGGATGTGCGTTAATAGTTTTATTAATTTCTTCGTCTAAGTCCTTTATGTTATTGAAATTTTTGCAGTACATGCTACCGGGCCAGGACATGTCACACAGAGAATCTTCTATCGATTGACTTTCAGCTTGCCGCAGTTCCGTTAACAAAACGACGCCATGTACGAGGATATATGTGAAAAACATCTGTAATTCCTGAAACAAAAGAAAACAAAATTTAACTTAGAGGAAGTGGTACAAATATGGAATAGGGGCATTAATTTGGAATACCCTTGTATCTAGACAGGTAGGTGGTGTAATCTAGTGAGAAGGCTTTGAAACAATCCATAGTAGTGGTCTTTACGTGTGTATGAAGTTCCAGAAATATCTGACATTTATTATTATTAATATTAAAGGTATGTATTACTCATAGGTTATCTATTGTAGGTTTATTTATTTTTAATAATACCGCATAGTCCGCTTATAGCCTGATAAACAGTCTCTAAACTCATGTATTTGTTTTCATGTTGCCATTTAGTTTACACCCCATTTAGGGTTATGTTTGGTTTACATGTTATGTTTGCAATATGAAATATGAAGAAGAACTATTTATGGAATAGTATTCCATATATGTACCCTCATTTTAATTATACTTTTCAGATATGCCAGCAAAGGAAAAAGTATCAAAACCTACTCCTAGAAAGCTGTGGGATGAAGAGGCCATGGCAGAAGCTATAATTCAAATCAAGGAGAAAAAGATGGGATACCTCAGAGCAGCGAACTACTTTATTTCGCTTAGCAAGTAAAAATTTATCTGCAGAACAAGCTAGTAAAACCAAGTTAGGGAGGAAAACGGTTTTATCGAGTGTATTAGAACAGTTGGTGAAGTATCTCCTCACAATGGAGAGCAGATTCTTCGGGATGACGAGGAGGGATGTACAGAATATGGCTTTCCAGCTAGCAAGGCAAAATGATATTCCAAACACGTTTCAGAACGAACGGGCAGGACGAGGATGGCTGCGGCTGTTTCTAAAGAGACACAAAAACATTTTATCATTTAGGAAACCCACTGCTACATCGTATCACCGAACGAAGGGCTTTAATAAAGAAGAAGTGGGAAAATTCTTTGACATATTAACAGCAGAAATGGAAAAGCACAACTACCCTCCAAATAGGGTATTTAATGTAGATGAAACCGGTCTTAGTGTTGTGCAGAGTAAGGTGCCTCGCGTTCTGGCGTTAAAAGGTAAAGGGCAAGTTGCAGCTATTTCTTCTGCTGAACGAGGATCACTTGTCACAGCTGTGACCTGCATGAGTGCCAGTGGCATATTTGTGCCTCCAATGTTAATATTCCCCAGGAAGAACATGAATGTCCAGTTGATGCGAGGTGCTCCACCAGGAGCAATATCCGCATGCCATCCTTCTGGATGGATTCAAAGTCACTTGTTCACAGACTGGTTTAAACATTTTGTCAAAAATGTTACACCTACAGCTGAGGCACCAGTAATGCTGATTCTGGATGGCCATTATAGCCATTCAAGGAATCTCGACGTCATCAACTTAGCGCGAGACAATCACGTTTCTATCGTATGTCTGCCACCTCATGCATCTCACAAGATGCAGCCCCTTGACAAGTCTTTCATGAGTCCACTCAAAACTTATTATAGTGAAGAGATTCGCTTATGGTTGAGAGAAAATGCTCGCCCATTGACAAATTTCGACATTGCAGAGCTGTTTGGTACACCATATTTAAAATGTCAAACTGGAGAGATAGCTGTGAATGGTTTCCGTGCCACTGGCCTGTATCCACTGAATCCAAAAATATTCCCAGATTCAGAATTCATTGCAGCTGAAATAGAAGACCAAGATGAAACACCTTCGCCCGAATCTGATACTCTATCGCAGGCTAATCATAAATCACGAGTTACTCCGTCCAATTCCACTGTTCCGTATTCCAAGCCAGGACCGTCAAATGAATTATCTGTTACTCCTTCCAATTCCACTGTTCCGTATTCCAAGCCAGGACCGTCAAATGAATTATCTGTTACTCCTTCCAATTCCACTGTTCCGTATGCCAAGGCAGGGTCGTCGAGAGATTCATCTGTTGGTCCATGGGATATCACCCCTGTCCCCAAACTATGCCGTAAACGAGGAAAAAGAGGTAGGAAAGCAGGTACATCAGGTCTTTTAACTGGATCACCTTACAAGAAGGAACTAGAAGAGTTTGCAAAGAAGCAAGAACTTAAATGTAAAAAAGAAGAACAACCTGGAAAAGAGCTGCAAACACGAGGAAAGAAAGTGGTCAAGGAAGCTTTGTTTAAGCCTCTCCAGCAAAAGCCAGAACAAAGAGTAAGAAGGTCAGACCGCGTTAAAAGACGTTCTGCGCCACCTGCTAAAAATACATCTGACTCAGACTCTGAAAATGAAGATGCATACAGTGTGAGAGATGACTCTTCGGATGTTAGCATTATTGATGAGACCTTGCCTGCATGTGATGATGCTGAATGTCTTTTTTGCACAGGCAGATTTTCTTCTGATACGAGAGGAGAACAGTGGATTATGTGTTTAATGTGCAAATTATGGGCACATGCAGACTGTGCTGATTATGAAAAGGGACACTTTATTTGCGATTTCTGTAAATAAATAATCTTATCTATCTATATTGTATTAATGAATAATTAGGTTTTGTAGTTATTTAGATTGTTATTACATCATTTTCAACATTTTCTGAGAACTTTCATTGGCATTCCATATTTGTACCCTATTTTTTCAAATAGTGAAACTGCAATTTTTTAGAATAAACAAAATGTTTACAATCACATCACATTGTATCAGCACAAGTCCTAGTTCCCATATAAAATATGAACTTAGGTATCTGTTACCTTTTTTTTTATATTTTTTGCTGAAAATGAGGGTCGCTAGCAATCGAAAACAAAATGGTATTCCATATTTGTACCAGTTCCTCTACAACTAAACCACGGATGCATATTCTAAAGTAAGCAAGTAACGAAACCGTATCATAAAGATCATCATAATGATTAACAATTGAACGGTACCAATCTAATTTTAACTTTAGCGGACTGTTAAGCGACAGCAAACATGGCTGGGGTAGAGTTGATCAACGTAGGTGAATCATAGACATGTCAATTAATTAGTGCTGGTCCCAGTATACATCCTTGGAGTACTCCAGCTTTCATAGGTTTAGTATTTGTTAATGTAGCATGAATTCGCACTAGAAATGATCTATTAGCCAGGAAAGACTTCATAATTTGTATTTAATGGGGCGGTATTTTCAGTCTTATTAATTTGTAAAGATGCCCTTCCTGCAATACGATATTATCAATAAAAATCAAAACTCTTGCTATCACTATAGGATAGCACTATATATTTGTTTGTTTGCGCTAACACTATAAGAGAGCACTGTCTGCTTGAATTCTTCCGCTTGTACTATAAGGGAGTACCGTTTCTTTGGTTTCCTTCCGCTACTAGTATGAAGGAGCGCCGCTTTCTTGGGTCCAGTCCGGAAGTACTATAAGGGAGCACTATTTGCTTGGGTCCCTTATGCTAGTACTATAAATGAGCACTGTTTGTTTGGGTCCCGTCCGTTAATATCATAAGGACCACCGTTTGTTCTTTCGCTAGAATTATAAGGGAGTACCGACTGGTCTAGGGTTCGATTCCCCGCCGAAGCCATGCAGCAATAAAAATCTATGCCGCAACCCGCCACTCACATTCCCCAATCCGGTGTAGGCAGCCGTGGGGTCTTAATGCCTGAAACCTTCTCTGGAATTTAGTCGTTCGGATTCGACGTTAAACTGTAGGTCCCCCGTACTCCACCTTAGCGCTAACGAGAAAACGTGGCAGAAAAGAGTGCCGGTGCCCAGCAGTGGGACGTAAAGGCTGATTACGACCGACTGTTTGGATTTCTTCCGCCAATACTATAAGAGAGCACAGTTTGTTTGGGTCCCCTCCGCCAGTACTATAAGGGAGTACCGTTTGTTTGGGTCTATTTAGCTAGTACAACAAGGGAGCACCGTCTATTTGGGTCCCTCTCGCTAGTACTACAAGGGAGCACAGTTTGTTTGGATCCTTTCCGCTAGTACTATAAGGGAGCACCGCTTGTTTGGGTCTTTTCCGCGTGTACTATAAGGAAGCACCGTTTGTTTAGGTCCTTTCTGCTTGTACTATAAGGGGGCACCGTTTGCTTGGGTCTATTCCGCTAGTACTATGAGAGAGCACCGTATGTTTGGTTTCTCTCCGCTAATACATTAAGAGAGCACTGTTTGTTTGGGTCCTCTTCGCCAGTACTATACGGGAGTACCGTTTGTTTGGGCCCCTTTCGCTAGTACTATAAGTGTGTGCCGTTTGTTTGGGTCCTTTCCGCTAGTACTACAAGGGAGTACCGTTTGTCTGGGTTCTTTCCACTAGCACTATAAGGGAGCAGTTTAGGTCCTTTTTGCAAGTACTATAAAGGAGTACCGTTTGTTTGGGTTCTTTCCGCTAGCACTATAAGGGATAAGTTTAGGTCCTTTCGGCTAGTACTATACCGGAGCACCGTTAGTTTGGGTCCTTGTCGCTAATACAATAAAGGAGCTCCGTTTTTTTAGGTACCTTTTGCTAGCACCATTAGAGAGTACCGTTAGTTTGGATACTTTTGCTAGTACAATAATAGAACCCTGTTTGTTTGGGTCCCTTCCGCTAGCACTATAAGGGAGCAGTTTGGGTCCTTTCCGCCAGTCTATAAAGGAGTACCGTTTGCTGTTTGTTTGAAAAAATATTGCTCAAAAAATGGTTGCGCAATTTTTTAAAATTTTTGGAGTCTTAAAGAGTTTGAAAAGAGCCACAATTTGGTTTTTGTCACAGCCCGCTAATTGCTCTGTGGCGCCTTCTAAGAATGTTTATAAATGGAAAATTCATGCCTTCCTCTTTAATAAACGGGGGATGATAAAAAATTTCTGTTTAAGCTAAATTGCTCATGAGTAACAGTAGACAAAGATTAAGAACTTTATTTTTAGGTGCAGTAATATTGGAGGGGGTTAATTTTTCCCCTCCTCTAATTTAGGCGAAAAAGTTTGTCCATGCGGTTTTGATATTTTTTAAACTCCGAGAATATTTTTGTGAAGAGTTGAAAAATCGATTTTTTTTCGAAAAAACCAAAGATTTTAGTAGCATCTTAATCAGCAAAAGCAACATCGATGACAACTTGTGACTGCAGAAGGTAGATAGCGAAACACGTAGTGCGCAAGAGATGAACATAGTATAATCACATTATAAGAGGCAGTAGCTGACCGCTGCTACCCTGAAATTGCTACTCACGTTGTACGGCTCTTGTTACTTGTCCTTCTAGCAATGACGGATTACCAGGAGTTTATATTATATTATAATAAGCCACAACTAAAAACAGTTCTTAGATATGCTGTAATTGTTCTGATTAGGTATATAAAACTAATTATTTTGTATAAAAGTAAAGGAAAGTTCAGAAGAAATGCTTCGCTCGTTTTTAAATTTCTTACGCTAGTTTTATAATAGAGCACCTCTAGTTTGGGTCCCTGTCGCTAGTGCTATAAGGAAGCACTGTTTGTTTTAGGCCCTAGAGATAGCTACGATGTAGTGTCATACCAAAGGTGTACCATATTTAAGGAGCCAATTGCCCTAGCCACGTTACACTAGAAAAGGAATAAGTCTACAACTCAGCTGGCGAGGGTGACCATTAGAATGGAACCAAGAGGTGGCTCTGCTCCCGGGTGAGTTATTTATGGAAACCGTACAATAATGGATACGCAAGATATGTTTTGATGTGTTTGCATGTGAACTTAGTTGGTGAGGTACGTTGGAGCCTTGTTTTGGAGTGTTTTGCTTTTCTCTTACCTTCTTATGCGGAATCTAACACATACAGGGTACAAGGAGAAAACGGTGCTACATATTCACGCTTACTATTTCAGGAAACAAACGAAATTATGGAAAGCATGTTTATACTCACTGACTTTTTACGTATTTCAGAAAATACAATGATGATAATGCGTTAATAACATTACTATTCAAATTAAAAAAAATTTTTTTTTGGCGAGTTTCAAATGTGAAAATTAAAATTTAGAACAGTATTGAAAATTGAACGGGGCCAATTTAAAGGAATTATTTTATTACCCTTGGTTACTGGATTACCATTTAAAGTTAAAAAAGCAAAATTTTGGAATAGTTTATATGTGACAATTAAAATTGAAGGAATTATTTTATCACTTTCGGGTACTGGATTACTATTTACCGTTTAATAAAGAACAAAATTGTAGAAAAGTTTCAAATGTGAAAATTAAAATTTAAAACACTAGTGAACGGGCCAATTTGAAGGAAATGTGGGCATATTTAATTTCTTCTTCTTACAGTGCCATACCCTATTCAGAATGTTGGCGACCTCTCTCCTATGTCTGTGTTTGGTACGCGGCGATAGATAATTTACACAGATAGACATAGGGGACCCTACAGTTTAACGTGAGCTCCGAACCACAGGAAGTGCATGCACTTCTTCTCCAGAGAGATTTCCTGGAGAAAAATCCACCTCGCTGGTTTCCCGTTGCCTTGCGAGGAAGAATGACCGGGTCGGGGATCGAACCCGGATCCGCTGCATTGGTAGCCCGCGCGCTTACCACTAAGCTACGGCCGCACTATATATTTTTTGTAAAAAGTAATAAATAAGCTGTGGTGAAATGCAAGACATGTGCCGAATGCGTCCCGCAGTATTGTATATTCTTAAATACGGAAAGTCGGCGACTGAACTGAACATGCGTAACTAATAAATAATCATGCAAATGTTTATTATTTTGTATTTAAAAAAAAATATTTATTTTAAAATACAAAATAATAAACATTTGCATGATTACTTATTAGTTACGGCCCAGTCGCCGACTTTCCGTATTTAAGAATATACAGTACTGCGGGACGCATTCGGTACATGTCTTGCATTTCAACACAACTCATTTATTACTTTTTACAAAAAAGTTATCAAAAAAGCGTGGGGCGTAGACTACGGGTTCCGCTAGTTTGGTATTATTGTTGCATAGGTTAAAGATATTTAACATTATGAACTTGAATGTTTAATCAAATATCAACGGTTTATGACGTTATTTGTAATCGCAGCAATTACAAATATAACGATGTAGACTTTGCTCACTGTAAACGAAGTGTTTGTTAAGTTAGTTAATTTTCTCTACGTTTCTTAAGTTTAGGTTTCCTCTGCGATTTATTGTTCAAGAAAATAACATTAGACATGAGTTTGCATTATTTAGAAAAAAGAAAACCTGGAGCGGCAATTGTAAGCTTTTTGTTAAATTTAGTAAAAATATTGTCATGCAACTCGCCTAAATAACCATTGACAGTTTTAAGCAAATAGATAAGATTGGTAAATAGGGTGAATATTATTGAAACGAACTGACAAAGAAAATGTTTATGACGTAGGTACCCAAACTACACGCATTTGTCACTTTAATGGAAATCGAGAACAATAATTTATACCTAACATCAATTAGATTTTAGCCCAAATTTGTAAAGCAAATTTCTAAGAAATTAAATATTTCTAAAAATAGAACTGACATACCTGCACTAATTTTTGATTGTAAACTTAGGAAGTTGGTCTGTCGTACGTTCAGAGGAAAACTGAATGTTAATGTTTACTTGACCTACGATATCTTACAACAAATAAATTACTATTTTTCCAAACCTCTCCAATGAAATAAATAGAAGTGATGACAAACATAACCTTTTCCTATTTTATTATCGCTCCTGTAACTGATATTACGTCAAAATATTATGAGTTTATCGCTTCTAGTATTTAATATTTTTCCAAACTTTAGCAAACCTTCAGTTATTATATTTTTTTGTTGTTGCTATTATACACTACAAACAATTACTTAAATATTTATTTATAATGTTAACAAATCAGACAAAATATGGGCGAAGCACTTCGCTTGGACTTTCCCACATTTTAAATATTGTTACTTACCGTATAACAATTTTTTTTTTTAGAAAAATAGTCGATTTTTGATTTTCTGGAAAATAAAATCAGATACGATTCAGCATTCTATCAGGCAAAAATTGGGCGGCAAGGAGAACTTAACGTCCCTAAATGTTGCTGCTCTAAAAAATTACGTTTAGACCTTATTCTACTATCACTTATGAACAAATTAGCCTAATCGGAAATCTATTACCGTCACCAGGGGTATAAATTTTTGACATTCAAAACCTTATAGAAGACGCCACAGCATATTCATAAGACTGGGACGTTAACCAAATAGTAGTTACTTTCTAGTTTTATGGTCCCACAGGATTAATGTGGCCAGTTTTGAGCAATATTGTTTTGAAAAAAATATCAAAGTTTTTCGCATTACAGCTTTAACAGTTTCACAAATTCTCGTGTTTTGTAACACCGTAACAGGCGTCATTTTGAAGCTAGAATTGGAAAAAAGATTTCAATTTGTCTTAGCGCTTTCTGCCATACTGTAATACTTTAAATTTTTAAAATGCGTTTTAAAAAAACGTATACAAAAACAACATATCCAACTTCCGTTTCCGGATCGTAAAAATAAAGTTTTCGGCCCGGAAATTTTCGTTATATCTAGGTTTATCAAATTTCGTTAAAATAAGTTGATTAGTTCTTCAGATTTCGCGCTACACACACACGCTCAAACACACACACTCACACACATACATACACACACAGCAGACACCCGCCACGTAAACGCACGAACACCCCACACGCACGCGCAAACGCATATGTAACCCTACACGCACCCACACGCGCACGCATGCCGACAGGAACCAATCACGCGCCCACAGGCACGCACGCACGTACGCAGATGCAACAAAGTATCTTCCTTATATATTTTATAGAAAATATAAATAACCATGACAATTAAAGTTGAATCAGCAAATATGGGAAGCTACGGCTGGTATGGTAAAATTAAGGACTGATTTGTGGGGAAAATAATGCACATAATATGGTCATAAAATGTAATAACGCCTAGTCGCTTGGTCTACAGCCGATCCTACCTCACATGACTTGCGCACCTCCTCGGCCTGCAGCTGGAATGTGTGTAAACCACAAGTTCGTAGATGGATATGCGGGTGTGTTCGCGTGTACTACTTTTTTACTGCATAAGTAGTTGTGGGGTCGAATCTCGGTTCGGACCAAAAATTTGTTTTTATTTTATAGTTTTTTTAAAACACTGTTGTTGCGTTTTGCTGTTTACGCGAGGTTATTTGTTAAGAGCAGTTATATTTTTAAAGCAAAAATACGAAGACAAATTTGCATTCACTCACTGATTGACGGCATACTAACACACAAGTCTGGTAATAAATTTAAAAAAAAAAAGATTTGTTGTTTTCTATTGAATGCAATTTATTAGCAACGAAAAAATCGGCTTTAACAATGCCAAACTCGATGTAAATATCACACCCGCACATATGCGAGCCAATATAAGACGATATTGCGCAATTCAGGATCGGCTGTCGCCCAAGCATCTAGACGCTAGTGTAAAATGTGTATTGGGATACAATAAAATTCTTGCTTTTAGTCGTTTTTAGTCAAATGTCGCAACATCATGCAACAATGCACAACAAAAAACAAAAATTTCAATAGTTCCAACAATACTAGTATTTAAATGATATAAAGGGAAATAGAAGCAACCAACTACTGTTTAACAATAACAATACTTTATTTTTACTTCCTCTATCTCTAAATTAGTCACACTTTTATTATAATAGTTTTGTATGCTACATTTGTTATTCTTTGACTCACTTATAGCCCTGTTTAGTTTTTATTGATAATTCTCAAAAATAAATATATCACATTCATTTTTGGATTATAGGCAGGTACCCCTTCTTGAAATAATCGTTTCATGTCTTTCTTCTTTAAATTTGCTCGTTTCAAAATGTCTTTGCAGACGCGACTGTTAGGGTTTGGTTGCATTTTAAGCAACTGAAAGGATATTCAATTTAAATATCAATACAATATTACAAAATTGTGATATATGAGTCGATGTACGTCATTATCAAAAAAACAGAACTACATATTATAAATAAGGAGTTACTAAATATCGTGTAACATAAATTCAATAATCTTATTTTTGTACTGCAATATTTACAAATGTATGATGGTTAAAACGGCGAATCACTCCAGGGTGCGGTTATTAGTTATTTTGCCATGATACTACTTATCCAAGGCATAACTTTTGCTACATCTGCAAACACCATGTAATTATTCACATCGCAAGATCGCGTTACTGGATCAACGAGTGCTGATGATACAATTCCTCTAAGTGTCCATTTATTGTGTCTTCGTACAATGAAACCCCCACCACTATCTCCAGTGCAAACTCCTTCACCTTTACGACTCCCTGAAATTATAAATTATAAATCAAAGTGTAGGGAAAGCGAAATCAGTTATATAAAATAAAATTTAAATTAATATATCATCTGAAAAAATTTAGTACCACCGTGGAAAATATTAAGGTATTTATTTATTAATTCCAGCTTTACTTCGTTAAAGTCCATATTTAATGAATATCTGTATATAAAATACTTAATTACTTTAACAATATCTATTTATTTTGACCTTATACGTATTTCGGCATGTTAACATGCCATTGTCAAAGGTTATATGAAAAAACAAACAGTTATTAGTGTTGTTATAGCAATAGAACTTTGTGACTTATCTTGGTAATAGTCTGTAGATGACTTGATTTCTCATTCTAAAACGTCCAGTAGAGGAGAATTTAAGAGATCAATTTGCTCATTCATTAACGGTACAGTTTTTAAATGTTTGTGAATTTCAAAAGCTTCTAGTATATCTAATTTACGTGTAAAAGTAAAAGTGTAAACATTTTATGGTGTTATTAGATGTCATTGAATGATTGTGTTCTAGTAAGTGTTTAGCGTAATTGGATTTATGTGGGTGTTTGTATTTGTAACAACGTACGTGTTCTTTATACCTAATATCAAAATTTCTAATTGTCTGGCCTATATAAACCGAATTACAATGCGAACAATTTAATTTGTAAATGCCTGATTTTAGCAAATCGTCTATTTTTGATTTTGCATTAAACAAAGTGGTTAAGATGTTCCTAGTTGTTTTAAAGCTTACTTTATATTTATTTGTTTTGTTTATAATTTTAGCAATTTCTTCTGATTTGTCACCAAAATATGGGATCGAAGCATATTTAATTGTATCGAACGAAGTTAGGGTATTCGGATAAATGTTTTGAATGGCTAATTTATATACTTTTTCTTTAATTAATGTATCAATAAGTTTAGTATTATAACCATTGCTGTATGCAATTTGTTTAATAATTGAAATTTCTCTATTATAATTAATTTCATCTAAAGGGACCGTCAAAGCACTATGTATCATGGACCTGTATGCTGCTAATTTATGTGTTTTATGGTGACAAGAATCGTGTGGTATTGTAATGTCTGTTTGTGTAGGTTTTCTATAAACTGAGTACTCAAATTTATTAGTTGAATTAATTTTTATGTTTAAATCTAAAAAGTTAATGGACTTATTTTGTTCAGTTTCTAGTGTAAATTTTATGTTTGGGTGCAAGCTGTCAATAAAAATTAAAAATTCATTAATTAAATCAAATGAACTATTAAAACATGCTAAAATGTCATCAACATAACGTTATGGTATTTATTTTTACCTGCACAAAATGTTCTGTTTGAGGTTATTTTAAAAAATCTTTCGTCCGATCTTAAGCAATCCTCCTGCGAAGCTATTGGCATGCTTAACTGCTTTGGTTCGGCTACGTAAGCATTATCAAATTCATCTTTACCCCAGCCAACTACCGTTCCATTAGACCCCACTATCAAGTCTAAATTGGTATCTTCTGCCCAAAGGCATATAGGTTGAATAACTGATGTAAATTCAACTGTCTTAGACATTACAATGATTGCTATGTCTGCATCGGATGGCTGTTTGTAGTCTGGATGAACGTAAATATCTTCAACATTGCGAATTTCTGATCTTACCGCCCAAGAACGGATGTTGTGCTTTCCCAGAACAAGTATGACATTATCTTTGGGTATTGCCGTGGACCTCTGGGTACGTACACAATGGGCAGCTGCAACAATGGTACAACATTAGTTTAAAAAGCACCAATTCTATTGAGTTAAATAACTAGTATTTGACTTTACCTCTTGGAACCCATTGCACCAGTATCGTTTAAATTTGAACCAAGTTCAATTTTGTCATGACAAAAACCCACTTAAGCGTAAATGGTACAACAAGTCTTAAATATATATTAGTATAAAAAATAAATTTACCGCTAATTACATGTTTATTTGAAACCAGATTAGCAGCGCATTTAAATTTGTATTCTCCGGTGCTTTCCTGTAAGTGCAACATTGCAATTAACCATGGATGTTGATCTTCTGATGTAGGAGATCCATGTACCAACAATGGTTGCGTATCTTCTGTCATGCCACATTTAATTTCGCTAAGAAACCTATTAGCAATTTCACTAATGCCAATGGTGGAAGTTGATGGTAGATGTTCGATTATCGTTACTGGATTTAAGACTTGCACATAAGGTTTAGTCGATGATAAGATATACTTGCTATCGACTATAGTGACGCTGGTAGCAGATGTTTCAGGTGAACTATTAGAAGCGTTTAGAAAGTTTAAAAGTACATTTAGATTATGGGTGGTGATTGGTAATGTAGAGTGACTGCTACTAGGGAGAGTAGCACTAGCAGTAGATGTGTGTGGTGGACTATGAGAAGCATCTACTGGCTCTAGTTGTTGCATGTAAGGTTTGTGGAGTGATCCTTTTGAAACTATAGGTGTTGAAAAGTAGTGCACTGCGTTTAGTGTTGTAACACCTCCTGATTCTAAAAATTAAAATAATTTAAATATCTAAAAACTTGTACGTTACGTTATTGGTATATGAAATTAAAAAAAAATACTATTTTACCTTGACCGCGCAATGAAGAACAATAAAGCTTGTTGTTAAAAACTATACTGGCCACTTTGGGTAATACGTTTGCCGGAGGAAACGTAACAAAGAATATAATATCGTCACCATTTTGTATTGCCTGTGTAGATGATGATAGTGTAATTGCTATATTCTGTAAACAAAAAAAAGAGATAACAAATTTAATTGAAAGCAGCTTTTTTTTTAAAGAATCATGAAGCCCTGCGTGAGCACGACCCCATGATTCCCATTCCACCCCCTTACCCGGGCTCAGCACACTAAGTGCTCTTCACCGGTCTAACATGCCCCACCCCTGAAAGACATGCAACCCAACATACACACCTACATACACCATCCATGGACCCGTCGGATTTAACTTGTTCAGAAAAATTACCGACGAGCAGTGGACTCGAACCAACTGCCATTGGGAGTCTAGTTTCAAAGCCTGGGACTTTAACCACTAGACCACCCGCCGGCCCGAAAGCAGCTTTTAGATTCTAAAATCTAAACTTTCATATAAAAACAATCCAGAAAACATTTTTTTCCTACAACGCAGAATATCCTGGGGCAGGTGGAGAAAGACCTATTTATGTTTGCACACGTCGGCAAAAAATCCGACCAATTGATTTTTTTTTAAATTATGTGAATATGATGCATACTTACTTATCAGTAAGGCAGGAATTATGCAAATGCATATTTGATAGAGTGGATATGCCAATAAAATGCTTCTGTTTGTATTCGTATCTAATAAAATGCAATTAAATGACACCAATTTTAATTTGCATATTTTATTTGGAGCATGTTTTTAGAATAAATGTATATTTAGATATATTTCTTTATATTCGCAAGAAAACGTTGCGTTTTAAAATATAAAAGGGGAGAAAATGTGAAGTACATTGAGATTTTCAATAAGTGCGTGCTGTTACTAGGTATTCCTGAGCGGAGGATGTCCCGGATTATACCAGGTAGAATGTTATTTCTAAGTTTTGGAACTTTTTCAATTATCTTTAAGAATTACGCAATGGCGGTTCGTCTTGAAAGTAGCAGATATTAGTTTAATTGTTTTTCATGTCTACCACTTTGTAAGAAATAGCAAAATACTGGCACGCCTTGTATGCGTTTCTGTTTATACAAAAAAAACCGCCAAAACACAGCTGTTTGCTTTTATTATGGATAAAGGTTGTCCGATACTAGTGCTACAGAAAAACAAAATATTTTGCAAAGTTTGCAGCAATCTTTGACTTTTTACAATGTTCAAATTTATTGAATATGCATGTAGGCCCGAAGTAACAAACCATTTTTATCGTTCTAGATTTCAAGCGATAAAAAATTCCAAGTAAATCAACATATTAGAACTGCTTTACATCAAGGCAAATGTCAAAAATCGCGGAACCTACAAATGCCGATCCGCGAATCCATTGCTGGAATTTATAACTAAACGAAAAAGAAGAATTTAATTTCGATTTATGCAATGCCTTAGTGAGTGCTAACATACCACTAACAAAATTAACAATAATAGTTTTAGGTTATTCGTAGAAAAATATACTATTAAAGATGTTCCAGATGAAAGCACTCTTCAAAAAAATTATATCAACCAAATTTATATAACAACACGTAAAATTTGCAAAATTATAAGAACCAATTGTTTTGTTGATGAAACTACGGATAAATATGGACGTTATATAACAAAGAGGTTTTAACTGTTGATATACCTAGTAAATCTTATCTTAACCCTGCAGTGGTGCCGCCAAGTCTGACAGACCTGTGGTCAATGTTTTTATTAACAACATTATAGTGGGTGGGGTTAGGGATTTGTACTTCCAGGTACCTTTCTGAAATGTGATTCAGCATCATGTGTCATACCGGTTTGCGTGTATCTTTATTCATTTAGAAGTTATTTAACGTTTGGTCCTGTGAGACTTGGCATCACCAGTGGCGTTTGTAGAGTGCGAAGTTGTGACAATAATTAGTGTTGGGTTTATTTTTGCTTTTGGTAAGTTGTTTTAGAAAATATGTAGGTTAATTGTTGTAATATTAAGTATAATTCTAGAAAAATGAGTTATGAACAAGAGCAAGCTCGTTTACGTAGTTTACTGGAAGAGATGGATTCGGACGAAGACGTTATTTTTGATGATGAATCTGAAGACGATGAAGAAAATATTGTCGCAACTCGGACTGATGATTCAGAAACAGAGCAAGAGGGAGATTCTGATGATGATGTAAGTGCGAGTGCTCCAACCAAAACCAGATATTTCTGCAAAATTTGCAAAAAGGTATGTTTGCAGCATGCGGAATTTCTATGCCCACAATGCGTTCCTCAACATGAGAATCACATATAGCAGAGGATATTGTATTTGCTCCAAACATATGAGTGTGTCTTTTGTATTATTTTGAAATAAATAAATAATTTGTTGCATTTTCTGAGAAAGTGAGTTTTTTCTGAAATTTTGGGTAAACTTCAACTGATATGTGATTCCGAAGATTGAAAAGGGTAAATATACACTATGTACATCAGCAAAGTATGTAGAATCATCTTTAATACACAAAAAACATATATTATATTATGAACTATAATTAAAGGGCGTTTTTATAAACTGGGTCCGTCAGACTTGGCATCACCAGTGGTGTGTTGCTACCGAGCGTCACTGCTGCAGGGTTAATAGCACGAAAGAACTAGATAAAACAGTGTCACTATTTCTAGATTCGTAAACGAAGGCCCTACAAAGTTTTTCAGCCGAAAAAAGCTCCCACAGAAAAATATAATTAATGCTATAGGATGCTACACTATATATGATAGAAGCAGGGCGAAATTTAAATATTTTTTACCCAAATTTAATCCATACAGCTAGTTCGGCTCATGGTGTAAATAAAGTTGCAGAAAAAATTAGGAACCAGTTTCCCATTGTAAACGATTTAATATCTAACGTAAAAAAGATATTTGTAAAAGCCCCCCTGAGGGTGCAATTATTTAAAGAAAAATTGCCAAATATTCCACTGCCTCCTAATACCAGTGCATATCAGATGGGATACGTGGTTGAATGCCGCTCTTCATTATTGCAATAATCTCGAAAATAATAAAAAAAATTATTTTAAATTTTGAAGACTCTTCAAGTACTAGTAATATAACCCCGGCCACTTTTCTTGCGGCGGTCAAGAGATGGCGCGTTAGTCAAGAAAAATTAAATTAAAATACTGGCAACAACGCAGAATCCAAGACGTTTTAGTTATTAAATACGCCCCATATTAAATCAAAACAACCAAAGCGTCTTGGATTCTGCGTTGTTGCCAGTATTTTAATTTAATTTTTCTTTGCTAAAGCGCCATCTCTTGACCGCCGCAAGAAAAATGGCCGGGGTTTTCCTAGCCACTCTGTATAATAAACCATTTCCAATTTGCGCAACAATTAGCATTTATTGAAGCCAATTATAGTTTTGTAAGTACAACATTCACTCAATTACAAAAGAAAGAAGTTTTGCTATCTGATTCAGTAGAACTTTTGAAAAATCAATTCATCAAGTTAAATGCAATATTGAAAAAATTGTATACCGGAAAGTAACAAGCGTATTAAATAGAAACGAAAGTTTTAAAAATCTGGCAACTTTAATGATACTGACATGCAACTAGACATGGACATTAATACTAATTTAAAAAATGCGCTAATCACTTTAGATTACGTTGAAAGAAGCTTTTCCGCTTATAAAAACATACAGTCTGAAAATCTTGAAAAACGTATTGTTATAATGCTGTAAAATATAAAGACTATGTATAAGTTTAAATTGTTATACTATACTAAAGCTAGTTTTTTTAAAAATTGCCGTTTTTAAATAATAATTTTAAGGGTAATATTATGTTGTCACTTCAGATAATAGAACACTAAAGTACTCCCCCTTCCGTTACTAGTAACCGCAAAATAGTCTATTTCTTTTTACTTTCCCATACTTCTACTGCAGCAAGGACAGTTATGATTTCATGCAAATTTTCGAACTTCAGATTTTAACGGAAATACGCGTTTTGGGAACCAAGGAACCTCCCTGGATTTAAAAAATATCTGTCTGTGGGTGGGTACGTTCGTTCCTCTATATCCGGAACCCCTCGACCGATTTTAATAAGATTTGGTGTGTTAAAGTTTTTTTAGTTGCAGGCAGTTTTTTGTAAGGTCGTTTATCGGAACCGAAACCGGAAATTAGACCAGTTTTTTTGGTATAGATTTTTTGAAACAGTTTTTAGAAATTTTAAATACACAGCGTTGTAGTGCATCTAAAGAAAAATCAAATCCTTGTTTTCCAAATGCTGTAGGTATCTTCAAAATGAAGGCCGCTACGAATTTTTGAAAATTTTAACTGTAATGCCCGATTACTCATAAACAAAATATCCAATCAATATAATTTATTATATTATTCGATAGCCCTAAATAGGTATAATCAAGCGATGTAAAAATATTTTTAGAAATTTTAAAAATTGTAAATATACTAGCGGTTCAAAATTTTAGGTCATTTTCAAAAAATCATTCCTCAAAAACTGCCCACACCAATTTTTAACTTTTTGAGCCGATAGAGCTTGCAATGAACTACAAAATTTGTTGTTTACTAATTTCCCAAATTTCACTCTGACACCCTCTAGGAATTTTTGAAAATTTTGAAATTGATTAACTTTGTATTCAAAAACGCAAACGCCGATCGTGATAAACTTTTATCAGTTCAATAGACTATTTGAAGTACTTTATTAGGATCAGCAAGAATTTTCAATTATTTAAAAAATTAGGAAAAAAGAACGATACTTTTTAATACCAACAACGTGTTTCCCGGCAGCTACGTGATTTTAGCTTTAATAAAAAAAATATTTTTCATTCTTGGCATTTTTTTGATAACTGTGTAAATAAAGCTGTTATAACTATTTTCGTAGGCGCATTAACTATCTTAGCGCCTTTCATGTAGTAGGAGCGCGCGCCACCCGTAAGTAACCAACGCCTTGAGTCTGCAGCGGGCTTGCACCGGTAGGAGATGTAAATTTCCATCACTTTTTGACGCGAGAATATTTAAAACGTAAAAAGTATGGGAAAGTACCACGTACCATTTTTTGCTCGTGCTGGCATAAATCCGGAAGTATGATCTGCCAAATGGTTTTGACGGATCTTTAGCCCCGAATATGCCGGTCTGCCACCATATATTTATAATTTTTTTATTTGAGATCAATTTTAGCCATAAATCTTGTAACGAATTGAAGCTTAAATTAAAACATAAAACTTCAATAGATATTTATAACATGAATATTGACATTATCAAACACGTTTTAATTTTAATTATCGCTCCCATTGCTAAATTATTAAATGAATATATAATAAACTCCGGTATATTTACAAATTGTTAAAAAAATTCCTGTTTATAAAAAAGGGCCTTATGGTAACATTGATAATTACAGACCAATTTCAACCATTTCAGTAATGTCAAAGATACTGAAACAGATCTAAGTTGCAGGCTTCCGCGGCCGTTGTTAATAACAGCTAGGCTTCCGGGTTGGAGCCGCGTCATCGGTGCATGAACTGCCGACGTTTAGTCCTCGGTTCCAGATCCCAAAGTGACCACAGCCCTGAAGATGTCCCGTGGAACCGAGGACGAAACGTCGGCAGTTCATGCACCGATGACGCGGCTCCAATCGGTAAGCCTAGCTGTTATACTGAAACAGAGATGTGAGTACTTTGAAGCAAACCTGCTGTTAAACGAAAACCAATATAGTTTTAGAACAAATAGGTCTATTACATTAGCTATTTTAAATTTAGTTGAATCTATAATAAATGGGTTTCTAGAAAAAAAAAACAAAATTTGTGCACTCTTCTGTGATTTGAGCCGAGCGTTTGATTGTGTAAATCACGGTGTGTTGTTAAAAAAATTTCAAAAGTACGGCTTTAACATTACAAGTTTGAACCTTATAAACTGATATCTAAATAACAGTGCACAGCAAGTTAAATACATTAATAAAAAAAATCTTCATTTAAAAACATAACTAGAGGTGTGTCCCAGGACTCGATTCTGTGGCCGGTGTTGTTTGGCGTCAGTGCCAGAGCCGACCCTTGTGTTATATGCTGATGACACAACAACTGTAAGTCAGAAAATGGGCAAAACAGGTCGCTGGTACTTTCCCATACTTTAAATATTCTCGCGTTAAGCATTGATGGAAATTTACATCTAATCTAGCCGGTACAAGTCCGCTGCAGACTCAGACGTTGGTTACTTACGGGCTTCGCGCTCCCATGACGCGACGTGAAAGGCGCTAAGATATTTAATGCGCTCACGAAAATAGTCATAACAGCTTCATTTATACAGTTATCAAAGATATGCAAGAGGCGAAAACTATTTTTTTTATAAGAGATAATTGATAGGCGTAGGTAAAATCACGTAGCTGCCGGGAAACACGTTGTTGATATTAAAATGTATCGTTTTTTTCTTAATTCTTAAAATAGTCGAAAACTGTTGCTGATCCTAATAAAGGGCTTCAAATAGTCTATCGAACTGATCAAAGTTTATAACAATCGGCGTTTGCGTTTAGGTATAAAAAATTAATCAATTTCAAAATTTTCAAAAATTCTTAGTCAGAGTGAAATTTTGGAAATTAGTTAAATACAAATTTTGTAGTTTATTGCAAGCTCTATCGGCTCAGAAAGTTTAGAGGAAATCGTGTAGGCAGTTTTTGAGGAATGTTTTTTTGAAAATGTCCAAAACTTTGAACCGCTAGTATATTTACAATTTTCATTTTTCCATAAAAAATTTTCCATCAATTGATTATACTTATTAAGGGCTATCAAATATTATAATAATTTGTATTGATTAAATATTTTGTTTTTGAGTAATAAACATTAAAGTTAAAATTTTCAAAAATTCGTACCGGCCTTCATTTTAAATATACAGCATTTGGAAAAAAAGCCCTTAATTTTTCTTTGGATGCACTACAGCGCTATGTATTCAAAATTTCTTAAAAGTGTTTAGACAGAAATCTATAGCAAAAAAACTGGTCTAATTTCCGTTTCCTGTTCCGGTTACAATAAACGACCTTACAAAGAACTACCTGCAACTAAAAAACTTCCATACACCAAATCTTATTAAAATCGGTCAATTGGTTCCTTGGACCCAAAACGCGTATTTCCGTTAATATCTAAAATTCGAAAATTTGCATGAAATCATAACTTTCCTTACTTCAGTAGATGTATGGGAAAGTAAAAATCACTCCGAACTACAGCAATGTATGGCGTGCACAAAATCTGCCTTAAGCACATGGTTTGCCGCGAATGGTTTACCTCTGAATGAAAAAAAAACGGTTAGAATGATTTCCTCAACCATTGAGAGTATTAGAAACAGTGTTAAATTTTTAGGCAAAATTTCAAAAAAACTATTTCTTCTGCGCAATTTGGTACAAACAGTTCCAAAAAGGGTATCAATGGCAGCATATTTTGGAATAATTCATTCTTTACTATTGTATGCGGTGCTCGCTTGGGGGAACTCTTTTCACACTAATAGAATTTTCGGAATGCAGAGAAAAGCAATAAGACTTATATGCAATTTGTGTTATAGAGAAACTGTAAGAGATAAATTTATTAAATTGAAAATACTAACGTTGCTATGTATTTATACAGGGTGTTAATGAATTGTGGGGACAAACTTCTAGGGCTTGCAAAAGACAACAAAGCAAACAACTTTTGTTAATAAAGGTGTGGTCAAAAGTGTTTCCTTTAGAAAATAGAGCCTCTTAAAGATTCTTTAAGAAGTACCTGAAAATAGGCAACCCAAATTGCATTTTCAATTATTTTGCACAGGTCACACGGAATTTTGAAAAAAAAAGTTAAATTTGAATTTGAAAAGTGGGAAAGAGGGCTTTATTTATCCTGTATTGATTTCCGTCGTTATGGAAACAAATAGTAGGTAGTAAATTGAGTTGCCTACATTTAGGCGCTTCTTAAAGAACCTTTGAGAAGCTCTATCCCTGAAAGGAAACACTTTTGACCACACATTTATTAACAAAAGTTGTTTGCTTTGTTGTGTTTTGCAAGCCCTAGAAGTTTGTTCCTACAATTCGTTAATACCCTATATAATGAATGTCTCGTGTTATCAAAATGAACGTAAATCATACATTATAATAAAAAGTTGATTGATGGAGTAGATTAATTGAAGTTTTTACTAAATTTTGACCTAGTCCGCCACTATGATAAGTCATTGACTGTATGGTTAAGTGTGGTGGCCTAAAGCCTTTTAGGTGGGATGGGCTTGTGACCCCGGGCTGCAATAACCTTGTTTCTGTATAGAACAGTCATCCAGAGTACTTTTGCGATATACTAGTTTTGATTTCAGGTTTAAAGTGTGATGTGACGTAAGTGAGAGTCACTTTTGAGAAATTTTGTGAAGGGGAGGGGCGCGCGCCCACAGACCCCCCGCGGGCGCGTTTTCAGACCGCACGTTCCATACTCCGGGAATCTTTTGTGTGAACCATTTAATAAAAATGACGTAGAACTTGATGTTGTGAGCTCTTAAACTACAATCAAATCAAAGCCACCAACACCATTAATCGGACCTAATGAAGTATTTTTAAAATATTGACATAGTGATTGTATTTACTAGTGTACTTACTGTATTTGTAAAGGCAGCAAGAGTCATATTAACTTCCACCTTGTAGTATCCAGATAAATCATTTTTGAATCTTACAACACCATGCACTTCATTTGCTGCGTTCACTTCATAGTTGAATGTATTTGGACATGGTGACGCTGGGAAAGCTGAATCACTGAACACGTTTACATTTAAAGAAAGCACTAGAACTATCCGTATAATTATTAACATTGTTTGTTGAATTATATTGGATCGGTGTAAGTATTCGGAGATTACAAAAGTACATCTAACTTTATAATTAATTAATTAATTTAAACATTTCAACACATAATAAACAGACGAAACAGCAACATTCTTAAAAGCGATACACATCTATTTACTTCTACACACAAGAATGTACTGTATGTTTTGACGGTAAGTATTAACGTGTGTATTTATCAAATTTCTCTGCTAATGAGCTTAATGACTTGAGAATATCTTAACTGCGGTTTAACTACACGCCCATAAAGACAAGGGAATTAGGCAATTTCAATGTTGTAGTGGGTCTTGCTATATTTTAAAAATATGTTTATAATTTTGTACAAACGTTTTGCGCACGAACAGTGACTAGTAAGATTGCACCAGCGCTACCACTGTACCGGAGCCGGCTATAGTGCTAATAACCTGTTAGTTATGCCTGCGGGCATGTCTTATTGTATTTAGAAACCGAAAATTTTCCTGCCAGTGTTGCTAGAACACGTAACCTGATACCGATGAGTCAGCTCGTTTTTGAGTTAAAGTTAAAATTTTGGTAAATCGTAGCGGCCCCCATTTTAAAGCTAGAAAGTTCGGGAAAAAAGCGTTGAGTTTGGCTTAAGGTCGTCTATTCGATTCCAGCAGATATTCACAAAATTGAATGTGAAAAACATTATACCAAAAAAACATGTCAAATTATGAGGCGTAACCAACGCACCCACGCAAACAGACGTTTTTTAAAACCAACTTTTTGAGTTCCTGAAGGTTTTTATGAAATCAATACTTAATGCCCTATAAATAAAACAATTATTAACTTAAAAGTAGGTGGACCGCGCTTTACGTTACTTAAATGAATATTCCACTCACATTGTAACAGCCAATAGCGGCCGTTTTATCACATCAACATTTTTTTTTTATTTCTGCCTTTAATAATTAAAGAACGTGTTTGTACGTTAGTAAGTAGTAAGTGTTTTAATATTTAGTTCGTGGAATATCCATAAATAATACAACATACAACGAGTAATTGCAATTATTTGATAAAGTGTGGTGTTCACGAGTACTAGTTAAGATGGAAATTCCACTCGTGCTACGCGTTCATAGAATTACCTAATTCTTGACTATATCACTCACATTAATTTTGACGCATTTTGGTAATACTGAATTAGTCAAAAATGCTCGGGTGTTTTTGGGAATCAGCGCTCTTACCATGGTATTGTTTGCTTGCTTTCAAATGTTTTGTAGTGACGTCCTTTTGCAAATTTAATTTTTTATTTCGACGATTTACTGTTGCTGCAAAGTATTGTATCATTAATCGTTTTGGAGAAAAATCTTTAAGTTGGTATTTCATAGAATTTTTGAGGTTATGTACCTTATTTTGGTCTAAGATTTTGGTTCATATAACCTATCAAACAACGTACAATTTTAATGTAAATATATATTTCTGTTTTTAATGCATATTAGCATGTTATTTGTACATTTAGTAAAGTGTATACTCAAATTTAGGTCGGTTATGATTTGAACACTTGCGATTCATGTTGGTTGACATCGTTATCATCGGCTACCGTCGACGTATCTCGTATTTTGCTTTTTGCTTGGGGACGACAGAGACAATTATTGTTTTTAATACATAAATTGTGTTAAAAATAAATATGATACGCACCTCTGCCGAAGCAATGAAAAACTATAATTAAATAACAATAAATATGCCCAAAAAAGTGCACATCAGTTTTAAACGCGTTAGTTTAAGACTTAAAAGCGATTATCCGAAGCTACTGGGGTTTAATCACTTATTTAAACAGCACCATGCAGTTTAATCAGTATAAAACAAACGCGATCCGTTCATTTTATGAAAGGGAAAATTTGTGATTAGTTCAATGAAATTAGAGTGGTATAGTCTAAAAAATTTCACTCGTGAATTGAAAATTTTCTATAATCCTGTCTTTAACTGACCAACTCAATTTTGTTGGCGCATGGCAATATTACTACTCCTTCGGGTCGTGATGTTTCCTAGCAACAACATAATTTCGTTGTCAATGGAACGACAGAATTGCCAATAATTTTGAATTCGCTTGTGGTATTGCTGTTGATAATGTAACTTACATTAGTGCATTATTATCCTGCGGTTTTAGTGTGTCACGTCAAATTTGTTATTGAGTATACCGATGTGAAACACACAAACGGGAAAGAGAACATTTAACTTCATAAGTATTGCTACACCTAAAATAAATTGTGAATCTTATTCTACTATCACTCCGTGTATTTACTAAAGAAGTACGAATTTTCGATTTTCAAGAATTGATAGAAGACTTCACAAAAAAATTAGGCGATTGAAACTCCAACCAAATTGTAGCTTATCACTATCGCTATAAGACAACAAATTTAAAGAAATTGTATTACCAGTTTTTGAGCAATATTTTTTTGGATATTTCCTAAATTTTTGAAAATATTTTTCACTTCGCAGTTTTTATTCGTACAAAAATGTTTTTATGTAGTAACATTGTGTTCTCTTTCGGCTATTAAAATATCAAATTTCATCCCGATATGTCGACTCGTGTTTGGCGTAAAAACCAAAACAATAAAATACCCAATTTGAAATTATATTCGGGAAAAAAGCATTAGATTTGCATTAAAGTATTATCAAATTTCGTTTATAAATTCACAAAATTCAATTACTGAAAAGAAGTCTACCTACAAGAAGGCATGTCTAACTGGCGCTTGCGGTTTCGGATTTTTTAAAAGTTTAGCTTTTGTGAATTTTTGATATATCCCTGCATTAAAAAAAAGTTTTTGTGCATTCAACTAAACTTGTTTTTTATTTTTCAGCGCAATTTTTATATAGAAAATAGCTTGCATTAAAAAAGCAACGATAGATGTGATATTTTTCCCAGAAAAAGACAATAACTATAATTTTTTAGCAGCAAGTTGTTATACCGTGTGTCTATAAAGTAGCGCCCCCCCCCCCCCGTTGCTAACTTTTGAACGACTTTATATTATTTCGGCGCAAATATTTGTGTGCAATTTTACTCTGACGCCCTCCACAAATTGGTGAAAATTTTGAAATTGATTATTTTTTCAAAAACTTTAAACAATTTGACACCTTATTCGAATTAGTTTATTAGAATGGACAAGAATTTTCAATCGTTTTAAAAACTAGGAAAAAAAACGATACTTTTTAATTTCAACAACGCATTTTCGGGAAGTCACGTGATTTTACCTACGGCTATTAATTAGCTATAGTTAAAAAATATGTTTTTCACTCTTTGCACATTTTTGATAACTCTTAAAATAAAGCTTTTACAGAGAGTTTGGTCTGAGTCCGAAGCGCATCTAATCAGCTGTAATGCGCGGTCGGTTACCGTGCACATATCCTGTGCGGCTAGCCGAAGTTATCATAGCAATAGTCTTATATAGTACACGATGTCGCATTGATTTTTTAAGACTGCTAATATTTAAAAACTGATCATACGCTTAGAGGATGTTTATACTGCGAAAAGAAAGTTGCAGATATTTAAAACACATGATTCACTGACGTTGTAGCCATATCATTTCCCAATATTTAATGAATATTGAATAAATTTATCGTATTGAGATAATAAGATAGTTATATTTTTAAATGATATTACGAACTAATATTTATACTAGATTAAGTTCTTCAAAAGATTAAGTTTCAATCTTATTCTACTATCACTGATGAGCAATTTAGCTTAAGCAGAAAGTTTCTTGCCGTATCGTGTGTGGAAACAAATAAACACGAATTTCCAAAATTAAAAAATTCATAGATGGCGGAGGTAGTGGGAATAATGCATGGTGGAAAAGCAATTCTTGAACGACAAATTAAGAACCAACGTATTGGTATCTACAGCGATAACAGAGCTGCTTTACTGGTCTGGGCAGTTGCAAAATTACCTCAGGAGTAGTACTGCAGTATCGTAAAGCTCTTGACGATATCTCAAAAGATAATGTCGTTTTCCTTGTATGGGTGAAAGGACATAACGGCAACTACGGCAATAAAGAGGCTGACGAGATTGCGAGACTGGCCTCCGAACAACCTCTCTGGGAGCCAGAACTCGTAGTTCCTACATTCCCGAAGACATTAAGCTTCATGCTATACCAAAAAACTTTAAAAAGCTTCACACGAAGATGGGTTTACACTCAAAGCTGTCGTCAAGCAAGGGCTGCTATTACGGCGCCCTCGCCAAAGACAGCCAAATACTGTGTGCAACTGTCCCGAAAGAACTTGCGACTAGTTGTAGGTATCTTATCTTTACATCCTAAAGCAACACACCCAGAAAATGGGACTGGCGGACAGCCCAAACTGCCGGGCATGCAACGAGAGCGACGAGACGGCAGAGCATGTCCTATGTCACTACCCAGCTCTCGCAACAACCAGAGCATCCAGACTTCTAGCGTAGTATGGCCGAAATCAGCAATAGTCCAGTTGCGGATGTCCTCAAGTACATCCAAAAAGTAGGATGACTTGGGTGATGTCCAATTTGGAGAGCTACTGGGCCCACCTATTGTGGCCTAAGTGCGCGTGAGGTAACTCACCCTTCCAATTCCAAATCCCAAATATGGCGTCCTCCAAAGGCTTTTGGCGATATCAAATTTTGCAATTCAGCCTATATATTAAAACACTCTTCCACTTTGTTCAACTCTGACTGCGTCGTGCGCCGCCTACTTTCCCTTCGTTGCCGGCTGCACGACCTGCGCCTCAGTTACGAAACCGCTTTGGCGGAAAGGTGTAGGTCCAACCAATTGGCGCGTAACTCGTCGACGGGACGTACTTTACATGTATTTTTAAAATATCATCCACGGGTTTCACTAGTTTCCTTTAAACCTTTCTATCAGACCCTGTTTAAGATTTACTAAATTGAGCTGGTGGTTAAATTCCAAAAGACCATGTCTAGCTTCTGCTTCCGGTTTTAAATTTTTGAAAAGGTTATTTTCCCAACGAATTATTAATATAAGGCCCTTCTACTGCAAAATCCATCTTTAGTTGATCATGCGTATGGGAAGTGGTTATCACCTACAAACAGATATTATTTTTTAACCGTTTTTTAGCTGCTTATAGTGACGTAACCAGTATTCTTTTTGCATGTGCTCAGCTTCAAAAACTAGATTTTTGACGTCTGAAAATAGCTAAATTTGGGATAAAAATATTTATGTTTTAAATGCGGCGATGGAATTTTTGACGTAAGAAATTCCTTTATTAACTTAAAAAAAAATCGCCAGGCTATTTAATAGTTAGTTAAGTATCAAGGAATGTAAGGACGTAATAACATCCGAGGTAGGCGAATACGAGCTGAGGCGGAGCCGAAGCTTGTCGCCTGCCGAGGATGTTATTAGTCGATACATTCCGTGATACTTATTAAATTTTTCACGCTACCGGCAATGTAAGTAGGCCTACAGGTAGAAATTTAATCATATTTTTAAAAGTTCGTTTTGACAGCTGTCATCGGAATTATTTTTTAAAAGCCCCATTATTCTAAGTTGTCTGTGCTTGTTACCATATCAACGAACAGTTAAAATCAACATTATTTTCCTAGGAACGTAAGTGACACTATTAAGTTCCGTCGTCAAGGGTAACTAGTACACGAATGTTATCAGCCGCTTACAATCCCGGTAGCCTACTTACATTGCCGGTAGCGGAAAAAATAACATAATTTAAAAAAAATTAAAAATTTATTGGTAAACTTGTTCTCCGAGGTAAATGAATGATTTTTTCACGTCTATAATTACATTTTTCACGCTCAAAATTATTTGTTGAAGTCTGAAAATAATTACTTATGGTGGACGAATAGCCTACATTGCAGGCTTCCGCCGCCTGTTGTGTTCCAGCACCCAAAGTGACCACAGCATGTCCCGTGCAACTGAGGACGAAACGTCGGCAGTTTATTCACCGATGACGCGGCTCACTCCCCGGAAGCCCAGATGCCGTGGACGAATAGTGGTTATTATTTAACTCTAAATTTGTTTAAGCGATTTTCAGACGTCAACAAATGATTGGTTGATGTCATAAAGCTGCTTTTCAACGGAAAACAATATTTATGGTCGGCAAAAGATTAGTTTAATTTACTAATAATAATTGAATAGTTTTTAAAATCGTATTTATAATTTTTAGACGTCAAAATATCATTTTTTGGCGGCAGAAAATGTAATTGTGACGTCATAAAACCAAGTATGACGTCAAATACTACTTATTGACATCACAAATATTTTTTCAAATATTTGAAGTTGCATGATATTTTTTGACGTCAACAAATTGGTTTGGACGCTGAAAACGCATTTATGTCGTATGTTCAATTAAAAAATACGTAAGGGTTGGCCATGGATAATAAAATTAGTGTCTTTGCATGCTTTAGAGGTTAACTGTCATCACTCTGTCAGTGTCACTACAAATGACAAAGCTTAATCTAAAAATGTTAAGTGACAGTATGTTTTGTTTGTTTAAATTCTAAAGCATGCAAAGACAGTAATTTTATTTTCCATGGCCAACCTTTCTGTTTTTTTACTTTCTCATACTTCTACTAAAGTAAGGAAAGTTATTATTTCATGCAAATTTTCGAATTTCAGAATTTAACGGAAATACGCGTTTTGGGGTCAAAGGAATAAAAAACAATGGTTTTTGAAAAATGTCTGTCCGTGTGTGGGTGGGTGCGTTCGTTCCCCTATATCTCCGAAACCCCTTGACCGATTTTAATAAGATGTGGTGTGTAGAATTTTTTTAGTTGCAGGTAGTTCTTTGTAAGGTCGCTAATCGGAACCGGAAACGGAAATTAGACCTGTTTTTTTGGGTATAGATTTTTATCTAAAAATGGTTTTAAAATTTTGAATACATAGCGTTGTAGTGCATCTAAAGAGAAATCAAATGCTTTTTTCCAAATACTGCATCTTCAAAATGAAGGCCGCTACGAATTTTTGAAAATTTTAGTTTTAATGCCCGACTACTCAAAAACAAAATATACGATTAATACAAATTATCATACTATTTGATAGCCATTAATTATTATCAAGTGATGTAAAACATTTTTGGAAACTTGAAAATTGTAAATACACTAGCGGCTCAAAATTTTGAAATTTCAAAAACAAATTCCACAAAAACTGCCCACACCATTTTCTTAAAACTTTCTAAACCAATAGAGCTTGCAATGAACTACAAATTTGTTTTTTACTTATCTCCCAAATTTTACTGACGCCCTGCAGGAATTTTTGAAAATTTTCAAATTGATTAATGATTTATTCGCAAACGCTGAGTTATTAATTTTAATCAGTTCGATAAGCAATTTGAAGTACTTTATTAGGATCTGCAAGAATTTTCAATTATTTTTAAAATTAAGAAAAAAAACGACACAACAACGTGTTTTCCGGCAGTTACGTGATTTTAACTACGTCTATCAATTAGCTCTAGTTAAAAAAGAAAATTTTTAATCTTTGCATATTTTAATAACTCTTAAAATAAAGCTTTTACAGCGATTTTAGTCCGAAGTCTGAAGCGCATCCAATCAAATGCGGCTAGATTAGATGTAAATGACTATCACTTCTTCACGCGAGAATATTTAAAACGTAAAGGTGTGGTAAAGTACCAGCGACCTGTTTCGCCCATTTTTTATTTAAACACGGTACTATACTCAATACTAAGTATAAACAAACATAATTGTTGTGTATGAGCTGCGTTATTGCCAATTTTTCAAGTAATTCGGCCCTCAAGCGTGTTTCTGTTAGACATCAAAAGTTTTCATATACCTACTAAAAGTATAGGAAGCTGTTCCTAAAATAAATATGTCTCATCAGTTATTTACAAAATCCTTGATATGTCAGTGGACAAACATAGTTTGAAAGAAAAATACCAAATAAACTGAATCAGCTATTTGTAAAAACTTTTATTTTTGGTAAAGGTGTGTACACTAACTAACACTATATAATCTTTTTCTCAAAAACTATAAATAAATTCCAGTTTAACAGCTTACATATTATTATTAATATTATTATTATTATTATTATTATATGGCACAGTTAAAAAACTATCAGGTATAGGAACGTAAGAGGTTCCTATCAAACAACCCTGGTTCAGACTATAAACAACTTATTTACGAAGAGTTTATTATTAAAGATTATCACACAGTAGAAATAGCACCACCTATATGTGAAGAATTCGTCCAGGCTATTAAAAATATGAAAAATAAAAAAGCACCCGAAAGTATATACAGTATACAGTATATTACAGTATAATTAATTAGTGAGAGGTGGCGGTCGATAACTATGCAGAAAAAAGATGGATAGAGGAAACGATGCCGGAAAATTGGACAACGGGAATAATATTAATCCGAAAAGCGGTAAAAAAACGATTTGTAGTCTACAAAGGAATAACTCTTCTAAATGTTACTTATGAGACACTGACACACACCCTAAGGAAATATTGGGTGACCTTAAACAAGAACTTCGGAAAATAGATCAACATATTCAGAAATTCTTTCTTTACATACTTTTTTCAATAATTTCAAACGCAGTTCTAACTTCTTAGGCGCAGAAAAACATAGAAGATTCGAAACAACATAAATTTTTAAAATGCACAAACATGACAATGAGCAAGACAGGGATATGCCAATTCCCCCTGATGGTTAGATTTTAATGCCTACCCAAGTTAATCTGGCCGTAATCGACAGGCAAGTTCCCCCGATGGTCACGTTGTAATCCTCAGTTAAGTTACTTCTTATTTTTGTCAGGTAAAACTTTGAAAGTGTTTAATATAATATAATTATTATTGTTGCAAAATTCACGTCTTACCAAATAAAGTAAATAAAATTTTAAAAAATTTTAAATTCCTAAATTTATAATACAGAGCAATCAAATAAAAACTTAATTGAAGTCGCCTATGAAGCAAGCACGTCATGTCGATGATTGCAAATCGTGGAGCTATTATAGCTGCGCGGTTTATTATTTTAATGCAGTTGCTCATATTTAACATTTATTAACAGTTAGCAAGAGAGCATGGTAAGTTATTTTTAATATTTATTATCTTAATTTTAGAAACGTGCATTATAAAGGTCAGTTGTAAACCGTGACCCATTTAACGCACATAATAGAACAAACATTAGACAGTTGTTTAGTTTAGTGGTAAAAACGACTGCTTGTGATCTGGTGACCCCAGTTCAAATCCCGTAACAAACCTGTTATTTTCTTCCTTTTTTACATTCCTTACTATTATGTTATCTTGCCCGACGTCTATAATTCATTTTAATTTTCTTATGTACTTGTTTTTAAAAAATTAATGTTTAATTTAAATTTAAAAATGTAACACAAACAAGCACCAGAATAATAGCTGCGTGTATAAAACAATGAAACAAACTGAAAAATCGGTGACTAGAGAAGAATAAAAAATGTAAGTGAAAAGATTCGCATGCATTAATAGTATGTAGTTGTCTACTAAATAATCTGAAGATTTAACCGAATTTGCTCCTTAAGGTCGAAAATCCATGAAATCCAAAGCGAAGCAGTCGCTGACTTCAGAGGGTAGAAGAGATGGTAAACAAATAGGTTTCACTGCCTTGATATTGTTTTGATAGTTCTAATTTCAAGATTTTTCTGTATTATGCTTATGTCAGATGAAACAAACAACGAAATGTACTAAACTCAGGAAAGATTGCATCAATTTCCGCATGGACTGCTCCCTCAAAATCAACAATGACATGTTCTGAAGCAAAATTCAAATCGAATTTTATGCACTTTTTTCCAATCAAATGAAAGCAAATAACCCTGCCCAATGATTTCCTAATCCCCCACTCTCAAGTTATCGTGGGAATTTACCTATCGGATTACGAAAAATATTGACCACTGGGGGAACTTGTATGCGCCCGGATATATTAGACAGAATAACGAGATCGTCTACGCAAAAGGTCCACTTAGGTATGCACTACGTCACAAATTTTACGATAACTTCCCGTAACATACATCAGTTAAAGAACACCACCAAAATAATAGTAAAACAAGCAAAAATAAGAGGTTCAGAAATTAATGATAAAAGACAATATACTGCAGATGTGAAATGTCAAGCAGGAGTTAAACGATGATGGAGAAAGGAGCTATTTAGAAATAAACCTACCTAACTCGGTACTCAGTCTATAATAGATATAATGTAAAACAGTAGATTAAAACAGAACATAGTAAAAACAATAACAGAAATGATGATGAAGAAGACTAGAGACCAAACATAAATATTGAGATTAAAGGGTTTATTAAAGAAGTATATGAAAGCAAGAAACTAACTAAAAAAATAACATACTATAACCCAGTGGTAACTAGAGGTAGAGGGGTTCTGTTGAAGATGATTTGATGACCAATATGAGGATTACACACATGAGAACTTTGGAGAAAAACAAGAAGGTACAAAGAATTTGTCAAAAAGAACAAACTCCGAACAGAGCTGTATCAGCAAAGATCTATTAATTAAGAAAGGCCAACAACCAATCCGTAAACAGAGCGGCATCTGTGAATACAATATATTGCTTCAAATCACATTCTCCATCAGGTCCAAGTAAAGACATAGAAACAATTCCACGAAGGGTCCATCTTCCGTTTCTTTGCATCAGGAAGCCACTTCCACTGTCGCCGTTACATGGACCAGAATCGTTTCTGTATCCTGAAAATATTACAAATAATGTAGTAAAGATTCGTTAACTTAAAAACATTAACGTACCTGCACAAAATGTCCTATTCGAAGTAAGTTCCCTAAACCCTGCATTAGATCTCAGACAATCTTCTTCACTAACAACAGGAAATGTTAGTTGCTTAAGTTCATGTGTGGAAAATTTTCCAGCTTCGTTTTTGCCCCAACCTACCACCGTCCCTTTCTTTTCAACAATCAATTTTTGATTTCTATCACCGGTCCACAGGCAAATAGGTTTTATTAAATTTGAGAATATGGCTTCTTCCCTTAAAACTATCACTGCTATGTCAGCATCTGCGTTACTGAATTGATAATCGGGGTAAACATGTGTCGATTCCGCTTGTACAGTTTGAGATCCATCGTTTGACCATCGCTGAATGTTTTCTCTGCCCAAGACTAGCCACAAGTTTTCTGGTTTTGTCGTTTCACTTCTGCTTCGAACACAATGGGCAGCTGAAAAGTATATAATTTTTAATAACGTATATAGAACAAAGAAAATCGATCTAACGTAAATGCACTTGTAATATTGGATGTCAATCATTCAAAGAACCGTTTTCACAATTTCTATGCAATTTTTACTTTCCTCTACTTTCAGTATAGGGAAGTATTGATTTCATGCAAAATTTCAAAGTTGAGATTTTAACGGAAATAGTCGGGGGGGGGGGGGGGGCGGTCCATGGACCCCAAAAAAGTAGTTTTAAAAAAATGTCTGTCTGTGGGTGGGTGTGTTACGCTCCATATCTCCGGAACGGCTGGACCGATTTTGATGTGCTTTGGAATGAGGGGGTATATCAAAAATTCACCGACAAAATAAGCTTTTAAAAAAAACCGAAACCGGAAGCGGAAGTTAGACATGTTTTTTTGGTAGCATTTTTTTCAGAACCTAAATTTTGAAAATTTTAATAGTGGAGATTAAAGAAGGCCTTAGGACAAATCAAACCATTTTTTTACCGAACCCTCTAGCTTTAAAATGGCGGCCGCTACGAATTTTTGAACATTTCGACTTTAACGCCCATTTACTCAAAAACCAGTTATCTGATTGGAATCAACTACATCTTGTTTGGTAGCCCTTCAAAGGTACTATATCATGAAATATAATTAATTTTGAAAATATAAAAACGATCGCAATGACATCACCCCAAAAGTTTGGAATTTTACAAAAAAATATTTCTCAAAAACTGCCCACACGTTTTTGTTTAAACTTTTAAAGCTGATAGAGCTGGGAATCTTCTACAATTTGTTTTTTTGCGCATTGCTATAATTTCACTGTGACGCCCCCTATGAATTTTTGAAAATTGAAAATTGGTACCCTTTTATTTATTTAACGGGGGGCAATAAAATATTTCTGTTAACACAATATAGCTCATCATTGATAGCAAAATCCGAATATAATAATATTTTATCGATAATTTCATATTTAGGGGGGCTACTGTTCCCCCTCCCCCCAAATTTTTTCGATAAAAAATTAAAAATTTGGTTTTTTGTTTTGTTTGCTCTAGGAGAATCTTTTTACAAAAAATCAAAAAATCGGATTTTTTTGCTCCTTAATAATGTTTTTGTTCTTAGAAGAATTTCACATACTTTCTACAGCAGTTGTATTCTTGTACTAGTCGTTTAATGTTCAGTGTAGGCTAACTTTTTTATTTTAATAGATAGACTCAAGAGCAAAGTTGTAGGGCAAATTCTTTTCGATTGTATTTAAGAAAAAAACTTGAGTTTCCAATTTTAATATGGCGGCCACAGTAAAAAATAACTTTTTTTAAATGGAAACGTGGCATTTTGGCTTTAAAATCAGAACGTTTTTGTTTAAACTTTTTAAGCTGATAGAGCTGGGAATCTTCTACAATTTGTTTTTTTGCGCATTGCTATAATTTCACTGTGACGCCCTCTATGAATTTTTGAAAATTGAAAATTGGTACCCTTTTATTTATTTAACAAGAGGCAATAAAATATTTCTGTTAATGTGAAATAGCTCACCATTGATAGCAAAATCCGAATATAATAATATTTTTTCGATAATTTTATATTTAGGGGGGCTACTTTTTCCCCTCCCCCCCAAAATTGCGCTACAAAATTAAAAAATTGATTTCTTCTTTTGTTTGCTCTAGGCGAATCTTTTTACAAAAAATCAAAAAATTGAATTTTTTGCCCCTTAATAATCATTTAGTCCTTAGAAGAATTTCACGTACTTTCTACAGCAGTTGTATTCTTGTACTAGTCGTTTAATGTTCAGTGAAGGCTAACTTTTTTATTTTAATAGATAGACTCGCAAACTCAAGAGTAAAGTTGTAGGGCAAATTCTTCTCGATTGCATTTAAGAAAATAACTTGAGTTTCCAAGTTTAATATGGCGGCCACGGTAAAAAACAACTTTTTTTTTAATGGAAACGTGGCATTTTGGCTTTAAAATCAGAAAGGTTTTGAAATTCTAAATACAAATTAATAAAAGTAATTTCTTGCTAAAAATAATACTTCTCGAGTTATTAATATATTTTCAAATATCAATTTCCGCGCTTCCGTTGATTCAGTCCGAATATTTTACCCAACCTTATGCTTGCAGCGCAGCGGTCGGTCTTTCTTCAACCGCTTGAATGAGAGATGTTACAACTTATAAGAACTATTTACTTTAACTAGTCGTGTCTAGACAGGTGTATATCGAAAGTGTTGGAAAATATAAAACAATGTATTTAAATGTATAGGAAAGTCCAGGCGAAGTGTTTCGCTCATTTTTCGTTACATTTTTCATATTTTTCTAACTCAAAAGTTCATGAAAAAATATAAATATCAGTAATCGTTTGAATTTGTGTTAACACTAAAAACCTTGGATTTTAATCGTTTCAGGTTAGTGTAAAAAATCGATTCTTATCTCTCTATCGGGAGTGTATTAAATAAAAATAGTTTATTAAAAAAGAAAATAAAATAAAATTTGAAAATATAGTAAAGAAGTAGTAAAGAAGAACTACGCTATTTATAATATCATAAGTATATTCAAACTATGTAGACAGAGGTTGTCAGATTTGCAAGGTAATGTTTTTAAACCGATCCTAATTTCGAAAGTAAACAAATAATAAAACGTGCACTGTATACAGTTGACATGCATACAATTTTGTATAATTCAAGATGTGTAGGTATCGTATTTGAATTCCGAGCGTACAACAGAATTCTATAAATAACCTTGGATAGCAATATTTGTGTTATTTAAATATGCGAAAATAACAATTACGTATTAAATTTCAGGGAAATGCGTGATAATTACATTTAACTAAAATGTTACAAAATAGGCGTTTTTTCTATTCGGAAAAATAAGCAAGTTAACACAGTTTTGTTGCATGGCAGAGGTTTTGTTCGATATCTCATTTACACAACATATTTGAGATACGTTTTAATTAAATGCTTGTATTGGATGTGATTGGTTAGTGTGTTTTTATTAGTTCGGCTCCTTTTATAAAGAAAAATTTTCTACTTTTCAATAGAAAGTCGATAGTTAAGTACCTCATTGGCCTTTTGTTTTTCTAAGAATATCTACTTTTTTGTAGATTAATGTAAACAACCATTTGCGGTTTATAAAACAATTACACAGAAACGCTAATCGCTAAAAAGGAAATTATTGATTATTCATTTTAGAAATTTATATATGAAACTTTAAGAAAAGGTGTCAAGAGAAAGTGACATGAAAATAAGGCATTCGAAACAGTTGAATAAAAAACTTCGCTATGTGGGAATATCAAAATATAAGCAATCATTACCTGTAAAATGGTATTCTAACAAGAAGTATATTCCTTCTTAGATTGTTTTCAAAATGTTAAATGACAGTCGTTACTACTTTACGAAATATCTAACTTTAGGGTGAGAAAACGATTCATTTACAAAATATTTTTTCTTTTCTTACTAGTCTATGAATTGAGTTTAGATACATTTAAAAACATTGAAAAACAAATTTCGCGCTACGTCTGTCTGTCTGCAGCCGAAAGTGACATAGCACTTTAACATGGGAAATGCGAAAATGCTTTACATTATCACCCTGATCAAATTAAGTGGCGGTTTCTCCATTGGGTCAAATGGTCATTGACCTCCCAATGAAATAAGAAAAAATAAATAATTACTTTTTTTTGAGTACATAACATATTATACACTATAACATTTAATACTTTATAGTTAACTTTTGCATGAGATTTCTATGCGAGAACGTTTATTAAAGAGCTGCCGCAGGATCCGAAAACGTTTGAATGTTTGAGTATTTCGCGCGCATTAAACGAAGCTATGCGAGGGTCATTTGGGTATCAGTCCCCAATTCCGCTATACGCCACCGAATAAAGCCGCCGCCGGCTTAAAAGGCATTTAAATGAATAAGAGTGAAATAGGAAGCTCATTGCGGTAAAATTCATATTACACAAGCTAAAAGAGGATAGAAGTATCTGCGTATTAAAAACTTCGGGGTCACGAAGCCACAACTTCCGAGAATTATGCTGTCAGATGTCCGTGATAAGCGCATGCCAATAGCCGCCTAATTTGCGGGATTCGCACGTACACGACGTAGTAGTGTGAAAACAGTTGTTGGTTGTGTAATCATAATTTTGGATTGTGAATGCCATTTAAGAAAATGCTTTCACTTGTTTCCACTGTCTGCTATTTTGTGATAATTCATTGTGTGATGTTGACTGCAAACATTTAAAAACTAAAATTCAAACACATTTTTTAATCGTAAACCACATGAAAAATTTTGTGCATTTTGACACACTGGCAATGTGGGTATCAATTTACAATAATTTTACTAGAGAGTGCTAATCGAAAGTGTATTAAAGACTTCAATGAAAATGTTGGTAAAAATAGGACATTTTGCCAACTTTTATGAATTAGTTAATGTTAATTATTTTGGGGTTACTTGTACTTAAAAAAAAATGTATATTATTTTTGCGTAAATCACAAATGTTTATGACGTTTTAGTTTACTGAAGATGGCTGCTTAGCAGCTGAAATGTACATTTGAACGTACTAATAATTGTTCTTGTGAGAACTAAAGGAGATTTCCTCATTATTGTGACACATTTGTAGAATAAAGAGCGTGAGCAATAACACTGAATATACCGTATAGATCGTATATTAAACTACTGTATATTTCAGGCGGTTTAAGCCAATAATAGCGCTGCAAAAAATTTAGCGCCATCAAACATAGCGCCCGACAAAAGTGTCGCCACTAAAAAATAATGGCAGGCAATAAACCGCCGGTAAAAATAACGCTGTTAAAAATGTCTCCGGCAAAAATAGCGCCGTCAAAAATGTTACCGAAAAAACTTGGGCCTGGCTAAATATGTCGCCGACAAAAATAGCGCCTCAAAATTACCACCTTAAGGAACATTGCCGAACAAATACTTTGCATTTTGATAGAAGTTGTCTTTAAGGTAGGTAAACAGGGTCAACGCCCATGGTCTGATGTTTTAAAAATTTGTGGCTTTTTTAACTTGTTGTGTGTCAAGCAGCTAACATATAAAATGCAAAGTAATTGTACTGCGATGTTTCTTGTGGCGCCCATTTTGAGGTGCTATTTTTGTAGGTGACATTTTGACCGGCGCTAATTCTGCCGGCAACATTTTTGACGGCGCTGTTTTTGCCAGCGCTATTTTTGACGGAGCTATTTTTGCCAGGACCATTTTTGACGAAGCTATTTTTGCCGGCGACATTTTTAACCAGCCTATTTTAAACAGACAATTTACAAAAATCAGGCATCTATAAATTAAATTGTTCGCACTGTAATTCGGTTTATATAGGACAAACAATTAGAGATTTTAATATTATGTACAAGAAACACGTACGTTGTTACAAGCATAAACATCCGCATAAATCCAATTACGCTAAACACTTACTAGAACAAAATCATTCAATGACATCTAATAACACCATAAAATGTTTACACTTTTGTGATGATAAACGTAAGTTAGATATACTAGAAGCTTTTGAAATTCACAAACATTTAAAAACTGTACCTTTAATAAATGAACAAATTAACCTCTTAAATTCACCGTAATTGGACGTTTTGGAATGAGAAATCAAGTCATCTTGACGCAGATATAGAAAACCAAGATCAAGTTATGCAGATTTATATCTCCGATAGCAACACCAACTGTTTACTCTTAATCTTGCCTTTGATAATGACGTGTAAACACGTTGAAATACGTATAAGGTTAAAATACAAAACCTGTTGAAGTTAAGAATTGTTTTATTTGCAATAAATTGAAATTAACTTCAACGAAGTAAAGCTTGAACTTATAATTAAAATTATTATTATTGGCAATGAAATTTTTCACACGCTTAGTGGTACGGGTGGTAGAAGGAGAAGCCGATTCCTATAAATAAAGAGAAAAACTACTCTTTCCGATTAGACAAAGATCTATACCAAGTAATCTTTTTCTTTTTCATTAGGTAATCGGCAAATTCTGAGAACTTTCTTTTATTGCATGCCATTAACGACTAATGAGGGTGACATTGCAGTTTACATTACATTATTGAGTTAAATGGTGTAACTTACAATCGCCCAAATTTTTAAATATTAAGAATTTTACTGATACTTCCGTTGATAACGTTACAAGGCACTACTCCGTGACGTCATACTAACTATTTTATAATTTATTACAGTTGTTTCTTTTGTAGATGCATTATTTTTCAAGAAAAAATTCGTTCAATGCTTATCAAGTAATACAAAAAAAATTTTTATATTTCATAATGTTAATGTTTTTTTTTAAAGAATCATGAAGCCGTGCGATTTATGTTTATTTAACGACCAAACGTATTTTTAAAAACTATTTATTTTAAAAATTACAGAAATGTCGGAGTTCAATCCGGCAGCCTACTTAATGCAAAGCTAAAATAGAACTAACTCTAAAAGCAGAAGATTTCACACAGGAAAGAAATTATCAAAAGAAATACAATACTCTTTATCTGTGCTTCTTCAGAGAATTGTTATCACATAACTCCTCCATGCCAAGAATCTTAAATATGTGAAGCAATATTTAAGTTTTGCATTGCAGCAGAGATGAATTTGGTACATTATCAGGTGTGATCGCTTTACCTTGCGATGTGTTTAAAATTTCAATTAATTTTGCTTTGAAAGAGTTACGTTTACAATAAAAGTATAATATAGTACATATGAAGATAATACTTAATAAACTAGCAATAATGAATGAACTAATATTTAAACCTGTGACCGGGGAGTTATCATTTAGTAACTTTTCTTTTTGATCACTAAGCTTTAACTGGTTTCTAACCAATTTTTGGGTATTGATAGGTGACAGGTCAATTTTTGAAATATTGATATTATTAGATTGGTGTACTCGCAATTTACCGATACTGGGTAATTTTAGAGTAACTTCTTTAGTAGAAGAAGATTTCATAGTAAACAGTAATTCATCGTGATTAATCAAAATTGAACAGTCTGGACTCAGATGTATTAGGTTTGACCCTGTAATTTCTTTTCTATTAGTAGCCTGGCTACATTGTATGTCTAAAATGGTTTTGGTAGGTGAACTAATTAGCCATGTAGCTGTGTCAATTTGTAATATCTTGTTTATAGTTAAGTCGAAAACATATGGCTGACATGTTTGATTATCATAGAAAGATAATAGTTGTGTTTCACATAATTTTGAATTTGGAATGCTAAAATGGTTATCTTGGGAACAAAAATAATGTCCTACGGAGGTTTGCTGACAACGATCAGTTTCAATGGGGACGCTGAAATCATTAGTGAATAACAGGGTGTTATAAGAGGGTACGACCATACGGAATTTACCATCTGTATTATAATATGCAGGAAAAGGAATCAATTTGATTAACTGATAATCAGAAAAAGGTTTGATTAAGGGGATTTCAAAAATAAACGTGAAGACTTTGTCTTTTTGATATATTTTTGTTGTAATAATTGATTCGTATAGATGAAGATATTTGTAATTCGCCGGATAGGGAAGAGATAAACTTTTTTTATTAGAATTTTGGAGTTGGGTCAGAGATTCGGTTATCTGGTTAAGGGATTGAATGAGGTCATTATTATCAACGAGGGAGAGGTGTAGTTGTTGTCCTTGGGCAAAAGTCATGGCATTTTCTAATTCGAGCCAAACGTTGATGAATAGTTGTAATGACTGAATAGATTGATTTATTATTGAATGAGTAGAGTCTGCAGTTAGTATTCGTTTGATTTCTACGTTGTCTAACAAAAATTTATTAAGGTTGTCATTTAGTAATTTTTGATTTTCAGAAAGATCATGTATGGTGGATATAGTATTATCAAGGATATGTGCCTGTTCTAACAAAACATTTTTTTGCTTTTCAGAATTACGTGTTAATTTAGATATCATGCTTTCGTAGCGTCGCCCGTCTTCTGCGTTCAGGTTACCTGTGACAAATTTAATGACAGTACCTAATCCGTCCACTAAACCTCGTTTTTGTCTAGTAGTTTGCATTTCAGGGAACAATTGGTTCAGCAACTGATCAGCTTTGTTAATGTATTGTTTAAGGATTAGTAATTGGTTATTATGACTTAACAGGATGTCTTTTAATTCTACAAAACTTCTATGTGACATAGGATAGTACTGGTTTTCTAAAAGGGATATTGATTTTATGAGATTATTTTTGAGAGTATGGTAATTAGTCAATATAGGGGTATAGTCGAGAATTTTAATTACGGTCCATTCTGATTCTTTTAAAAGAGCTTTACCTTTTTGTAGAGGGTATAGTCCAGGATTTTCGTTTAAAGTCTCTATTGTTACGTGGCACTCGAAATTCCGCCAGGTAATAAGGAAGAGGATGGTCGGCAGTGTCCTGTAAAAGGCATCAGGTCATTGGCATGTCTTTTCAAAATACTGTTTGTAGGGGTATTTCTAACGTCGTACGTGTCATGTTCATGAATTTTTTCTACGATGTAGGGACCTACAAATCTAGGCTCTTTTTTATTTCTTGCGTTAGTTTTAACGTAAACATGGTCTCCTATTTTGAATACTTTGGTTTTTCGATGTTGGTTAAATTTTTCATTTCGGCTTTCTTTCGTAAGGTTTTGTTTGTCATGAAGGGCGTCGTACAGATGTTTCATTTTCTCTTTATGGTTAGTTACATAGTTTTCGAAAAATGATTTTTCATAATCTAGGTCGAAAGGATTTTTATTGTCAGTGTGTCCAAATAGTATTTCGAAAGGTGTGAGTTTTAAATTTGAATGTATTGAATGGTTATATGCCATTACACAGTAGGGTATTTTCCTGTTTTCAGGCATTTCACCTAAAAGTCTATAGTGTTCCAAAAGCGTCGAGTGTAGGCGTTCTACAGGCGAATTTGACTGATGGTGATATGGCGTTGTGACGTGCAACAAAATTTTATGTAATTGCAAGAAATTAATTAGGGGTTGTTTGTTAAATTCGTTGTCTACTACTAATACATTAGGGGCGGTGTAAGTTGTAATGAAATAAAATAATCGATCGGTTACATCAATTATGTTACTAGAGCGTAATTGATAGGCTTGAGCAAATTTAGAGAAGGCGTCTACTAGAGTTAAATATTTTTGACCATTAATTTGAAATATGTCCATATGGATAGTATGGAATGGGCGATTAAAAGTTGGGGTTAACTGTAAAGGCTGTTTTATCGGGTTTCGATTGTATTTTTGAATTTTACAGGTTTGGCAGTTATTAATAAAAATTTTAATATCGTTAGTCATACCTTTCCAGAAATATTTACGTTGCAAATGTTCAACAGTTTCGGATATTCCTCGGTGGTTTGTTTTACCGAGATGGTAATTCATTATTTGATTTTGTCGTTCTTCTGGATTAATTATATATGTAACTTGTGTGGTACATTTGTGAAATTTGGGGGTGTTTTCGTTTGTAATTGAATTTACATATAGGGAAAATTCTTGGTATAGTGAATCGTTGGGGAAGTAACAATAATAATGAGTTTTTGGTTCACAATGTTCTATAAGCAATTCATTAAATTTAGTTTGTTTGTTATTAGGGTTTACAAAAACTGAATAGTGGGTAACTCCATCGAATTTTGATATTTGAATTTTCCTAGGTAAATTAGCTTCGATAAATTCTATCTGTTTATTAAAATGTTGTAATGGTTTATCACTAATGTCTATTACTGGTGTTGAGCTTTGTTGGGTGTGAATAGTATCTATTAATGAGTCATCATCGTTGTTTGGGGATGCTAGTGAAACATTTTGAGTAGGAGTTTCGAGGATGGGTATGTCAAACAAATCATCAATATTCGGCGTTTCTGACCGATTAGGTATTACACTGAAGTTGGGGGATGTCGGCTCAGGTGTATTTATTCTGTCTACGTCATGTATAATTTCATCAATTTCGTCAAAGATATCGTCATTAATAGTTAGCGGATGGATTTGAACTCGAGAAAGTGCGTCTGCTACCTTATTGGTTTTTCCAGGTAAATATCGAATGTCAAAATTGAATTCTTCTAATCTCAAAGCCCATCTCGTGAGTTTTGAGTTTGGTTCTTTAAGGTTTCGGAGCCATACTAAAGGTCTATGGTCTGTGAAAAGGGTGAATTTGGTTCCAAACAAATATGGCCTAAATTGTTTCGTAGCCCACACGATAGCTAATAATTCTCGTTCTATTGTGCTATATTTTTGTTCTGTGTCGTTAAGCGTACGTGAAGCGTAGCTGATAGGTTTTCCGTCTTGGGAAAGAACTGCACCAAGTGCAAATTTTGATGCATCTGTAGTCAATTCGAATGTTTTATTAAAATCTGGGTATTGTAAAATGGGTTCGTTAGTCAAAAGGTTTTTACAATATTCAAAAGAGTCTAGGAAATTTTGATTATGGACAATTTTGTTTTCTTTTTTTAGGCAATGGGTGAGAAATTTGGTAATTTTTGCAAAGTCTTTTATGAATTTTCTATAATATCCAAAAAGTCCTAAAAAAGATTTAATTTCGGTTCTGGTAGTGGGTAAAGGAAAATTTTTGATGGCTTCAATTTTGGAGTGGTCTGGTTTGACTCCATCTGGCGTTATTACGTGTCCTAAATATTTTACGGTTTTTTGGAGAAATTCGGATTTATCTAGCTGAATCTTTATGTTGGTGTCTTTACATTTCTGGAATACGTTTTTTAAACGACTAATGTGTTCCTGTAGTGAACTTGAGTATACAATAATGTCATCAAGATATACTAGGCATTGATTAGGGGTAAGTCCTGTCAAAGCAGTGTTAATTGCTCTTTGGAAGGTAGCGGGGGCATTCTTTAAACCGAATGGCATACGTTTAAATTGAAAATGACCTTCTTCTGTAGAGAAGGCTGTTTTTTCCCTATCACGTTTTTCAACTTCGATCTGGTGGAAACCAGAAGCTAAGTCGAGTGTAGTAAAGTAATTAGCTCTTCCTAAGTTATCTAATACTGTTTCTATTCGGGGTAAAGGAAATTTGTCATCGATAGTCTGTTCGTTCAGTTTTCTATAGTCGATAACTATTCGCCACTTCTGTATACCAGAAGCGTCGCGTTTCTTAGGGACTATCCAAATCGGAAAATTATAAGGTGATTCACTGGGTTCGATTATGTCTTCGTTTAACATTTTGTCAATTTGTCTTTTTACTTCTTGTCGGTGTACATGTGGGTATCGGTATGTTTTTGTAAATATTGGTGTGTCTGTCTTTGTCCTTATGTGGTGTTTAGTTAGGGTAGTTGAGGACAGAGGTATTTCAGGCGTATAAAATATTTCTTTGTATTCTTGACAAAGGTTTGTTAGTAATGCACGTTCCTCAGAATTTAGGTGGTCTAATCTTAAATTATTTTGTAAATTTTGAAAAAGCAGGTGTTTTCGTTGGGGTGTTAGATTGTCATGATTATTAATCTGAACCTGGTCTTTTGCAGAAGTATAATCTTCGAGAATGAGTGGTTGAGAAATAGTCAAAGTTTGGGGTTCGTTAGATAAATTTATTAGGCTGGTACAGAACCAGTTATTTTTCAATTTTATGATGGCTGAAGGCATTAGCACGTGTTTAGTTAGGTGTAATTTAGGAGCTAATTTGTAACCATCTTTTCCTACCGCAGGTAATGTAACGAATTTTTCTACTCTGGGTGGCAATGTGATTGATTTCAAAATTTTTTTTGAGGGTTGGATTTTTGAAAAATTGCACTGATTACGTTTTTGTTCTTCTTGTTTTAATTTCGATTGGTTATAGTAAAATGGTACTGTTGTTTTATCAGTTTGAATGTGCATCCATCGATAATCGATATTTGCGGGTAAATCGGCTAGTAGGTCAGTGCCTATTAGTCCAACGTATTCGGTATGAAAATTAAATAAATAACATAAGTGTGTTCCTTCTTCTGAAAACAAATTTTGAATGGGTACTTTTGCTACCAAATTGTGGTTAGTGGTCCCGTGAGACGTAGTAATTTCAAAGGGGTGTTCGAATATTGATTCTGGAAAATAAGTATTTACGAATTGGGGTGAAAGTATGGTGCGTGAACTTCCTGTGTCTATTAATAGTTTATCGTTAGTTTCTGGGATTATTATATATGGTAAATTTGATTTTGGATTAATTGAAAAAGATTCGACCGAGGCACTTATTGAAAATTTACGGTATCTTCCGTATATTCAATTGGTGGTTCGGGGTATTCAGGGAATGAATCTAAAGTTTCCTGTTCTGGTTCATAATAGTCTTGATTTAACATTTCGGGAATTTCAATAGTTTCTTGTTCGTAACAAATTTCTTGAAAATCGGGTGGTTCATAAAAGTCTGCGTTATACAATTCTTGTGAGTGGAAATTTCTAGACTGATTTGATTGCTGAAAATAATTGTTGGGTCTAAAATTTTGGTTAAGGTTTGAATTAAATGGTCGTTGGGGTTGAGGTTTTTGCAATTGCTGTGAAGCAGGGCGTTTCTGTATAGTACTTGTTTGCATCGGTTCGGGTCTATTGGTAGGTTGAAAATTACGTTTCGGGGCGAACACGTTTTGTCCAGGTTTTCCAAATTGTTTTTGCTCTCCGGGGAATCGCGTTGGGGGTTGGTTTGGATTTAATTGATAAGTATGGTTAAATTGAGGTTTAAATTGAGGTTGTCTTTGATTGGAAGAGTAATTTTGTTGGTTGTAATTAGGTTGGTGATAGCTTTGAGAAAGGGGATGTATTTTATTAGGTGTTCTTGATTGATTTTGAGCGAATGTGTTGAATTTTTGTTGCGGGTAAATATTGGGAGAATAATTTTTTCCTATTCCTTGAAAATAACGAATATCTAATTCATCTTTAACATAAGTTAGTGCTTGTTCTAAAGAGTTGGGTGAGCGACTTCTAATAAAACTACCAAGGGGTTCTAACAAACCGCTTGTAAAAACTTTTAATGCTAAATTTTTGGAAGCTACCATCTTGTAATCTTTTATTGCCTGTGCTTCATTTCCCAAAGATATTTTAGAATTTATTATTGCTAATAACGATCGAACTTTATTGAAAAAATCTACAGGTGTTTCTTTAGGGGATTGTCTGAGTCTAGTCATATCAATTTGAATATTTAATTCGGAACGTTGATCTCCAAAATTATTGATCAAAACTTCTTTTAGCTCATCCCAAGAGTGATATGGATGGCCAGTTATAATTTCGAGAGCAGCGCCTTTTAGGCGATTGCGGGCAGCTGATAAAAGTAATTTATTGATATACGCGCCAGGGTTTTGTTCTTGCCAAAATTGCGAGAAGATATCTTCTACAGCACGGATATATTCGCTTAATTCTACGGGATTTCCTTCAAATTTAGGTATTTCATTAAGAATACTCATATGAAAACCTTGTGGGTAACCATTAAATGGTTGTGCTACAGGGGGTTGTCCTGCTTGAGGAGCTACTCCTTGTTGATTATCCATTATAGCTAGTCTTAAACGGGGTGGTCTTAAAATAACTCGTTGAAAAGGTTGTGGTTCTAAATCGTTTATCTGATCAGTTTCGCTATCAGATGATGTGTCCGTACTAATCATTAATCACTCAAAAATTAAATTTTATTTTTATGTTAGTAAGTACTTAAATTATTTTGGGCAGGGTTCCTACACATAAAACGTGAGTAGATTCAGAAATTAAGTATACCTAGTGTATACACTGAATTGTCTCGCTTACCACGTTTTACTTGAACTTAAATTTACAATTCCTACACATAAAACGTGAGTAAATTCAGAAATGAAGTATACCTAGTGCATACACTGAATTGTCTCGCTTACCACGTTTTACTTGAACTTAATCTATTTTTATATCTATGTTAATATGTTTTAAATCAATTTAATAATCACTTTCACTTGATTAATGTAGTAAAAAAAAATTCTCTTACAATTTCATATTGATCCCAATGATCAGGATTGATCTCGATGATCAGGTGTTCGCTATGAACTGCTTTCCTGCAACCAGCGATGCTCGGTCCTGGGGCGATGCTTGTCCCTCTCAATCGGATTACTGGGTTACGGAATTTGCCGTCTGAGTTGATGTAGATTCGGGGATCCGACAATTAAGAGTTAAAACTCAAAGAGCTAAATTTAATTTTGATTTTTGAAAATTTTATAAAGCCCTTTTGTCAGATCCTACAACGACTGCGCCATTTATGTTTATTTAACGACCAAACGTATTTTTAAAAACTATTTATTTTAAAAATTACAGAAATGTCGGAGTTCAATCCGGCAGCCTACTTAATGCAAAGCTAAAATAGAACTAACTCTAAAAGCAGAAGATTTCACACAGGAAAGAAATTATCAAAAGAAATACAATACTCTTTATCTGTGCTTCTTCAGAGAATTGTTATCACATAACTTGCGTGAGCACGACCCCATGATTCCCATCCCACCCCCTTACCCGGGCTGAGCACACTAAGTGCTCTTCACCGGCCTAACATGCCCCACCCCTGAAAGACATGCAACCCAACATACACACCTACATACACCATCCATGGACCCGTCGGATTTAACTTATTCAGAAAAATTACCGACGAGCAGTGGACTCGAACCTACTGCCATTGGGAGTCTAGTTTCAAAGCCTGGGACTTTAACCACTAGACCACCCGCCGCGCCGGCCCAATGTTAATGTTAAACATGCAACAATGCTTTAAAACAATTTAAATAAAGAAAGGGTTTTTACCTGTAACCACGTGCTTCTGAGAAACCAAGGTGCTTCCACAAATAAATTTCAAGCCTTCGTCGTTTTGTTTAAAAAGTGCTGCTAACCACGGGTGAACGCCTCTTGCGACACGGTTTCCATTAACTAACAGCGCATTTGCGTTCACAGATATTCCACACACACCGGAAAACGGTTTTTTGACTATATTTGATTCAACAGTGGGCAGATCCTCCACTTCTGAGTCTTTGGGTGATTGGGTCGGAAGAAGATGGGTTTCTGTGCTGGGTCTAATGGGGGCGGCAGTGACTTGATTTTGTGGACGTGGTGTCACATCTCGATTATTAAATTGTAAAGTATCGCGTGGTTCAAATTTAATCGGCGACCAAGAATATCCACCATTTTGGCCAATGTTAGAAAAGACCGGGATGTTTGGTCGATACGATGACGTATAATCAGGATAACTTTCGGGTTTGAATTGTTCCGTGAAGGAATTTTGTGGGGTTGTTAAAAAGTTATACCCTTCTTGATTTGTATGTCTTTGATTAGGGTAAAATATGTTGTTAGCGGGGCGAAATTTATTATGTTGTTCCAGGAAAAGATTTGAACCATAAATTTTGCTGGGATTGTTTGGTGGCTGTGGATTGAAGTTAATCGACGGATTTGATTCTGGTGTATCAGGATAAGTTGTTTTACGTGTGACAACGTCGCTAATGAAAGGCAAATCTGATGACGGTGCCACATGATTTACCCCGGATCCCAAACTCGGAGGGACACTTATTGTTAATGTGTGCTGAAGATTGATTGTTGTCAACACGGAAACAAGATTCCCTAGAAAAAAAAAAATTACATATTTACATATTGTCTCACTATTTGCATACTGTTATAACATTTGTTAGTGTTTCCATCAGTAAATTTAACTAAATTTATTTCTCTTTTTTGCTTGATGACATTTTTAGATTAAAATTGTCACTTGTCTAAACTTAAAATGAAAATTGAGCAAAGAAATTCGTCTTGATTTTCCTTTTATAAATAAGCTTTCGTGGACGTTCCCTCAAAGTCTCTTCATAGTAGTATACATCTTAAGCATGCACGCTCACCCTGCGTAGCTGACTTCAGTGGAAAACACAGTGAACATTTTTGGTAAGAAAAAATATCAATTTTTTTACATTTTGAAAACGATTCCTTGGATTTAAAAGCACTAGAAAGCAAAAGCAAATTAGTCGGCCAAAAATTGTGGGGGAGAGACAACCCCGAAAATATTGCTGAACTTAAATATTGGGCTTAAATTTTATTCTGAAATTTGAGTCTAAATTTTATTCTACGACTCATGAGCAAGTTTGCTTAAACACAATGTTTGACCATTCCCCGTTCATTAAACAAATACAGAGCAATAAAAAAATTAATTGCAGCCGGCTATGAAATAAGACCGGCACGTCGATCATTAGTTTGCAAATCGTGGCTCTGTTATCCTTCTATTACAGGTTCTTACCTGGAAATTTCAAATAACATGCTGAAAGTTAGAGGATATATAATATAACCTGCGGGGTTGAGCTACCCATCAGGCGCGTCTCCAGGTGGCGGATAGGAGGACGGCCATGACCTACCCGGGGCTCTGAACCGGAGTCTGGGATTGGCTAGTGGCGGTCATAAGCGGTCCCATTGTGATTAAACCCCCGTATGGAACTGTGAAAGCCGTCGCCGCGGACTACTTCACGGCACACACCGTTAACCGCCTTTCACTACAACGACTCCGTGGGACATTGGGGAAACTCAAAACCATGGATAGTAGTGAAAGGGGGCACGGGGGTCTGGGCTTAAACGCCTGAACCGAGTGGATGAGGCACCACAATAAAAACCTTCCAACTCCCAGGGTATTGTGCGCGCCCATTGGGATGCAAGGCCGTGGGGAAGCACGGTCACTAGCGACAAACCTCGGGGCACCAGGCTAACCCTGTTGTATATAGCCTTCTATACCTACAGAGAGCACTGGGTATAGTGACCATTTATCTCTCATACTCGTGGGATCATTTTATGAATACTACTAAAACAAAAGACGAAACAGGAGGAGGCTCCGAAAGGAGGGATCCACCTGTGGACAATCAAAATAAAAAGGGAGGAGGTTCCGAAAGGAAGGATCCACCCGAAAAGAAACCCTCTGGGGCTGCTCGGCGCAAGCTGAAAAAGCTTGGAGGGAAATCTGCAGGGGCCACTCAAGGAACCAGCACCTTGACACCTGGGCCAAGCACCAGTAAACCGACGGGGGGCCAAAAACGGAACCGGTCGGATGGGAGCACACCCACTGAAAAGCAAGAACTTTTAAAAAAAGCAGAGAGGTAGAATCTGCTAGGTCGTTTAAAGACGCAATGACGGATATCCGGGTGGCTGTAATACCGGAAGGATATCCAGACAATATCATCAGCGAAGAGCAGGCGGGCCTGGTTAGAGGAACGCTTATCGGGAAGCTGGATGAGATTGAAGAAGGAGGACCATCACCCAGGTTCTCAGAACTAAAACTAAGAGGGGGTATTCTTCATGCCTCCTGTGCCGACCAGGCTACCAGAGACTGGTTGGTAGGGACAATTGGAGAATGCGTACCATGGGAAGGTGCGAAACTTAGCGTCATTGACGCCAAGGACGTACCTAAACCAGTAAGAGCCTTGACATGGATTCCGGGACCCCACGAGGAACCGGAAAAAGTGTTAAGACAGTTAAAGGTTCAGAACCCAGGGCTGCGAACGGAGACCTGGAAGGTAGTCGTTAAGAAGCAGGACCCGAAAGGACAGCAGCTTATCGTTATAATGGACGAGAGATCTTGGAAGAAACTCCAAGAAATCCAGTACAGACCCTACCTTAACTTCTCCAGGATACTGTTTAAAGTACTGGGACAAAAGAAGGAAAAGGAAGAAGAAAAGATGGAAGTAGTAACAGAGGGACGGAACTCACCGACACCTCTACCCGAACCATCAGCCACAACGGCGGTGGAGCCAATGGATGAAGAGGGGCTGGAAACAGAACCTCTCACCACCACAGAGGGATCATCGGCCTAAAGGTCCTTCAGGTAAATATACACCATTGTAAGGCAGCATCTGCTGCGCTACAAAATTACATTATGCACAAAAGCGTAGATATTGCTCTGATACAAGAACCCTGGATCTACAAGGGAGGTATCAGGGGACTCAGGATGTCTGGAGACTGGGAACTAATCAGCCCAGCCGAAGGACAACCTAGAGCCTGCATTATTGCAAGGAAAAAACATAATTTGATGCCGCTTTGGGGGCACTGTTCTAGGGACCTAATGGCGGCCACGATGAGAGCTGCTATCGGAGGGAGCGAGAGGGACCTGGTGGTCGGATCCGCATACCTCCCATATGACGAGCCAGGGCCTCCTCCAACCCAGGAGCTCAGAGGACTAGTCAGCACCTGCGAAAGCAAGAAAACCCAGATGGTACTCGGATGCGATTCCAATGCTCACCATACTGTATGGGGCAGCACAGGAACGAACAGAAGAGGTGAGTCACTCTTAGAATTCATTTTTAGCAATAAACTAGAAATAGCCAATCGCGGTAATGAACCCACCTTCGTGACTGCCACGAGGAAGGAAGTTATCGACATAACAATCGGAACCATAGTTGCTTGCAGCGTGATCAAGAGATGGCATGTTTCTAACGAGCCATCGCTTTCAGATCACAGATACATCAGATTCGAACTTGAAGCGCCACGGTGCGAAGCTGGGACATACAGGAATCCAAAAACCTGTGACTGGGGTCTATATAGACAGAACCTAGAACAGGGACTAGAGGACTGTCAAATGAGACCACAAACACCGGCGGGAATAGAGCTGATGAATGACTTAATATCATCAGCAAAAAAGGACGCATATGAAAACAGCTGTCCGCTAAAGGCGAGAAGAGAGAAACGTGGGTGCCCATGGTGGAACCACGATCTCTCATCACTTAGGGCAGAGACGGGTAAGTGTTTCAACCGGGCCAAAAGGACCGGTGAATGGGAGGTATACAAATCAGCCCGACTTAAATATGTATACGCCGTCAGGGCAGCCAAAAATAACTGGTGGAGGATGTACTGCGAGGAGGTCGAAAGAACTCCTGAATGTGCAAGACTCCAGAAAGCATTAGTAAGAGAACACCAAGGAAAGGTGGGCTCTCTAAAGAGAATACAGGGAGACTACACTGGTACCACGGAAAAAACTCTTGAGCTGTTGTTCGAGACGCACTTCCCGGGGAGTGTAGTCATACCAGACGGAAACACAAATGACAATCCACACTTGGAAGTACCGTTAACACGGGCGAACAAGGAGGACTGGAGGTTGGCGGATAAACTAGTTAATAAAACAAGGCTTACATGGGCGATACACTCTTTCAAACCGTATAAGTCATCGGGAACAGACGGAATATTTCCGGCTCTGTTACAACAAGGGCTTAATGTACTAGCCACGTCACTTTGCACACTATTCAGGGCAAGTCTAGCTGTTGGTTATGTACCACACAGCTGGAACCACGTTAGAGTAGTATTTATACCAAAACCAGGGCGTGAATCATACGCCCAGGCTAAATCCTTCAGGCCAATCAGCCTCCTGAAGACAATGGAGAAGCTGATTGATAGGCATATCCGGGACGATGTACTAAGGGATGCCCCACTGCATCGAAACCAGTTTGCATATCAAACAGGAAAATCCTGTGAGTTGGCTATACACGAGCTAACACACAGGGAGGAAAAAGCTATCAATAGCCAAGAAATTATGCTAGGAACCTTCTTAGATATTGAAGGGGCCTTAGATAACACCTCCTTCGACTCGATAAAAAGGGCCGTGGTAGGGCGGGGAGCAAAGAGACCCGTAATAAAATGGATTGACTCCACCCTTCGAAGAAGAATAACAACCTCCCTGGGCTCTGTTACCAGGGAGGTGTCCGTCACTAGAGGCTGTCCTCAGGGGGGGTCCTATCTCCCCTGCTGTGGTGCCTGGTAGTTGATGGACTCCTCCTGGAATTAGAAGAGTAAGCCGTGTATGCACAAGGCTACGCGGATGACTTAACCATATTAGTAGGCGGGAAATACGTGGGAGTAGTATCAAACATGATGCAACAAGCCCTAAAAACCGTAGAAAGATGGTGCAATAGAGAGGGCCTATCCGTTAACCCGGCAAAGACCTCTGTAATAGCATTCACACGAAAAAGAAACCTTCAAGACCTGAAGGGACTAAAACTATGCGGACAAGAACTGACAATGGGGAAGGAAGTGAAGTACCTGGGAGTCACTCTTGACACCAAACTGACCTTCAATTCCCATTTGGAGAGAATTTCAATCAAAGCGACACGGGCCCTCTGGGCCTGTAGAAGAATGATTGGCAAAACATGGGGCCTACAACCAACAATGGTGCTATGGCTTTATGCAAAGGTGGTGATACCAACAATAACTTACGCTTCTTTGATATGGTGGCACAAAACCAGAAACAAAGCTGTTGTGAGCAAACTCAGCAAGCTGCAAAGACTTGCATGTTTAAGTATAACAGGGGCGATGACATCGACACCCACTGCCTCAATGGAGACGCTGCTGGACCTGCCTCCGTTACATTTTGTAGTGGAAGCGCAGGCACTTCTGGCGTCATACAGAATGAAGGTGAACGGATACGGGAGAATCCTCCACAGAACAGGGGACCACACCGAAATCTTTGACAAATCGAATAAAAATAGCATACTAAATATGCATTCTGATAGAATTAATACCGTTTTCGACTTCAGAAAACCTTTCAGGGTACTAATACCTGAGAGGGGCGGCGAAGAAAGAAAACAGGAATTGAGGAGCCGAGGAGGATCGATCTGGTATACGGATGGATCCAAAACGGCAACCAGCTCGGGAGCGGGAATCTTTGAGGCAGACACAGGGGATAGCATTAGCATTAACCTGGGCAACCTCACTACCGTGTTCCAGGCTGAGATAATAGCCATTACAACGTGTGCACAGACAATGGTGGAGAGAGGATATGCAAATAGACAAATCTACATCATGTCCGATAGCCAAGCGGCACTAAAAGCTTTGGAGGGGGTTGCGATACACTCCAGAGTGGTTTCAGAATGCGTCGAGGCACTTGTGACACTGGCAGGACACAACAGAGTAGTTCTGGAGTGGGTGCCGGGACATGAGGGCTTCGACGGAAACGAAAAAGCTGACCAATTGGCGAAATTGGGAGCGGAACAACCTTTAGTCGGCCCCGAACCCACATGCGGGATATCATATCAGACCGCAAAGGGGACGGTAAAGGACTGGCTACACAGACAACACAGTATTCATTGGAATGACATTCCTGGACACAGGCAATCCCGGATGCTTATAAACAAACCATCCAGAAATAAAACAAAGGAAATTCTGCAACTGAGCAGGAAACAAATGAGGCCAATAATAGGACTACTAACAGGACATTGTGGCCTCAGAAGACACCTCAATTTATTGGGAGTGGAAGAGGACCCCACCTGCCGATTGTGCGGTGAAGAAGATGAAACACCAATTCACATCTTAGGTGAATGCCCTGCTTTAGGGGAAAAAAGGCATATGCACTTCGGGGTGCAATTTGCGGAACCCGATGAAATAGCGAAAGCACCCATCAACAGGATCCTGAACTTTATCAGGAATACTGGACTGATGGAGTAAAAGAATCTTTGGGGCACAATAAGCTTAGAGCTTCAGTGCGGTGGGCGTAGCACCACACCCAACACGAATTATTATAGAGGATATACTCACAGGCTCACTAGATACAAATCCTGAAAAGTCCCTCAACATCAAAATGCTTCAAATTTACGCTAGAATCTCATCCAAAACGCGAGTCGGTACTTTCTGGGTCACTTCTCCTCCACTCACTTCTGCAAATGCACTGCTACAGTTTTTAGGTGCGGCTATGGAGGGGGATTTAAATGGACTCTTTGGACTGGGGACGGGAATTACAAAACGGGGGAAGTACAAGCCTAAAACTTCAGATAAAGAACTGGGGCCTACTAAATTGCTCAAAATGATTTCTTGCAATTGATAGTTAGGATGCGAAAGAAACAGCTGTGAGTACCGTCGAAGTGATTTCTGCACTGGTCATGGCTGCTATAAAAGGTCGGTGGACATAGATAAGAAAAATGAGGACGAAATTCACCAACATGCCGAAGAGGAGCTGATGAATACGCACCGTGGTATGGATTCTCCGGTAACGAAGCGCCGCCGCGGCGCATTATATATTAATCTCTGTCATGTTTTATTATCTACTACGTATTGTTAACGTATAATTGCAATAAACAAAATTATATTGGTAAAAACGGTAAAAGATTAAAACTGTGTTAAACTTTAAGATGGCGGCGTTTGCCGGGGGGGGGGGGGGGGAGATTTTTGAAGGATTTTTTCAGGATACGTTTCTAGTGGCTTTCTAAACATATTCTCCAATTTCAGCTTGTTATTTAAAATTTCACTGTTTAACCAATTTTTATTCTAACTGACAAATACTCTTATCATAGTTGCGCGGCTTATTATTTTATTGTAATAGCTCATATTTAAAATTTTTAAACAGTTATTTAGCAAGGATTGGAATTTCTTTTAAATATTTTTTGAATTTTACAGATAATCATCGACATGCCGGTCTTGTTTCATAGGCGACTGCGATTAAGTGGTTTTTCGATCGCTCTTATATAAATGTTTGCCCATCCCGAGGTCTACAAAGTTTTAAAGAATTGTAATTTTAAAATTTCATGCTTTCAGAATTATCGTACATTAACATTATGTGCCGCTAGGCTATTATATGTGAGGCAAGCCGTTTTACTTTTTATTCGAGAATTTTAAATATGTGTCAAAATGTTAACACACTCATGTAAATAATAGAATAAAGTTGCACGTATATTAGATTGAATTAAAAATATTGTCAGTCATACTTTTAAATTAATTGGAAATATACGTGTCAGATGTAAAAACGAATCAAACTGATGCGCGACATAATTTTAATTGAATTAAAAATATGTTAGGCATATTTCAATTTTAATTTTACATATCAGTAATTGCCGCCATCAGGTGTAACATAGCTTAAGTAGTAAGATGGTTTTGCTTTCGAAGCTTGTTTGTTGTTCTGGCGTTACTTTATGACTTTCTTTGTTATTATCATCTACTGTGCATTGTTTTCCACTACAAAAGAGTAAATCATGCTTCAAGAGGAAATCTAACATCGTTTTGGTGGAACTTATTTATTAGATAGATCATTTTTGCTAGCCCGTGAACAAACCGACGAACGAAGGTTCTTAGACACTATGCTACTCAAATACAGAAACCTGTCAAAATAACTTATGTGGTATCACTTAAGCTACCTTAAACCAGATGGTGGCAATTACTGATATGTGTAATTGAATTAAAACTATGTCTGACATATTGTTAATTCAGTTAAAATTATCTCAGACGTATTTTTAATCCAATTTCACATACGACAGCCATATTTTTAATTGAATTAAAAATATGACAGACATATTTTAATAAAAATAAAAATAGGACAGCTTATTTTTAATTGAATTTAAAATAAGACAGATTATTTTTAATTGTATTTGACATATCGCAAATGTATTTCACTTATGTGAAAATCAATTTAGATGTGTGAAATTCTTTTTACGTATGTGAAATTCTTTTCACATATGTAAAATTGAAATTGTGATATGTGAAATTCTATTTCCGATATCTGAATTTGCTGACACATATTTAAAATTCGCGAATGAAAGGTAAAACGGCTTGCCATATCCAGGATGTATCCAATTGCGTGTTAACTATGAGGATCTCGCTTATTTTAAGAGATACAACGATGGTTAAATTAGAGAAAAGTTGTGTAATTTTATGCTGCATTAATAATCTAAAAAGATATTAGACCTATATTGCTTAGTTGCCGAAAGAACTGAAAAATACTGAAATTTTGGATTTTTTGTTTTAGGCTGTAACTTATTTATCATTTATGTTACATATTTCTAGTTAACGCATTATTAGGGCAGTTTTTTATGCTAAATCTAAATTTTTTATCAGATTTGGTATAACTGTTACCATTGTTTTAAATTTTTTCATATTTAAATAGACTTTTTAATTCTGATTTCAACGATGTGTCACACTTTGCATTTTGTGTAAGTTTTGAACATTTTATTACAGAAAATAAAAATTTCATAACATTACCATGGAAAGACCACGTCATTTAATTAATTCTGTAAAATAAAACAGTATCTTTATTTACTTTTACCTTTAGATACAATAGGTACGCGAAAATTTCAGCAAACTTTGTTTCGAGAGTAGCCAGCAGATTATGTTATTTTTTAGAATAACAAATGAATGACAAATTTTCTAACACAATTTACTGAAAATTCCACTTGCAGTTTTTATGTTTGCAACTGACATAATAAGTTTGAACAACAGTTTTTTTTTCAAAAGAATCATGAGGCCGTGCGTGAGCACGACTCCATGATTCCCATTCCACCCCCTTACCCGGGCTCAGCACACTAAGTGCTATTCACAGGTCTAACATGTCCCACCCCTGAAAGACATGCAACCCAACATACACACCACACACACCGTCCATGGACACGCCCCGGGTTTAACTTATTCAGAATAATTTCCGACGGGCAGAGGATTCGAACCTACTGCCGTTGGGAGTCTAGTTCTAGAGGTTGGGACTCTAACCACTAGACCACCCGCTGGCCCGAACAACAGGTTAAATAAATACAACAGATAACACTAAAGGTGCACTAATTCAAACAATTATTAAATAAATGTTCAAAACATTTGACACCTTTGTAAAAATGCTCAGAAGTTTGTCTAAAACAATAACTCTTTAATCTCTGTGTTAGTAACTGTGTCATTTTTTTGTTTTAAACCTGCTGCCTAAGCTCAAAACAAAGTTTCCTGAAATTTTCGCGTACCTAATGTATCTAAAGGACAAAGTAAATAGAAGTGGCGTTTTGTTGTACTTCCATCAGTTCATGGCCTACTAGAATTTTTTCAAAATAAATTAAATGACGTGGTCTTTCCATGGCACTCTTATGAAATTTTTATTTTCTGTAATAAAATGCTTAAGCAAAATGCAAAGTGTGACACATCGTTGAAATTAGAATTAAAAACTGTATTCAAATATAAAAAAAAAATAAAATGCCGACCATAAGAAAAAAAAAGTTGACAGTCGAAAATGAGCAATGGTAACATTTATACCAAATCTGATTAAAAATTTAGATTCAGCATGAAAAAGTGTCCTAATAATGCGTTAGCTAGAAATATGTAATACAAATGACAAATGAGTTATAGCCGAAAACAAAAAAATCCAAAATTTCAGTTTTTTCCAGTTCTTTCAGAAACTAAGCAAGATAGCTCCAATTTCTTTTCAGATTATAAGTGGGCATAAAATTCCACAACTTTTCTCCAATTTAACCATCGTCGTATCTCTTCAAATAAGCGAGATCCCCATAGTTAACACGCAATTTGATACATCCTGTATATGAACCATTTTTGAGTAAAATGACGTTAAAGGCAAAATATTCAAGAAACTCAATCAGACACTACTCTAAAGCTGGAGAATTGATAAAACAGCCTGAGGTCTCCTATTAGACACTCTTTTCATAATACTATTTTCGTAAAGAATGCTATTAAAAAACATGTCTAACTTCCAAATTTGGGTTTGTTCAAGCTTGTTTGCTCAATAAATATTTGATATACCTTCATTTAAAATTTGATCAAAATCGGCCCATCCGTGATATGAGGGAACGTACCACTCACCCATATACAAACAGACAAAAAAGTTTTGAAAACCTTTTTTAAGTGTTACTACACCTATATGAAAGAATAGGAAAGCCAAAATCTAAAATTGTTCAGGTACTTACTATCGATTGGATATCCAAAACAAATTTGATTTCCATTCACCAAAATTTGTATTATTTTTGGTGGAACTGTAATCCAATATGGAAATTCTAGCCTATAGTGTATTGGCTTCTTCTGAAAAATGGCTTCAATTATTTGGGAGCGTGGAGTAACTAATGCTATATTTCCGTTAAAACCCTAAAATAAAAGAAAAATTGTTATAATTTAAAATGTTTATTCCATCTCTTTTAGTCAATATAAAAAAGTATCCAAGTGAAAAGTAAACGCAGAGTGAAAACGCCTTTAATAGGTTTGTTTATTAATTTCTTAGTAGTCGTTATCATTACGCTGGTTGTTACGCAGTTGCAATTTTATAAGGTATAATTTAAAAATAAACGTACATACGATAATTAAGTTTTAATTACTTACCAGACGCGTGTCTCCAATTTAATTATTAAATGTGTATGCTTTGCAAATATATACCAAGGCAAATCTCTAAATTGCGACTGTATAATGTCGAAACTTTGACCTCTTGTAATTGCTAACAGCTAATTTTAGGCAACAGAGGGATGATCTTACACGAAAATATTTACATGGAGTTAAAACATTTTTGTCTTTGTCTTATCGGAAATTATTAATGATAAGTACTTAGAAAGTACTGCTTGTTTAGAATTTGGATAACAATTAAAAAAAATTCAATTCGTTTAATCCACATAAACGAATTCCAATAACTTTATTATAATAACACGTAACACGTTATTTGTCATTTTTCGACACAACTCGCATCAAAATTATTTTTTTCTACTTCCATCTTTAAAATGCCATTTATCGCATATGTTATAAAATTCCACAACTTTTCTCTAATTTAACCATCGTCGTATCTCTTCAAATAAGCGAGATCCCCATACAAAAATTTGGTACATACTGTATAGTCGAAATTTCGAGATTAATAAGTCAAAATTTTGTGATCATAAAGCCGAAAGTTTCGAGGTTATAAAGTCCAAGGTTAGAAATTTAGAGATAAAAAAGTCGAAATTTAGAGATTATAATGTCGAAGTTTCGATATTATGAAACGAATTGTATAGATTATAAAGTCGAAATTAAAAAGCCGAAACTCTAAGAGAAAAAAGTCTGAACTTAAAATGTTGAAACTTAGAAATTAAAGTCGAAATTTAAAGACATAAAAGTCGAAATTTCGATATTATAAGGTCAAATCTTCGAGATTAAAAGTCGAAATTTAGATAATAAAAAATAAAAATTTCGAGATTATAAAATCGAATTTCTGTTATTAAAATCAAAATTTCAAGATTATGAAATCAAAATTTCAAGATTATTAAATCGAAATTACGAGATTAAAAAGTGAAAATTTTGAAAATATATGTATAGTCGAAATTTCGAGATTATATTGTCAAAATTTAGAGATTAATAAGTCAAAATTTTGTGATCATAAAGTTGAAATTGTCCAGATTATAAAGTGCAAAGTTAGAAATTATAAAATCGAAATTTTGAGATAAAAAAGTCGAAATATATAGATTATAATGTCGAAATTTCGATATTATAAAACGAATTGTATAGATTATAAAAACCAAATTAAAAAGTCGGAACTAGAATACTTCGAGATCAGAATGTAAAAATTACGCCATTATAAAGTCCCAATTTTGATATTAAAAATTCGAGATTCTGAGATTAAACATCAAAATTTTGAGATTATAAAGTCCAAGTTTTGAGGTTAAATAGGCAAAATTTCGATTTTTTCATTGTAAGTCACGTTACTAACTTTATGTAAAAAAAAATTGTGTTCCTTCTACGCCTTTGTAAGTATGTAACGCATAAACGCATAAACAGATTATTTTATAGACAATTCCAAATTTGGACGTTTTTTGAGTTTAGCTATCCATGCAGCGGCGAGGCTTGTATGACTTATGCATGTTACTTATACTTTATTTTTGAAAAATTCCATTTTTTTTAATAAAAGAGAGAGCTAAACAGTTAAATGACTATCTGTATATAAAATACTTAATTACTTTAACAATATCTATTTATTTTAACCTTATACGTATTTCGGCATGTTTACATGCCATTGTCAAAGGTTATATGAAAAAGTAAACAGTTAGTGTTGTTATAGCAATAGAACTTTTTTACTTATCTTGGTAATCGTCTGCAGATGGCTTGATTTCTTATTCCAAAATGTCCAGTAGAGGAGAATTTAAGAGATCAATTTGCTCATTCATTAACGGTGCAGTTTTTAAATGGTTGTGAATTTCAAAAGCTTCTAGTATATCTAATTTACGTTTATCCTTACAAAAGTGTAAACATTTTATGGTGTTATTAGATGTCTTTGAATGATTTTGTTCTAGTAAGTGTTTAGCGTAATTGGATTTATGTGGGTGTTTGTATTTGTAACAACGTACGTGTTCTTTATACCTAATATCAAAATTTCTAATTGTCTGGCCTCTATAAACCGAATTACAATGCGAACAATTTAATTTGTAAATGCCTGATTTTAGCAAATCGTCTGTTTTTGATTTTGCATTAAACCAAGTGTTTTAAATGTTTTTAGTTGTTTTAAAAGTTACTTTATATTTATTTGTTTTGTTTATAATTTTAGCAATTTTTTCTGATTTGTCGCCAAAATATGGGATCGAAGCATATTTAATTGTATCGAACGAAGTTAGGGTATTCGGATAAAGAAAATTGCCAGGTTTGTTTAACAGATTATCAAAAAAGACAAATAATAAATCCAAATCCACAACCACCAAAACTATACGGTTTATTAAAAATACACAAACCCAACATGCCCATTAGACCAGTAGTATCATACATAAATGCACCCAACCATATGCTAGCAAAAATACTAAATAATATAGTTACCAGTATTGATTATAAACCAAAATATTCAGTTAAAAATTCTTCCGAATTAATTAAAAAGTTGTCTAACTTACATTTACCACCACAAAGCAAGCTAGTTAGTTTCGATGTTACTATTATGTTTTCCCTCCTCAAGAGTGTATTTGTTAAATAATATTCTTATTAACAAAATGTTGAGTTAATAAAACGGACTGAGTTGATTCAATTATTTGAACTTTGCACCAATCAAAATTATTTTACTTTTAATAATAATATGGGAAGTCCATTTTCACCTCTTTTAGCTAACATATTTATGGAAAATCTAGAAGATCAAATATTCGAATCAAATCAATCTGAGAAAGTTATATTTTGGTTTCGTTATGTTGATGACATTTTAGCATGTTTTAATAGTTCATTTGATTTAATTAATGAATTTTTAATTTTTATTAACAGCTTGCACCCAAACATAAAATTTACACTAGAAACTGAACAAAATAAGTCCATTAACTTTTTAGATTTAAACAAAAATTAATTCAACTAATAAATTTGAGTACTCAGTTTATAGAAAACCTACACAAACAGACATTACAATACCACACGATTCTTGTCACCATAAAACACATAAATTATCAGCATACAGGTCCCTGATACATAGCGCTTTGACGGTCCCTTTAGATGAAATTAATTATAATAGAGAAATTTCAATTATTAAACAAATTGCATACAGTAATGGTTATAATACTAAACTTATTGATACCTTAATTAAAGAAAAAGATTATAAATTAGCCATTCAAAAAATTTATCCGAATACCCTAACTTCGTTCGATACAATTAAATATGCTTCGATCCCATATTTTGGTGACAAATCAGAAAAATGAGCGAAACACTTCGCCTGGACTTTGCTATACTTATAAAATAACATTGTTTTATATTTTCCAACACTTTCGATATACACCTGTCTAGACACGACTAGTTAAAGTAAATAGTTCTTATAAGTTGTAACATCTTGAAGCGGTTGAAGAAAGACCGATCGCTGCGCTGCAAGCATAAGGTTGGGTAAAATATTCAGACTGAATCAACGGAAGCGCGGAAATTGATATTACAAAAAATATATTAATAACTCGAGAAGTATTATTTTTAGCAAGATATTACTATTATTAATTTGTATTTAGAATTTCAAAACCTTTCTGATTTTAAAGCCAAAATGCCACGTTTCCATTTAAAAAAAAGTTATTTTTTACCGTGGCCGCCATATTAAAATTGGAAACTCAAGTTTTTTTTTCTTAAAAACAATCGAGAAGAATTTGCCCTACAACTTTGCTCTTGGGTTTGCGAGTCTATCTATTAAAATAAAAAAGTTAGCCTACACTGAACATTAAACGACTAGTACAAGAAGGGAGTAACTAGAGTTCCGAACGTTCGGATCCCTTGAAGTAAATACATCAGTTCCGAACGTGAATCAGTGAGTGAATGCAAATTTGTCTTCGTATTTTTTCTTTAAAAATATAACTGCTATTAACAAATAACCTCGCATAAACAGCAAAACGCAAAAGCAGTGTTTTAAAAAAAACTATAAAATAAAAAAAAATTTTTGGCCCCAACCGAGGCTCGCCCCACAACTACTTATGCAGTAAAACGGCAGTTCACTCGAACACACCCGCATATCCATCCATGCTATTGCGAACCTGCCCGTTATCGTTAAATAAGTGCCTATTGAATGCGTACGTAATAGAAATGCATAGAACGTTCAGAACTCTAGTCACTTCCGTACAAGAATACAACTGATGTAGAAAGTATGTGAAATTCTTCTAAGGACAAAAAGATTATTAAGGGGCAAATAATTCGATTTTTTGATTTTTTGTAAAAAGATTCTCATAGAGCAAACAAAACAAGAAACCAAATTTTTAAGTTTTTATCAAAAAAATTTGGGGGGAGAGGGAATAGTAGCCCCCCTAAATATTAAATTATCGAAAAAATATTATGATATTCGGATTTTGCTGTTAATGATGAACTATATTGCTTTAACAGAAATATTTTATTGCTCCCCGTTAAATAAATAAAAGGGTACCAATTTTCAATTTTCAAAAATTCATAGAGGGCGTCACAGTGAAATTATAACAATGAGCAAAAAACAAAATTGTAGCAGATGCCTATCTCTATCAGCTTAAAAAGTTTAAACAAAAACGTGTGGGCAGTTTTTGAGATTCTTTTTTTGAAAATTTCAAAAATTTTGGAGTGGTGCCATTGAGATCGTTTTTATATTTTCAAAATTAATTATATTTCATGGTATAGTACCCTTGAAGGGCTACCAAACGAGATGTAGTTGATTCCAATCAGATAACTGGTTTTTGAGTAAATGGGCGTTGAAGTCGAAATTTTCAAAAATTCGTAGCGGCCGCCATGTTGAAGCTAGAGAGTTCGGTAAAAAATCGTTTGATTTGTCCTAAGGCCTTCTTTAATCTCCACTATTAAAATTTCCAAAATTCCGTTTCTGAAAAAAATGCTACCAAAAAAACATGTCTAACTTCCGCTTCCGGTTTCGGATTCTTTTTAAAAGCTTATTTTGTCGATGAATTTTTGATATACCTCCTCATTCCAAAGCACATCGAAATCGGTCCAGCCGTTCCTGAGATATGAGCGCTACCCAGACACACACCCACACACACACCCACCCACAGACAGACATTTTTTAAAAAACACTTTTTTAGGATCCTGGAAGCCCAAAACATGTATTTCCGTCAAAATCTCGATTTTGAAAATTTGCATGAAATCAATACTTCCCTATACTGAAAGTATAGGAAAGTAAAAATTGCTAAAATTATAAACAAAACAAATAAATATAAAGTAAGCTTTAAAACAACTAGGAACATCTTAAACACTTTGTTTAATGCAAAATCAAAAACAGACGATTTGCTAAAATCAGGCATTTACAAATTAACTTGTTCGCATTGTAATAAATCCAATTACGCTAAACACTTACTAGAACAAAATCATTCAATGACATCTAATAACACCATAAAATGTTTACACTTTTGTAAGGATAAACGTAAATTAGATATACTAGAAGCTTTTGAAATTCACAAACATTTAAAAACTGTACCGTTAATGAATGAGCAAACTGATCTCTTAAATTTCACCTCTATTGGACATTTTGGAATAAGAAATCAAGTCATCTGCAGACGATTACCAAGATAAGTAACAAAGTTCTATTGCTATAACAACACTAACTGTTTACTTTTTCATATAACCTTTGACAATGGCATGTAAACATGCCGAAATACGTATAAGGTTAAAATAAATAGATATTGTTAAAGTAATTAAGTATTTTATATACAGATACTCATTAAATATGGACTTTAACGAAGTAAAGCTGGAATTGATAAATAAAGCTAAACAGTTATTTTTATCAAATCTCGGAGTAGATTTTTTCACGATAATTATCATTACTAATATATCTCAAAACATAATCTTTACGTCTTATTGTACTATCGTCGATATTGAATGTCCAAATAACAATTGCGAAATTTCAAATAGGACTAAGTAACAAGATAGCTAGAAAGTAGAGTAAAATTTAAATTAGCACAATTATTACTTGAAAAATTTTTTTAGTAAAAACCACACAGATTTTTTTCAGAAATTAATAAACATACCTGTACTGTGTTTCCAACGGATAATTGAACTTCTAATAGAAGAATGTTATTATAACTACTTGGACTAGAAACTTCGATGAAACCATATAAATCATTATTTGTATTATCGAAGCTGTACTCGAAAACGTTAGGACACGGACTTTCTGGTACACTATCTGTTATCGCGTTGAATGATGTGGTAATGGTTAAACATGTACAAATGATTAGCAATAAATACTGATTATTTAAACAACTCATTGTCACTGTATTGGCAAACTTGCACACAGCCCACGATTTTTTTTAAAAACGTATTCTTTTTTGTTTGGGTACGTCGTTGAAGATTTACGATTTTATTTTAACGTTGGTTCAATTAAATTAAACAAATCTATAATCTTTAACCTAACTTTTACAACGATTAATTTTTGTTTTGTTTATTAACTGTATTATAATTTAAAAAAAACAACAGTTTAACACTTTCGTTGAAATTCGCGCTTGTCTTTCTAATTATTTCAATAAAAAGAAAATTTGTTCACTTAAATATTAAGCACTAATCAAAACTTTTGTTATTTGTCCGACTGTTATCATAGTTGCATAAATAAAATAATTTTCACATCCTTCGATGTCCGAGGTTTGTAAGGAACTGAGTGTTCAATCACTTCCAACAGCGACTGTCAACAATCTTGACCACAGACAGACAAGCCTCCTCTGCTAAATGTTAAAATTGCAAGCGAATAAAGGCTTATGCGGATATGATAAGAGAGAGCGAAAAGGAAAATTAGTCCAGTATTGGTAATGAATAATGGGTTTAATCTGTAGTCATCGCAAATGTTGTTGGGGAAACCCCTCAGTCCTTTCCCCCGCCCACTTTTTATTGGCGTGCCGTTGAAAATATCAATTTATTTTATTGTAATGATAATGTGATATTGTCAGTAGCTTTGGAATTTCTTTGATGCAAAGGGGATTTCGTGGTTTCCTTTTTTACTCGAGTTTTGCGGTTGACCAGGATGTAAAAATTAATTATAGTTTATATTCATTATTTACTAATCATCATTCATTATCTGTTTGTATTGTTATTAATTAAAAGTGTGTTTATTTTTTTGTAAATCTGAATAATCAAATGCGAAAATCAATATACGTATTTATGCTTTATATTACCAATTTTTGACATCAATAGTTAAAAATCTGAAAAACTTACAGCAATGTTTTATCTGATTTTTTTGGTTATACCATATCTTTAAAAAAACAGAACATAAAAACATTAGACTGTAAGGCAGTACATTAAGTACATGCAATTATCAAAAAACATACTTTTTCTATTTCCTGTTGACAACCACAGAAATTACCACAAAAACACACCACCAATCGAGGTTATTGCTGCATCATTGTCTCCCGGATAATTACTGAAGCAAAATATGCCATTCTAGGCTGCTAATGTAAGTGTTTTTTCAACCTCAAAACCTATTACAAAGAAGATTTTTGAACTCGGACTACTTTCTAAATGAAGTAGCCATGGATTTAGAAGGAAACACCCGTCATGTTACTATTGTAGCAAATGTTTAAAAATGCTAAATGTAAAATTATTAAATGTAATAATGTTAAAATATCATTAAATACAAATTTCGTTCTTTGCTTGAAGTGCAATAACAAGTTACATTATCTAAATTTTAAGAACAATAATTAACTTTAAAAAAAAAAGAAAACCGACTTCAAATAAAAACACAAAAGTAACAACTAAAAAGCAAAAAAAAATGTTTTTTAAACAACAGTTTAATACTTATTTGTTGTTCCGTTTAATGTAATTAAGAAATTGTTGTTTATTATATAATTATTAATTGTTTTATAATTTTTAAGTCGGTGCCATGTTAAACATAAAAAAAAATTATATACCATGCTGCAATAACAAATTAGATTCGAATTTTTATGTTTTACTTGGCACCGATTTAAAAATTATAAAACAATTAATAATTATATAATAAACAACAATTTCTTAATTACATTAAACGGAACAACAAATAAGTATTAAACTGTTGTATAAAAAACATTTATTTTTTGCTTTTTAGTTGACTTATGTCACTTTTGTGTTTTTATTTGAAGTCGGTTTTCTTTTTTTTTTTTTAAAGTTAATATTTTACAATTTTAAGTGATGGGTAGACCTAGTAAGGATGCTTCGCGAATGAGGAAACGACGGCTAGTTGAAACGGAAGATGAAATACGGAAACACTAAAAAGTCGGTTAAAAAAAATAGATTTTGAGGAGTATCTTCGAAGTTTAAGCTCCAATACCAATAAAATTACAATGGGACCACCTTGGAACTATACTGAACCCAACGGAAAAAGAATCATTAAAATCGGTTCATAAACAAACAGTATAAAGCGAAAACTTAAAGCGAAAACTTAAGTTCACTTTTTATACGAAAAAATATTCTTAGTTTATTGTAAAAAAAACAATTCTTAACTTCAACAGGTTTTTTCTTTTAGCTTTATAGGTATTTTAACGTGTTTACACGTCATTATCAACAGCAAGATTAAAAGTTAACAGTTGGTGTTGCTATAGGAACAAGAAATAATTCTAACTTGATCTTGGTTTTCTATATCTGCGTCCCGATGACTTGATTTCTCATTCCAAAACGTCCAATAATAGTGAATGTAGGAGATCAATTTGTGCATTCGTTAAAGGTGCAGATTTTAAATGTTTGTGAATTTTAAATGCTTCTAGTATATCCAACTTACGTTTGTCATCACAAAAGTGTAAACATTTTATAGTGTTATTAGATGTCATTGAATGATTGTGTTCTAATAAGTGTTCAGCGTAATTGGATTTATGGGGGTGTTTATACTTTTGTAACAACGTACGTGTTCCTTGTACCTAATATCAAAATTTCTAATTGCTTCTCCTATATAAACCGAATTACAGTGTGAGCAATTTAATTTTAGTAAATTGTCTATTTTTTCTTTAGCATTAAACAAAGTGTTTAAAATGTGTTTTGTTGTTTTAAAAGTTATTTTTCATTTATTTGTTTTGTTCATAATTTTGGAAATTTCCTCTAATTTATTGCCAAAACATGGGATTGAGGCGTATTTCATTTTATCTGATGAAGTAGTTGGATAAATTTTCTGAATAGCTAGTTTATAATTTTTTTCTTTTTCTGCACTGTCATTTTTGTATTACTTTAAACATGCCTTAAATTAAGCAAATAGACTGAATGTTTGACCACACTGCATAGTGTATAGTTAATAATACACAATTACGCACACACTTCAAAAAATTACGGAAATAATTCATACACAAACAAAATCGTCAAACTGAACTGAACATAACCTCAATCATCATTACGCTAAAGTAAACTTCAAACACGATTCAGACAAAATTTAGCCTGTATATTGAAAATATCTACCGGCAAGCAATCCGTGCACGCCAAAAACTTACGTCATATCCCTCACGACATCTCGCCTGCACGCAGTTCTTTTTTCACTTTGTACACGTTAACGTGTCGCTACTTACAGTGTAAATTGCTCGACAGCAATTCTTCCATCGTAATTGTTCGAAAAACAGTTTTCCGACGCAGCAATTGCTTGAAACGACAATTTTTCGTAAAACACTTGTTCAACAACAATTTTTCGTAAAACAATAATTCTAACAGCAATTGTTTGCAAAACCATTTTTTGACTCAGCAGTTGTTTGAAATCACAATTTTCCGAAGAAATGTTGTACAGCAATTTTTCGAAAAGCAGTTATTCGACAAAGCAATTATTCGAAACGACAATATGCTATACTACAAACCTACTGTAATTGTGTTGATCTTTTTTGAACTAGTCAATAGAATACAGGGTATTCCATACATAGATTCCATTTTTCTAAGCATTTTAACAAACGAATATGCAAATATGTACAACATTAGCAAAATCAGAAAACGTTCAGCTTTGATAAACCAAAAAATGCAAGTCTATCAGTCCATTAATAACAAACTTTTGTAGTAAGGGAATTATGGGCAAAATATATAATTTTGATGTTTTAAAAATACGATAAACGTTTGAGAAACGTAATATTTGGCAAGCTGCCGAAAAATTGCTTTTCGATAACTTTCTGCCGAACAAATGTTTTTTGAAAAATTGTAGTTTCGACCAATTGCTGTGTCGACAAACTGTTTGTCGAACAATTAATGTCGAATCATTATTTTTCCAAAAATTGCTGTAGAACAAACGCTTTTTGAAAAACTGTCGTTCAAACAATTGCTGTGTCGACAAACTTTTTTAAACAGTCGATGTCGAATAATTGTTTTGCCAACAATTGCTGTAAAACAAATGTTTTTCGAAAAATTGTCGTTTCCAACAATTGCTGCGTCGACAAACTGTTTTTTCTAAAAATCGCTGTAGAACAAACGTTTTCCCAAAAATTGTCGTTACGAACAATTGCTGCGTCGGAAAACTGTTTTTCGAACAAGTGTTGTTGCAAAAATTGCTGTAGAACAATTATTTATCGAAAAATTGTCTTTTCGAACAATTGCTGCGTCCAAAAACTGGTTTTCGAACAATTTCTGTTGTAAAATTGCTTTTCGATAACTTTATGCCGAACAAATGTTTTTTTAAAAATTGTAGTTTCGACCAATTGCTGTGTCGACAAACTGTTTGTCGAACAATTAATGGCGAATCATTATATTTCCAAAAATTGCTGTAGAACAAACGCTTTTTGAAAAACTGTCGTTCAAACAATTGCTGTGTCGACAAACTTTTTTAAACAATCGATGTCGAATAATTGTTTTGCCAACAATTGCTGTAAAACAAATGTTTTTCGAAAAATTGTCGTTTCCAACAATTGCTGCGTCGACAAACTGTTTTTTCTAAAAATCGCTGTAGAACAAACGTTTTCCCAAAAATTGTCGTTACGAACAATTGCTGCGTCGGAAAACTGTTTTTCGAACAAGTGTTGTTGCAAAAATTGCTGTAGAACAATTATTTATCGAAAAATTGTCTTTTCGAACAATTGCTGCGTCCAAAAACTGGTTTTCGAACAATTTCTGTTGTAAAATTGCTTTTCGATAACTTTCTGCCGAACAAATGTTTTTTTTTAAATTGTAGTTTCGACCAATTGCTGTGTCGACAAACTGTTTGTCGAACAATTAATGGCGAATCATTATATTTCCAAAAATTGCTGTAGAGCAAACGCTTTTTGAAAAACTGTCGTTCAAACAATTGCTGTGTCGACAAACTTTTTTAAACAATCGATGTCGAATAATTGTTTTGCCAACAATTGCTGTAAAACAAATGTTTTTCGAAAAATTGTCGTTTCCAACAATTGCTGCGTCGACAAACTGTTTTTTCTAAAAATCGCTGTAGAACAAACGTTTTCCCAAAAATTGTCGTTACGAACAATTGCTGCGTCTGAAAACTGTTTTTCGAACAAGTGTTGTTGCAAAAATTACCGTAGAACAATTAATTATCGAAAAATTGTCTTTTCGAACAATTGCTGCGTCCAAAAACTGGTTTTCGAACAATTTCTGTTGTAAAATTGCTTTTCGATAACTTTCTGCCGAACAAATGTTTTTTTAAAAATTGTAGTTTCGGCCAATTGCTGTGTCGACAAACTGTTTGTCGAACAATTAATGGCGAATCATTATATTTCCAAAAATTGCTGTAGAACAAACGCTTTTTGAAAAACTGTCGTTCAAACAATTGCTGTGTCGACAAACTGTTTGTCGAACAATTAATGTCGAATCATTATTTTTCCAAAAATTGCTGTAGAACAAACGCTTTTTGAAAAACTGTCGTTCAAACAATTGCTGTGTCGACAAACTTTTTTAAACAATCGATGTCGAATAATTGTTTTGCCAACAATTGCTGTAAAACAAATGTTTTTCGAAAAATTGTCGTTTCCAACAATTGCTGCGTCGACAAACTGTTTTTTCTAAAAATCGCTGTAGAACAAACGTTTTCCCAAAAATTGTCGTTACGAACAATTGCTGCGTCGGAAAACTGTTTTTCGAACAAGTGTTGTTGCAAAAATTGCTGTAGAACAATTATTTATCGAAAAATTGTCTTTTCGAACAATTGCTGCGTCCAAAAACTGTTTTTCGAACAATTTCTGTTGTAAAATTGCTTTTCAAACAAAAAATTGCTGTCAAACAATAAACTTCTGCCAAACAATTTACCAGACTAAGTATTATATGATGTAAATATAAACATAAATGGTACCATTATGCGCCAGCGTTTCCAAGAGTGAGAATTTTGGACTACCCCTCTCGTGGTTAACCAGTCAGAAAAATTCCCCGTGATCCACCCCTTGCAATACAACGCACAAAACATAAAATGTCGGTATGGAGACATTTCCAATTTACATTCATGAAGCTTGTGTCACTCTTATCGCAACTTTTCATAATATTAAACTTATTTTTCCCTTTTGTTGGTGCCGAAGGGTTGGTGCCGAAGGGTTGCTCCGACATTTCACGCTGCTAAACTTTGCTTAGGACCATTTTTTGTGCAAGCGTTCGCGACATATTCGCGAAAAAATTCCTTTTCACCTCATTTTTACAAAATGACGGCCGAAGATCATAACGGATTATTAGGGACTTTTAATACATTAAACAAATAGCAAAACTGAGCATCTCTCCTAAAAATGAATTTTTCCGCTATTTGAGGCAAAAACTTCTAATTTTACTGTTGTCCTATAATTGTTTAAATGTTTCATAACAAAATTTGACAATCAAAAACAAAATGGCGATTCATAGCTCAGTATGAAGAATTTTTATTTCAAATTTAAATCATACAAATCATTTTTAAATTAATAAAACTGAGAATAATCCTTAAAACGCGTTGAGTGTTGGCTTTTACTGGCAGGAGTAAATAGACCTAGTAACAGAGCAACATATTTCATAGTTTGTAGTCTAAACATTACGAAAACCTTATGTTTACTGGCAGTTCTGACATAGAACGAATCGGTTAGTTTGTTTAACTGCTGCCTATACAGTGCGTTCGTACTTCCTCGCATTTCAGTAAATCCGTACGTTGTTTTACTTTCTCATGCTTCCAACATGGGAATGTATTGTGATCGCGGATAGTTTCGATTTTGAGATTTCGACGGAAGTGACTTGTAAAATTTGTTGGTCTGTACGTGCGTGCAGCGAATGAAATTTGATAATACCTATTACGTTTTTTTTTAATTTTATTTTAATTACATGCAGGTACAAGGAACAGTTGTCGTTGTATTTATTTTTATTTTACGAACCGGAACCAAAACCGGAAACAGAAGTTACACATGTTTCTTTTGGTAGCTTTTATCACAAACGGAATTTCAGAAATGTTAAAACAGAATAATATTCTCTATCATATTATGCTTTTTTCCGCGCTCTTTAGCGTTAAAATGGCGACCGCTACGATTTTTGCACAATTTCCGCTTTAACGCCTATTTACTCAGAAAAGAGTTGATAGAGCGGGATTAAATTTGGTATTACAATAGCCCTCGAAGAACACAATGGTACTATATAAGAGAATATTTTTTCCACAACTGGCAAGTGAAATTAAATCCGTACCCTTTTTACTTTTTCATACTTTCAACACGGGAATGTATTGTGATCGCGGAAATGTTCGATTTTCAGAGTTCGACGGAAAGAAATACATGGTTGGGACCTCCGAAAACACAAAAAAGAGAGACACACTGGTACTATATAAGACAATTTTTTTACAAAACTGCGTAGTGAAAATACTTTTAAAAGTTTGCTAAAAAAACGATTGCTCAAAGACTGGCCACACGATTTTCGTAAACTTTGTAAGCCCTTAGAGCGCGGGATGGGCTAATTCACTAATTTCTCTGTGACGCCTTCGATGAATTTTTGAAAATTCATGTCCCTCTCTTTAATAAACGGAGGACGATGAAAAATTTCCGTTTTTAGCTACAGAGTAATAGTAGAATCAGATTAAAAATTTCATTTTTAGGTGCAGCAATATTTTGGGGAGGTAATTCCACCGTCCTGGTTTAGTTTTTGTTTTTCTTTAAATCCTGCTAAATCTTTTTTCAAAATAAATCAATACATGTGTAATAATTAAAGCAATCTATATATAATTCAAAAAACGAGGACTTACATCCACGGCCCGCTACATTACCAACTTAAGTAGCTTATTTATTATTTTTTTAAGGTGGGGCGTAGCCCACTGGTTCCGCTAGTAATTTTAAAATGCCGAGGTCGTTAGTTTGATTATAAAAATTCAATGTTTGTAGAAAAACCGCAAAAACTCAACTGAATAATATCTCTAAGAATACAAAAGCATTTACGTAGGAAACAATTGAAAAATTCTGTAAATTATCAACAAAATCTTTGAAAATGAAGCATTTACTAATAATTCGACGTATGTATTTTTCTGAAAAGAAATGAGTAGCAGACTACTTATTAACTAACGTATTTTGAAGATATTCTATTTTTAAATTTACTACTCTTGTTGAATTTTGCATCATTCATGCATGCTCATTTTAAAATTTAGGAAAACCAATTTTAACAAGAACAAGTCACTTGTAATGTTTACGATCTCGAAAAGGCCAAACCGGTAAGTAGGAGATTTATCAACCCTTGCCGCAAGACGCAGATGGGATATCCAGGGTTTTTGTAGAACTTGACGTTAAGAATAACTGATATGTGATTCGTTGGTCTTTCTGATGGTATTTCCGAACTCCCGATTGATAGTCGAGCAAGGGTGGTCACGAAAAACCGCAAGAATACTAGTGCAACTATAAATTTATTAATAGAAATTCAAAGACATCCGTTTTGAAATTGCATTAAGATTGTTAAACTACCGCATTGTTTTTTAGATTAATAAATTTTTTGCAATGTCATAATTGCTATTGCGTCAATCAATAGCTCTTGATGAGGTGTTAAACGAAATTGTAAAATGAAATCATCAAAAGGTTTGGTTATGACTAAACCTTTATTTTTGAAGAAGATCTACTTAAAACTACGGTACCGCGTTAGATTCGCTTCATCATGATGTCTGAACAGTAACCACGACTACCGGTTCCTGAATGTTATGTAAATTTGAAACAGTTAAAAAAGTCAATTAATTTTAACATAAGCATAAAGTATGAGCCATAAGGTAACGTATTTCCCACTGTCTTTGTTTGTATTGATGTTATGAAAAAAAAATATAACAGTTCCAATGAATGTGATAACTGATAACGTTTTTTACTTTACGAGAAAGTCAGTGTGGAAAAAAAACGTACAAAATCACTTCGGAAATATTTTACAGTACAGCGTTTGCACCACCCTGTATCTGTATACAAAAATCTTTGATATGTCCTAATTCGTTTTTGTTCAGTATACGAATAGTACACGATACTATACCCAAGAACAAGATGGCATGGCTAACTCGATTTCGCAAAAAATTTACTTTGCACGTTTTTCTACTTTAGTCTTCAAATGTATAGTAATAATGAAAAAAATAGGTTCCGAAATTTTCATGAAATATAAGGTTTAAACGTGCATAAATACAAATAAAATGAAAAATGTTAACCGCCAGATAGTAAGTCGCAAAGTGGGTTCTCTTATTACTTTCGTGGGTACTTTAATTTGAAGATGTATAACCTAGTATAAGTTGTGTGTTATGCCCTAAGAAGTCAAAATCCTAAGTCGTCAAAAGACCGTTCTGTGCAGAAAGGCTCTAGATAAAAAATTCGAGTTACGTATATGACGACATTCGTAACACATAAATCTAACTGGTCCTAAAGTTTCAAACCTAGTTCTGTACAATTTAATTTTTTAATGAATAATTAAGTTTTTTTATTTCCACCAATGAGAAAATTTATTTTTGAACTCGTTTTCGAATTCGTATGCATTTGCGACATTTTTTGCTTTACAACGCATTATCACCGAAAGTATACCAGCAATCAAAAAATATTATTCTTACTAAAATTAAGACTAGGATTTAAAAATGCTTATAGCGAAAATTTCTAATTTTTTGAACAATTCTTGTCTGCAATATAATGAAACATATACAGCGGTGCATTTTAAGAAGCACAGTGCTGTACTTCGCGTTCCTGCTCCGCCACAAACTAGTAAAAAGTATAACTGTCTCTTTCTTACTCGTTAGTCGAATGATAATTTTTATGCTTTCAACGAAAAGGATTGGTATTTTTACTTTCTTTTACTTTCAGTATAGGGAAGTATTAATTTCATGACAAATTTCGAATTCGTAATTTTGACGAAAATTTGGACATCCAGAAACCCAAAAAAATGTTTTCTGAAAAAAGTCTGCCTGCGGGTGGGTATTTATGTATTGCTATGATATGAGGCTATGCGCTTACCAGAAAAACAATCCCTTAAATGCCTGCAATTTACGCAATCACTAATTATATTTTATATGAGACTCTTTTATAAAATTTCTCAGGATCGTTATTAAGCTTGGGAAGAAATGTCATTAATAAATAAGACTCAAAACAAAAAATACACAAATCAATATCAACGTTACAACAGCTTTTTATTTAAAACTCAATTTGAAATTAAACTTTTGAAAATCAAGAAATTTCTTTTTATTCTACTATTCTTAAAATGAACACTTATCTTTGTTTCTTCTTTATAACGATATCCTTAACTCGACAATCGTTGAATGATAAACTCTCTCTTCTCTGGTTTGCAGTTGTAAAGGTGCACAACCACAACTAGAAACAAATATTCAAAAACTATTTTATTTGACGCGTTAATTTAATTTTTACAGGTGAATTTTAGTTTTCAGATCTAAATATATTTTATTTTTCAGGCCAATCTTATTTTTCAGGTGTATTAATATTTTTCTTTTCAGGTAGATATTTTGATTAAAGACTATAAGTGCATTAAAGTGAAAAGTGGTTATATTTATTATAAGAAATGATATTTTGTACTTGTAACTGATTGCTAATGACATGTTGGACACGTGTGCTAAGGCATTCGTGAGAAGCTGTGTTTCTTGTGCCAAATGTAGATAAATTACATTTTATTACCTTCAGTCTATTGACTGGAAAAACACAGATGGTCAAGTCGGCTTTGACCGACACATGTTTGGGGTTGTAGTATTGTATGTCTGAGGATATTCAAGTCGTTTGCAAAGGTTGGCGAACGCCTTCCTAAGAAATTTGTTAATGACACTCATTATCATAAATTGGGGTGATATTGACAAGTTAAGTAGGTCAATAACATAACACGTGTTTGGTGGGAATCTTAAAATTTGGGCAGTTCTATAATGAAACTTTGACCAACCAAAATTATTCAAAGAGTGGGGTTTCTAATGTAATTGGACGTTTGAGTATTGACAACCTTTAGGGTTGGTGTTAAAAAAGTTGATAAAACCTCGAGCGAGAGGAAGAAAGAGGATTGATTTCTCAGATCGCAAATCGATCAGATTGAACTCTTAAGACTGGAAGCTCTGTCAACTATTAGTGTTGAAACGATTATTGGGTATTATCCACGTACAAGTCCGGCAAGTTTGATTAATAACGCTACTCTGGCATTTTCTCTCCAATCGCTACTCTTTAGGGGAGTCCTGGTTAGGCGTCGTGGCGCTACTACAGGGCAAACCTGAATTAGGCGAGGTGCGGAGGAGAGGTGCTACTTAGGCGGAATTGGACAAACTTGCAGCGGATAAAAAGCTGGACGTTGATTATTAACGCTACTCTGGTAATAGGTCTACTATCGCTACTCTTTGAGTTAGGCGTCTCGACGCTACTACGTGGCTAACCTGAATTAGGCGAGACTTATTACCATTAGGCGGAATTAAGAGACGTCTTGCAACGCTACTCTGGCATTTTCTCTCCAATCGCTACTCTTTAGGGAAGTCCTGCTTAGGCGTCGTGACGCTACTACAGGGCAAACCTGAATTAGGCGAGGTGCGGAGAGGAGGTGTTACTTAGGCGTAATCGACGAGATATCGTGAATAAAACCAAAATAGGCAAAATAAGAAAATAAAAGTACTCATACAAAGGAAGCTATTCTAGCGTCAAATCGATAATCACGTTTAGTTCAGGGTGAAAGGCTGAATTAGACGAGGTTTTCACGCAAATAAAAGTACTCATAAAAAGAAAGGAGAATAAATCATTACAAAGGAAGCTATTCTAGAGTCCAATCGATAATCACGTTTAGTTCAGGGTGAGAGCCTGAATTGGACGAGGTTTTCACACAAGGTGCTGTTAAGCTGAAGAAAATAAAAATATATATATTAATGCTCTTACATCCATTGCACTGAAACATTAGAAATTAAAAATAAATAGAAATAGAGGGAAATAATAAACCACAATTTCCTCACGCATACGGTACGGCAAACCATCATTTAATGAATTCCACGAAAGAATTGAATAAATGCTAATTAAAAGGTTTTAAGTGTGTTTTATTTAATTTCATCATTAAAATAATTTTTCCTTTTGCCCTCGTCAACCGTGGGTTTTGATAAGATAAAATAACACAACGTAAGGTCCATTAGAACATTCTGGCGAGTTATGAGAACTCGTCAATAGGTGAATAAAGGTAAATAAATTGACATTTACCCTAACGATAAGGCTAAAACATGGGCACCGGTAAAAGACCGTCCCTGCACCGTTACACAGTTTCCACAAAAACCACAGCACCAATAGCACCTCTGTAGTACCAATATGTACTGGACTGCTTTTATATTGACTAATAATTGGCATTTTCTACCATGATAACTGTAAACTCGTTCTGGACCGCTTTTATATTATTCTTCTTTTGAATATTTCCAAAAATAGTTGAGAAACACTTGTATCCGTTTTGTTATAGCTTCTATTCGATTCAAAACCACTATTTATTTCATATACCTCCTTTTCTTTCTCTTTTTTTTTTTTGTTATAAACAAATAAATCTCATGAAACAATGAGTGTTCTTTTTATACATTTGTCAAATTGACATTTACATCCATAACCCCCACAAATGACATTTAACGATGCACAAACAAGTAAGTCTAAAATTTCTTATATATTAAACCTTTTAAACAATTCTGAACTAATTTATAATTAAAATTAATATAAACAATAATCGTATCAATTTGATTGTGTTCTTCTTTCTTTCAGAGTAAACAAAACTTCACAAATATGAAAACATAAAGATAACCACATTATTTAAATTTTAAAACAAGAAATTACAGCAATAATACGCAACCCTGCGTTTATAAGTTTGAATACCAAAACCTTACAGTCTTCACAAACCTCCAATCGTAAATTATATTGTAACAAGCATCCCAAAAACTGCCTTCCAGGAATTACAATACTCCAGTCAAATCATACAACTCCGAATATCATAGCAGTATGTGTGTGGTGCATCATAACTGAACGGATGGCCCGATTTTGATGAACTTTGGCATGTGGGGGTATATCAAAAATTCACCGACTAAATAAGTCCAGGCGATGTCGGGGAAGTCCCAGAGAAGGCGGAGAAGTCCAGGGAAGTCCAAGGGAAGTAGAAAGGATATCCGGATGTTTCTAGAGTATGTGCAATTTTATAAAATCGTACGGCCGGCGTTCCAGTTCATCCAGTTTCTGACGAAGGTGCCTCCCGAGATATTACACAAATTTGTCTTATTTGTGTTTTCATAATACGGTGATTTGCTATCAAAAATAGTTGACTGCAGCAAAATATAAGTTGTGTTAAGCTAATATTGTTTGTAGTAAACTAATAAACAAGGGAAATTTGGGCCAATGGAACTGAAAACAATTTTTGACTAGTGGGTTCACTGTAATTTCTTTAGTGAGGATTAGTTAAGCTATGCATAGTAATAACTAGCTCAACCCGTGGCCTACGCCCACGCGTTTAATGGTAATTTCTTTTAAAATACGTAAGCTTTTAAAATCAAGTGCCAAATTGTTTAATTAATAAGTTCTGGCTTTACTTAAATTCTTAACTTCAACGGGTTTTTTATTTTAGCCTTATACTATTTCTACATCTTGCCTCTGAAAATGACATGTCAACATATCGGAATATGTATAATGCTGAAATAAAAAACTTGTTCCACTAAAATAGGTTCGTTTTAGTTAAATTAAAACTGTTTGCTTGTGAACGTTTTCTTAAGAACTAACTAACTATTTTCTAATTGCTACCACCAAAACTACTTATTCAACCCTTGAGTGGTGGGGTTGTGACGTAGAAGAACGCGTCTTTTCCTGGACTTTCTGATGTCTCGGGTTTGAGATAATCCGTCTTAACATTCCGCAAAATTATTACGTAAGCTCGGGTAACGAGGGAAAGACACGCAGCGAGTTTCACAATTTACCAACCGCATTCCTTTCTATGGTCCATTATATTGGCAGGCATAATTATCGTATGTAACATTCCATATAAAAATTGTTTTATTTACAATAACTTGCCAAGTCACGCTACGTGACTTTTAACATAAACATTCACTCCTAATACTGCTAACAAAATAATAAATAAGCTGTGTCGAGATGTAAATTTATACTTTGTGGTCACCAAAAGTTGAGACAGTTCCGTATTTAATATATAGGCTAGTGGAACCCGTGGACTACGCCCCTGATCTTTTTAAATAGTGAATAACCGACTGAAGTAGCGTGACGGGCTGAGGATCGAAGTATTAGTTTTATGAATTAATTTGCGATTAAACTTTTGTTATCGTAGTCCTAAACGCGTTTGCTATCGTAACTTGAGCTTCCCATATTTGGTATACCATCCAGAAGGGCCTTCAAACAAGTTGTAGCTAATGCCGATCAGACGACTACTTTTTGAGTAAATGGATACGTTGAGATTTTCAAAAAGTTGTAGCGGCCGCATTTTTTAAGATAGAGAGTTCGGTAATAACTAATAACTCGATTTGCTCTTCTCTCGTTTTACCCTATCGTATATTTCTAAGAAAACAATTAATATAGGCAACCCTACGATGTCGTATACCGTATAAGAATAGTAAGAACGGAACCGTCCGCCCTATAGCTGATTAGATGCGCTTCGAATTTCGGACCAAAAATCGTTATAAATGGTTTATTTAAAGAGTTATCAAAAATATGCAAAAAAAACAAGAAACATTTTTTAACTAGCTAATTGATAGGCGTTGTTGAAATCACGTAACTGCCGGTAAACGCGTTGTTGATATTAAATTATTAAACAGTCTTATTTTTTTAGTTTTTAAGATAGTTGAAAATTCTTGCTAATTTTAATAAAGGACTTCAAATAGTCTATCAAACTGATCAAAATTTATAACGATCAACGTTTGCGTTTTTGAATAAATAAGTAACCAATTTCAAATGTTTCAAAAATTCCTGAAAAGCGTCAGAATAAAATTTTGGAGATTAGTGAAAAAGAAATTTGTAGTTCACTGCAAGTTCTATCGGCTCAGGAAGTTTAATAAAAATTGTGTGGGCAGTTTTAACAAAACATTTTTTTGAAAATTTTCATAATTTTGAAGCAGCGACATTAAGATCGTTTTCAGATTATCTAAATTAATTTTAATTCATCCTATACTACCCACAAAGGGCTCTTAGACAACTTGTAGCTGATCTCGATCAGACGACTATTTTTTGAGTAAATGGGCGTTAAAATCGAGATTGTCCAAAAGTTGTAGCGGCCGCCATTTTAAAGCTAGAGAGTTCGGTAAAAAAGTTTTTCATTTACCTTAAGTTCTTCTCTCAGATCCCGTACTGTAATTTCCCAAATTTAGCTTAGGAAAAAACCTTACCACAGAAAACATGTCTAATTTATGTTTCTGGTTTCAACTGTTTTGAGAAGCTAAGCTAGAACTACAATTTTCGATATACCTCTTGATTAAAATTTCATCAAAATCGGTCCAGTACTTTCGCTTTTAGAGGCGTCACACAACCACACACATACTCACAGACAGACATTTGTAAACCACTATTTTGGGTTCTTTGAGCCCCAAAACGTATAATTGCGTTAAAATCTACATTTCGAAAATTATCATTTCAATTAAAAAAATATTTTTGCAGTTTCATAAAATTGTTTTGCGAAGTACTTTTAAAACTCATGACCATTTCTATTCTATGCTTATGAATCCTCTTTTATTTTATTAAACTATTACATAAGCTTTAATTCCAGTTGGCCAAATAAATAATAACTACCGGCACAAGCTTAATTAAGGTCAAACATATGGATGTGTTACCATTCTTAGCTCGTAAAAAAATCGTTTAATTGTTTAGATATGCGCCAACTATACATTTAAAGGAAAAATGACGAAATTGCTTAATAATTGATTGCCTCATAATTTAAATACTGGCAAAATACTAGACTAGAAATCCGGACTATAGTTATAAACATCCATAACCATTCACTTAAACAACTTTTTTTTTAATTACTACAGCTCCACAAGCTTTGTGTTTGAATATTATTTTTTACAGAATTTTTATTCCAATTAATTCAATTACATTTAATTACATTTTACATTGCTCCTATTTTTACCAAGAATTAAACTGGCTATTCTGTTAGTAATTGGTTTTACATTATCTTTCTTTAATTATAGAATTACTAGAATTTAGCTCATTTTAGAATTTAGTAAACCAATTTTAACAAGAACAAGTCACTTGTAATGTTTACGTTCTCAAAAGGCCAAACCGGTAAGTAGGAGATTTATCAACCCTTGCCGCAAGACGCAGATGGGATATCCAGGGTTTTTGTAGAACTTGACGTTAAGAATAACTGATGTGATTCGTTGGTCTTTCTGATGGTATTTCCGAACTCCCGATTGAGAGTCGAGCAAGGGTGGTCACGAAAACCGCAGGAATACTAGTGCAACTATAAATTTACTAATAGAAATTCAAAGACATTATCCGTTTTAAAATTGCATTAAGATTGTTAAATTACCGCATTGTTTTTTAGATTAATAAATTTTTTGCTATGTCATAATTGCTATTGCATCAATCAATAGCTCTCGATGAGGTGTTGGACGAAATTGTAAAATGAAATCACCGAAAGGATTGGTTAAGAGTGAACATTTTTTTTAAAGAAACTGTACCTAAAACTACGGTATCGCGTTAGATTTGCGTCATCATGATTAGAGTTGGGCAAATACATATTTGCATCTTTTTTCCTATTGATCATAAAATGTTAATTTTTCGTATATACACGTTTCGTGATGTTTAGAGTCATAAAAAGTAAATTTTATTTTGCATATTTGGCATATATTACAACTTTACGGCACACGGCATATATTAGTGCATATTTTAGCTTTTAATGGCATGAAAATGCATATTCTAGCAAAAAAAAATAAAATTTCAAATAAATTATCAAATAAAATATTCGTAGTTCTTAGAAGAAATTGCACAATTTCTTCTACTAGACTTGCACTTTCGAAATTTCCAAGTAGGGGTAGAGGAAATAAAGGATTAACTGACAAAGGTTGTATTATTTGGGTAGGTCTTATTCCTTAGGTACAAATTTATTTGAAAATAATATTTGGAAATTTTTCTTATACTTATTCTTAGAAATAGTTATTTATAATTTGAGTGCTTGACTAGTTCATTTGTTGCTGCCTTGACAGAGAGCTGTAAAGTGTAATTGTCCAGTCTATACCCTGAAAATGCCTAAAGTTTATCCGTTTATTTTAATTTTGAATTAAAAGAAACTGTTTACTCTGTGTAAAGTTAAAAAACTTCAAACAAGCCAAAACAGCGAGTTAAAAATTTAATACTAATTTGTTATTTTATTTTGTAATTAAGCAAACAATTTAAGAATTAAATTAGAAAGTTTTTTTTGTGGTATTGCAAAGGATATGGCACAGGCCTTTGTGTAAGCTGTAGTAAATTGTATTTAAATATTATTTTTACAGATAAACGTTAATAAAAAGTTTCAACTTGATCAGCACGTAGCCACCGGTCCGCATCAAAAAAGAAAAAATAATACAAACGAGCCAAAACAACAATTATTGCTGAACTGCTTAAATACGAATGTCAACAATTTCAACGACGATTTGTGTAGAATGATGGTTTCATGCAACATTCCATTAAATAACATGGACGTTCCTGAATTTAGAAATTTCTTAGAAAAATATACAAAACAAAACGTCGTTTCCCGGAGAACAGCTTCCAGAACGTGCATTCCAAAATTATATACGAAGAAAATCTTCAAAAAATAAGAAACGTTGTTTCGAAGAATTGTATTTGGTTTAGTGTTGACGAAACCACCGATGCTAAAGGAAGATAGGTGTATAGCGAATTTTATTAAAGGTGTTTTAAACAGCAGTCCTTCTTCCAGTTATTTAATTGCTGTTAAACAACTAGAAAAAACCAACAATTTGACAATTTCACGTTTTGTCAATGAAACCCTTTCGTTACTTTATTTGCCAAATCAAATACCACCAGAAAGGATTTTATACATGGTGACTGATGGTGCCGCATACATGGTAGAAGCAGGTCAAAATTTAAAAATCTTTTTCCCAAATTTAATTCGTGTAACTTGTTTGGCCCATGCGATGAATAGGGTGGCCGAAGTGGTTAGAACTGAGTTTCCTTTAGTCAATAAATTAATTAATAACGGAAAAAAGGTATTTTTAAAATCACCACTTCGCGTCGAAGTTTACAAAGACTTGCTTAAAGATGTGCCCTTACCTCCACAACCAATTCTCACCATTATGGGGAACGTGGATAGAAGCCGCTCTATTTTATTGTAAAAATTACAGTGAATTTAAAAATGCTGTCTACACCTTTCATTCAACTTCTGCTCAGTCTATAGCAGATTGTCAGTTGATATTTTAAATTGTGTCCGGAATTGCAACCTCAGTTGTCCTACATAAAGGCTCATTTTTCGGAAATCCCTAGCATCATTACTAAATTAGAAACACAAAACCTGCTTCTCACTGAATCTTTAGAATTAATCGAAAAATTTCATTCAATTTTGAATAAAAATAAAAATAAAATATGCAAAAAAGTTAGCAGCAAAATGGACGATTTAATTCAGAAAAACAGCGGACTTTCAACTCTGAATTCCATAAAAAATATTTCAAATGGAGATTTCTTAAGCAATGGCCACAATGACGAATGTTTTTTTATAGTTAAAAATTCACATTTATTTAAATATTGTCCAGTAACTTCTTGTGATTTAGAAAGAAGTTTTTCCAGCTACAAAAATATATTGGAAGATAAGCGGCAAAATTTTCTCGTTGACACCATTGAAAAGCACATGATTATTTATTGTAATAATAAATAGGTTGTGTTATTTATTGATTTTACTTCTACCAGTATTTTTGTATATGCAAATAAAAAATGCAGTTTTAACTGAAAATAATAATGCGTTTCTATATTATGTAAGCCATCTTTTGATTTTTTGAATGTTGAGTGTTTGTAACTAAAAATAATGAAAATCATTAATTGTATTCTTTTCCTTTTCTTTCAACGAAAAATTACATTTGATGCAAAACGTGCTTTAACTCATATAATAATTACTAGTATTAAACTGCAGATTCAAATCAACATCAGATTTTTATATTAGGCACTAAATAAACAAACTAATTTTTTTTAGTGCATATCGCAAAAGGTTACTGCATATTCTTGCATATATTGACGGTTTTATGCGACATATGTTGGTGCATATATGCACTATCTTTACAGCATATTTGCCCAACTCTGATCATGATGTCTGAACAGTAACCACGACTACCGGTTCCTGAATGTCATCTAAATTTGAAACAGTTAAAAACAGCCATTCAATATTACCATAAGCATAAAGTATGAGCCATAAGGTAACGTATTTCCCACTGTCTTTGTTTGTATTGATTTTATGAAAAAAATATAACGGTTCCAATGAATGTGATAATTGATAAGCTTTTGTCTTTTACGAGAAAGTTGGTGTGGAAATGTAAATTACTTAGAGAAAAAACGTGCAAAATCACTTAAAAAATATTTTACAGTACTGCGCTCACACCACGCTGTATCTGTATAGAAATATCTTTGGTATGTCCTAGTTCGTAACGTTTTTGTTCAGTATACGAACATACACGATAGTATACCCAAGAACAAGATGGCATGGCCAACTCGATTTTGCAAAAAATTTACTTTGCACGTTTTTCTCCTATTAGTCAGGTCGCCGAGCCATGTAACCTTGAATGAGGGTACAACTAATATTTTATGATTGATTCTAGTATTGTTTGATATACTGAACCATAATCTGTGGGGTGCCAGAGTGGCACCCTTGGGCAATTTAAAATATCGAAGGTCAAAGGTCACGGGAGTCAAAAAAGCTGAACCACCCATTTTATTGCGAATGAAGGGGAATCGGTCCACCCAAATCAAACATTTGTAGTTAGATAAATGTTTTATTATGTGCAGATCTTTCTAACGGTATATTATACTTTGTCAACACTACAAAAATAGCGATTCTACATGAAATACTAATTTTTTTTTTTACTAAAAGTTCAATCCCTAAACACTTGAACAGCTACATCTGAAACTCTTCAGCAATTCAGGTGGTGCCAATCCTCTGTTACTTGGAAGTAGAATGGGTACCAAAGAGTGTGTTGTTTCATCCTTGTTCCATCCATAATCAGTTGGATTCAAAGACGGAGGGAACGAAGATGCTGCTGCGTTCCATGTGCATGCTTGCAAATGGCATCGTTTTACATGGAGTTCAAATGCCTCTGTTGTCGGAGGGAGGTTCTTAATTTTAGGAGGGATGTTCTTAGACAACCACACTTTGTATCGCACATCGGTCATGTTGTGAACTTCCTTCTTGTAGCCGTAGCACTGTGCAATGAAGCTTGTGCACTCTGTTAAACATTGTTGCATTGAAGATTCTACACAACCTAAATGCTTAACTTCAACACCAGATCTCAGAACTTTTACAGCTTTAGACTTTCCAATTCCAAAAAGTTGTGAAGTGGTGTCACAGCCAGTGAGACAATGTACTGCTAACAATGAGTCTGCTTGGGTTCCTAGATTATGAACTGTTGCCGGTATATCTGAGAGCTGTTCCTTGTCAACAGACTCCATCCACATAGCGCATTTAAGATTCAGCTTTCTGTAAAAGTGTACAAGCAGAACAAAAACGTCGGTGTCGTCTGATAAAATCTTGATATTGTTTGTTCCACACCTTGACAAAAAAATGGCCTGCTGCACAATTATTATAACGTCTGCTTCTTCATGGTGAGTTTCCAAATCAGGGCGTGGAGTGACAATGCCAGGATTTTGTAATTCAGTTGGGATTGTATCAATACCAGAAATGACCAACTTGTGTGAAAAAAAAACACTATGTTTTAATAGTTGGATGCAAATCATAATTGTTAGTTGAATTTTATTGCATGATTGAGTCAATATACTGTTGCGACTTGGGATAGGTGTGTCTGCTCTTAGGAAGCGAGGTGTGGAAATTAAAAATCAAATCTGAGAAAACCTTAGCAGCAACGGAAATGGATTATTGGAGAAGAGCGGCAAGAAAATCTAGACTAGAAAGAATTACCAACGAAAGAATACGAAAAATGATGGAAGTCACGCACACAATAGTAGACGATATAAAGACGAAGCAGTTGAAATGGTACGGCCACATCCAAAGAATGCCAGAACAACGCATCCCGAAACAAATACTAAAATGGAAACCACCGTGGAAAAGAAAACGGGGGAGACTGAGAAAGAGCTGGAGAGAAGGGATAGATAAAGAAATGAAAGAGAGAGGAATAGAAGAAGAGTTGTGGGGAGATAGAGGAGAATGGAGACTGGGAATCGGAAGACGTCGAAGAACGTTATGAACCGATATGTATATATGTGTCTGCTCTTAGTTGCATGGAAGTACTGTTAACTCCTCTTTTTGATCGAGTTGCACTCTTTGGACTGTACTCATAGTACCTATCAAATACAAGGAATGTGTCCTGTTCTACAACATGCTTCATTATCACTGCAATTACATTACATATCAATGTAAGTTTGTATTGTACCAACCTTTGGCCTGAATCTTAAATGCGCTATGTGGATGGAGTCTGTTGACAAGGAACAGCTCTCAGATATACCGGCAACAGTTCATAATCTAGGAACCCAAGCATACTCATTGTTAGCAGTACATTGTCCCACTGGCTGCGATACCACTTCACAACTTTTTGGAATTGGAAAGTCTAAAGCTGTAAAAGTTCCGAGATCTGGTGTTGAAGTTAAGCATTTAGGTTGTGTAGAATCTTCAATGCAACAATGTTTAACAGAGTGCACAAGCTTCATTGCACAGTGCTACGGCTACAAGAAGGAAGTTCACAACATGACCGATGTGCGATACAAAGTGTGGTTGTCTAAGAACATCCCTCCTAAAATTAAGAACCTCCCTCCGACAACAGAGGCATTTGAACTCCATGTAAAACGATGCCATTTGCAAGCATGCACATGGAACGCAGCAGCATCTTCGTTCCCTCCGTCTTTGAATCCAACTGATTATGGATGGAACAAGGACGAAACAACACACTCTTTGGTACCTATTCTACTTCCAAGTAACAGAGGATTGGCACCACCTGAAATGCTGAAGAGTTTAAGATGTAGCTGTTCAAGTGAGAAGCCATGTTCAACAGCAAGGTGCAGTTGTGCCCATGTAAATCTTCCTTGTAAAGAATATTGCGCGTGTAAAGGCGGCGATTTGTGTGGCAATGTGAAGACTCAGGAAGCTCAATTTAATGACAGTGAGAGTGAAATGTGCACTTCTGACTCTGAATAGACATAAACTTCTTTCATCTTTTAGTGATTGAACTTTTAGTAAAAAAAAAATTAGTATTTCATGTAGAATCGCTATTTTTGTAGTGTTGACAAAGTGTAATATACCGTTAGAAAGATCTGCACATAATAAAACATTTATCTAACTACAAATGTTTGATTTGGGTGGACCGATTCCCCTTCATTCGCAATAAAATGGGTGGTTCAGCTTTTTTGACTCCCGTGACCTTTGACCTTCGATATTTTAAATTGCCCAAGGGTGCCACTCTGGCACCCCACAGATTATGGTTCAGTATATCAAACAATACTAGAATCAATCATAAAATATTAGTTGTACCCTCATTTAAGGTCCAACCCTATTTTCTCATTTGGCGACCCGACTATAGGTATAGTCTTTGTAGTGTATGTGTATATGTCAGGAGAAGGGGGTAGCGTAAGTGCAGACAGATTTTAGTTTAGAGCTAGCAGACTATACATACACATGTACTGTAACATACATAATAATAATAAATGTATTTATATACCTACGATACATGGTGCCAGATGTTTCGCGTATGTACAGTGATAATGTAAATAAACAGTCAGCAGAACAAATGAATGTAAATTGTATTTGGAAAAATGGCAGACAAAGAAGCTATAAAAGCTCTGCAGAAGCAGAATAAAAAGCTACAAGAACAACTTAATAAAATTACTCAAGTCCTAACAAAGTACAACCGAAGAGGACACTGCAGCTCAGCAGATGGTAAGCACAACTTCAAGAGTAAATTCGGTACTGACTCCGGACCGTTTTTCTTTCGAAAAAGAGGGCTGGACGATGTGGATCACCCAATACGAAAGATTTCGCATTGCTACTAAACTTAATTAATTTTAAGATAAAGTACAAATTAATAACCTATTATTGCATATGGGACAAAAAGTGAATAAAGTAATGGATATTCTATAAATTTCTAAAACAGAATTTGATAACTATAAAGAATTTTTGAATAAATTTAATGATCATTACGTGCAAAAAACTTATATAATATATCAACGTGAGAAGTTCAATATGCGGATCCAAAGAGAAAATGAATTAGCATCATAGTACATGGCAGATGTAGTTGCGTTGGCAAGAAAATGTAACCACCGTACGCTAGCTGATGAATTAATTAGAGATAGACTGGTCGTGGGCATCAAAGACCAAAAACTTTCTGCAAATTTGCAAGTAGACAGTGAACTAACATTGCAAAAAGCAATAGACAAAGTAACTCAATCAGAAACGGTAAAAACACAATTTTCGTAAATCAGAGAACAGGCGAGTACTAGTGCGATAAACAACGTACAACGTTATCGCAGTAGAATAGGGGAAAGCAAAAATAAACAAAAATATTTTAAACAAAATAATTACTACAAATACAATTTTCGAAAATATGTAAATGCAAGCGGGTCGAAAAATACTTTCCCACAGTGCGCTCGGTGCGACGCCAAACCAAGTCATCGACTTTGTGATTGCCCCGCGCAATCAGTCAGATGCAGACGGTGCAACCTTATCGGTCATTATAGCGACAGGTGCAGGTCACGTATTACCAGGAAAATAAAAGGTGACCATACTTTTTCCAATTTAACCGATGACAGCGAAGACGAATTTTATTTTGCAGGTGAATTATACGTATAAACTTGTTTGTTTATTATTCATTAATAACTCGATGGTTACAAATAACTACTCAATGGTTACAAATAACTAAATACATATCACCAACGTTTTACGAATATATAATATTTTACTAACACAAATAGGTACCTATAAACTATAATAATAAGTTCTAAATCTATAACAACCAAATTACCCTGTTATATATGCAGTGATGTGAGTCTCGGTATTTTACCAATCGGTAAAATGGTATTTTACCGGTAAAGTAAAATCACATTTTACCGGTAAAATGGTAAAATCATTTCGAATTGCCGCGCGCGGCTAATGAGTCATCGGAGTCATTTCTAACCTCAAAATGTGAATTAATTAGTAGTTTTGTTAAACTGTAAAAGTGGTATTTGTAAATTTTGCAAAAAAAATACAGCGATAATGCAACTAGGATGGGTAAACACTTAGCAAATTGTTTAAAGGCTCCACTAACTATTCGAAACCAGTTTAAAACTGCTGCAAATATAGTTGTAAGTACCCAAAATTAAATTTGTATTTAACATAGTATCTACGAAATGCAACTTGAAATGCGTGTTAATTTTTTAAGGATACACTAAACTACTCCCAAATCCAAGCATTGTTGACTAATATTGGTTCGGAAGCATCTGCTGCTTCTACTTCGGCATCAGTCGTTTCCAATTTTATAGATAGTTTGGTTGAGCACGAAAAACTCAAAATTGATGCTTTGCTTGCACGATCCATTTATGCAACAACTTCACCATTCGTTTTGATAGAAAATAATTATTTTCTAAAATTCCTAAACTATATTCGCCCATCTTATAAACCACCAAGTCGTTACCAGCCGGAATGGTACGATTCGCCGTCGCCGGTTCGCCGACGACCCGATTCGCCGTTGAGCCGATTCGCCGTCGACCCGATTCGCCGTCGCAAGTCTGCAAATATTATTATTAGAGCCCGGAACAAAAAATTTCTAAAAAAAAGGCAGACATTTAGGCATTATAAAATAAATATATAAAAACTGAAAATACAAAATATTACAGTAAAGTAAAATATGAATAACTATAATTCATACATTTATCTCGAAAAGCTGTAAGTGCTTAAATAATAAAGATATTATCTGTAAAATAGAATTTTAATGACCACAGTTTAACAAATAATTAGAATTATTACTAAACCATGCAATTGTTGTTCAAAGAATATTTGGAACTAATAAGTAATGTTATTTATTTCAACGGATGTTTCTTTCATTTAGCCCAAAATATGAGGAAGCATTTGGGTAGAAGGGGACTTCTTAGGGAATACAATAACGATGCAACCACTTCGCGATTGGTTTGAAGACAACTATGTAGGGCGTATGAACAGGTATATACAATTTTTTACGACTTTCAATATGGATACTGTACCACTTGTATTAATCATTTACAGACGAGGAAATGGTAGACGTCCACCCCTTTTTCCTCATGAAATGTGGAACCTTCATCAAAGAACATTCAATGGACAAGACCGAACAAATAACCATGCGGAGGCCGCACATAAAAGACTTCAGTTGAAATTGGAAATGGATCACCCAACAATCTGGAAATTTATCGAGGGGTTACGGAAAGTGCAGAAAGGACGGGATACTTATTACGAACAACTTGTTGCTGGTAATCCTCCACCATTAAAATTAAAAAAATATAGGGATGCAGACGAGCGTATTTTATCGCTAGTTCAGAATTTCTATGATAACATCGATATTTTAGAATATCTTAGGGGCTTAGCACATAATTATGAAATGTAAATAACATTATATTATATTAAATATAATAAATATTATGTTGAATTAATGACAAGTGATTTTTCTTATTAAACGACGCATTTTATTTGTATTAACTTAAAACTTTAAAATGTTCCGACGGCAAACCGGCCTGACGGCGAATTTATCGACGGCGAACCGGGCTGACGGCGAAACGGCGACGGCGAATCGGCGACGGCCAATCGGCGACGGCGAATCGTACCAGACCCTTACCAGCTGGCTAATTTATTACTTGACCAAGAATTCTCACGCATCTACAATGTTATAATGAATAAAATAAAAAACTGTGACACAATCACAATTTCATGTGATGGATGGACCGACATTAATGGCATCCCTCTCATAAATATAGTGCTAGCTACTCCCGATCCAATATTTTACAAAGCAATAGATCCAGGTATGTAATACTAATAAACTAACATTTTTAAATTACTGAGTATTAAAAAATTAAAAACTAAACAATCTATTACAGGAAATCAATCACATACTGGTCAATATATTTTCGAAATAATTGATAGTGTTATTCAGGAAATAGGTCCTCATAAGATTGTTGCCGTGGTTACTGATAATGCGCCTAATATGCAAACGGCTTGGGCATTATTAAGAGATAAGCACCCTTCTCTGATTGTACTTGGCTGTGTTGGGCATGGATTACATTTATTGGCAAAAGACCTTATACAACTTGCTACTTTTTCAAAGATAGCTGCTGTATGCAAAAAAATAATACAATTTTTTAGGAATAAACACATTCCCAGACAAACTTTGAAACAAATCCAAATTACAAATATTCAAAAAGAAATTCAATTAATAGTCCCTGCAGAAACAAGGTGGGGTTCATTTTCAGCATGTTTCGAAAGTTTAATCAAGAATAAAGAATTTATTCAAACTGCTACAATTGACAAACAAATTAACTCTAAAATTGACAATACACTAAGAAAACACATATATGATGAAGAAGGATTTTGGAAAAAGGTCGAGTTTTGCAATAATCTGCTAAAACCAATAACGATTGCTATAAAGGCTCTGGAAGGAGATGTACCGAAGCTGCACAGTGTATACAATCATATGTGGAATATTGAAGAAACTATACAAGAATTGACACAAAATATGACCGAATCTCAAAGGAAGCTAATTGTAGATGCTATTTCTAAAAGAAAAGATTTTATTTTAAATCAATATCATCTGGTCGCTAATTTCCTACACCCTAACTTTAAACAAACATATCTGAGTGATAAACAAATGAAAGATGTTATGTGTGACATAGTAACATTATCTACTAAACTCAACCTAAATGAGAATAATGTTATTGAAGAACTTGCCCAATATAGGGCTAAACATGGACCTTGGGCAAGCGATATGTACTGGAAAGTTGCAAGTATGATGAAACCTCTGACTTGGTGGCAAGGTTTTTTTGAAAAAACGGCATTGTTTCGTATAGCAAAGCATATTTTAAACATTCCAGCAACTTCTGGCACGCCAGAAAGAAACTGGAAAACTTTTTCAACAATAAAGACAAAAAAGCGTAATCGATTTACCATTGAGAGAACCAACAAATTAGTCTTTGTGAAATTCAATTTAAAGTTTTTGAAAGATGAAGAACTAAACAGATTTTCAAATATAAATAATGAAAAGAGCGAAGACATGAATGATGACGAAGCAATAAATAATGAAAATTATGACAGTGACAGTATTCCTAGCGAGGACTTCGAAGAACTGGAACGAGAGCTGATGAATAGCGATAATAATGAGTATGATGATGATAGTGAAACTGAAAGTTTTGACACTGATAATGAGAATTACATGGCTGAAGCAAATAACAATAATAATACAGGTAAAGATTCAGTAGATAAAGACGATGAAATCAATGTAGATCAAGAAGTGAGCAATGCAGAACCAGCTGAAAAATGTATATACGATTATGAGAATGAAAATGAAATTACCGAAGCAGAGACAAATGAAATAGAATTATTAGATATTTGTCGTCCTACTCCAAAACAAAACATTATTTTTCTTGGAAAGGGTCAGAAATGTTTTGTGGTAGAAAACCTAAATAAAGATTAATTTCTTTAAACCAATCATATAATATAATAATATATATTACATATTTTTTTATCTTTGTTATTAAAAGCTGTAAGTTACATTACCTTACATTTTTATAAATAAATGTATTTTTGTGTTTTTGTATCAAGTACTAAGTAGACCTGTCAAGTATCTAGTATCAAACTAAATGGTTTTTCATAAGGAATCCAATACAAAAAACAAGCTTCTGAAAAAAAAGAAAAGCAGTTTAGATGATTTTGTAATTATGACTCCCAAATTAAAACTGCCCAAAAATTAATTACTAAATAAATTTAATACTTTGGTTTTTAGTAAAGTTATATTTTTTATTATAATTGCGTATAATTACGTCCGTGATTCCTCACTGAAAATTTGTTTTTAGTTGAATTATTGTTGAGTTTTTTGTTTAATAAAAGATATATTTTAATCTAATAAATTTTATAATATCCAGTATTACTTTCGTGTGAATATTGTATTTTTATACGAATGTTGTTTATTTCTTGTTTGCATTTTTACATTTTTTTTATAATACATTTTATATAAATTTTTCTTTGCAAATTAAATAAAATCTTTGTAAATAAACGTTTTTTAAGCAATTTATTTTCTTAAAAAGATGTACCGATTTATACTTTTTTGTTTATTACTTCGATTATAAAGCTGAACACTATGCAGTACAATTAATTTGTAGGCCTAAGCAAGGTCACTAAAAGGTCACTTTTTTGCCAAGCGAAATAGCTTCCAAGTCAATATTTTTTTTGTTTAAATTAGTTATAAGTTTCTGTAACTAAAAGGGTAATTCTAAACCATGAACTACACCAAAATATAACTTGCATGCACCACAGGCAAAAAGATACAAAAACTCGAGTGGTTAGCTAATAACACGATCGTAAAGTTAAACGTTTCTTTGTACCTGCATTTGGCGATAAGCAGGCCCCTTTGCGGTTGCAGTTTTTATACACCCAACTTGAAATTTTACAATCATTAGTGTTAAAATAACACCTAACACCTAATAAATTTCTTTGGCTTTCAGGTAGAAACTTTGCACGTGTTCTAGAGGGTTTTATATACATGCAGACGTTAAGGTTAAGATCAATAAGGGACAAATTTGTAAACTGTGGTGTTAGGGGTTATATTTCTAAATTGTTTTTCAGCTTTTGAATTTTTAAATATTAGGCGATTAGTGTCAAAACAACACTTTATCACCTTATTAAGTGTTCGGGTTAGGTGAAGGGAAGAATAATATTATATAGGGCAAGTTTTAAAAATAAAATAATAAATTTAGTTTTTAAAAATAAACCGTCGAAAGAAGAGGAAAAATTGCTACTTTTATTAAAAAAATTTTAATTTTGTTATACAAAAATTAATGCCGTCTCATATATAAAAATTTATTAATTCTAAATTTTCCATAAATATATTACGTAAAAGACGTGAAACTCGACTTATACAATGACAAGACAAAAATGTGTTTTTTTTTGTTAGGTAGATTCTCGAAAACAGTTTTTATAGACACAGTTTTAGCTTTAAGGGTTATCCTACTTAGCTAACTGCTAACACACCTTGTAATTCTGCTTGAATTATAAATATAGTGACGTTTTTTTATGTCACATTTTACACGATTCTAACTCAACAACGAAAACATCTTAAATTGTCGGTGTAGTGTATAAGAGTTTAAGTAAGAATACTTGGACAAGTGCAGTGCGGGGGTTGTTGCGGTTTAACAGAACACAGGGTGTCAAAACCCCAGTTACGGCCTGGCAGTTGACCGAAGAACTATTCGCTCATTGCAGATTGTAATTCAGATTATGTTGTAGCTAATAATAAATGTATTAAAAGCAAAAGTGGTATTTATTAAAGTACAGACATAACAGTCGGCTTCTTTTTTCCCAATTTTAAATACGTGCGTCGTGCTCATAACAGATAAGACCGATGCGGTTGAGGATAGCAGTTTTATTAATTTTTGTCAGTTTCCTGTGAAAAGCCGATTGTGCTTGGTTCTTGATTTTACTTGTCGGTGCGGTTGAGTGCGGATTATTATTTACAACATAAATTGTACTATTTTAAGATTTTTTTGTTTGACCCTAACATTGTCAGATGTTCTTAAAACGCATTTAAGTTGATCGCGCCCAGTTTGAGAAAACTTTCGTTGCGGCGTATAGCTTCCCTCCGCGTCGTTATCAAAAGCGGAAACCGCCCCTGCTTAAAAGTATCATAAATCTAAGCGATGATGAGTCACTACCTGCATACCATAACTTAAAGAGTATGCACGAACCCTATGGTCTTATTCTGTAGTGTTTTTTAGAGAGAGAGAGAGGGAGCACCGAGACAAGGAAACTACTAAATGTACTATTTCAAGGATGTGCTAATTAGCTCTAATATTGTTTTTTGTTCACAATTAATATTGGAAATCTGTCAAGGAATTTGATTGTTACAAGAATTTATAATTTTTAACAATTGTTAAAACTAAAACATGTTCTGTAGGTACTGATAAATCCAACACCATCAAGAAATCAGCTGACATAACCTAATATTATATGGTTTTTATCGATATTTAAATAAAATACTGGCGATTGACGATCAAGTGCATTTTATAGGTTCCTTGTGACCTTGTCTTGGATCTCTGTCACATGTACTGCAAAATTGAGACCTGCATATCATAGCAAATATGAAAAAATATACAGGGTGTTCCATTAAAATTAAAAAAACTGCTATCACTTCCGGTTAAACCGGAAGTCCAAATTAACACCGTTTTATGTCGTAATCTGCATTTTCATGTGTGTGTTACCTAGAAAAAATTTGAAATTAATAATTTAAAAATTGAAAATGGCCGATTGTTACCTGTTCTATATAAATAATACTTATTTAAGTAGTTTGAAATCATTTCAAATTTTTAACTCGCATAAATGCTGATCTCAATAATATAAATTTAGTAATTGTACCCGATACTGTATTGTACTCTTACTTTTAATTGTTTTAGTCTATACTTTCAAATCAAATTGCATTCATAATCTCTTTTACTTAAAGAAAAATCTCCGGCCGGATATTTCATATTATCCGGCCAAACCGAATATTCGGTGAAATGGCCGGATAACGGATAAAAACCGAATATCCGTTGCATCCCTACTAATAAGCCAAAACTTTTAATAGATTTAAAATATTAAACTAACTAATTTGTGCTTCCTCGTGGGCAAACTGCTTATAACTTCTTTAAAATTTCTGGAAACTCATTAGGGTAAGAAATCTAGACCTGGGGGCGACCATGTAATTTATTTTAAACACTGTTACCTACATAAGTAGTAATTAACTATCAAATACAGGTAAAAGACAATTATACAAAAATTTACATAGCAAATTTACAATTATACAAAATTTAATTGTCTCACGGCGTTTGCAGTCAAACATAAATATTTTTTATTTATTTTTGGCTGCAAACACTGAGAAATAATTAAACTTTAAATTATTTCAAAAAAAGCCAAGATTCAACTACATGAATTTACAATTAATATTTATAACATAATTCTGTAATATATTTATAGTAAATAAATAAAACAAATTTATCCTAACCTATAAAATATAATAAGTCTTATGACCAACAATTTAAAAATCAGGCAGTATTATTATTACTCTAATAACAAACACGTTCAGTACCATTTGATACAATAATCCATAAAAGACTGATAAACAATCTAATAACAAAATTGGTTCTATTAGATATAAACTTTTCATTACATACGATACATTAAGTTATGTTATTGCACATCCTTTAAGGTAAAATTTTAAACCAATGTTTAGGTTTCCCCATAACTGTTTTTTATTTCTTTAGTTAAATGTTGTTTTTTAACCTAGAATGTTATAATTTTCAATGTACATAAAACATTAATCCCGTCATTTTCATTTCAATTATCAAAAAATTTTATATGCACATTTTTAACCCAAGACAACTACAGTAAATTAACTGTTTTAAAATATTTCCTTAAAACGGAAACATCCTCATTTTGGTTATAAGTCTAAGCTAATCTCATGCAAAGTATCATTAGCATCGGCTCTAGTTTTTGATGGTCTTCGAGATCTGGGTGGTGGTCTAGGAACAACGTCGCTTTTATTCTTATCACTTTTACCCTCCGATTTTTCTTTTATCCAATTTTTTATTTTCTCACCAATTTGGTAGTAGTGAAAGTATAAAAGGAAAAATATTAAAAATGCTACTAAAAAAGAAACGATAGAAATAATGATAGCAGAAACAGGACTGTATGATTCTTCTGGTGCTGGTAATGCTGGAGTAGGTGCAATGGTGGTTTCTGGTAAGGCGGTAGTTTCGACAAATCCTTTACCAACAGTTATATCAGCACATGCACGAAATTCTTCCTGGGGCCCGCAGCCTACTACTTCTGTGCCATTTGGACAAGTTCCCCAATTATTGCCTGAAAAAGATTAAAATCAGCAAATATTCAACAAAAACTGCTTGTTCACAATAATTGCTCAATCATTGTCAATCAACGTATAAATTAACCCAATCCTTGCCGATTTCATTTGATTAATTCTAAAACAGTTAAATTATAAAACAGGCAAAATAAACTTGTTGTTTCTTGATTCAAACTCATACAATGCAATGTATAGGGTGTTCCGAAAGTCGCGGACAGGGACTGGGGCGCGGTATTCTACGAAAACAAAAAGAACAAAAAGTTTCTGTACGATTTTTCAATTCAATCAATATTTTTGGAGTTATTCCAATTTTGAAAAATTTTATAATGAAAGAAAAACTTACATACTTAAATTTAAGTGTTGGATCAAGTACTGAAAACCAATTCACGATAAATTACAAAAAACAAAAGATAGTTCAACTGATAATTAGAAAGAGAAATTACAAATTCCGTTTAAAGTGTGTGTTCAATTAAGCAGTGGCACGCTATTGGATGTTGAAAACAGCACGTCATTATTTATTTGTTTTATAGTTTGTCATTTGTTTGAATTCAGTTCTAAAGTGCGACAGAATGGCCGAGAATCATTGGAACCAAGAGTATTATGATGTGCTGATGTCACTGCAGAGCGTCTAATAAACAAGCAGGACGAGCGGTACGTCTATACGCGACTATTCTTTCGCACCTTGAACATATTTCAACAGAATAAGTGGCATTGCAGAATGTAAAATTAACAACTAAATTCAAACAAATGACTAACTGTGAAACAAATAAATATTGACGTGCTGTTTTTAACAGCCCATAGCGTGCCACTGCTTAATTGAACACGTAAATTTGAGTTATTCAGACATTTATAATTTTTCTATGTATCATTGATTTAGTTTCAGTACTTGATCAAACCCTTAAATTTGAGTTTGAAAGTTTCTTTTCGACACTTTAATATTAGCCGAATCGAAAAATTGTAGAGAAACTTTCTGTTCAATTTTTATGGTAGAATACCGTCCCACAGTTCGTGTCAGCGAGTTTTGGAACATCCTATATAAATATGGGTGAGATTTGCTTAATTAGAATATTTGGTGATCTGATTCTGCTAGCCGATCACAATTTTTAGATTCGATCAACAATAATAATATTATAAACATTAAAACATGTGGAAATAATTCGTAGACACTAATTTTTATTCATTGCAATATTAAAGAAAACCTAGAAATGATTTTACTATCAGTCATAAACTTATAATAAATTATACACATTAATCACTAGGTACCTAAGTGGTTCTGCAATTATGGTTTTCTGATAGTTACTGAAACTGCCTTAAGGTATATGTATTAAGATATACAGGGTGGTCCGAATTTTAAAATAAAATCGCACATCATAGTTCTTACCTTATGGAAAAAAGAATGAAAATTGTGTCAGCTGGCTGTATTTAACAAGAAATCTTTAGATTCAGCTGTTTACTGTATCTATCAGGTTGCTTCAGAAGTATATTTCTTTCAATTTGTCTATATTATTTGCCTATGCTAGTACTACGAGCATGCCAAGATTATTCAGTTATGAAGATTCGGTATAAAAAAATTCGGTATAAGTAAGTGTATAATCCTCCTCGGACCCGCGGGTATCAAGTGTGTACAAATTATTTGAAATTTTTTATTACGCGCTATAGATAAAAGTGGCGGGAAATTTCTACGCCGGCGTGTTAGGTAGGTGGCCTTGAGTACGTAAGCGGCAAATTTAGTATTTCCAGTGGTCAGCGTTCGTCTAAACACGATGGCTTCCTCCAGCAGAACTTCTACATCAGCTGAGCTGTCACAGTTTGGTAAGTTTTATTAATTAGGAAGAATGCACGCTGCTTCAAAATGTGGAGTAACTATTGAGGAAGGTCTAATTTAACATGTAATCTCAACTTTTGTCTGTAATTGTATTATTGGATTTAGCGGTAACCGTTTACATTATTTTGTACACAAGAGTTGCCATTCGGTCACAGCTTAGAAACATGCACGACAGTATTTGTACACTTTTGTAGCAATTAGGACTGAAGTTGTTTGTCTAACAGAAAGGAAGAGGCCATTAACAGATGAGGAATTGGTGCAACTGTTGGATACTAGTGACTATGAATTCGATGACAGCGATGCAGATCGAGATTACGTCCAAGAAACTTCTGAGGAAGATAGTGACAGCTTGCTGGAGGACGATGAAGGCGATACTGTTACTGAAGTGGCTGAAATTGTTACTCCAGATGAACTTAATAATAATAATACGGTGGTTTCAAATGATGAAAGTAATGGGGAAGATGAAGATGATGTAGTTTCACTCGATAACTCGGTCGTCGCACGTCAAAAAAAGCAAAAAGGAAAACCTTCTAAAAGCAAAAAATGCGTGGGAACTAAAGGGAAAGATTCAACTGCTTCGCGCAAAAGCATAAATAAACGCAAACGTGGCAAGCAAACGCCCAAATTTACTTGGGATCCTGAAAATGAAATCGACTTTGATTTACTGGAATTTCAAGCTGAAGTAATTTCGGCAGATAAACGAAAGCACTGGATACCATTACAGTACTTTTCTGAGTACTACAATGACGAATTCTTTGAAAACATGGCAGAAAAGACCAACATGTTTTATCACCAACAACACGGAAAAGTGTTAAACACTTCTGCACAAGAAATACGTGTATTTATCGGAATTACCTTCTTAATGAGTACTTTAAAATTTCCTAGAATTAGAATGTATTGGACACAAAATTATCGAATTCCTATAATAATAAAGAACATGAGCCGAGATAAATTTTTTTCACTTCGTAATGCCATCCACGTTACTGATAATTTAGTTGCAACTGAAGAGGAAAATGGTCAGTGACAAATTATGGAAAGTGCGGCCCATAATTACTGCATTTGTCGCGCAATGCAAGAAACTACCACGTGAAAAGGAAGTATGTATTGACGAGCAAATGGTGCCTTTCACAGGTCACGTTGCAATACGCCAATTCGTACCAAGAAAACCATATCCGACGGGTTTGAAGGTGTATGTATTAGCAGGAAACTCTGGGATAACATTAGATTTAGAAGTTTATCAAGGTGCTTCCACAAATCTCGCTTCAGAAATTGGAACTGGTATTAAGTTGGGAATTGGAGGAAGAGCTGTGTTGAGATTAGTTGAAACGTGTCTTCCAGGAACAAATGTTTATTTTGATCGCTACTTTACAAGCATTCCATTGCTGGAAATGCTGTTAAGTAAGGGAATGTCAGGCACTGGTACAGTTGTCAAGAAAAGATTTCCTGCTGTAGCCGTCTCCAGTATGAAAACAGACTCTGAACTTCTTAAACAAGGTAGAGGATCAATGGACATTACAGTGAGATCAGACAAAAAAATCGTCCTTATGAAGTGGATGGACAATCGACCAGTTCTTATGGCTTCTTCAAAAAACGCCTTGGAACCTATTCGCCAAGTGAAACGCTATTCCAAGTCAAACAGTGCTTACGTTCAAGTCTCACAGCCCAACGCTATTAACACGTACAATACAAACATGGGGGGCGTAGATCTGATAGATCGTTTGGTTTCTTTGTACAGAAGTTATCATAGAACCAAAAAGTGGACTGACGATTTATAGAACATTTCATGGACATGGCTGTAGTCAATTCCTGGTTACTTTACCGAAAGGATTGTGTGGAACTTCGAGTCAAGAAAGAAAACCAACATGATCTCCAAGATTTCAAAACCAGGTTAGCAGAGAGTCTCATTGAAAATCTGCCTATAGGCAGTACAGATGAAGCTGCATCAGACAGTGATGGCTACGATCCTCCACCTCAAAAAAAGGCTGTTGGTAGACCAGGACGCAATCCAATCCCTTCTGTACAACTACGAACCAATAATGCAGTTCACCTGCCAATGGCAATGGATTTAAAGGTTGCCTTTCGTTGTAGAAATCCTGGTTGCACGGGAAGGAGTAGAGTACAATGTGTAAAATGTGACATATTTTTATGCGTGCTAAAAGACCGAAATTGTTTTCTCAAGTTCCATGCTAAACTTAAATCTAATTAATTTAAGTTCTGGTTTGAAATAAATATTAATTGAAGTATTGTTCGTTTTATTTACATAGTTCCACCAAAGCGCTATTTATTTATTTACTATGAAAACTTGTAAGACGTTAAACTGAATAGTACGTACACATATGTTACCATTAGGACTTCAAACTAATATACCCACTGGAAACGAATGGTATCATAGATGTACAAATTATTACAGAGACCCCTGTCAACCAATCGTCGAACTAATAGCAAAGTTCAACTCCTAAACGCTACCAAAGCTTCAGAAAACGTGCACATCGCAATCGTGCACACTTGATACCTTCAGGACTGACGAGGAACAAACTCTTATTATTCTCAAGTGTCACATAAATTTACAACATTTTAAACGCCAATTTTAGACCACCCTATAGTATAGGTAATTTAATCTGTTTCGCACAAACAATTAGCTTTTGAGAAAAATACTGCTAACGAAAATATACAAAAAATGCATTTTTATAGAAAGGGAAATCAATTTTCGGATTGATGACATACTGCGTTGAATGTTAGCAATAATAATTTCTCCAACTACCGGGTTTTATTAAACCAAGATACGTTTTCAAAAGTTTTTACATCACACATTCCATATTTTATTGCCAGGTCTTTCACAACGTACTCATTAAAATAATATACTTTGCATCATTCATAACATACCTGCAATATATCGCCACTGCAGCACGCAATGGGGACAGGACATTTTTGGCAATCTATATTTCATTTGGTAGACCTTGTTACCGTCTTTTGGATAGTACCGTACATCGCTTAATGCCGCAGAATCTTGGACACGCGTAACTTTTTTTAATATGGTTTTGTCCAAACACTCTTGCGTTGTGTTTTTATAATTGGGACAGAGAGAAAAAGTGAAATATCCATTATGATTTGCCGTCAGTTCCACCCTGATATTAATTATGCTTCCAACGTTGTACTGGCGAACAATAACTCCCTGGCCGTAGGTTCCTCCAATCTCATGTGCACGTGGCAACCTAAAAAAAGTGGAAAGGCAAATAATTGGTAAGGCATTGGGTTCCAATCTAGTCTAACCTATTCATTTATTAAGTGTAGATGAGGTGAGAAGCAATTGCGAGTTTAATCCTGTGGGAATGAATTTGAAAAGAAATATTTTTGTGTGCTTATTGTGTTAGTTGGTGCATTATTTTAACTTTTTCAAACATTTGAACCTAATCAACATTAAATACATCAAATTAACGATTACGCACTTGGAATCCCAAGGATCTCCACAAACTCCGCATCTTCCACCATTTTTCACCCATTGCCTGGTGTAACCGCCACAGTAGAGTTCGTGATCATTGTAATTATGGGGTGTGTCAAATCCGTACCTCCAGGCTGATGCTCTGCTTGGGGGTTCTATGAGTCTACCATGACCTTTTATGGATGGTAAAATTACATAGAAGAGGATGGCGTATATCGCAGCCGTCATTCTGAAAGAAAATTAAATATAATGGAAAAGTATTCTTCTAAACGTTTGTTTATTTTTATTATCAGTAAGACGACACTAATTAAGGGTTTATTTGGTAGAGGTTTAATACGGATTAAACAACAAATTACATAATACGCTACTACACTAAAAGGAACTAGATTAGCCTTTTAAATCGGGCCGGCGGGTGGTCTAGTGGTTAAAGTCCCAGGGTTTGAAACTAGACTCCCAATGGCAGTAGGTTCGAGTCCACTGCTCGTCGGTAATTTTTCTGTATAAGTTAAATCCGACGGGTCCATGGATGGTGTATGTTGGGTTGCATGTCTTTCAGGGATGGGGCATGTTAGACCGGTGAATAGCACTTAGTGTGCTGAGCCCGGGTAAGGGGGTGGGATGGGAATCATGGGGTCGTGCTCACGCACGGCTTCATGATTCTTAAAAAAAAAACCTTTGAAATCGAAAGGCATTGTGTAAACGCTTCTTGTTAGTCGCTGTCTTGTGTGTCGAGAAGTGGATACGAAAGTAGCAGTACTATTCACGCATTTAAAAATTTGAGATCCCAGCGAGACGAGCTGAAATAAAATGATAATTTGCATCTCGAGAATTGGTTAAGGTGAGAAATGTGGAAATTTTCGTCCCGAAAATTTTAAACGGTACACATGCCAAAATAAAAATTTCTTTGAAACAGAGACTTTATGTAAGGAATAATAAAACTTCTGTAAATGAAAAGAAAACCTTTTATTTTTCCTGTAAATTTTCTTTTTTCAACTTATTAAATTTCTTTTTTCTAAAACACATTTTTCTTTAATATTTTAAATATCCCGACATTTAATAAAAATTTTTTCTTTCTTTGCTAAAATTTTTATGTTTTATAAGAGCTCATTCACCTTTTACCGTTTTAAAACGTTGCATTATGCAAAATGCATATTTATAATACAGACTCGCTAGGAAAACCCCGGCCACTTTTCTTGCGGCGGTCAAGAGATGGCGCTTTAGTAAAGAAAAATTAAATCAAAATACTGGCAACAACGCAGAATCCAAGACGTTTTAGTTATAAATACGCCCCATATTAAATCAAAACAACCAAAACGTCTTGGATTCTGCTGTGTTACCAGTATTTTAATTTAACTTTTCTTTACTAAAGCGCCAGCATCTCTTGACCGCCGCAAGAAAAGTGGCCGGGGTTTTCCTAGCCACTCTGTACAATTCTGTTTATTAATAATATTCTATACGAGAGTAACATTCAATTTACGTGTTTACGCTAGAATCATCGGAGGACCAGCGTCATCCCTAAAGGGACATATGCGTCCCTATAGTTCTTAACTACCGTAACAAAAACATTAGCACGACGTAACCCCTTAACGCTTTGAACTCGAAAACATGAATCCGGATGATGAATTTAGGTTATGAAAATGCGTTGAATTCTGGCAGTACAACACGCAGTAATTCTTTTTTTGAGTCATCCGAAGCATCGGAATTCAATACACCATTAACATCAGCAGCTGCTGGTTCGCCAGTTACACGGTTAAGTCGTAGTAGTGCTAAGACAAAATAACCGACCTAACAGGTCTTTCAGCAGAGTTTGAAGAAGATTCCGATGATTCAATTGCAGACCCTGACTATGTTGGAGAAGAATGTATCCCAAACGTATCAACTATGGATATGTTGACCGACGCTTATTCTACCAACAGTGATGATAATGCTGATGTTGAAAATAGTAATAATCAAAACAAATTTTCAAAAACGTAGAAAAGACATTTTCAGCACACGTAGTTTCTTATGGGGCGCCAAGTGTAAAGTGAAAATTTACTGTGCATTTCACGGTATTTAAGGCAATTTGTCCCAATATTTATTATATATACACACATTTAGCTAAATGCTTTTTATTTTAAAAAATTGTTGTAGATTCAAATAAATCCTTAAACATTTGGTTTAAATATTCCAATATTTAATAAAGCATTAGAGATTTAAATAAATCTTAAAACATTTACTTTAAATTTTAAACTATTTAGTAAAACTTTATGTATTTAGATAAATCTGCACATATTTGTTTTAAATCTTTTAATATTTAATAAATATTCCAGATTTAAATAAATCTTTACCGATATAAATAAATCCTTGCAGATTTGAATAAATATTGCAACATTTAATTTTAAGCTGTCATATTTAATGTTAACTTGTCATATGTATTTGACCTTGGTAGACCCAGCCTGCATAGAAGACCAAGACCGTTTAAACTGGTGGTAACGTTCAACGTTTTCCGTACTTCAAGAATTTGTACAATTAATGTTAGTAATGTTTGGTGGACTGACCCATACCCCGACTCAATTTTTTCTAAAGCACCAAGCGTTACACCTTTACCGTGGTTACTAGGACTAAGTATGTTATAGTCCCATTTTGGATACAGAATAAGAGCCATCTGTTAGCAATTTATATATGCCGCGGTATCTTACAAGGTTTGGTTACGTGCTAGTTTTGTTGACCTTGCATTTTATTGAAAAGTTTGAAAAACGTGCAAGTTTTGACAAGAAAGTTCAAATTTGGGCTAAATACGGTTTGATATAGTGATCGGTAAAGTAGGTACCGTGCTATTTTGGTCGAGCAATGAAAATCTTTGGGTCAATCAATCAGCGATTACACCCGCAAAATTAGTGCTTAGGTTGGTCGCGATTTAGGTCAGGTCACGTAAAAAAGTGACTCGACCTAAGTGGATGACTCATCGCATTCCGCCCGTTTACACCAAGTGATCTAAATAATTTAGGTAACATTTAGTGCATATGTTACGACCCAAACGTACAGTGTAAAGGTAAACGTACTCACTGACTCTGTTGAAAAACGCGTGCAAGCGACATGTGCCCCATATCAGCGGAACGTTGCCAAATGGTAACAGGGGTGAATAACCTCGTAGAGAAACAAAAATTTTAACAAAGAAAAATAACCTCTTTTAAAGAACTAGAATTTTATTAAAAATTAAAAAAAAATGACAAATGACCATTTCTTAGAGACACGAGACTACTGGTAACTATTCATAAGTTGAACGCTAATTTTTTATTTCAGTTAAATTTATATTACAATAATGTAAAATGTATCTTCCGTTCAAAACTAATAAAATTTGTTTCTCTGAAGAATGCCGCTTTTAATCATAATATTGACTTTTACATTTTGACGAAAATAAATACAAGTGTGCGGTTTTTCTAATAAATTGTATCAAAGTGGAAAAGATTCCTAGAACCTGGTATATTCTGGGTTAGAGCATTTAAAAATTAATTTGTAAAGATAAAGTAAAAAATATCTAAGTATTTCGTTTTAGCGTAGTTTTTAATTTTCACAGGAAAAAGCCACCCATATCTTGAATTTTGAAAACTTACCAACGTTATTTATCATTAGGCATTGGTAAATTATTGCTTTTCCATGTAGTATTTCCAGAGTTACCTTATCTATTAATATTTAAATGAAACGTCAAACACAGAGATACTAACGGACAAAGATACTGGAGGTGGCTTTTCACTTATGTGTATTTACAAAATCAAAGGTGAGAAATATTTGTAAAGGTGCGCTGCCCGAGAATAAATAATTTGTATCTGATTTTGATTTAATTGTATTGTTTTATACTTTAAAGTGGGAGCTCCCCGAAAACGTAATGCACTTGTCTAATAACTTTGATTTATTTACAGGAATATTATATTTCTTTCAGCAAATACAGACTTTAATATACAGCGATCACTTGACTTACCTAAATTGCTGTGATTTAGTCTTAGCTAATCTTAAGCAGGTGGTCGTTTTAGAACAGCTGCACACATTTTTGTACATAAATGTAAATATTGTAAAACACATGTTAACACGTATCAATGAGTTTTAAAAATTTTATTGATACTTCTATCCCATCAAGTCCAACCTCTTGGAGGATGGGCATGAATTTTAATAAAAGAGTATGTTCCCTAAAGGAAGGGATCAATCTTCGAATTCTCAAAGATCACTCAGTTCGCTGAAATCTTAACGTCAGTTTTGGAAGCATTATTGCTAACATTCTATTACAATATTACAAGTCTGGGACTTGCAACTTTAAAATAAAATATTATCTTCGTGGGTTTTGGGCTACGAAGAGCACTTTGCCAAAATCAAATAGGCTTAGGCGTAGTAGCTCATTCTTGTCGGTGTACCTGATTAGGCGTATCAAAGCGGCGCTATTGTCCTTCGGGAATTAGGCGTAGCTACTGAGGCGCTATTGCAGGGAAGCCGATTGGAGTGAGTGACGGCGTTATTTCCGTATTGGTTGCGGCAAGACGCTCTTTTCGCGTGTTGTTGTTACACATTTGTACGTAATCGATCGCTGTTATTGGGTTAAATTCTCTGGCGTGTTGGCAAGCGGCGCTATTGTCCTTCGGGAATTAGGCGTAACGGCCAGGGCGCTGTTAGGACGAGATCTAATCAGGCTGAGAGTATTGCGTACAAATGAGTGATAGCACACGGTGTTCCTATGAAGAGCATCCAGTTACTTACGTAAACTGCACAATACTCGAAATTTATAAACAGTCCCAAATAGTGTCCTTCGGGAATTAGGCGTAACGGCCAGGGCGCTGTTAGGACGAGATCTAATCAGGCTGAGAGTATTGCGTACAAATGAGTGATAGCACACGGTGTTCCTATGAAGAGCATCCAGTTACTTACGTAAACTGCACAATACTCGACATTTATAAACAGTCCCAAATAGAAGTATCAGTATGGGTAAAACTGGGGTAAATATTTAGATTGGCAACTTTACTCGATACAACTAACGGGCAAATTCTATATAAATGGTTCTAACACTCATAACACCAATATTTGCACCACATGAATATATAAATTCTTCAAAAGGTTTACTGTTGTTTAAATCAGCTTAAAATCTTATCCTTTTTAACCTCGATAAAGACAGGGTAAATCAGCCACGAGCAAATAATTAAAACACAACGTAGGTCCGACACCGATCATCGCAAATAAATAAGTAATCAAGCATAAATACTTGATAAATTTTAAATAATACAATTAAAATTTGTAAATAAAAATATCAGAGAAACTGCACGATCACATATTAAATATTAATTATTTATATTTACTAGATGGCAGTTCGCGATTTTGTCTCATATACTACCGACCTAAGAAATTGAACAGCAGCACTAATAAGAGCTGCAAACGTAATATTAAATTGTTTTAAACTCTAGAAGTGCAGTAATTAAACATCCACCTGTTTTCATGGATATTGTCTTGTGATTTTCTAATTTGTTTATTCATATTTCATTTTTTTTTCAAAAAAATTATGTTTATTCAAAATACATGTAAATTATAAAAGTTGCCCCAAGAATAGGACACCTTCACGGATGTTATGCTAAATATTAATTGTTATGAAGCTAAATCTAATCTTCAAAGTATTATCTGAACGTTAAAATTCCACTAATAACAGTCATCTAAACAATTAGGTAATATGAATCTCCGGAACATAAACCTGTCAGTCACATAACGTCTTTTTTCATTATGTCAAGGTCACATTTAATTTATGTTTCCCGGTAACTACCGATAATAAAATATGTAAATTGTTTTTTTAATTATAATTGTTTTTCACTTAATTAAATTCTATTTACACGATTAAGTATAAAAATATTGCGTACTAGTAAACTTTTCTTACAACCCTATAGGTACATTTTCAATAACATCGACAAATAACAATGAAACTGTTTTTAAATATATTGTTTTTAATACCCAACAATTATTATTACAATAATAATGCGGGCGGCAGCTGTAGTTGAACTCCACCTTCACCGGTCTCAAGCCCGGATTTAAAAAATGAGCAAAGCACTTCGCCTGGACTTTCCTGAACTTTCTAGGAATTGTTACTTATATTTACAGTTATTTTTGTATCAACGTTTAAAGCGGCGATAGTCGCTGCATGTCCGTACTGCAACTAAACGATTTTTCTGTTTTATTTATGAGAATACAACGGATTTATTTAAATTGGGAAAAAAATTCCTGGGGATTAACGAAAATCGGAGATAAAACAGAAAATTTGTCAACCGAAAAATGGCTGGGAAAGAAGAAATTAATCCGCCTAAATAGTAACACACCTAAAAATCAAGTTGTGGATCTTATTCTACTATCGTTGTAATTAACCTTTACGGCCCACTGCTGCGCTCTGGCACTTTTCTCTGTTACGTACTCTCCTTGCGCCGAGGTGGAGTACGGGGGACCTACAGTTTAAAGTCGAATCCGAACGACTAAATACCATAGGTTTCAGGCATTAAAACCCCACGGCTGCCTAAACCGGATTGCCAGTGGCGGGTTGCGGCATAGATTTTTATTGCTGCATGGCTTTGGCGGAGAATCCAACCCCAGACCTTTAGCGTTAGAGGCCAAGCGCCCAACCTCTAAGCTACCGCCACTCTATTTTACTATCACTCATGAGGAATTGAGCTCAGCACAAATATTTTATCGTACCCCATCTATTAAGTAAAGGGGTATTTTCAGTTTTCAAAAATTTCTAGAAAGTGTCACATAGAAATTAGCGGACTGGGAAATAAACCAAATTTTAGATCATCTTTGTCTGTACTTAAACCTACCAAGTTAAAAAGAATCGTGTGGCCAGTTTCTGCCCAATATTTTTAAAATTTTGAGCCATTTTTTCATTTCACATTTTAAAAACGCAATACCCTCCCAATTAATAACTGAACGGTCGCAAACCGAGAAAACGGTGGTTTTGTGTTTCACCTATATTGTTTAACTTTCAATTCAGATACTTCTTCAATAAATACATACAAATAAACCAGAAGGTAGTAGGAAGAGAGGGAGGCCCAGACTACGGTGGCTAGAAGAAGTAGGAAAGGACCTTACGGAAATTGGTGTGACGGGATGGAAGGATAAGTAAAAGACCGTAAGGAATGGAAAAGGATCGTAAACTAAGCAAAAAAGTCGGGGGAGAAACAATAAATAAACGATAACAGCAACAACCAATCCAAAATTCGAGTAATGCAAAGAAGACTCCCTCCTGAATAAACCCTAGGAGGGTTGAGACGAACGCGCCCCGTAAAAAAACCTGTTCTGAAACCCTTTTAAGGAGGTCAAAACCCTTCATGGGTTGTCGCACCAAGGAGTAAGTAAGTAAAAGTATAAACTTTTATAGTGTTATTGAATGGTATTATATTATTGTGTTCTAATAAGTGTTAAACATAATTAGATTTATTATGTGGGTATTTATATTGCGTGTTCTTTGAACCTACTATCAAAATTTCTAATTATCTGGCCTGTATAAACCGAATTACAATGGGAGCAATTTAATTTCTAAATGCCTGATTTTAGCTTATCTTCTTAATCGTACCTTTGACAATGACATGTAAACATGTCGAAATACGTACAAGGATTAATAAGTAAATATTGTTGAAGTAAAATAAAGTAGTTTATTTATAAATCAATATGAACTTCAACAGAGTAAAGCTAGAACTTATTAAAATCTTACACATCGGCCACCACTGAGAGTGAGGCTGCCTGACTACTGGTCAAATGGAAAACATTAACAAAAACGCAAAAGAAAGAAAATAGATAAATAGTAGCTTTGATTATACACTGTGTCCATAAAGTAACCCCCCCCCCCCCAACAAACTTTTAAACGACTTGATATTTTTCTACAAAATTTGGTGTGCTGTAATGGGAAATTAAATACTATTTTTCAGACCACATTAAAATTTTGTATCATCGAAAACGGCGACTGGGCGCCATTTTGAATTTTTTTTTTAAATGGAAAGGGGGGTTGAGTGACACCTCATTGGAAAGGTCTTTCAGTTCTGCGTCTGATCCTAAAGTTTCAAAGAAAGATATTTAGCCATAACAAAATGACAATGTTTGAAGGTCTATTTAAAAAACCTAAGAATTAAAGCTTACATTAATTAAATTAAGTGTTCGAAATGTTTACCATTCACTTCTTGGTACATAAAAAGTCGGTTATGAAATTCCTGCCTTACATTTTCATGTTTCTGGAGTGATAATTCTGCAAACTTCTGTAATGCGTTGCTCCAGTTCTTCAATTGTTTCTGGACGGGTTCTGTATATTTTCGAGTTCAGATATTCCCATAGAAAAAAATCTAAGAAAGTTAAATCTGGGGAGTGAGCCGGCTATTCTACAGGCCCCCGCCTAACAATCGTTCTGCCAAAAAAATGTCCGTTGAGAAAGTCAGAACCAGGCCTATAATAATGAGGCGGCGCACCGTCTTGTTGGAACATAACGTTTTCAATATTATTTCAAGCCACCTGAGATATTTCTGGGAAAATTTAGTCCTGCAAATGAAAAAGTGGACTACTGGATAAGAAAATCAAAACAATTTTGAACTGAGTGAGTCCATTGGTTTACAATCCGCCATTTTGTTATGGCTTAATATTTTTCTTTGAAATTCTAGGATCAAACGCAGAACTAAAAGACCTTTCAAATGAGGTGTCACTCGACCCTGGATAAAAAAAATCAAAACAATTTTGAATTGAGTGAGTCCATTTGTTTAAAATCCGCCATTTTGTTATGGCTGAATATTTTTCTTTGAAACTCTAGGATCAAACGCAGAATTAAAATACCTTTCAAATGAGGTGTCACTCGACCCCCCTTTCTATTTGAAAAAAAATTCAAAATGGCGCCCAGTCGCCATTTTGGATGATACAAAATTTTAATATGGTCTGAAAAATCGTATTTAATTTCCCATTACAGCACACCAAATTTTGTAGAAAAATATAAAGTCATTCAAAAGTTAGTTGGGGAGGAGGGGGTTACTTTATGAACACAGTGTATACCTAAGGGTATAGTCAATGATAGTAGGCAGCTGGAAGCACCGAGTGTTATGGAATTTCAGGATTTGAAAAGGTGTAACCCTTAATGAACAAATTTTAAGAGAAAATTATCATACGCGAAGAAACTCTCCCAGAACTAAAATTATTCTAATTAATAGCAATTTAAAAAACACGCTGAAGAAACTCCACTAACATATTGCGATAGAAACACGTTTCGTTTGCGGATTTAAACCAAAGGACATTGGACATTTAGCAATTATTCAAGGTTTAGGTATGCACACGTTAGCCCTCAATTTTATAACACAACTGTTTCACAGAATAATTAATAAGAGAAACACGCTTGCAGTAATTGCACCTAGTGATGAATATACATGCATGTAAGAAAAGGTGTTTTAAGTTAGGAAAGCAATCAAATACATAAATAAAATCATGTTTGCGAGATTAAAGGAGGTCGTGTAACTGTGAACACGCGACATACTTCCTACGTAATTTACCTATCAATTACCATATTTAGAAAAAAGTAACGGTTCGGTGGTTAAAGAGGTATTTAAATTATATTTATAAATAAGGGTAATTTGAGCGATATTTATTGATAAGGTGTTGTTATAAATTGCGGTTGCGTTATTGTCTAAATAGAAAATGCTTTAATTTTAATTAAATGCACCACTAGAAGCACATTAAAATAATAAAAAAATTTACAAGTTTTCAAAAATTTTAGTTTTCCTGTACGTTTCTGACGGAAATCAACTAATTTCAAAAGCTTAGGCAACCCAAACTACTGCTCCTAACTGACTAATTTTCCCAGAAATCTAAAACTTGGTACAGAAATGCAATTAAATTGTCTAGCACTAGGTACAGTAATTTCAAAAGCAAATAATAAAAAAAATTGCAAGGACATGAGATAGTTGACAGTGTCTTTATATACCTACTGCATAATAGTTCTATATTGCATAATTTGCAACTTGTTTGTTGCCTTTTACTGAAATTCAACACGTTGGATTCCAAGTCTAAAGCAGATACAAATACATTTCTAATTTATGCTTTGACACAGATAATAACTGTAAAATAATGTAACAAAAATACTATTTCAATATGAATTAAAGATTAATGCAAAAATAAAAACTCTAGAATTTAGTACAAGGCTTTGTTAATTTGAGCGTATTTTTCAAGGTACAACACCGATTGTCACAAACCTGTACTTAACATATAAACAATAAAAGGAGTTTACATGTTTGAAATTAAATTCTCTGAAAAATTACGTTCCTTTAAATGTGGGACTCATTTGCAAAAATTATAAGATACAATTTTTATTTATTACCTTCTCCGACCACCTCAAGAAGTAATTCTATGCCATCCGACTATCACTGATGACCAATTTAGCTTAAACCCGAATGTTTTATCGACCCCTTTTATTGAATAAAAGTATACTAGTGTTACCCCAGCGCACAATGCACTGACAGACTGAGCGTTGACAGAACCGGCTAAATGCTAAATCACGTGATGCATTAGTTCCATAAGGGAGACGCGACGTTGGTGTAGATGTCACCTCAAGTAAAGCGCGTTTAGCAGACTTTCATATATAAATTAAAATAATTATTATTGAAAAATCGACGTAAAATAAAAATATAAAAATGTTTCATGTTCCATCTGAGGATAGAGATCTTTCATTGAAAAAAAAAAAGGATCCAAATTGGTGAAGCGGTAGCCGCTGGAAGAACCGGAGAAAAATACCCTTTGAGCTTTTGTATATGTATGGATAAATCTCCAAACTTCGAAAATTCAGAGAGGGCGCTGCAAAGAAATTAGTGCATCGGAATAAAACAAAATTGTAGCTTATTCCTAGCTTTAAGAGCTTGTAAAGTTTAAAGAAGATGTATGACCAGTTTTTTAGTTTTTTGGCAGTTCCTATCACATAATGTGAACTAATTTTTTTATAAAAGGAATCATGAAGCCGTGCGTGAGCACGACCCCATGATTCCCATCCCACCCCCTTACTCGGGCTCAGCACACTAAGTGCTATTCACCGGTCTAACATGTCCCATCCCTGAAAGACATGCAACCCAACATACACACCATCCATGGACCCGTCGGATTTAACTTGTTCAGAAAAATTACCGAGGGGCAGTGGACTCGAACCTACTGCCATTGGGAGTCTAGTTTCAAAGCCTGGGACTTTAACCACTAGACCATCCGCCGGTCCAATGTGAACTAATGAAATGAAAGAATTTTGTCACTTTAGACCAATCGGGATCAAATTACACTGTAATTATTTATTTTAAAACCGTAATTCCACAAGTAGATTGCAAAGCTACTATAATTGTGGTGCTTTATTTAGAAATGAAATCGCGTCAATAAAAAACAGAATTATAAAAAATTTAAAATCCCTGAGTGTAATTTCGTTAATATTAGAAAAATAATGAATAAATTCAACTTTCAACAGGTGTTAATTTTTTTAGTCTTATAAATATTTCAACGTATTTACGCATAGGCAAATAAATGCAAATAGTTGGTGTTGGTGTATTGCTATAGGAACAATAAATCTCGATGTCTTATTGGTCTTGGTTATTATGTCTGCAGATGACTTGATTTGCATTCCAAAACTTCTAATAATGACAAATTTAGGTTAGGTTAGTTTGCTCGTTCATTAAAGGCGCTGTTTTTAAATGGTTGCAAATTTCAAATGCTTCCATTATATCTAATTTACGTTTCTCATTACATCACAATAGTCTGAAAATTTCATAGCGTTATATTACATGTCATTAAATATTTGTGTTCTTTCTAAGTGTTTGGCATAATTGGGTTCACGTGGTGTTAATATTTGCAATAATGTAGTAGTTTTTTGTACTACCTAATATCAAAATTTCTTACTGTTGGGCCTAAACAAACCGGATTATGGTGGGTGCAATTTAATTTGTAAATGCCTGGTTTTAGTAAATCTTACGACTTTCTTTAGCATTAAATAAAGAATATAAAATGCTTTTATTTGTTTATAATTTTAGCAATTTTCTTTGATTTATCGCCAAAGTATGAAATTAAAGCGTATTTTATAGCTAATTTATAAACTTTCTCTTTAATTAATATACTTATTAATAAACTGATTACTATAACCATTACTGTAGTCAATTTGTTTAATACATGAAATTTTCGTAGTACAACCAATTTTATCTAAAGGAACCGTTAAAGAGCTGCATATCGTAGATAGTACTCTGTTAATTTATTTGTTTTATGATGACAACAATCGCGTGGTGTTGTAATTTCTGTGTGGGTTTTCTATAAATAGAATATTCACGTTTATTGTTGTGAATTGATTTTTGTGTGTAAGCGTCAATTTTGTTTAGTTTTTAGTATAAATATTATGTTTGATTCAAATGTTGGATCTTCTAGATTTTCTTGGAGATACATTTTATTATTAAAAGAACATAACTTTGATTGATGCAAAGTTTAAATAATTGAATTAACTCGGTCCATATCGTTAATTCAACAATTTTGTTAATAAGAATATTATTTAACAAAGAAATACACTCATGAGAAGGTATTTGCGACAACACATTTGTGACATCAAAACGAACTAGCTTGCTTTGTGATGGTAAACCTAAGTTAGATAATTCATTGATTAATTCAGAAGTAAATTATGAAAAAAAAATTTAAATACATTGTTTACGAATTTTATGTGTCGGTCTATGAATTCTGTGTGTGATAAATTTTGTAAACGAGGGTGAAAATTCATTATTGTGTCGGGTTTTGTGTGTGTTTTTTAGTTCACCTATTTGTTGTTCGAATCTTAAAAATTTATTTATCTGTTTGCATATTTTTTATCATACGATTTTTCTAAGGTCATTGTCAAATATGTCAAAATTTAACTATTAAAAATTAATAGTTTATTAATAAAATAAAACGCTTGGTAATTGTTTCATAATTTGTTGGTTTTTATTTACTCAACTCGAGTTTCAACCATCACGGTCATCGTCAGGAGTTTAAACAAAATTAGACAAAGACCCCACTACTAAATACCATAACACAGTTAATGAAACTATAAAATTTTGCAATAATCTCATACCAAAACGAAACGAATTTAAGTTCAGAATTATGAACCCACACCCACCACTTTTATATGGACTTTTAAAATTACATAAAAAAGAAAAACCAATTAGACCAGTCGTTTCATACATTAACGGACCCACTTATAAGCTGTGTAAAGAAATTAATAGAATATTACCTATACACGTAAACTGTTTCTCAAAGTATTCGGTAAAAAATTCTTTAGAATTAATAGACAAACTAATAAGTTTTCAGATACCCACTAATGCAAAATTAATCTCATTTGATGTTAGCAACTTATTCACATCAATTCCAATAAAAGAAGCCAAAGAAATAACGTTCAATAAAATAAACAATAGTAATTTGACGAATATTGAAAAATTAGAACTCAGAACCATGCTCGCAACCTGCTTAGAACAAAATTATTTTCAATTTAACAACCAAATTTACAAGCAAGAGGAGGGACTACCGATGGGATCCCCACTTTCACCCCTACTAGCAGAAATTTTTATGGCTAATTCTAAAGAAAACGTTTTCAATTCAAACAACAATTTTAGTAACAATGTCAAAATTTGGATTAGATATGTAGATGATATTTTTTGCTTGTGGTTAGGTACAGACAGACAAATACAACAATTTTTAGATAACATTAATAAAATTAATAATAATATTAAATTCCCAATAGAAACCGAAAAGAACAGTACCCTAAACTTTTAAGATCTAAGCATAAAAAGAGTAGGAAACAATTTAGAGTACAATATTTTCAGAAAATCCACAAGTACAGACATGGTCATACATTCAAATTCTAAACAACCAATCAAAATTAAAAAAGCAGCTTTCAATAGTATGATACACAGAGCCATTCATATCCCACTGTCTACCGAAAATTTCAATAAAGAACTTATGGCACAATTAAATTTATAGCCCTAAAAACCGGATACATGGAGCAATTTGTAGATAACATTTTAAAGAAAAAACAAAAAGAAAGTGTAAAACATCTTTTGTACAGCGGACAAGAGACATCAATTGAAAAAAAAAATATGGTCAAAAATCAATTATATAAGGTAATTCGGGGGAAGATGCCAAATTGGGGAAGATGCTTAAGCACCCTAATTCAGAATTTGATCAATAGATGTCCGCAAAATGCAGTTTACAGCTGTCCTTCATGTATATGTCGGTAAAGTTAGTCGCTTAAAATCTGTTGTGACAACTAACAGAAAAGTTTTAACACAGTGATGTTTTGACGTTTTGTGAAAGTTTTTTCATCGTCCTACTATTTTATTCGAAAATCGAAGACGGACATCGTTATCATCTGCGGCGTATTTTTAGCTGGAAAGAAGGTAGGTTTCTTGTTTATTCCGACGTTTGCAGAAATAATTGGCGCCAAATTCAATTTACTTAAGGAGTTTGGCATCTTCCCCAACACATTGGGGTTAGTTGCATAAATTGTGTTGGAGTAAGATGCCAGCTTGCAACTTATGTATTTCACGTGTACGTATTTATTACAGTGAACAATGCGGACTTATGTGAGAAAGTCATGCAGAGGGCAATGGACAGAGGACAATCTTCGGGCTGCTGCACTGGCGTTACGGGATGAAACCAGAAGTGCCAATTCCATTGCAAGAGAATTTGGAATTCCTTTGAGAACTCTTCTTAGGCGAGTTAGCAAGAATCGCTTAGATAAAGGGAGTTTAGGCCCCTATGGCTGTCTTGGAAAAGAAAACGAAGAAAAACTAGTGACTTATATTCAGAAATTAGGAAAAGCTGGCTATTCTCCAACCTGTAACGATATTAGGCATCTAGCTTATACATTTGCCGAGAAAAGCCAAATAAAACACAGATTTAATAAGGAAAAAGAGCTAGCAGGATATGACTGGTTTCAGCTTTTCATGAAAAGACATCCCAATTTGCGAATGCGCGCTGCTCAAGGTCGATCTATAGCTCGTTCACTGGGAATGTGCCATGGTGAGGTGGATCCATATTTTAAGCTACTTCTACACACATTAGAAACACATGATTTAATGGACAAGCCCAGGAGAATTTTCAATATGGATGAAAGCGGATTGCAACTGTGTAACAAGCCCGGGAAAGTCATCGCCTCGAAAGGGTCCAAAGATGTTCAAAGTCTCACCAGTGCGGAAAAAGGTGAAACTATTAGTATTGTCGTTTGCTGCAACGCAGAAGGCAATTTTCTTCCACCATACGTGATCTTTCGTGGTAAAAACAAAAAGAAGGAGTTTGAGGACAACATGCCTCCAGGATCTGTTGTTGTGATGTCTCCTGATTCAGACTATGTTAAAAGCAGTATTTTCCTATCATGGATAAAAGACCATTTTCTTCCCAGAAAAGAACCGGGTCCAGTTGTTTTGATCCTTGACGGCCATGCCTCACATTGCAACGACGTGGATATTTTAGATTTCTTAGCAGAAAACGACATTCACGTCATCTGCTTACCCAGCCATACCACGCATGGGCTGCAACCCCTCGACAGGTCTTTCTTTAAACCACTCAAAACCTATTGGAATGAAGCTTGTAGGCATTGGATTAGGTCTCATCCTGGACGCAGAATTACTAGATACCAATTTGGAGGAATTTTAAACCACGCCTGGAAGCAAGCTGCAACCAACCAGTCAGGATTTGAAGCCTGTGGGGTATTTCCCCACAATCCGGCTAAGATTCCAGACTATGCCTATCATGTAGCTGATCACACTGCAGGAGCTAATGATAATGACCCCAATACCGCTGCTGAAAATGACCCCAATAACACTGCTGAAAATGAACATTCTGATGTTGAACAAGAATCCGTGTCGTTCGAAGAACTTTCACCTGTCCCTGTTGTACCAGGACCTAGTAAGCCGAACCCACGCAAGCAGCATGCAGAACTTATTACATCATTGGAAGTGCGGCAAAGAAAGCGTCAAAAGCTAGAAGAAAAACGTAAGAAACGGGAAGAAAAGGAAGAAAGAAAAAGCAAGAGGAATAATAGCGCTAAAAAAGGTAAAACAGTAATAAGAAAGCAAGTTAAAGCACCAAAAATGATTGATGAAGAAAGCAGCAGTGATGAATACGAATCCACCGAGTTAGTTTCGGATCACAGCTCAGATAGTATCAACAGTGATAATGACGATTATTGCATTGTTTGTAAAGGTTACTATCGCGACAAGAATGGACCCAAGGTAGATTGGATTTGCTGCATTGCTTGCAAAAAGTGGCTGCATGAGACTTGCACCCCTTTTGAGAATACCTGTGACAATTGTGGCGAAAAATAATAAGTGCCAAATATTTTTTTACGTTTGGCATCTTTCCCACCATCGATTCGAGGTGAGATGGCATCAGGATCGACTTAAGATGCCTAACTAAGTAATTCTAAATATACCGGCATCTTTCCCAAATGTAGTGGGGTAAGATGCCAAATCGTTTATTTAAAAAAACATAATTTTTTTAATGTTAACTATCATTTTATGTTTATTTCATTGTGTTTTCTAATACTGTATTCTTTAAGCAACAAATACATTTTTTTGACTTAGGTGAAATATGTATAATAATTGTTTTACAAAATGTTTGGCGTCATTCCCCCAATTACCTTAGGTAGAGTTAGCTATAAAGTTTCTAACAGGCTCAAAAAATTAAATATTAACGTAGCTATGCACAATCCGAACAAACTCCATAAACATTTGGTAAACAATAAAGACACAATAGAAAAATATTCAAAAAATGGTATCTATCAAATAGACTGTTCTAATTGTGATGCAATATACAGGGTGTGTATAAATTGGCGAAAAACTACATGTGGCGATGTTGGTCATAAAATTCTGAGTCGAAAATCTTAATACCAAAATATTGTACCATGCTTCCTGGGTATGTATGCACGGGATCTTCAAAGTTTGAAAATGAAGTTTTTTAATATGTGTTTTAATTCATTATCTGTCGACACAAAGAGCTGCAAATTAGAAGAAATAAGAATTGTAAGAAATATTTTTTTATACTTAGATGTGTTTTTCAGCCCCAAAAGCGTGTTTTAAACGTTTCTTCGTTAACTTATTATTGTAAAAAATACATATGGCAGCATTGTAAAACAATATTCGTTCACTAACAATGGATTTTACGTTCAATGATCCTTAGTTACCGTGCATTATAACAAAACACTTGTGGTGTGTGTACGTTCCTTTAAAATGGTTCCCGAGGACAGAGGAAGCATTGTCCAACATTTTGGTATTAAGATTTTCGACTCAGAATTTTATGACCAACATCGCCACGTGCAGTTCTTTCACCAATTTATACACACCCTGTATATTGCATCGTGAAGCAATTCGAAACTCATAAAACCAGCATGAGATAGATAATGTATTGTGTAGGGAAATTCACGTGCATGTTTCCTTAAAAGCTGCCATAAATAAAAAAACCCTGTCATCGCCAATTATTCAATAAAGGGCGGGCAGTATTTAACAAACAATCCTCTTGAAGTTTATTGCTTGTTTTTATCTGCAAAAAGCTTTTACGTAAAAATTCCGCTCTTTTATGCAGGTGTTCAAAATGCAATAAAAATTGTCATGAAGTACGTAAACCGATGTATTAGCTGCTTGCATCATAAAAATAAAAGCACAATGGGAAAGGCGGGATATTTGCATCCTTTAGCGAAAGGTGATACCTGTTTTCACACAGTTCATGTAGATCATTTAGGTCCCTTTGCGGAAACGGACTGCCACAATAACAATAACAGGACCACCTCTACCGACGCGTTGAGCGACGTTGCGGGGCAAATTCCGTTGTCTTATAAAGCGGAGGAAAGATGTATTAGGAGGAAGATACGCAGAAGGCTTCCCTTAGCTATTGGACAGTTTCAATACGACGGTAGCGCCGAGTTGGCAAAGCAGGCCGTCATCGAAGCCAGGAACTTCATCCTGGCCAAGTGGCAACATGCCTGGGATAGGTCGAATGCAGGGAGGGTCACCTATGGATTCTTCCCCAGGGTGACCGACAGGTTACAGATGATGTGGATCGAGCCATCGTACTGGGTCACCCAATTCCTAACTGGACACGGGGATTTCAGGGCGACCCTTCGGGCACTGAATCTGTCGGAGGTTAGCGTGTGCGAATGTGGGGAGGAGGACACGAGTGAGCATGTGTATGTGAGTTGTGAGAGAACGGAGGGACAAAGGGGCGTGGTGGAGCGTGATCTGTTGCAGATAGGGATAGGTTGGCCGCCACTGCAGGACCGATTGATGGAGGAAGATGCTTTCCGAATATTCAAGAGTTCCGCAGAGAAGGGCAGCGAGAGAAAACCACGAAGACAGCGAGTAGGCGCTTTTATTTGCTCTAGGTGTTGTTTTTCCCCTAGGGGACATGTGTGCTTATGTTTCAGGGACAGGACCAGGAAAACGAGGACCAGGAGAGACCCCACCAGAGGTCGCACTTGCATGTGCATCTGGCAGTGTACCACTCGTGGTGCACGAAACGCGACACCCGTGCGTTCACAAATCGGGTACCTCGGGCTCGGGTACAAGCCCCTCGCACGGCTTTGCCGTGCGGGTTCCGAGGTTGAGGTAGGACTCGAGGGGGCAGTGGTTGACGACCCGTATGGGAAGGTTGGCTTCGGGAAACTACGTTTCCCGCGTCCAACCGGGTTTGCCTAGACCACAACTAGGAAGTCAGACGCTAGACTGGCGTCCCGACCCCGGACGGAGAAAGTCGATTCAACGGCCTATCCAAAAGGGTACGGCAGCCTTGTGCTGTCGGGCGATGCTGGGCGCTCAAACCTGGTGGCGTCCCAAAGGGCGGTGGCAACACCGCCCGGGGGGGGGGATATGCTTTATTGCTGGGTGCTGTCCTAGTCTTTCAAATCAAACGGTGCCACAATAAATTCTTATTGGGATTAGTAGATGGGTTTTCAAAATATACGATTATAAAAGCTGTGAAGGACACTAGTGCGTTTGAAACGGTACAATTCATGAAGGAATTTATTTCACATTACGGTAAACCCTACCGAGTTATAACCGATCGAGGCACAGCGTTTACTGCGCATATATTTGAGGAATTTTGTAAAGATTTTGATATTATGCACGTTAAGATAGCAGCAGGCACACCTAGGGGTAACGGTCAGATTGAGCGTTTGAATAAAACCATACTTACTTGTTTGTCTACGAGTTTAGATTGCGAGTCAGGGGATAAACTGTGGGACGAAAAATTGTTTGACATTCAATGGAGTCTTAATAATAGCGTGCATCGAGTAACTAAGTGCACCCCATTCGAATTGGTGTTTAGCTATAAAGGCATAGGCTTACACGATAACCCTTTGACCGTAGTGATTAATGATTTAAACAAGGACTCACGTGACATAGATTCTAAAAGGAAAAACGTTCGTGATTTGTTAGAACAGAATAGGTTAAAGCAAGTAGAATGATGTAATAAGGAGATTGTTAGAGTAGAAAAATTTCAACTAGGAGATTTAGTTTTGGTTAAAGATCGAATACCTTCCACTGGTGAAAGTAGGAAGTTGGCTCCAAAATACAGAGGACCCTACTGTACATCTAGAGTGCTGGATAATAATAGGTACATAGTGGATGATATAGAGGGAGAACAACAAAGTGGGAGTACGTACAAAGGTATTTTATCTAGCGAACGACTAAAATTTGTATCTAGAAATAAGGAACAGGCTCATTAAGGAGTTAGTATTATTGTTATTAGTGTGTTACGATTTCATTTTTTTTTGTATTAATTATTTAAATTTATTGGTGTTTTAATTTTACAGGAATTGATCAAGTATGACATTTTATTAACGTTCTTATGTGTTGCTGATTTGCTTTTGCATTACACAGTTATTTAGAGAAAATGTTTGTTTTCTTTACAGGGTTTTTTTTGCATTTATGTTTTACATGCTATTGTTTATGTAAGGGCGTTTGTGTGAAAAGCATCGACGAGTACGTCGTGTAACGCAGGAAAGGCCGAACTTAAGTAACTTTTATTTCTTAAGGAATGGTAGTTGACACTACTGCTAGTGAGGGTGAGCGAAGCGAGGGTAGAACGGGCAGTCGCGCGAGTAACGTAAACCGGGGTAAAAGCAGGGGATGCTTGCGCAAACACGCCTAAGTATTAGTTATTGTATCTACTTTAATATAATTATCGTTTAATCATTCATAACGGTTTGTTTTATTCGATAACCTGACCTAAAAATTACTACAATTATAACAAAACACCGGTGGTGTGTGGAACCAATGTTGTGAAATGTACGTTTCTGTAAAATGGTTCCTGAGGACAGAGGAAGCATTGTCCAACATTTTGGTATTAAGATTTTCAACTCAGAATTTTATGACCAACATCGCCAAGGACGTTCTTTCACCAATTTATACACACCCTGTATATAGGACAAACTGGCCGCAGTTTTAATACAAGAATTAAAGAACACATCAGATCAATTAAATACAATCATAAATCAACCGGCATCTCCCACCATTGTATTACAAACAATCATTTTTTCAAACACACAGATACAAAAATTTTACACGTAGAAAACAAGGGCGAACGTTTAAATAAATTGGAAAATTTAGAAATAAAAAAGGCAATAAATAACAATAAAAATATAGTAAACGCCCACACCGATTTAGGTCATTCACCCCTCCTGGACCTGCAGTATACTAAGCATAAAAACACGTGTTAACACTTAAAATCGGCGACGACAGAATGAGTAGTATTGTACATCTGTAGGTATTTAGTTTTAGTTGTGTTTGTAAACTCCTGACGATGACCGTGATGGTTGAAACTCGAGTTGAGTAAATAAAAACCAACAAATTGTGAAACAATTACCAAGCGTTTTATTTTATTAATAAACTATTAATTTTTAATAGTTAAATATTTATTAATGTTTCACCATGTGCCTACCACACAATCAATTCAAAATATGTCAAAATTAATTCATTTGTGGACGAGTTCTATGTGAAAGACCTACACAGACAGATCTTATAATAAAAGACAGTTTTTTTGTGTGTGAACAACAGCTAATTTTATTAATAGTAAACAAAAACCGGAACAATTTAGTGACATTATACGAATATTCAGGGGCTATACCACGAGAGGAAACATTTTTAAGGACTGTTTTGTGTTTACTCAAATTATTGTGTCAAAATTTCGCGAAACAAAAACACGTTAAACATGCTGCAAGACCGAAGGTCGAGTGGTATTTGAGAGATTTTGTTGATCGAAATTTGCAATAGTTTGTATGTAAATACAAAACATTTTCTTATAAAATTTAGATCGCGAGTGGTTTTTGGAAAGATTATTCAACAATATATATAGTAACATAACATACTTTACCGTACTTTTTAGAATACTTTTATTTGTTGTTTCAATGAAGGAACTCCCGAAACATGTATTAACACCCATTTAACTGTATAAAAATAGAAACTTAAACGTTGACGTTTACGTCATAACAAAACAATTATTCAAAACAAGGCATTCCGCCGCTTGACGACACGATGACTAAATTTTAGTCGTTTAGTGTTGTTATAGCAATAGAACTTGGTGACTTGATCTCGACAATCGTCTGCAGATGACTTCATTTCTTATTTCAAAATGTCCAATAGAGGAGAATTTAAGAGATCAATTTGCTCATTCAATAACGGTACAGTTTTTAAATGTTTGTGAATTTCAAAAGCTTCTAGTATATCTAATTTACCTTTATCATCACAAAAGTGTAAACATTTTATAGTGTTAGTAGATGCCATTAAAAGACTGTGTTCTAGTAAGTGTTTAGCGTAATTGGATTTATGTGGGTGTTTGTATTTGTAGTGTTAACATAATTTAAAAAAATTAAAAATTTTCCGATTGATTTTTAAAACTGTTGCTTATAAAACATTTGCTGCTAAAGGTTTTTAAAATATCATTGAGGTACCTTTCTTATCCTTGTTAAATTCCAAGGCGTAATATGGCTTATGATTAGGTGCAAGTGAGACCGCCATATACTGTCTTGTAAATTGATAAAAAACGCATAAACGTGACCATATTTGCGTCTCTAATTTTATTGATTTTTTTTGTCGGGGGTCATGGATATCCTGGAAAAGTCATGGATTCTAATTCTTGATAGTTAGTGGGAGCATCCACTAGATTTTTTTTAAAAGTTAGTCAATGAGAATTTCCATATTTACTGCAAATTTGCAAACTACATATGAAATAAATAAACACACAATAGCTGCACCCTGCAACAACCGCCGACCTACTACTACAGAGGCCGTGCCTTTGCCGTGCTTATTGCGTTTTGAAAACACTACTATTTCTTTGCATCTGTCCATCTGATCATTGCATTATTTGTATCACTGTGCATGCAAACGTATTAAGAATAATAGATTGCTTGATTGTGTCGTAGCTAGAATCATTCGGCCCGATAACCTTTTTGAATAATTATGGGTAGGCACTGCCTACCCTGCCTAATAGGACGGACCGCTACTGTTCCATAGTTCTACTGTGGGAAAGTAAAAATCTCTGTCACCGTACCGACTTTCCCTGTTAAACCTCTTAAAATGAGTCAAAACTGAATATTGTAGAAATTCCATCTAAAGTGTAGATTCACATAAAAATCTTTAGCATTTATATAACTTCTAATCAAGATAAAGGATGACATTTTATAACTTAGTAGATTATAGTTTCATAAGCGTTAATGCAATAACTTACTTCAAAAGTCATCCTTAAAACTATGCAAATTTCAATAATTTAATTAAAAATATTGAATCGTCTACTTGACACAGATGTAAATGTAAAAAGTTATGTAAAAGCGTCATTCTAACTACAAAATGTCAGTTGTCAGCTCCGGAAAACCTCTTAACATAGAATAGGGCCGTCGAGAAACGATTCAGGGCCCGGGGCATTAAAATTTTGGGCCCCCTTGTATTGCTAATAAAAGTTAATTTAGGTGCGGAAATATCAATCACAAAATTGTCTTTAAATGCGTACCTATTTATTAAAAACAGATAATTATTTACATACTTAATTTAATTGAAATAATTTATTGTAATTAATGAAAAAAAATGCCTTTCGAGCTTTTTGAGTTGCAAAAGTAGAAATAATACAATCAAAATCTACATTTCTAGCAAGAAAACGTTCCAGAGCTAATGATCCTAGGCTTGCTAAACGTTCTTGGCACATTTTCGAACAAAGAACATTTTTTATTGGCGCTAAAACACCGAAAAAAAACAAAAAAATCCAAAGGTATTGGCGGTTTAAAAAGACTTCCGGTTTAGCCGGAAATGATACCAACTTTTTATATTAAATGGAACACCCTGTATATTTTTTGATATATCGATAGAACTCTTTTTTGCGAGTTCAGTGATATACGGTTTCATGCCTTTATATCCAATAATTCAGCAGTAGCAGCTCATGAAAACAAAAGAATGTGAGAAGCCCTAACAGTTTTTGTAAAGTTGTCAAATATGCTTGGTTCGTGTTGTGTTGTTTTGATGTTTGATAGATTGAGTAGTGTGGTTGCAGTAATCAATTAATTAACCAAAATTAATTAAAACTGCTGAATTTAACATCAGAAATGCTTCAATTAATAGAAAGATTGCAAATTGTTAAATAAAGTACAAATTTCTTGCCGAGTTCTACGACGCTCACCAAAACCAACCATAATTAAAATTTGAATTTGTTCTCTTTGAGGATGACAGGATATGACGGTGCAGAAGAAAATGGTTACGACGGAGTTGTAAACAGGAGGAAAGTTGTTGATGCAGATTCTGCAATGTAGGCTCCAGATTGGTCTGGTAATCTGGTAACCTCATCCCACTCCTTTAGCCCGTTAGATTACTTTTATATGTTCATTGGTGAAGAACTCTTAGCCAAAATTGTGGAGGAAAGCAATAAGTATTCTGTTCAAAAAAATCCGAATAAACCTTTAGCTCTTTCGCGATATGAACTTGAAATATGGATTGGAATTGTACTCTGTATGTCAGTCATAAAAGTTCCTTCTACACGTTTATATTGGAGCAAATCTTTCAGAATTGCACAGGTTTCTGATCACATGACAGTCAACAGATTTGAAGCTATCAAAAAGCACACATACACTTTTCAGCCAACCTAGAAATGAAGCGCCAAGGAGAAGACGGCTATGACCGTCTGTGTAAAATAAGGCCCCTTCTAGAACATGTTGTTTCAAACTGCAATTTTTTACCAAAATCTGAAAAGTACAGTGTAGATGAACAAACAATTCCTTTCAAGGGAAGAAGCGTTCTGAAACAATACAACCCCAAAAAACCAAAAAATGGGGATATAAAATGTTTATTTTATGCGATGTGGCTGGGTTAGTTTACAATTTTGAACTATATTGCGGACGAGAAGACCATCCAACCGACCTTCTAAACATCGGTGTTAGTAGTAATGTAGTACTACGAATGGCACGTGTTATTCCTCGTAATTAAAACTGCAAGATTTATTACGATAATTGGTTTTGCAGCATTGCTCTTCAAGTGGAATTGGCCAAACATAAAATCTGGAGTTTAGCAACAGTCAGGCAGAACAGACTAAGGGGTTGTATTCTTGATGGCGATAAAGAGATGAAGAAAGGTGGACGTGGAACTCTAGATGAAAGAAGATGCAACATAGAAAACGTGGATTATTCATGCACTAAATGGTTTGACAAACGATGTGTAACACTGCTTAGTAATTTTACTGGAGGAAACCCTACTCATCTTGTAAAACGCTATGACCGAAAAACTAAGACACACAAGGAAATACAATGTCCCAATACAGTAAAAACCTACAATAAATTTATGGGAGGAGTGGATTTGGTTGATTCGGTTGTAGCGTTGTACCGTACTTCCATTCGATCAAAGAAATGGTACCATAAAATCTTCTTCCACATCTTGGATTTGATGTGTGTAAATGCATGGTTCCTTTATCGATGTGATCTGGCTGAAAATGATAAACATATGCCGTTTTTCAAAACCATTATATTCAACGGTTTACTGAAGGAAAATAAGACTCCTAAAAGAAATGGTCGTCCCACCTTGACATCTATAGCTGCAATGCATAAGGAAAAACAGAAAAAAGGGCCTGCAGCAGTAATTCCTAATCCTGATATTCGTCTTGATGAAGTTGGCCACTTTCCTGTTTTTAGGGAGAATAAAGGCAGGTGTAAAAAACCGGGATGTAAAGGTACACCTAAAGTTCAGTGTGAAAAGTGCAAATTGCACTTGTGCCTTACATCAAATTCTAACTGTTTTCTTGAGTTTCATACCATACGATAAACACTTCTATGTAAACAACATGTAAACATTAATTTGAATAAAAAACAATACCTTGCTTTGTTTTTTCATGCATAATGTTGCTTCAGGGCAACAAAGTATAATTAGCCTAATTAGAGCAATTAACTACAAAGTGAACAGTCAGTGCACTTTGTATTTACATATAAAGCATGCTTGTAAGCAAAAATATTTTTTTTTCTCGAAAAAAGAAGTCATGCAATAGAGGGTTAACAATATCTATTTATTTTAACCTTACATGTATTTCGGCATGTTTACATGCCATTGCATTGTCAAAGGTTATATGAAAAAGTAAACAGTTAGTGTTGTTATAGCAATAGAACTATGTGACTTATCTTGGTAATCGTCTGCAGATGACTTGATTTCTTATTCCAAAATGTCCAGTAGTGGACAATTTAAGAGATCAATTTGCTCATCCATTAACGGTACAGTTTTTAAATGTTTGTGAATTTCAAAAGCTTCTAGTATATCTAATTTACGTTTAACATCACAAAAGTGACAGAAATCGGGTCTCTATTATTCCGACAATTCCAAAACGAGTGCTATTTCGTAGAATTAAAAACAAAAATCAAAATGTTTCTTTTTAGAAACCTAGATTGAAATATTGCATAAGAAGCGACAAGGTACCGTTACCACCGGGCCCTTCCGATACCTCCGGGCCCGGGGTGACTACCCCGGATGACCCCCCTCTCTCATCGGGCCTGTTAAGAATAGTTGTAAGTAGTTTTTTAAATTTTAGTTATGGTAAGGAAGGTAGTGTACGCACAATGGGCCCGACAATGTGGCCTAAGTTCTGTAAGACCTGAAATACAGTACAATATACTATTTGTAATCTTTATAAAATTGTCCTAAGCTTAAACGTGCTCCTCCATAAATTCAATTTTATGTAAACTTCTAATTTATTAGGTACACATTCGAGCAATGAACTTTTGCCACTTTTACTTAATATTTTACTTTTTGGTTGTTACATAACCATCATTACCATAATTATTTTTAATTATTACTGAAATAAAGTTAAACTTGTTCCCGATTTCTTCTTCATTAATTTCTCCAATTATGTAAAAAGTCCTTAAACTTTTTAAATAATTATTAGTATTGCCAAAATTACTATTCCAAGTCGTTGGAAGTCCTTTCTAATTTCTATTGTAATTACACATTTCCTTAAATACAAACACAGTCCTCGTAATGTTTCGAATCTTACCTAACGTTAATTGACAGCTAACGGAAACTCTTTTATAATATAATGATAGACCTGAATTGTAAACAAATTCCATATAATTAGCAATAAGGAAAATTCGAGAGGTCAATATTCCGCCAAGGGCAACTGCTTGCACCCATATTGAGAAAGCAAGTTCAACAAATTAGTACGCCTTAATACTTAAAAAACTAAAAATATTTGCATATGCGATGAGGTTTTTGTCCAGAACAATAATAATGTTTAATATTACTCTAGTTTGATCGACAACCTTGTGTGTTTTTTTCCCTAATTCTAGTAGGTTCCGCACCTAGTACAACTCGCTTTAAATTGAAAATTTACAAAGCTAATTGGGTCATATTGGTTGTCCAAATAACTGTTGAAAATTTATTACCAATTTAAGTTTAAAGTTATTTTCTAGTCGCATGTTTTAAGTACGACTATTGTTTAAAACATGATTCGAATTTGTTAGACTCGTTACTTCATTGGAAAAAGGTTGGCCGGAAACGGACTCGAGCTTGTAAGGAATATGTGAACATACCGGAAATGAGTGAATGCGCTTGGGTCACTTGAAGCAAAAGAGGTTTCTGTAACACTGCCTTCAGTCAGATCTTCATCATATATGTTCTTGTGAATTGTGTTATTTATTCCATTGTTAAGCGAGTACGTACTTTGTATATCAGAGTACTATTATTATTAATATATTTCAAATTAAACAGATTTCACACATTAGTTAATATGTAATGAATTATATACAAAATGTAACGGTACCTAACCCAGTTAATCAGCATAATATAAGGTTTTGTTTATATTTAACATTTACCACATGGAAACCTTTGAACAGACAAAAGGTGGTACCAGGTGTCACGAGCTAATAAATGTTATCCTTGATAAGAGCTTTTTCTAATTTGGATTGAAAGTTGCTCCAGTATATGTATTATAAATATAATTATGGTCTTTTAATTACAGCTCCCTTTAAATGACAAACTTTAGAATTGTGCTAACTTTCACCTATGTATTTGTTTAGTACTTTTATAAAGCAGTACATTATTATTAAAGCTTTCTATTTAATATTCAGCAGATATCTCCTTGAAACGTTTATCATTTAAATTGTTTCCTCAGTAGATAGAAAATATTCGACTTTCAAGTTATATTAAAAACTATTTCTATTTTATTCTTTTACGCCGACGGACTGGTCTGTCTAGATCAGCGGTTCTCAACCTTTTTGAGCACAACTCCCCCGGCTTCATGGAAGGCAAACTATTTTTTCCTGTAGGTACACATTAGCTATAAGAGTTTTTCTGTCAAAATAAAAAAATAAAACGTGAGTAACCATTTTATTCTAAAAGCTATTTGATATTCTGTTAATATTTAATCTATTTCCACTTTATTTATAAATTCCAGCTTTACTTCGTTAAAGTCCATATTTAATGAGTATCTGTATACCTATAAAATACTTAATTACTTTAACAATATTTATTTCATACTGTCCACCGTACACTACTTTACGTCATTAATTTGAGTTCGGGAAATGACACATTACAGCACTAGGCCGGGAAGTGTTGCCTCGCAACATCGGCACATTTTGAAGCTATTTCGCTCGAAAAATCACCAGAAGAACACGCAGCGTACATTTTTGAAACAAGAAAAAGTTTCAAACATTTGGTTGCTATCGTTACTCTAAATAAGGCAACCAGATTATCCTTAATAATTTTCTTCATTGAAATATTATCCTTTATTTAAAAATTTAAAAAAGCGATACAGTATGAAATAAAATGCTGTACGTCACATGGCCGTGAGATGATCTTACAATACTCGTCCCGAAATTCCAGATTCGGCTCCTTCGTCGCCTCATCCGGAAACATCTCGACTCGTTACTGTAATAAGTCATCTCCCGGCCTTATAACGTAAATAACTATTATTTATTTTAATGTTATACGTATTTCGGCATGTTTACATGCCATTGTCAAAGGTTATATTAGAAAGTAAACAGTTAGTGTTGTTATACCAATAGAACTTGGTGACTTGATCTCGGTAATCGTACGCAGATGACTTGCTATGACTATGCTTCGATCCCATATTTTGGTGACAAATCAGAAAAAATTGCTAAAATTATAAACAAAACAAATAAATATAAAGTAAGCTTTAAAACAACTAGGAACATCTTAAACACTTTGTTTAATGCTAAATCAAAAACAGACGATTTGCTAAAATCAGGCATTTACCAATTAAATTGTTCGCATTGTAATTCGGTTTATATAGGCCAGACAATTAGAAATTTTGATATTAGGTATAAAGAACACGTACGTTGTTACAAATACAAACACCCACATAAATCCAATTACGCTAAACACTTACTCGTACACAATCATTCAATGACATCTAATAACACCATAAAATGTTTACACTTTTGTGATGATAAGCGTAAGTTGTATATACTAGAAGCTTTTGAAATTCACAAACATTTAAAAACTGTACCGTTAATGAATGAGCAAATTGATCTCTTAAATTCTCCTCTACTGGACATTTTGGAATAAGAAATCAAACAATCTGCTGACCATTACCAAGATCAAGTCACCAAATTATATTGCTATAACAACACTAACTGTTTACTTTTTCATATAACCTTTGACAATGGCATGTAAACATGCCGAAATACGTATAAGGTTAAAATAAATAAATATTGTTAAAGTAATTAAGTATTGTATATACAGATACTTATTTCCACTTTAACGTGTAATTCCAAATAAAACTGCATTTCATGTAGACTTTCTAACTCGTGCCTAGCAAGCCGTGGATCCCCAATTCAATTCTGAAAAGAGTCTGCAGTTTCTAGTTTAGAATAGGATAGAAAATACATTTATTAAACAGACACGGTATAACCTGAAAGGTAGGTAGTGTATGATCTATAAAAATCCTAGCAATTTATTTATTGTGACTTCTCTTTGATTTTTGTTTATTAGCTGATTTATTCTGCTCTAGAAACCCAGTTATCAGTGGCGAATCTTGGGGGGAAGGGGGGTCCGGGGGGATCAGCTCACCCCCCTGGCGAAGAAAAAATAACACTACGCCTTTATTGGCCTCCAAAGAATTGTGAAAGTTTTATTTAAAAAAAAACTATTTTTGTTAAAAATAACTAGAATACATAAAATTTTAAATATTGTAAATGTTTTTATACTCAAAATTCCTTGTTATAACTTATTTATTACATAGAAGGCTATGCACAGCAGAGAATTTTCCAAGAACAGAACTAATAACGAACAGAATACCCGAAGCCGAAGACTTGCGAATTGAATTTAACAGAATGGAATTAAACAGAATATTGGAACAGGTCACATTATTCCTGTGTTTTTGGTGTTCTTGCATTTTAGTTAGTTATTTTGATGAATTGATGTGATGACACCCACAAAAGACGGTAATTTGTTTGGAGTCAACAAGCGCAAGTCAAAAGGGTAGCGAATTTGAAGGTTAGGTATTCAAAATCCAGAGATAAAAAAATTTGTTGCTTGCGCAGCAAGAAACTATTAATCTATCATTTCGGCATAAAGATAAAATAGTAGCTTTATACTGAAGAAAATACATATTTAAAAAAAATTATTAAAACTAATGCTGTGGTTGTTCCGTTGTACTGCGAAAAAGTGGCACAGAAAATGTTTTGTAAATAAATAAAACAAAAACCAAAAAAAAATTGTATTCCAACATATAGTCGGTGTACAATTGCAAAAGTTGACATGGTAATCTAACCTTAATTTCGATACAGTGAACTTTTTCCTAAACGACACACTTTCTTATTTGTAGATTTTAACACGCAGCAAAAAAAAAATAAGTATAAACTTGGAGAAATATTTTAAAGCAAAAAATAGATATCATATGGCAATGCTTTTGATGGTATGATTTTTTTTATAAAACGCCGCGCACTTTCTGTGCCACATCGAGGCGTAAACCTTGATAGTGGTTGAAGCTGTGTACAGACAAAAATAACTTGTTTCGCCGATTGACATTAAAAGTTTCATTTTATTAACATTTGACAGTCACTTTTACTGCCTAGGCAGTGAAAAACCTTTTTTCTACTCATATATGTGAAAATAGCAATTTTTCCACGGCTTACTCTACATGAAAGACTAGAGTAAAGACCCGCTCTTTTGATTATGTACCTGTTGCTTATTAACAATCTCGCCAAATTGTGAATTGTTTTGTAAGCAATTTCCCTTGAGTTGAGATGTTTATAATAGCGTGCAGATATAAAGGCGTTATTATAAATGATAAGGAAAGGCACAAGAAAAGTCCAGGATGCAAGATAAAGCGAAATTAAGCAATAACTTCAATTTGTTTCACAAATATGCCGATAAGCAGCCCGAACAAAACCCCAGGAAAGTTTAGTGGAATGGGTACAGTAAAGTCTAAACATCGCATTAAAAAGGATTAATGGGCAATAATATTTTCCTTTTTTTTTGCATACAGAAAGTGGACCATTTTCGTTAGGATTGCAGGGTTTGGTTCGCTAACTATCGACGATAATAAAAGAATAAAACACTCTCGATGACCACAGATGTTAGATAATCATGTTTTCTAGTTAACTTAATATTCCCGATGAATTTTTGATGTATTCCCGCATTTTAAATTTTATCAAAATTGTTATTTTAAACCACAACTACGTTGGCTGTAGTTATAATTTAAACACCTGCCTTAAAATTTTTTTTCCGTACCGATGCTCAAATTCGAAACGTGTTTTAGGTAAATTGTAAGTAATACAATGTACCTATTACTGTTATATTTTTTCATCAGTCCATTCTGTCTCTACCTTAAAACTAGCTCCCTGATCTATTAACGCGAATTAAGAATCAATTATAATGCGGTATAATTATGCAATGTTTTATATTTGCTAGTCAACACAAATTTGTAAGATATCCGCTTTTAGCCGTAGTTTTACTAGTGTCATCTATTCCGTAAGGGAACTTTCAACTCCATGTTAAATTTGGGATTTTTTCTACACCGATTTAATTATATGACAATTATTAGCATTTTCTTCATGAAAAATCGCACCTATAATTCACTGCAGTGAATTATGGATTCATAATTCACTGTATCCGACCAATCACAAATACAAATTCAAAAATCACTGTTTCGCTGATTCGATGATATTTTAAATCGCCCGCGATCAACTCTTTCTGCGGCTGACAATCGACTCGCGTGACAGCCAAATTAATTAAATGTATGATATAGTGTTCCATTAATGTTATCAAATTTGAGTCTAATTTATTTGTTTAGTAGGTGTAGAAAAAGCATAGTATCACATTCGCGATTATGGCCATTATTCGCTCGGAAGATTTGCGCCACTCGCCTACGGCTCGTGGGCTCAAACATCGTCTTCGTGAATCATGGCTGTCATAATCGCTCAAATAATAATATACTATTATTCAAGCATTAGGAATTTATACTTTTTAACGATTTAAAACGGACATCTATACGCCGTGAATGAGAATATTAGCCTTGCCGACAACCGCAACTTTAATAACATCCTTTTTCAGGAAAACTGCTTTTATTGAAAAAAAAGTCATGAATTTTTAAAGCATACGATTTAAACTTTTAAAAAATGTTAAGTATTTACGCATCTGGGAAAATTTACTGTTGAAAATTGCGCACCCAACGTAAGTAAAAAAGGAAATTTTTGCAGTACCTCTATAGCTAAATCAAAACAGTATGCTCTTTAACGTGAATATAATGAATTTTGCATGAAATGCATGTAATTGCCAAAAATTCAGTTTTGAAAAACATAAAAACTCAGAAATATTTTATTACGGTCCGGTGCTTTCAGATTTCTCCAAAACATAATAGTATACTAGTGTTACCCCAGCACACAATGCACTGACAGACAGCGTTGACAGAACCGGCGAAATGTCAAGTCACTTGATGCATTAGTTCCAATAATGACACGCGACGTTATTGTAGATGGCGCCCCAAGTGACGCGCGTCTAGCCGACCGTCATATATAGTATAAATTAAAATAATTATTATTAAAAATCGACGTAGAATAAAAATATAAAAATGTTTCATGTTCCATTTGAGGATAGAGACCTTTCATTGAAAAAAAAATGGTCCAAATTGGTGAAGCGGTAGCCGCTGGAGGAACCGGAGAAAAAAACCCTTTGTGCTTTTATATATGTATGGATTATAGACCAAGGTAGAGAAGACATTTTTCTCAGCCGAGCAGAATTATTTCCCGAGATGCGAAGCATCGAGGGAAATAAGTTGCGAGGCTGATAAGTCTTCTCTACCGTGGTTTATACATATATTATTTTTTTCCACTGCTAGCACCCTTATTCCTTTTATAATTAATTGATTTTACATTAATAAAAAATAAAATTACAAATGCAAATATGCACAAAAATAAAGTTTAATGCTAGTAGTGAAAAAAACATCATACATATTCTCAATGTAGATTTTAAGAGCTTTGAAAATGATGCCAAACTTAAATGGATTGGGCTAAGTTTAAAATTTTGGGCTTTCTACTTTACACCCCGTAGCGAACCGCCTCTGGAGTAAAACAATAATAAAATACAACCGTTTTATTCAGAAAACTATGCTCTATTTCGTAGATATCATGAATTTGCTTGAATTTTAATATATGACCTTTGAAATTTGAATTTCTGAAAACTCGTGAATTGCAAACCAAATCAGCGGAACCCAAAATTTAAGTTAAAATAAAATATTCAAAATATTTCAAAAGTAGACATGATAAACTTTCATATATCACACACGACTGGTTTCCGCATATTAAAAAAAATATTGAAACCGGGTCGTGATTTTGTTGCCGCCCTCAGCATCTAAACGTACTATTTTTTTACTGGAGCTCACGAAATTCCTATTTAGAGCACAAAACTACATAGGAAACCCCCCATCAGAAAGCCACAAAACTGGGGTTTTGGACCAGACGACTGCTTCAAAAAACGTATTTATAGTTAATTACATTTAAAAAAAATATTTGTAAATTTCTTAAGATATTGATAATTTTCCTATTTTTTTTTCAAAATTAAGTAAATTTTGTTTTAGGAAATTATGAATATAGCGTTAAGACGTCTGTACTATAAAGTGTGTACAGACACACAGAGAGACACCTATGCAGCGCCCGCTTTATCGGTCTCTCAAGGTCCTAAGACTTGCTTATTATTCGAAATGTTTAGGTTTAGAATGTTTGCCATAAAAGTACCTTTCTTGTAGGCATAGCTCGTATATCGTCCAGTAAGCCCAAAGCAGAAAAAACTTCGCTAAATGAACGCATTTGGTCCAAATCCAACCTGACAATTACAATACCTTCCTCCATAGGCGCCGACTACGTAGGTGCTCCTGGGCTCAAGCACCCCTGAGAAACTTCTCAGAGGTGCGTAGCACCCCTGAGCCAGATTAAAAAAATAAATAAATTAAACTAAAAATAAAATAATAATTTTTAAATAAAAATTAAATAGAAAAAATACTCTTAAAAGTGATATAGTGCGAATCAACAGCGACAAACATTGCGAAGTATTGTGACATATAGTAGCGTTTAAGAAGTATTGCAATTAAGTGTTTGTGAGAAAACAGAATTCGATTGGGCAGGGCAAAATGCATGCGTGCCTTTGGCCGCAGCGGCATTCGTACAGTGAACGCGGACGGGAAAGAGCGACGAGCGTCCTTTGATTGTTGCTAACACATACATCTTTGGATTAGTTAAAATAGACAAATTTGTAATTCGTGTAGCAGAAAAGAAAGTTGATTCATTAGATTTATCTTCATCGAATGCAAACATTAACATATCATCGTCATCAGCTGGGGGGATGTCCCCAACCCACAGGGGGCACTATGAGCAGTACTAAGAATAAAAGTGAAACGAAGAATAAAATGACATAAAAAGCTTGGGCTCCAGTAGTTTATCCTCTAAGGACTCCTAAGCATCATCGATCCCACGATCACGCTCCACCGGATCCGTCTTTGTCCAACGGTGACAGCCAACCAGAGCTCCGCCGTTCTGCCTGGCTCAAAGAGGTTTAAATACTTCGGCTTCCCGGATTTGAATTCAGTGTTCTATTGACTCTGAAGATGCAAGCTGCAATGTCTTGCGAAACGTTAGTTTGTATGGGTTCACAAACAGCTAATAAGCATAAGCCGATTAAGTATTATTGTTCTTGCAAACAAAATACATTAAGATCAAATCCTTGTCCGCCCCAAGGTTTAAATAAATTAAGCACGTGGCCCTGTTTAGGCAGGCAGGGCCTAAGAACAAATATTGCTCAGACTTCTAGAGCAAATGCTTGTAAAGGCAGGCAAGCTACAGGTCGGTGCTTACTGATTATGCTGGGCGTAGTTCCCAAATGACGACGCGGTCTAAGCCGAAAGTAAATTGTAATATTGGTTAAAATCGTTTTGCCCATTCCTGTTTCAACATGTACAGCAGAGCGTTCCTTTACTGCTTTGAGGAGCTTAAAAACGTACCTCGGAAATAATATGACCCAAAGAAGATTGAACGACCATGCAATTGCAAACGTAAATAGGGAACTGGCCGACCAGATAAATCTTGACACTGTGGCTGACATATTTATAAATAGAACTACAACTCGCAGGAATACCTTTTTTTATAATTAAATAATTTGCATTAGCGCAATATTATCATATTTATGAGCTGAAAATGTTTCTCTTATTTAATTTTTTAATTTATTTTACTTAAATAAATCAGTTTTGTTCAGTTTTTTGTATGTTTCAAAAATGTCTTATAAAATATTTTTTAATTTGATTTCATTAATTATTAACCTTTACATTACGTTTTTTGGAGTCTGCATCAGCTCAACTTGTCAAATGTTAACATTTGTGATTTGAGTGAGCACCCCTGAGCATTTTCAAAACCCGGCGCCTATGCCTTCCTCTATAGCTACATTTCGTATAGCGAGGAAGGTAAAAACGTCTTTAATAGTAGAAAATTTTCAATCAACTAATGTAAAAGATTCATTAAGGGCCGCAGTGGGTCAGTCGGCTAAGTGTCCCGTATTCGAATATTGTTCACCTCACGGTGTTTCTATCTTGCCCTACTTTAAATATTAAATGGTAGCTAATAACCATAGCAGTTCACGCTCTCGTAAACCATGTGCTTAAAAAAAAGTTTTCAATAAACAGCGAACTTCTGAAAAAAACTTAACAATATACATCGGTAATAGGATGTTACATTCATTTGAATACAATGACCACCAGCATTCATTACATAATAGGAAAAGCAGTTCTCAAATAACTTAATTAGAAACTCGCGCAGCACGGCTGCGTTACAACACTTAATGATACCAATGCTGATTAAAACAGGCAGATTCGCCGTGGGAATCAACTGCCGAACAGGAATTGAATTATAGCGTAGGTTAAAATTTTAATACTGCCTAAATCTTTATCTATTGTGCTTCTGTACCTGGTTAAAAAACTAATGGTAAAAAGTGGAATTAGAAAACAATTGTCTGCAATTTAACAGTAACCTCTGACAATGTACTAAACAATAAGTATTTGTTTACAGGATAATTACTTTTAGTAAGCGGTAAAGGTCATCATTACTCATTGCTATTCAGATAAACAAACCAAATGTTAAGTATGAAACCAATTTGTCAAAATATTTACTGAATGTCACTACCTGACAGATTGTAAAGTTATAAATAAACTAAAAAAAAAAAAAAGTATGAAACCTAACAAAAATCCTCTTATTACGTGATAATTTTAAAAACGCCGTAATTATGAAAAAGTGAAAAGCATAACCAATTAATACCTATTTAGTTAGTACTGTTAAATATCAAAATTCTAAGAAAAGTATATTTTGTTTGTCAATTTGTGTCACCTAGTAATGCACATTTCTTAATGTCACGTTTTCTAGCTCAATAGTGCACTAGAAAGGCGGAAACGTGAAATTAGAATTCAACTTAAAAATTAAAGCTGTGCGCTATGACTAGGATTTATATGCATTTAAAAATGTCAATATATGCATGCATTGATGCACCATCACTGTATTAGTAAATATGTATTCATATATGCGCTTAAAAAAAAGCAATATATACATTTACAAGATAAAATCATGCCCAGTTATGCACTTAACAAGTTTTTGGCTTGTTTTAATCGATACTGGTTATAATTTTTTAATAACAAACTCAAAAGAACTTAAGCAGAAACTATTATATACACTGTGTCCATAAAGTAACCCCCACCCCAACTAACTTTTGAACGACTTGATATTTTTCTACAAAATTTGGTGTGCTGTAATGGGAAATTAAATACTATTTTTCAGACCATATTAAAATTTTGTATCATCCAAAATGGCAGCTGGGCGCCATTTTGATTTTTTTTTAAATAGAAAGGGGGGTCGAGTGACACCTCATTGGAAAGGTCTTTTAATTCTGCATCTGATCCTAAAGTTTCAAAGAAAAATATTCAGCCATAACAAAATGACAATGTTTGAAGATAAAGAAGTGTATTTAAAAAAAAGAATTAAAGCTTAAATTAATTAAATTAAGTGTTCGAAATGTTTACTATTCACTTCTTGGCACATAAAATCTTAAATCTGGGGAGTGAGCCGGCTATTCTACAGGCCCCCGCCTAACAATCGATCTGCCAAAAAAATGTCCGTTGAGAAAGTCAGAAACAGGCCTATAATAATGAGGCGGCGCACCGTCTTGTTGGAACATAACGTTTTCAATATTATTTCAAGCAACCTGAGATATTTCTGGGAAAATTTAGTCCTGCAAATGAAAAAGTGGACTACTGGATAAGAAAATCAAAACAATTTTGAACTGAGTGAGTCCATTGGTTTACAATCCGCCATTTTGTTATGGTTCAATATTTTTCTTTGAAATTCTAGGATCAAACGCAGAACTAAAAGACCTTTCAAATGAGGTGTCACTCGACCCTGGATAAAAAAAAATCAAAACAATTTTGAATTGAGTGAGTCCATTTGTTTAAAATCCGCCATTTTGTTATGGTTCAATATTTTTCTTTGAAATTCTAGGATCAGACGCAGAATTAAAAGACCTTTCAAATGAGGTGTCACTCGACCCCCTTCCTAATTAAAAAAAATTCAAAATGGCGCCCAGTCGCCATATTCGATGATACTTTATGGACACAGTGTATACATTAAATGCTACTTATAATTCTGATGAATTTAAAGAATTGGAATTTGTAATCATACACACTTTCAAAGTAGCAAACAGAAAACTATTCCTGTTATCAGTTAAAATAGCTTTATAATTTTAAAAATATTCTCTCAATAAGACCACAAGTTGTAAGGAGTCCATATTTGAATTTACTTTACTCTATTAATGAATATTTTTGCAATTCGCCCAATAAACGATCTTGTCTTGTCTTTAATACCTTATTAATGTTGACAATTAATTTAAAACTTTATTTACAAAACAAACCACAGACATTACAATATCACGCGATTCTTGTCATCATAAAACACATAAATTAGCAGCATACAGTCCCTCATACATAGAGCTTTGACCGTCCCTTTAGGTGAAATTAAGTATAATAAAGAAATTTTAATTATTAAACAAATTGCATATAGCAATGGTTATAATACTAAACTTATTGATACATTAATTAAAGAAAAAGGTTATCCTTCATCCGATACAATTAAATATGCCACGATCCCATATTTTGGTGACAAATCAGAAAAAATTGCTATAATATAAGCAAAAAAAATAAATATAAAGTAAGTTTTAAAACAACTAGAACCATCTTAAACACTTTGTTTAATGCAAAATCAAAAACAGGCGATTTGCTAAAATCGGGCATTTTCAAATTAAATTGTTCGCATTGTAATTCGGTTTATATAGGCCAGACAATTAGAAATTTTGATATTAAGTATAAAGAACACGTACGTTGTTACAAATACAAACACCCTCGTAAATCCAATTACGCTGAACACTTACTAGAACACAATCATTCAATGACATCTAATAACACCATAAAATGTTTACACTTTTGTGATGATAAACGTAAGTTGGATATACTAGAAGCTTTTGAAATTGAAAAACATTTAAAAACTGTACCGTTAATAAATGAGTAAATTGATCTCTTAAATTTTCCTCTATTGGACATTTTGGAATGAGAAATCAAGTCATTTGCAGACGATTACCGAGATCAAGTCACCAAGTTCTATTGCTATAACAACTATAACTGTTTACTTTTTAATATGACCTTTGAGAATGGTATGTTAATATGTTCAAATACGTATAAGGTTAAAATAAATAAATATTGTTGAAGTAGTTAAGTATTTTATATACCTAAAATCAATTTAAAACTTACTTTTTTCGCTATAATAAATACAATTAAATCTAAGAATGAAAATTTTCCTCGATGAAAGTTCCTCCAGTGTAGTTATAAATTTTGCTATACATAGAAAATTGGTTGAAATAAATAGCAATTTCTTACGTATCCCCATTGTATTAAATGTTTTTTGAACATTTTCTGTAGACGATCATGTATTGTATTCATTTAATTTAGTTACATTTGTTTTTTAATATTTCAAAATTATTGGTAGATATGATATTCCGTTGCAGAAAGTCACGTACCCCATCTTGTTGCAGTTACAGTTGGTGCCACCAGGAAGTTGTAAATCTTGAGGTACTTCTTTGAGTAACTAAACGCGACTTGGGGCTCTACAGACGATTTTTTACTTTCCCACACCTTCGGCATTGATTTCATGAAAATTTTCGAGACCTAGATTTTAATTGAAATACACGTTTTGGAGCTTAAGGAACCCAAAAAAGTGGTTTTTAAGAAACGTCTGTGGGTGACGGTGACGGGTCTACAGGCGAAAGTACTAGACCGATTTTGATGAAGTTTTAAATCAAGAGGTATGTCAAAAATTGTAGTTCTCGTTAAGCTTTTCAAAAAAATCCAATACCGGAAACGGAACTTTTTTTGGTAGAGTTTTTTCAAAAACTAAATTTTGGATATTTGAGCACGAGGTCCGAGAGAAGAATTTAAAGCAAATCGAAAACCGAACTCTATAGTATTTTAAATTGATTGTGTGGTAGGCACATGGTGAAACATTATTAATAAGTATTCAACTATTAAAAATTAATAGTTTATTAATAAAATAAAACGCTTGGTAATTGTTTCACAATTTGAAAATTGCGTTTTTTGCACTGCGTGTTATACCATATGTGATTTGAACATCTTTTAATTTCAAATTGTCAAACAATTACCAAGCGTTTTATTTTATTAATAAACTATTAATTTTTAATAGTTGAATATTTACGAACTCTATAGCTTCAAAATGGCGGCCGCTATAACTGTTTTAAAAATGTCGTTTTTGACGCCCATTTACTCAAAAACTAATTGTCTGATCGGGGTCAGCTACAACTTGTTTAAAAACCCTTTAGGGGTTGTATACAATGAAGTAAAGTAATTTCAAAAATCTGAAAACAATCGCAATGGCGCAGCTTCAAAATTTTGAAAATGTTTATACAATTTTTTTTCAAAAACTGTCTACACGATCATTTTCAACTTTTTTAGCCGACATAGCTTGCAGTAAACTATAAATTTATTTTGTAAAAATTGATTAATTATTTATTTAAAAACGCAAACGCCGATCGTTATAAACTTTCATCAGTTCGATAGACTATTTAAATTACTTTATTACGATTCGTAAGAATTTTCAACTATTTTAAAAACTAAGGAAAAAACGATACGTTTTAATGTCAACCACGCGTTTTCGAGCATTTACGTGATTTTAACAACTCCTATAAATTAGCTCTACTTAAAATATATATTTTTCATTCTTTGCATATTTTTGATTTTGATTTTTTTTTAAATAAAGCTGTTATAGCCATTTGTAATTCGCAGAAGCGCGGCGGGCGCTTACCTTGCTTTCGCGCAGTTACACGCTGCTTCTATGGGTAGAGTTACGGCATGGAAACCAATTGTACAACGTTATTACACACTTCAGCTTTGTTTACATTAGAAATGATGTAATTATGATGTTTGTATGGGGCTATATTTCTCGAATTTTTTCTGCTACTCGGTGCAGTCGCCAAAACATCGTCATGTATATGACGACATTTGTAAAACATAAACCTAACTGTCCCAAAATTTCACACCTAGTTCTGTACAATTTAATTTTATAAAAAAATAACTAAGTTTTTTATTTCTACGGCCGTATGTGGAAGAATTTATTTTTGAACTCGTTTTACTCGGTTTCGAGTCGCTCGAAAATCTAATTCGTTTTTTGCTTTACAACGCAGTATCTCCGAAAGTGTAACAACTATCAAACAAATTTATTCTTAATAAAATAAAACAATGCTTATAGGTAAAGTTTTCTATTTTTTGAACGATTATTGTCTGCAGTATAATGAAAAATACACAGCGGTGCAATTTTCTAAGCATAGCGCTGTTGCTTCCAGTGGATCTGTACATCGTCGTTCCCCACTCCGCCACACTAGTAAAAAGCATACTGTCTTTTTCTTACTCATTACTCGAACGATCAATTTTATGCATTCAACAGAAAGGGTTTGTTATTTTTAAATATCCCTGCTACAACTGTTAAACATTCAAAAAAATTAACATAGTCTCTATATAACAATAATTTTTAATATCAATAGAGGTTTTCTAATATGGCAAGCAAAAGAAAGCTGATTTTTAAATTTATTATAAATATTTTGCGTTCACAGTAATTAGTTATTGAAGAATTAGTAAATTTGGTTTTTAATAATTTTCAGACTTACAACATGGAAATCGATACGACTGGTAGTTCAAAGAGTGTACTGGAATCAAAATTAAAGTAAAATGGAAAATTTCTATTTTACAGAAAATCTGGTCTTCTCGTAAAAGCAACTGCAAAGATCGTTCAACTTTTGTAAATGTGGTAAATATTCGAAAAAAAATTTAAAAAAAGAACACTACCTGGGTGGACGTTTAGAGAAAATTGAAGAAGGAAATACAGAAAAGTTTTACGATCAAAAACAATATTGAATGAACGAAAGGTAGTGAAGCTCAAAAATACTACCTGATGAACTTCGCAAGCAGATTTTTGATATTAATAAATGTCTGTTTTGTCAAAAACGTTCTAACAATAGTTATTTGTGTATCTAGACCTAAAAGCGATATTCTGCTGTACGAAAGCTTAAATATTTCGGTAAGAAAGCACGGCGAGTACAGCAAAAAAACTTTCCGGTCGAGATGCACACACTATTTTGAGTGAGGTAATTATAAAATCCGTAAAAACAAAAAAAGTAAATTCAACAATTCTCCAATGACCTTTTAAAACGTATGTCAATATTTTATAATCAATTAGCTGTGACTTGTTCCTTTCTATTTCACAAGTTCATTTGTCTACGTTGCCCATAGTAACCAGAAACTGTCTACCAAGGGTCACTTTATGTCAATCAAAAAGTTCAGAAAAATTGATCTCTTAAATTCACCGTTATTGGACGTTTTGGAATGAGATATCAAATCATCTGGACGCAGATATAGAAAACCAAGATCAAGTTATGAAGCGTTATTGTTTCTATAGCAACACCAACTGTTTACTTTTAATCTTGCCTTTGACAATGACGTGTAAACACGTTGAAATACGTATAAGGCTTAAGGAAAAAAATTGTTGAAGTTAAAAATTGTTTTATTTACAATTAAGTTCAGAAAAAGCCTACTTTCTTGATAGATCGCACAAAAACGAAAATTCCGTCCCGTCTAACAAAATTGAAATTAAAAGTTTCCATGCAGTCAAATATTATTTTCAAAAAGCCTTTGTCACTTTTATTGTTTATTATCATTTATCTGACTCATAATCTATTTGTTTTTCTATTGAAAGTGACAATAAAGCCGCTGATTATTATTATTATTAAAACTGGAGTAACATATATCTGCCATTTAAAGTTTTTTGTATTTCTTTCTTCAAATTGAAAGGACTTTGCAGTTTCCTTTATGAGAAGACCCAATTTTCTGCAAAATAACCATTTTCAGGCAAATATTTTACATTTGTTTTTAATTTTGATTCCAGTTCACTCTTTGAACTACCAGTCGTATCAAGTTCTATGTTACCTAAGTCTGTAAATTATTAAAAACCAAATTTACTAATTTTTCAATAAATAAGTGCTGTGAACGCAAACTATTTATAATAAATTTAAAAATCAGCTTATTTTTGTTTGCCTTCTTAGAAAACATCTATAGATACAAAACATTATTGTTTTATGCAGAATATTTTAATTTTTTTGAATGTTTAAAGTTATAGCAGGGATAAATTAAAATACTAACCCTTTTCGTTGAAAGCATAAAATTGATCATTCGAGTAATGAGTAAGAAAGAGGTAGTTACACTTTTTACTAGTTTGTGGCGGAGTGGGGACACGACGTACAGATCCACTGGAAGTGACAGCGCTGTGCCTAGAAAAATGCAACGCTGTATATTTTTCATTATATTGCAGACCATAATTGTTTAAAACATGAAACTTTAACTATAAGCGTTGTTAAGTCCGCGTCTTTATTTTATTAAGAATAATATTTTTTGATAGCTGGTATAGTTTCGGAGATACTACGTTATAAAGTTAGATTACAGAACTAGGCGTGAAATGTTGGGACCCGTTAGATTTATCTTTTACGAGTGTCGTCATATACGTAACTCGAATTTGTTGTATAGTGCTCGTCTGTACAGGACGACCTCGAATTTTGACTTCTTAGGGCGTAAGGAACAATTTGGGCTAGGTTAAACATTTTCAAATTAAAGTGCACACGGAATCAATTTTTAAGCGTCTTTTGCTGGCTTGGGCATGTACTATAATATATTGATATATAAAACTTGAAGTTCACTGCCGGTCTTCAACATGTAAGGCTATTAATTGTAACTGACGCGTTAGTTACAAATAGGCAAACTATTCTGTTTTGTATTTCAGCTGGGCTACAATAATAGTCCAGTCGCATTAGGATCCGCCTGCCGAAAAAATCCAAGTGAGCTGAAATTTTGACATTACAAATGTCTCAAAAGTCCCCATCGACATCGCGCTTGCGTTTTCAGTTATTCAAGGTCAAAGGTCACAGAAATCAGTTTTTTTCAAATATCTCGCTCCCTATGGGCTGTATGACTTTTTTAGTTATTACAAAAAATGAAGGCTAGGAAATTCTCTACAAAAAAGGTTATATAGATTTTTTCGTACAACCAACCATTTTCACGCTATACTTTAGAGAAATAATGAGCAGCGGTGCATCCGTTACTGTTTTCTCCGTCAGTTTAAATCGTGTTCCCGAGCAGTTCAGATGCTTGGATTTTTTCCGCCTAATGTAACTGGACTACAAAGCCATTGAATTATTAAATAATTCAACAACAGACGCGTGATTTGTATTTTCAAAAACGTCCATGTTTCACTAATAAGATCCTGAACTAGCGTGAATTTAGGACTCCAATTATAACGTTGACAACATATTTCAAAATAATAATTATTTTTATCTGCTAAATTTTTGAACAAATGCGAAAGCTGTAAATGAATACATTTTGGCTAATAGTATCATAAATATTTGAAATTATTAAATAAGCAGCCTCTCTAACATGCCTCCCCCCACTATCTTTGAATTTATTATACTTCTTCCCGAATTGATTCAATCGTTTCTTCATATGCGAGGGCGAAGGGAGAAGTCTGGTAAAAATGAAACAAGGAATATTTTTTTCGGCCAACAAATTTTTCAACGTAAATGCCTTTTAGGTCGATACACTTAGTCCAACGTGTTTCCCATTTTTCGATCCCTTCCGAATAATACGATTTCTCCGACCCTTCACAATTGGCGTTTGTTGCATAGAAGATCTTCTCATTGGAGCCAAATCTCTTTCCGCTGAGCATTTCTTCAAGTTCGGAAACAGAAAATAGTTGCAGGGGGCTAAGTCTGGAGAATACGGTGGATGTGGTAGCAATTTGAAGCGTAATTCATGAATTCTGGCCATGGCAACTACATACGTGTGCACCCGTGCATTGTCTTGATGGAAGAGAACTTTTTTCGTTGCTACTACAGCTGTGTAACTTGACGATTTTTAGAATTTAATTCATTTTATGCTTCGTAAATTTCTATAGCGCGAAATATAATTTGAAGTAACTATATAACATAAAAATGTTTTTGGTAGAACAGGAAAAGGAGTCATGACAGCTTTGTTTCTTTGACGTGGTAAATACAAGGTTAATTTCCGTCTTTGATTTCTACATTTTTCGCTTTTGTAAATTGCAACAGACCACACCCAACGAGATTTAATTTTAAGGTCGATAACGTAAGCTGACTGTACAAACACATTTATGCAAAATAATTGACAAGTGTACACAGTATGCCATAAAAAAATTAAATTGTTGAACCGAGTATATTACTATTTTGTTTACGAATTGATTTAAATTATACCAATAAAATGCGCAAGCACATATTTCTAGTTTAAATCTAATTAATTTTAAAAAAACTTGTTACAACATAACTAATCAATAATTCACAAAATGCGCTAACTAGCTCAATTTAATTGTGAATGCAATTAATAGTTGTCACATATTATCAGGTTTACCTTACAGCCTTCGACTGAACTTTTATTAGGCGTATCAAAGCCAATTAAAACTTCTGTTGAATAAATATTAATTTCAACCTCTCTGTGGATAAAGTGAGGGATAATTTTTTTAGTGGCGATAGGAATCTGAAGGCCAGCACCTACATGAGCTGTACCTTCGATAAACATCGTTCTTCCTGTGAATTCGGAAACATAAGTCACCTTTACAACGAATTCTAATGATTCACCTGTGCCTAATATTGTTTAAAATATTAAAATACGGCACGTTGATTACTGAATAAGCCGACAACTAATTTTGTACTTGGAAATAATTCGCTTCCGTGTTAATATTGCAAAACTGTCGCCATTCAGCACGTTCCATATGCCTTATTAACTCTTATTATCAACTTTCTAGTAATGTTTGTAATTGGGGCAACGCAACTGTGCAATTGTGTTTATAATCGCGTGTTTTGCTTTTAACTAAAGCAAGTAAAATGTGGTTTATTTTTTATATACGCAAAGTATGAGGTAACAGGGTCGTAACTAGCTTCTTTTTTTTTGGTGGGGAGGGGGATATAACCCACGAATCCTTTAAATTTAAAATTTTAAAATCCCTATCAGTGGCGTAACTTCAGATTTTGGGCCCGGAAGCACCCCAACATACTTACTTACTTGGAATTTAAAATGTTTTTTTTAATATAAAAATAAAGACTGTCGAAAATCAAAAATTATTTAATTAAAAAACTTCGTAATAGAGAAATTAAAAAAAATAAAAACTCATGGCTCGTGGCAGAGCCCCCTAAGGCCTCGGGCCCGTTGCCCCCTCTGCCCCATGGTAGTTACTCCACTGATCCCTATTCGCAAAATAATCCACCAACCTCTTCCACCCGCATAATAATTCCACTAGCGCCTAGCCCCTTGCATTACAGCCGATCCTACCTCACATGACTTGCGGTGCTCCTCTGCATGCAGCTGGAACGTGTGTAAACCACAAGTTCGTAGTGGCACAGATGGGTATGCGGGTGTACTACTTTCTTACTGCATAAGTATTGGGGTCGAATCTCGGTTGGGACCAAAAATTTTTTTATTTTATAGTTTTTTTTAAAACACTGCTGTTGCGTTTTGCTGTTTACGCGAGGTTATTTGTTAAGAGCAGTTATATTTTTAAAGAAAAAATTCGAAGACAAATTTGCACTCACTCACTGATTGACGGCATACTAACACGCAGGTCTGGTAATAAATTAAAAAAAAAGGATTTGTTGTTTTCTATTGAACGGCTTTAACAATGCAAATCTCGATGTAAATATCACACTCGCACATATGCGAGCTAATATTAGATGATATTGCGCAATCCAGGATCGGCTGTACGTCCAAGGCGCTAGACGCTAGTAATAATTCCTACTACTTATAGAATTTCTTTTACATGTTAAGAAATTATAACAATATTTTAACTGTTTCAAAGAGTGCTATAATTGTTAACCAGAATATAAATGAATTTTGAAATTTCCATAGTATGCAGTTAAAAAATTAGTGCGGTACAAAGTATCCAGCAAATCAACAGCCGAATATTTGCTTAGTTGAGAGAATAAAAATTCATAGCCTTGAGTTAAGGTCGGTTTAAACCTAGCACTCAAGCGAGACACTTACATGTTTTAGCATACATGTACCCCCTTGAAAATTGAGATATTATCATTTATCTGTCTTTGAAAAAATCTATGAAATAAGGTAAAATCAAAATAAAGTTTTAATGGCACATTAAAACTAAAAGTTCAAAAAATTTCGTACGAAGTATTATAAAATTACAAAAAAAAGCTATTATCAAAAATAAAGCGTTTTGATTAAGTGTTTTTTGCTCGTTTTGTGTATAGCATGTCCAAAATAAGGGTCTCATGCATGGGAATGGGGATCTCTTAACCCTCCATCCAACGGGTAGGTTAAAAATCACACGATCCAACGGGTTGGGTCTGTGAGACCTCAAAATTTGAATATTTTTTTGCTTATAAATCCATTTATTTCGACTTTTTTTTCTAATTTGCTACTTGCATTGATTGGATTAAAAAAATATTTTAAGAAAAAAAGACGGACATCGAATTTGTCATTTACTATCGAAAACATTACATTTTTACAGTTTCCAGTAAGAAATATTAAAAAAAAATGGGTAGGGTAAATATTAGAAAACTATACTAATGCGTAAAATAGAATAATGAATTAAAAAGAAAAACACGAAAATATGTTGAGGATAATTTCGATTCACAGAATATAAGAGCGGGGTTGGGTCTAATAGGCCCAAAACCCGTATCTTTTGGAAATGATAAAGGCTAAAAATGTGAAAACTAGGTGAAAACATGTCTGCATTAAGGTTAGGAAGATGTTAAAAAGCCCAATAAAATAAAGATTAAAAAAATTAAATTCTGTCGGGTCTCTCAGACCCAACCCGTTGAATGGAGGGTTAAACGGTAAGAGGTAGAGATTTGGTTAAACGCGAAGAACTGTTCAGCATCTCAATACTTATGATCCACCTTCAAATATTAGAAATTTTGTTGAGTTTTTGGTACAGACCGAAAAAACTAAAATTTTCAGATTTCGCTTTTTGTGTATAATTTGGTTATTATTAAAGATAGCTCAAAACTGTTTTGACATTATTAAGACACTTTTTTTACACAGATTTCGAGTTTTAAATTAAATTTTTTATAGGTCGTTAAATTTTCAAGATGTTGACATTAACTTCGCGAAAATTATAGTTTTTTTTCTGTCTGAACTGAAAATTAAGCAAAAATTCTACGATTTAAATGTGAATCCTAGTAGTATCTACTTGCCAAATAATTCTTCTCGTTTAACCGAATCTCTCCTTTTTTTTACGTTTACGAGATCCCCTTGCATGGGACCCTTATCCTGTGTAATAAGAAAGTATAAAAATAATTATTTATCATAATTATAATATTTAGATTTTAGTTAATTACAGAAATGTAAAATTACAATCACTTTGGTACCTAAGCAACTACAAATTCTCAGCTTCTTAAGATTTAGCTCTACTTTCTGTGGTACGTTAGGACATTGAACTTTATTGTTTATAGTTTTGCTAATAAATAAAAAAACAACATTCCATGTAATTATTGCAAAACGGATGCATTCGTGCACTTACCTGGTTTTAAAAGTAGTCCATTGAACAAGACCCAGTTAATTGAACACTGTTGACTAGCTAATCTAACACTACCTTTTTAAACTAATTTAATTTAAAACCATCTTCAATCAATTAATAATTCGCTTAAAATCTTCAAAATTCGCGAAAACCTTTAGTCTGACATTAGTAGGTACGTGCTGAGTCTGTTCGGTTTGAAAGCTACCGACTACTAGTCTCAATTCTAGAGTATGCTTTTGTCGAGGTAGCCTACATTCAGCTTCTCTTAAGTGCCTACTACCAGACACCGACCCCGTTATGTTGTTGTTTGAGAGACCGTAAAATTGTTCCGTGGTTCACTTCTTGTTGATCATGTTCCAATCGTTCTAAAACTTATAGTAGAATAAATAATTATAATTAGGTGACGTTAAGGGTTCTAAAACATTTTTCAAAATCCTCTAGCTTCAAATTCCAGCTGCTAAGATTCTTTGAAAATTTTGATTTTTCTTTACTTTACTAATAAACGAGGTAAAAAAATGACGGTTGGATAATCATGGGCGCCGACTACGTGGGGGCAAATATTTTCTTGCGGGCAAAGTGGAGTGAGGGCCTCAGTGTTTCCGCAAGATGCTTAAAAATCGCATTTATGAAAAATTTTTTAAATGTTTTAAGTATTTCGAAAATTTTGACAATTTTATGGTAATTTAAAATATTTATAAACACTAGAAAAACTTTCGAATATATTTTATACCGCTTGTTTTCTAAAAAACTTGCGTTTTTTCAAAATTTTTGTAAAATTTTGATTACTATGAAATTTTTTGAAAATTATATAATTGAAAGTATTAAAAATTTTAAGAATATCAACAATCTTCTACTTTTGAAAATTTTCGAAAATTATATTGTTTTTAAAAAAGTAAAATAAAAATTTTTTTTTGACATATTGAAAAGCCCCTTGGGCTGAGAGCCGATCCTGAATTGCGCAATATCATCTTATATTGGCTCGCATATGTGCGAGTGTGATATTTACATCGAGATTTGCATTGTTAAAGCCGATTTTTTTCATTGCATTCAATAAAAAACAACAAATCCTTTTTTTTTAATTTATTACCAGACTTGCGTGTTAGTATGCCGTCAATCAGTGAGCGAATGCAAATTTGTCTTAGTATTTTTTCTTTAAAAATATAACTGCTCTTAACAAATAACCTCGCGTAAACAGCAAAACGCAACAAGTGTTTTAAAAAAAACTATAAAATAAAAAAAAAATTTGGTCCCAACCGAGATTCGACGCCGCAACTACTTATGCAGTAAAAAAGTAGTACACCCGAACCCACCCGCATATCCATCTGTGCCACTACGAATTTGTGGTTTACACACATTCCAGCTGCATGCAGAGGAGGTACGCAAGTCATGTGAGGTAGGATCGGCTAGAGGGCCAAGGGGCTAGACGCTAATTTGAAAAGTACTGAAAATTTCGATTTTTAAATTTTAAAAAATGTTGAAAAATTAAATTCTTGAGATATCAAAAATTGCAGGATATTTTAACAACTTAAAAATAGCAAAGTTTTAAAAAACATTTGAAAATTTAAACAAAATTGTAAAATTTTGAAATTTTTTAAAATTAAAAATTTTCTCAATTTTTTTGACAAATTAAAAAAATTTAAAATTTTTAAATATTTTGTAAATTTCAAATTGTCATAAAAATGTTGAAAAATTTGGTATCTGTTAATTGTAAACAATATTTATTCGTTGAAATCTAAAATCAATTTTATTATTTGGTTATAGTATTTATTTTGGCAATTATCTAATTAAACTATTCAGGCAAACGACCAAAAGAAAACTTTCCAGAGGTGCTTTCTCAATGGAAGATTGCTCTTATTGTCATTTAACATTCATAGCGATTTTGAAGAAATTCGTACATTTTTTAAATATTCAAAATTCATGTGGGGTCGGACACTGAAGTGTAGTAGGAAGATCAGACTTACGCAGATCGGCTATTCGACATGTGTAGAATACGAATCTAAGGTTCTTTCCCGAGCGCATCTTTTTAAGGTAGGTTTTTTCTAGTTGCTACCAATGTCTATTCCTTGAAATTTCAAAATCGATTTCATAATGCGGTGACAAGTCGTTTTTTTGGCGAATGCTCAATTAATCTGTTCAGGTAAACGATCAAAAGAAAACCTCCCAGTAGTGTTTTCCCAAAAGAAAGTTGTTTTCATTGTTATTTAACAAGCTCACGCCGATTCTGAAGTCGAAATTCGTAAATTTTTGAAAAAAAAATCGCGTTTGCGCAAATCGGCCATTTGACATGTGTAGAATACTAATCTAAAGTTTTGATTCGAGCGCGTTTATATTTAAGTAGAGCACCCCCCCCCCCATTTTTAAAGCAGTCGCCCTGTTTTATGATATTTTGTGTTTTCTAATTGCAACCAATGTTTGTTTATCCATTAAAATCTCAAAATCGTATTTTTGCAATCACCCAATTAAACCGTTCAAGTAAACAACCAAAAGAAAACCTGCCAGTGAAGTTTTCGCTATGAAAAATTGTTCCTATTGTCATTTAACATGCTCATACCGGTTTTGAAGGCAAAATTTCTAAATTTTAAAAAAGTAAAAAATCGACGGTGGGGGAGAATGGGGGGTGAGAGGGAGATTGCGTTTGCGCAGATCAGCTATTAGACATGCGTAGAATACGAATCTCTAAGGTTATTTTCGAGCGCTTCTATTTTAAAATAGAGCCTCCGCCCCTCCTATTTTTGGCGGACCAACCTCATTTTGTTGCGGTGTCATCCTATTATTAGAAATCTTTGAGCCAAATTTGGTTGTTCTGCGTTACGGCGGCGTCTGGACTGTAAAGTGTATACAGACAGACAGACACACACAGATACCTCCGCAGTGTCCGCTTTGTCGGCTTCCCGAGGCTCTGAATCCTGCTTATTCGTGAAAATGTTTAGCTAGAAAATACTTGGCATAAAAGTACCTTTCTTTTAGGCATAACTCCAGTAAACTCAAAGCGAAAAACACTCCACTGAATATACGCATTTCCTCTAAATCCAACCTGACGATCACAATACCTTATACCTAATACCAAATAAAAAGAAATGTGTGGCGTGCAGGCAAATTCTAAGTAAAACTTCGTAGCGTGTTCTCACTGAAAGTGTGTCTTACACTGTACGATTTAGATCCTGGCTTTTTAATTAGCAGACCCAAAACCACACGAATACTACCAATTAATATCAAAATCGAATGACTATGAAGTGTTTCCGCCATCTTGTATTTTCTAATTTAGATCCTGGATTCGTAATTAACAACGCTAAAACCCTATGCAATTCGTATCCGCCATATTGCATTTTATCATTTAGATCCCGGATTCGTAACTACCAGCCTCAAAACCCCATGAATACCAATTGTTATGAACATCGGATAACTTTATGAAATATTTCTGTCATATTGACCCCGCCATGAATACAAATTTTTATGCATGTCAGATAAGTTTATGAAATAATTTCGCCATATTGAATCCCGCCATCTTGAAGAATACAATTTAGATCCTGGTTTCGTAATTAGCAGCGCTAAACCCTCTTAAACAGACGAATACCAATTGATATGCAACTCGGATAACTTTATGAACTATTTCCGCCATATTGAATCCGCCGCCATATTGAATCCGCCACCTTGAATTTTATAATTTTGATCCCGGATTCGTAATTAACAGCGCTAAACCCTCTTAAACACATATTTTATGCAATTCAGATAAGTTTATGTAATAATTCCGCCATCTTAAATACCGGCTGTCCCAGAAGTTACTGACCCATTTTAATTGCAAATATCTCCGAACTCAGAGGCGATAGAGATATGCGGTTTTCACTGAACAATTTCTTTTTAAAAACAGTTTTTTTCGATATAAATGTTTATTCAGTAAAGTCTTATATAGGGCGTTTTAAAAAAAGGTCTTTTTCAATTGCAAATATCGTCGATTTTTTTAATGGAACACCCTGTATATTTCGATACTATCTGAAAGGTAAACTCTTGCTCTTTCCGAAAATGTACAATTTGTTACAGTTGAATTGAAAAATGAGTGAGTAATTTGGTTTTTAAGGATGGTCGTTCACTAGGTACAGATTTCTGATCCATGTTGATCCTTAATAAGTTTTGACATTAGAAATCCGATAACTACCTATTTGAAGAAAATAACAAGACAAAATTGAAAGATGAATACCTAATTTCAATAAAAATTAACATTCTAAATTAGCTACATTAATAAAAATCTTTAAGATGTTCCAAGTGTTGTTCATTTTGGTCTATACATTTTTGCTTCCTGAACAAGAAATTGTCAAAAGATTTTCGCAACATTTCCGGGGTAATTTCTTGAAATGTTCGGACAATGTTACATCGCAGTTGTTCCAGAGTCTCTGGGATAGGATTATAACATCTATCTTTGATAAAAGGCCATATAAAAAAAGTCTGAAATCGTCAGATCTGGTGAGTGGGCAGGCCACTCAATTGGTCGGGCTCTCCCAATCCACCTATCTCCAAATGTTTCTGCAACAGAATTTCTAGCCATAAGTGAATAGTGTGGCGGCGCACCATCCTGCTGAAGGTAAACAGAATTTATGACGGCATCTTGTTTCAGTTATGGGTATAAGTAATTTTCTAACATGTCTGTGTAGACATTACCAGTAATTCTCAGTTCTTGGAAGAAATACGGTCCATATATTTTTTCTTTAGAAACACCACACCAAACCTTCAACTTCGGTGAATCTCTTTCGTATTCCTCAATTACTCTTGGATTTTCAGACCCCCATACTCGACAATTATGTTTACTACATTGCCCGTTTAAATAGAACGCAGTCTCATCTGACATTATAAGCAGAACATTGCGTACTTCTCTATATAAATCTAGTAAAGTCTTCGAAAATACAGGTCTTTTTTGAAAATCTCTTTCATACATTTTTTGGTGCATTTGAATTTAATATGCCTTCATACATCTCTGAATTTCTGATTTAGAAAATCCGGTTGTAAGGTAAAAGACCCAGTGACCGTCACTGGACCAGTATTCGTCACCACTATGAGTTATAAGCGAATATTAAGGTTTTGGCTTACGAAAATGCTTAAATTGTGCAATCTAACATTTTTGGTGGTCTTTTTCGATGTTAAGTTGGTGTTATGCATATTCCCGCCAAATGCAACACATGTAAAATAACAGTTCAATGTGAGTAGTACAGTGGTCAGTGTGTTTTTCTTCTAGTCCTTAGCATTTCGGTTAAGGTGAGTACATTTTTCTTAATTGCATAAAAAAGTTTGTCTGAAATATATGCTGTGTACGACTATGCCCCAACATCTATAACATGTTAAATTATGTATTAAAACTAAATTTTTCAATGTTTAACCTTTTTTTATCTTAATTTACCGGATGACGAACACTGGTGCACCATAAATGAACCCAATATTCGTCATAGGTAACGAATACTGGTGCATTGCATCAGTTTCATATTCTTTGATTTTCAACCTAACCGTAAGACATTATAAGGCTATAACATGTTTACTCTATCCCTTTTATATTATACAATTGATGGACCAGTAATCGTCATACACTATTTATTTATTTGAAACTTTAACACACATTCGAAAACTATGACGAATACTGGTGCATTGCATCAGTTTCATATTCTTTGATTTTCAACCTAACCGTAAGACATTATAAGGCTATAACATGTTTACTCTATCCCTTTTATATTATACAATTGATGGACCAGTAATCGTCATACACTATTTATTTATTTGAAACTTTAACACACATTCGAAAACTATGAGGAATACTGGTGCATATGCATGACGATAACTGGATTTTTAATTTTTATTCAGATGCCTCGAAATCAATACCCGGAAAATGATATGGAAAATGCAATAAATGCCGTCAAAAAGAATGGGATGAGCATCAAAGCTGCTGCCAAACAATTTAAAGTGCCGCGTATGACCCTTTCTGACAAATGCAAAGGAAAAACTCCAATAATTAGGAAGATGGGACCATCTACAATACTGAATGTGGCGGCAGAAGAAAGTTTAGTAAAATGGATTGTCCATCTAGGAGAAAATGGCTTTCCAGTTACTAAGGACCATTTATTAGATAGTGTGCAAATGCTCATAAAAAAGTTGAAACAAAATACTCCTTTTACGAATAACAGACCAGGAAAGCACTGGTATCAAGCATTTTTAAGGCGGCATCCTATATTAACCCAAAGGGTGTCCCAAAATTTAACAAGAACTCCAGCTGGAGTCACTGAAATTAATATCAAAAACTGGTTTGAAGAAATTAAAGCGCACCTTCAAGAAAAAAATTTATTCGACATAGTTTTAAATGCAGGAAGTAGAGTTTTTAATTGCGACGAAACCGCTTTCTTTTTAAGTCCTTCCGATAATAAAGTTTTAGTTATGAAGGGTCAGAAAATCGTCCATAACATAATTAACTCAGACGAAAAAGAAAACCTTACCACATTGCTGATGGGGAATGCAGATGGCCAAATTGCGCCACCAATGGTTGTTATAAACCTAAAACGAATTCCAAAATCTTTAACTGGATCTGTGCCTTCTTCATGGGCCATCGGGAGATCCGACAACGGTTGGATGACCAGTCAAACTTTTTTTGAATATTTCTCAATGGTATTTTATCCTTGGTTGGTAGAAAACGATTTTGAGTTCCCCATAATAGCTTTCATGGATGGTCACGTTTCTCATTTAACGTTGCCATTGAGTGAGTTCTGTAGTGAAAAAAACATCGAACTCATTGCATTATACCCCAATTCGACGCATTTCCTACAACCCATGGATGTAGCCATGTTTCATCCCCTTAAAGCAGCGTGGAAAAAAGAAGTTTATAAGTGGAGGATTCAAAATTCCGGCACACGTTTAAAAAGAGACAATTTTTGTCCACTTTTAAACAAAGTCCTTGAATCAACTTGTAAGGGCAGTGCATTAAAAAATGGGTTTAGAGCGTGTGGGCTTTTCCCGTTTAACCCAGAAGCTATTACATATTTTAAAACAAAGCATGTACAACCAAACCCTGATGGCGAAGAACGGAGACAACCAATCATTCCAGATATAGACGCAAAACTGCAGTTTATTGAAGACCATATTTCTAAGGAAAAGCTACAACTTTTTTTAAATTCTCGTGACGCGTGGTCAGGAGACATTGAGGACACCAGTTTATTTTATTTTTGGCGGAATATTCGAGAACTAAAGTCACGGAAATCGGAAGCTGAGATTGAGGATATTCCCCTAAATGAGGTGGTTACACAGGTTGATGACAGTCTCTTAGATGGTATTTTGGGAAATAGAGATTGTGTGGATTTTGTTATGGATATTAATAGCGGAGTTTTAGAAGAAGTAGAAGAAGATCGTGGTAAGTACTTAAGTTCATTACTTAGGTTCTTGGTATTCTTTAATTTGTAACTTCTTAAAGGTCTTTGGACATATTATGATGCTGATGATGGAATGGGGAACAAAACAAATGAGAACAATGATGATGATTTAGAAAATGTACGCTTAGAAAATCCAAATGACAAACAAAACCAAAATGAGAACAGTGAAAATATGAAAGAATATTTAGATGAAACATGCAGAGAAAAGCCAGCTGAAAAAGTAAAGCATGTCGAAAAAGAAATCAAAGCCTTAGAACAAAATGAAGACGTTGGTGTGGATGACTTGGAATCGGAAAACAATATTTCTGTGATCAACAACAATGAAAATGCACAAGTGACACCTCCACCATCACCCATACCGACATCATCAAAACATCAGCAAAATATTCCAGAAGGAACTGTGAGCCCTTTTAAAAATCTCCTTTTTTGGCCAGAAGTATCACCAAAATTACAGAAGAAAACTGTAGAAAAGATACCCTCAGTTGCTACTTGCGAAAAATGGAAAGAATATCACAAAAAAAGAAGAGAAGAAGATCCAGAAACAAACTGAACAAGAAGAAAGAAAACGAAAAAGATTAGAGCAAAAAACCGAGAAGACAGGTAAAAAGAGAAAAGAAACTAAAAAAAATAATCAAGTAAATGAAGACAACTGGTATTGTGCTATTTGCGAAGAAAGTGCAGTAGAAAGTATGATTTGTTGCATGAAGTGTCACCAATGGTTGCACAGTAGGTGTGCAAATGTATCTGCTAAAACCAAAATATTTTATTGCTCTTCATGCAAAGGTCAAAAGAAGTGATTTTTTATTATTTTTATATTATTGACTACCTATTTAAGTTCCCTTTTTATTAAATAAATTATTTAGTTGGTTAAATTGTAGCATTTTTATTAGTATTTTCTCTCTCTTGTGCGACTGTGACGAATACTGGTGCTATAGAGTATCTTAGTATTTTTGATATGACGAATACTGGTACACTGCTCCATTTTCAATTAAAATATAAATACAAGATACTTAAGTTGATTTGAGTGTAAAAAGAAAGTTAGTTAAAGGTTCTTTTAAAACTGAAGCATATCATAACAAAAGATTAAAATATTTTGTCAACAAATAATATTTCCACAACTGAATTTATATAACGTTAGACCTTAAGGTGACGAACACTGGGTCTTTTACCTTACTTGCTATTTTGCGAATAGATATTCGATTATTGTGTTTTTCTAATGTTTCCTGAATACGCAGGAGTCTATTTAAAAAACCATCAGCATCACGTGTTTGATATTTCTTCTTTTCCAGAGAGCCACTTTGCAGAAATGCAGCGTGCCACTTTTTTATGCTGTTTTTTGAAGGTGGGTTTTTCCTAAATACCGCACGAAATCTTCTTTTAGTATCAACAATCGATTCATACTTAGCATGCAATAACACAGTTTTTGATTTTTCAATTAAAGTAAATCGGACCATTATTGAAAAAAACATATTTTTTTTATTAATAACAGCCGTTTAAGAATTATTCAAATCAGAATTAATTACTTTGACAGTTCGTTGTGTCAGTTCACCGACATTATAAAAATTCCAAACCATGCTTTAACATTAACACCCGTAAATGCCTATACCTATAAAAGCCTATCGTTAAAAACCAAATAACTCACTCATTTTTCAATTCAACTGCAACAAATTGTACATTTTCGGAAAGAGGAAGATTTGACCTTTCAGATAGTATCAAAACATTCCATTAAAAAAATCGACGATATTTGCAATTGAAAAAGACCGTTTTTTTAAAACACCCTATATAAGACTTTACTGAATAACCATTTATACCCAAAAAAACTTTGTTTAAAAAGAAATTGTTCAGTGAAAACCGCGACCCTATTAAATTTAAGAAAAAAACTGCTTTTTGTTTTAAATAAGATAGATACGTCCTGGTTTAAATGCAGCGTTCACGTAGATTTAAAGTGTAAATTATTAGATATAGCATTAGATCTGATTATAAAAAAATATTATACAGATTTGTACCACAATTCCAGTTTGAAAAAATAAAACGTTCGGTTGTTTAATTTTGCATATTATATTTATTTTTTTGAATTTATTTGTTTACATTTTACCTTCGAACTTTTATATTTTATTGTTAGGTATAAGTTACAAATTATATATTAAAGTTTGTAGTTAGTGTACATATCGTCACAATTAAATAACCACCTAAATTTACTAAACCACTTCATTAATTTCTGACTATACTCAGTCAACTTAATAAATGGTGCCAGAGTGTTCTAAACCTAGTTATTGAGTAAAAAAAAATGTAAGATAATGTAATTCATTGATTTCTTCTTCTGACGTATGTATTATTTCCAAATGATGTACAAATGAAAACCTATAATGTGGCTATGTCAATACAAAAACACATTTGCAAGCAATATTAACCTGTTTATAGATACACCCAAGAATATTACTATTGTAATCTCTTTTTTGCAGCAACACTCCTCTTTATACACTTGTGTGAGGTCTCCTGCCCAGAGTCGGCCTAAGCATGGCTACTTTCCGAATATGTAATAACACCACTGGTACTAAAGTCTAAAACGAAATAATTAATGAAATTGTAAAACATGCATACTAATTGTAGTTAACTTGTCGATTATCTACACAACTGTTGTAAACTTTTCTATGTACCACATTAGTAACTTTTTTATGTTATTTGAATAAACTCGGATTTGAATTACAATTTTTGTTAGTTCATAAAATTGGTTGCCAACGATTATTTTTTTTAACTGAATGAAATGTGATATTACAAATGTGAAATTACATCTGCAGTATTACATACATTCAGTTAAACAGAATAATCACATTTGATTTCTAAGGTAAAACAGTTTAAATTTGAAAGTGGCGCCAAAATTCGTGTTTACTTGTTTAGTTCGCCCCCCTGCCCAAAGCGTCGATTTAGTGCAATTGCCGCCAACAGTTTCTTAGGGAACTTTGCCTCCTAGTTATATCCTCTTTGAGGTTTAGCGTTTGATTTTTGACGTCATAGGTTTGACAATATTGACATCTCAACAGAGATACCAACTTTAAAAATGTAAATTGCACTAGGCTATTAAAGCACGCAACCGAGCTATAAACGCACGCGTTTCGTGCTTTAATAGCTTTCTTACAGACGCAAAATAGAAAAAGTTATTTTCGATTTCCCAAAGATCGGCAAAGGTAAGATTTTTGTTTTATAAAATAAATGAAGGCAAAATTCGTTTCATGTTTTATTTTTTAAAGTTTATTTTGATGGAGTAGTACTTATTATATTGTTCGGTATTTGTAATTATTTGTTTAAACATTGCAATAGAAAAACCTAACCTATAATGTTATAAACACTCAAAAACTTTTATGTTTCAAGGCGTTCTGTTTGGATAGCTAATTCTGGTTTAAAGGAATTAAGCAAATTCACCGTGGAACATTGTTATAAACACTATAGGCTTTGCAGTTCGCATTTCGAAGGCTCTATGTTCTCGAGTTTACTTAAAAATCGTTTGAAGAAGACAGCCATTCCTACTTTATTTGATAATTCAGAATCAGGTTTGTACACAATTAATCATTTTATTTTTCTTTGTAATAAACAATCATTTGTACAAATTTTTTAGATGTTGCCCATCAGTCTATGACCTCAACACAAGAATTGTTGACTTTACTAGACAAGAAGATGTTTTAGATGTGAGCCATCAATCGTTAACTTCTACGACAGACATTTACACCATTGCAAATTGATACAAAAGACTACAGACAGTTAGAACTCCCCGATAAAAATGCCTTCATATATGTTTGTGGCTATTTTATAAAAAAATGCATTAGGAAACATACATGTGATATTTGTATAAGTTATGCTAAAGAAACAAAATATGTAAATGAAGATAATGTGTACTGTTACTTTAGGGCATATGAAAATAAAAATAAAGACACATTTGGTAACCTAATGATGCCTCCAAAAAACTTTTATGAATATGTAAGCCAAATGGATTTAAAATTTTGCGAACTTTTCCCAAATTTGTCAATTCACCATAATGTAGGTAACAACAGTTGGAGGAATTACATTATCACTACCCGTGTAGCAACTTTCCCTTTGATTACTTTTTATCCTTATTTGTTCAGGTTAGAATTTTCTACACATTAAAATTTATTAACAGAAATTTCAAGAATTGTAAAGATAAAACAAATCATAAACTTGATATTTTACAGCATTTGTAATTTTTTTTATCGGCAAACTTTATTTTATAAATAGAAATGCTGAATTTTGATAACGTCTTCGCATTGTTTTAATTTAGATTTGTTCACGTTAATGGTATTTTAAGTTTACAATGTAGAATTTTGTGTTATATTTTTAAATAAAGACATATTACGTTTTATGCAGTTTAAATTACAAAAAGTTGTTTATTATAAGAACTGTAGACTTATCCACTAAAGTTTGCAAACATTTTATGCAGAACAAAAGTATAGCACTATAATACTACAAAACGTTATGCTTTTCAAAAATTATAGCTGATTCACATAATGTGGGATTGTCAATGTGGAACTTATTATAAATGTTCATGACAGCAGTGATGACTCGGAACTGTATTGGTCTTCTGACGATGAAGACGATTTAGGTTGTAAACCATTATAATTATATATAATTTTTGCTTTTTATTATCTGAAGACACTTTGATTTGATATTTAACTTAAAATTGTTTACATTCATTCCTTTCATTTTAATATGGATTGTATTTGCATTCAATTTGAATTTATGTATAATATTTAATTGTGTAATCGTGTTGTACGATATTTGCATTAAATTTGACTTCATGTACCTATAATTTGTTTTATTGTGTTCTGATTTTTGCTAAATGAAAACACTTCCCTTTAATATTTCAAAATATTTACATTCATTCATTTCAGTTTTTTTGGGGAAGTGGTTTATTTAATATATTATCATTAATTTGGTGAAATTTAAAGAGTTAAATTACACACTTAACGCATAGTCTATTTTAAATTTGGCGCCTACATGCTAGCCTGATGTTTTTAGGTTGAGCCGAAAACACTGTTTGGGCGTCCTTCTCTACAGCCTTCTCACTCCCGGCGGTGCGCAATTCGCGGATCATGAGATTTTGCAACTACTAATACATAGACAATAAATATTTGATAAATATAAAACAAGTTATGTTACGAATTTTTCAAAATACAATAACCCATTGATTTTATTTTTGTTAGATAATCCACAAAAGTCGCTTTGATGACTACACAAATTACCACTTATGATGCAATTATTATCAAAGTGACGTTTGTGATTTGTTATCTAATAAGAAAAATTAATAGTAATATAAAAGTTACTTGTAAACAGACAAGGATGTAAGTACATAATATTTAAATCAATGCGCGCGCTTTTTCAAATTCATAAATCGCGCCGATGAAATCGACGCGCGGCATAAGGCGCGCTGCGCTGGCTTTTTGTGTGACACGAACATCAAAGTGCCGACAAGGGAGTGAAATGACTGATTCATTTAGGTAGACTGTGCTAACCAGGGCCGGCGGAAGGGCATGGTAGTATAGGTAGTACTAGCCACTTGAAAGATTTCCGAGTGGGTAATTACCCACACGGAAATGTTTTGGAAATTCTGTATTTCAAACCTATATCCGGGATATGATATTTGAAAAACGCGCGCTTATCAAAGCAACGCGGGAAGGGGGGGGCTTCTCTACCCCACTACCCACTCGGGCTTTAGCGTGTTCTGCCGGCCCTGGTGCTAACCATAGGTGTCATAAATGCGTCTTGAAAATGTAGTGTCTGGAAGAAAACACATACCAAGAATAAGGAAGTTGTGTTTTTATTTGATGTATTGGTTTGTTATGGCACGCCCAATGGGACATAAATAAATAGCGTGTTATGATATAAATATATCCTGTTAGGGTATAAAATAAGACAATATACTGAATTTTTTCTTGTTAGGATATAAAGTTCCTTATTAGTACATAAAGTTTTCTTGTTAGGATATATAATTTTTTGTTAGCACATGAAATTTACTTGTTACCACATAAAAGTTTCTTGTTAGGACATAAAGTTCTTGTTGGCAGATAAAGTTTTCTTGTTAGGACATAAAATTTTCTTGTTAGGATATATAATTTCTCACGTTAGATTCTGAAATATTTCTCGTTAATACTTTTCTTTTCGCGTTAGGATATAAAGTTTTAGAGCGCACGTCGATGCGCAGCAAAGGCGTGTCATATGACTCGTCATGGTGCCGACGTTATCAGGAACACCCGAATGGAGCCGAAGTGCGTGGCCAGATCATCTTATGCTCAGTCTATTTCAATACTCGTTAGCAGTTAAGGCTGCTCTAGGTACTTCCCCCTAGAAGCCTGCAATTCCAATTGATGTGTACATCAGCTGACCGAGTGTTTTTGATAAATTGCTGCTTTAACTATCAACCCATTTTGGTAAGTAGATAGATATACTACATATGCTTATATATGTACTTAATAATGTGGTTCAGTAATTTGCGGGTTGTTTCAATTATAACAGCTGAGTTTCAATATTTACCTGATGGTAGGTTCCCAGGATGGCTGAAGATCTAAATAATACAATCAACGAAATTTTGAGGAATCCCTCATTTAGAGCAGGGCTAACAACAGCTGTTCAACAACAGCAAAGTGCTCTTTGCCCTACACCGATTCAACCTCAACAACAAAATGTTGCTGATGAAATTCGTCGACTTTTGCCATCTGTACGACCATCGGTAAGTAAATATGAAATACTATATGAAAGACCTCGACACCTTCGGGTACATGAAGATAGATTATGATGATATATTATACACGGTATTCCAGCGAAAACGTTACCCTCAAATATCTCGTACAGCAATTGAGCTATCAAGTTGAAAGTTCGGGAAATTGTCACTCTTTCATCCTCAAAAAGCACATCATTGCAAAGACCTTTAAAAACGATAAACGCTTCTTCAATGAAGAAGAAGAAAGAAATTTTTTTGTTGAGTTCTTTTGGTTTGAATTACATTTTTAAATTTTAATTGATTTGACTTGTTAATTAACTTGTTCATTAACTTCAGAGGTTTGTAACTCCGTAACGAAGCGTTTTCGGACCCACATCTAGAGGAAATTTGTTTATTAAAATGACCTAAGGAATCACCTGCCGAAGTTTGTCGGTGTAATTTTTAAACACCCTGTATATTAGGATAGGGGGAGGGCTACAAAGTACTATTTACCCCTAGCCCCCTAGTCTAGCGTGTCCTTGAATAGAGTACCCGATGATTTACGATATGACGGCAAAAATCACCCTTTGACCGCAATTTCAGACAAAAAGAGACGTCGCTGTGCCGGTGAAGGCTGCATCACAAGCGCGAGAACAAAATGCACAAAATGCGATGTTGGTCTGTGTATTGACTGTAATGTCATATTTCACACAAACACTATGTAGATAGTAAATATAATAAAAGAATATAATAATGTATGTTTTCTTTGCAAAATTTAAAATTAGGCACCTAAATGTCCTAGCGTTACATATATGTAACAGCATTCTTTCTTAAAATAAACTTATTTTTTCTCTCAAAAAGGTGTACTTTTATGTTTGTTTAATGTCCCTTGCTGTAGTAATCTTAAAAAAAATTATGGCAAAAAACAAAAATGGGTTAGTTTTTGTTTGTATGTTTACCATTTTGAGGTTATATTGCGCCAAATATGGGAATGCTTTGCTCCACATTTTTTTGTGGAGCAAAGTTACCTCAAACGATAATTGTAGATTTAATTTTGTTATAATTTTGGAAACAGTAATCTATAGGCTTTAAAATTTGGTTTCAGCTATGCCAAGAGTCTATAAAAAAACCGGTTCCGGGCTTATCAAAACTACACGGAAGAACTTTGCAGCTATGTTTACAAGCAGTTAGAAGTAAACGTATGACGCAGCGAAACGCCGAGCAAGAATTCAAAATTCCGCGGCGAACTATCATTAATAAACTTAAAGCCGATCTACTTAACAAGCCTGGAAGACCCCCATTATTTTCCGAGGAAGAAGAAACTTCATTTGTAAACTGTATATTAGCCTTCAGCACATTTGGTTTCCCATTAGACTCATTTGATTTGCGTATGATCGTGAAATCATATTTGAGCCGACTTGGTAGAATTGTGAGAACATTTAAAAACAATGTACCAGGTCACGAATGGGTCTTAAGCTTTCTGAAACGTCACCCACAACTCACTGTACGATTCTCTAGTAATATAAAACGCAGTAGAGCTTCTATAAATACTGAAACATTAACTAATTACATCTCGAATTTGAGGGAAGTTGTAAAAGATGTGCCACCAGGGAACATTTGGAACTGTGACGAGTCAAATCTTAGAGATAACCCGGGCCAAAAAAAGGTAATAACCAAACGTGGTTGCAAATATCCTGAAAAAATTCGGGATTCTTCCAAAACTAGCATTTCCATTATGTTTGCTGGTAGCGCTGCCGGAGAACTCTTGCCTCCATATGTAGTTTACCGATCTTCTTGCATGTGGACAACCTGGACCGAAAATGGGCCCAAAGGCTGTCGTTATAGCAACAGTAGTAGTGGATGGTTTGATGCCAACAGCTTTTCAGACTGGTTTGAAAGCCTAATGTTGCCAAAGTTAAAAAAACTTCAAGGGAAGAAAGTTTTAATTTGCGATAACTTATCGTCGCATATATCAGTTCATGTTCTAAATCTTTGTAGAGATAATGATGTATCTTTTGTTTGTTTGCCACCAAACAGCACCCATTTAACTCAACCACTGGATGTGGCATTCTTTCGCCCGCTGAAAATTGCGTGGCGGAAAATACTAGCAAGTTGGAAGGAAACTCCAGATGGTGCCAAAAACACAGTTCTACAAAAACAACATTTTCCATTACTCCTGAAACAACTTATGACTGCCTTAGAACCCAATGCTGCTACAAACTTAATTTCAGGTTTCAGAAAGTGTGGAATTCATCCTGTGAATGTTGATGAGCTTTTGGCTATGATTCCACGAGCTGAAGGCGACAAGAACGCTATAGAACATACATTTCATCTTTAGAATCTAAAAAATCCGAATTGACAGAAACAAAAACAAGAAAGAGAAAAAAAAATGGATGTTGCTGCAGGTAAGAGTATCGGACCTGAAGATCTAAATAATGATGATGCTCAATCTGTTGAACAGCCACAGACATCATCAAAGAAGCTTTGCAAATCAATAAATGCTGTGGATAGCGATGTATCTGATGATGAAATATCTTTGGGGGATTCTTCTAGTGATGAAGATTTTTTAGAAAGTATTTTGAGAAAAGCCACAGAGGATGACGAAACTAACGCTGTCGCTTCAGGACAAAAGACCAATAAAGACCTTCTTTCGCTGCAGGAAGTTGTCAAAGAAATAGGCGAAAACGTCCTTTTCCAATATGAGGGCGAAATTTTTGCTGGAAAAATTATAACTTTTGATGATAATGGGGCTACAGTGAGTGCAATGGTGAAGCCTCTCAAAAATTGGAAATGGCCTGATAAGCGAGACACACTTTACTATCCGTGGGATGATATTATAGGAAGAATTAAACAGCCAAAAAAAGTGTCTAATCGGGGACACTTTTCTATTCCAGAATTGGACAGGCTATGGAGTAGATAGGTGATAAGATGTGCCTCAAGTTTTATGTTTACCACTTATTTTGTTTGATTTATATGCTTATTTGCACGAATTGTAAACGTTGTTGTTAATAAGTTTAATATTACAATGTATTTCCTACCAAAATATATATTTTTATGTACCTATTTCGTGTATGGCGCATTTACAACCCATAATGTAGTCTTACTATGCTCCTATATATGTTTTGAAGCTAATTTCTCTGGTGGTGCAAAGTATCCTCCCCCTATGAGGGTACATTGCTCCAAAATTAATAATTAAAAAAAAGAAGTTCTAAGGTATTTTAATGAAAAATAAAGCTCTAATGTTAATTTTCAAACATAGATCTAAATGTTGCTATAATATAAAAATTTTCTTTAAGCGGCAAGTCGACTTTGACAGGTACTATTTAAAATTTCAGTAAAAAATGGAGCAAAGTAACCTCGTTTTACGGTACCTCAGACAAGCTTCGAAGCTTAAAGAGCTTTTTCAGCAGCGGGTATTCTTTGCACAATAATTAGATCAACCCTTGACAAACTCATTTTATGAAGGAATTGGTTTAAAAATTATTGAAAACATTTAATACCTAGACTTAGCTTTTTACTTTTATAATATGAATAATTATGTATACATTTTGCAAATAAAACTTATTAAAATTTTATAATAAATCCGATAAATTTTTCTTTCATGAAGCTTTCAATTGTCGAAAAAGGCGGTCCACAATCGCATGCGAACTCTTATATACTTTTTTCTTATACAAGATCGCATACGATGTCGGATCGTATGGTTTTAGAATCCCGGGATCAATCTTGGGATCCCAAGATTCACCAATCTTGATCCCGAAATCCAGGGGTTGAAAATTTGGTCCGAGATTGCATGCCCTAATCACAATACCTTCCTCTATAGCTATACTTTGTGTATAAAAAAAGGTAAAAAATCAAATTACTCGAATATCACCAATTTTAAAATGATATAACACCTTAATACCTTTATATCTAGAATCAAATGTGGGATCTAAAAGTGCAATAATTTAGAACAAAAAACGAATGTGCTGTACTAACTAAACACCCAGTATAAATGGTAATAATTTTAGGTTATACACAGCATCCCAACAAAAAAACTTCTAGCTGCTACAATAAAGGCATTAAAAATTAATATCACATTAATAACTCACCCTCTACATGTCGTAGGCATAATTCGTCGCTTTACAAAATGGCCTAGGCATGGTCACAGTCACATCGAGAAATATTTCTTTTTAAATTTTATTGAAAATTTTCTTTTATTTCTATTTACCTACCTAGCAGCATTTTGTAAAATGACAGACCGTTAAGCCTACGATATATACACTTACATGTTTAACAACCATTTTTGGGTTCCTAGAAATCAGTAACATACTTGTATCAAAATCATAGATTTATATTATTTTATAATATCGCAGTGCATTCCCAACAAAGATTAATTTTGAATATTGAAGTAAAGCATAAATAAACAAAAACAAAAAATAAAACATAGGTAAATTAATCACACATTTATTGCATTTTAATTCTGTAAACTAATGTAATTGGATGATAATTGATTGAGAAGGGTATATGTTACATTGTTATGCTACTTATCAATCAGATGGACCTTAGATTGTAAAAAATACAATAAGTTTAGCAGTTTCAAAAACAGAAGCTGATACACAGTCAGTTTCTTTACACTAACTATAATACTACAATTATTTAAATAAATCTAATCCCATGATTCTCTGTACCGCAAGTGACCCAAGCGGGACTCCAATGTTACATTGTCATAAAAGTCTTTCTTTTTAGTAACAAGTTTCATTAATCTATTTTCATGCTTTCCCAATGCATTTGCATGTCCATGTGACTGTTCCTAAAAATTAAAGTATAGATGGTTATGTATTAACTTAGGTCTTACTTTCAATATCATTCATGCAAGCGATATTCATTTGACATCCTTTTTAAGTGAAAAAATGTAAATTAATACAATAGAATTTATCAAAGAAACTGCATTGACAATTACAATATAATCCAAACAATTGTACTCTTTATGAGGTGTTTAAAATCCGCATTAGATGCACTGTTGTAGCAGACTGCCAACCATATTTAATTACCAATACAATAAGCAGCGGGGGTTCGTCATGTTAGGCCTGGCCTAACTCTAGTTACAAAATAAAATAGGAACTTTTTCCTAATGTTAATTCATAAATATTATTCAACATTCTTTTTCTAAAATTTGTACAACAGAATTATTAGCAAATTATTTATTGAAATGGTATCACTCGGCACTTCTTCATAATATAGTTTAGATATCTCGTCGCATAGACAGCAGCGATAGCAGGCTTTATAGTTAAACAGTTAAATCTTGTTCATGGGTGTATGGCGCCCCTTCTTTAATGATATGCCTCTGTTGATCGGCTGTGCCGCCAGCTGCGGTGCCCTATGATGCATGTAAGCCAGCCTCGGCCTGAGTTAGAGCATGAAAACGCAACATTCAATTTTTAAACCCACTCAATACAGTTAGCGGGTTTGGTCATGTACCTAATTAGTAAATATGGAGAAAAACTGCATCGAAATTAAGAACACAGGAAGGTGTATACCCGCATTAGGACAATTAGTTCAAAATGGCAAAAATAAATCATGCGCGTTCAATGTAGTGTGGTACAAATATGTAGACTAGCTTACTGGAAGCGACAATAAAAATTAACAAATTTGTTGGTGCTGTGTTTAATTTCCTGGACCTAATGCTTTTTATCTCAAGTATACAAACTTTTGTAATTAATTGTAACTGTGTCCAGCACGCACTACTGCACCAACTGAAGGAAGTTTTTCAAGTCTGAAAACATATTCTAGAAAAACAATGAACGAAACTAGATTAACAGGGTTCTAACTTTTATTATTGCTAATATTAAACGTATACTTTATAATGTATAAAAAATAAGTGGTATAGTTTCTTTAGGTAGGTATAAATTATGTTTGCTTTTTTGCGTAACGAGTTTTAAACTTCACGGACCACCACTACTCTGTTAAGACAACAAACAGTTATCCTTATTATCATTAAAATGGTACAGTAAGTATTGTTTTAGAGTGTATATAAATAACTTATCGGAGCAATATAGTAGATGTATTGCTATGGAAAGGCATAGCTGCTGAATGCATTACTGTATTTTCTGAAGTACTTAGCTGCTCTCCTTAGCAATATCATTATACATAACTAACAATCCCTCCAACTTCTTTTAGACTGTCATTTATTCAGTAAAATATAGTTTAACTGTGCTAACTACTTACAGGCGTTAAAAATGCATTTCGTAGCAAAAACATGTTTCGTTCTTCAATTTCAAAATCTTGTCGTAACTTATTAAATTCATGTTTTGTCACAGGTTTTACGATTTTATCTTTACCTCTATAAATATGCCCGTTCGGCATATTCTTTCTTCGAAAAAGGGCATAAAATATTCGCATTGTAAATAGTACTCTTTAACGAAATAAAATGAGGTTATGGACTATATCAGAGAAAATGATGTAATAGATGTCGGTGGTGTTGCGACCTATAGTGCCTTTATATACACAGTGTGGCCATGGGTGGTCAATTTTTTGATTAGTTGTTCAAACTGCCGGGATGTTTCCATAAATAGAAACACAATTTCAGGGTTTTCTCTTCTAGAGGGCAGCAGGACAGGACCAAACACTAATTGTGTTGAAATCGTTCCAAAGTGCGAAATAACGGTCGCGTGTAAACGCACCGCTCGTACTGCTTCTTTATTAGCATCTCATAACTCCAATAATTCGCGGCCATTCTGTCGCACTTTAGAACCAAATTCAAACAAATGACAAACTATGAAAATAAATAATGACATGCTGTTTTCAATAGCCAACAGCGTACCACTGCTTCATTGAACACGTAAATTTAAGTTTTTCAGACACTCGTAAACGACATTTGTAATTTTTCTTCTCAATTATTGTTCGAAGCAGGGTTGGGCATGTAGAAATTACATGTAAAATATACTTATTATTATACTTTGGTATTCTGCATGTAGAATATTAAGCTCTTTTTCTGCATATTCTACACGTAGAATAATACAGATGTAAAATCAGACAGTTTAAACGTAAAAAAGAAATTTTATTGTCGGTGCATTCTTCGTGAAGGGGCGGGACTGGCCGCTGTAAGAATCTTTCGGACCGTACCAGAATCCTCAGCCCTTCTTCAGCCGAGAAAGGATGGGTTTAAGCAAGAAATTTGAATAAGTGATGATTTTTGTGGATAGTACTGTCCCAGTATTTACCTTGCGAGCCAGGACAAGCGTTACAAAATAGTAAAAAACTAAAAATTTAAAATAATTGCAACCAGTGCCGGAATTATTGTGAGGGCGAGCGGCACTTCCGCCCCAGACGTGATGATTTAAAGGCCGCAATTTGACTGTATAATTTTTTATGAAGACAGCTGATTTGTCATTTGATCACTCTACATCTACATACTAAAGTAAACACAATTATTTTATGCCGGAGTTTTTTTAGACTCTATTGACACATGTTTTACATATTCTACATACTATATGCTATAAGGTAAATATACCAGTTTTATTTAACATACATACTCTACACACTTTTCTACATGTGATGTAGAAAATAATATTCTACGTGTAAAGTTATAACCATGATTTTTGATGTATTTCTTGTTTCTTGTAATTTATTATGGATTGAAATTTCAGTACTTGATCCAACGCTTATATTTGAATATGAAAGTTTTTCTTTCTATCATTATCAGATTTTTCATAACTTGAGTAACTCCAAAAATGTTGAATCGAAAAATCACACAGGAACTTTTTGTTCAGTTTTTTTTACGTTTATTACTGCAACACTACGCCAAAACGTTAAAAAATAATAAAACTGCCATACCCATTGGAGAATTTTTTCAATAAATTATTTACCAAATTATAACAATTATTCCGTACTTATGCCCAACCCTGTACAAACATAATTTTCATTCTACTCCATACACAAACTTAAGGTATAGAGGCCTTATAAATATGTATTTATACATTGTCCTGTACTCAAGTGAACTGTGAAAGATATTTCAAATTAAAAAACTATAAATAATCGGTGAGGGTCATCTGTTCCTCAATAGCTCATAGGTATAGAGACTAATTAAGTAGATGGGCGAATAAATGCTAGGGCTAGGATTTATATGCATTTGCATGTTCTTTTTGTATGTAGTAAACATACGCCAAGTTAAATTTCTAGATGTTTCATTCTCATATGAACGACATGTGTAAATTTGAAAATGCATATTTTTAAGGTTTTCATAAGTGCATTCATATTTTTGATTATCCGAGTAAATTTGTATATTTTTAAACTAATTTTCGGTTATAAGCTCTAATATACATATATTTGCTTGCATTTCAGATAAAGTGTTTTTTTAATGCATTTAAACGATTATTTTTAGAGAATTGTGTCTATTCTATACACTTTTACAACTAGCAGCTTGTTTAAAAGCAGGAAGTTGTAAGGTTTACGCATAAAAATATAATCCAAGGTTTCTAAGGGTTGGGTTTCAATTTTCTTGATTGAATGGTTTTAGAATAATTTTCTTGGGATAATTCTTACAACTATTTATTTGCATGCTTCTTGTTTATCTTCTAAAGCACGAAATGATTAAAAGACCCGTGATCCGAGACCACGTTCTTTACATAAGGGTTGTAAAATTGCCACTGTTCTTAGGTAAACTTATTTAATACTCAGTTAGTTGGCAAATTTTGTGGTGAAACCATGGGCAAAGAATTTGAAACAAGTTCGAAGAAATCTACCGGAAACCACCTGAACGTTAATAGTTATTGATCTTGTTTTGTTATTTACTTTTTCTTTTGGTGGGGAAGGAATGTAGTCTAGTGGTACTGTTCTAGTGGGCTGGAAAATAATGGTTTTGTACAGTTTATTTTCTGCTGAAAAGACTTTCAGACATGTTTTTCATTTTTAGTAAGACATTTTATATCTCTTGTTAATAAAAACAATTAAAACCTAAGCACTTTTAATCTACATTGCTGCAGTTCCCACTGTAATTCAGTTTATATGTAAGATAATAAAAAATTTTGATATTAGGTACAACGAACATGTTGAAATATGTATAAAGCTAATATAAAAACCTGTTGGAAGTTATTAAGTGTTTTATTTATAATATATTAAAAATTAACAGAGTAGTTTTGTGGGCGGCAAAACTATTAAGATGTCTAGCAATTTAGTCCATATAAAGAATGCTCAGATTCTAAGCAAATATCACCAAACTTGGATGCGATGATTGATCAAAGTTAGTAGGATGATTAAAAATTTACGCAGTACCTAAAGTAATTTTTTATTATTTATTGCCTTAAAATTATAATGCCGGTTTTCAATATAAAAATAATTAAACATTACTTCTTTTGCTTTATTCATTGTTATTACTTTATTATCTATTGCATGAGCTTCAAAGAATATATTACAATGCACTATATAGCACATATCTATAAAATAAATATAATTTATAATGTATTAAATATTATAAATCGGCTGTAATTTGTGATTTTATTTTCTTGACACTCCTTTCACTCGGTCTGATAGTCATATGCTTTCCAAACACAGTAAATAATATATTATCCAAGGTAAATGTGAATACTGATGGTTTCTTCAGAAGCACTGAAAAAAAGTAAAAGCATTAAGACCTTTAAATTAGAAGGAAATGTTAATTTTTGTCTCGAGGTTGAAATACAAACCACAACGGTCGACAAAATTATTTGATATTTAGGAAAATACCATTATATTTACACTCGTACAACCCTTTCTGATATATAAAATTTGTTAGGTATTTAGATAAATCTAAATTTAAGTGCAGAGCACAGATTTAACTGATATTTCCATGGCGAGTATGGATAAGCTTATTGTTGACTGGTTTTGTATGACACACAACTCCCAAACAAATGGTGCCTCGGAATGTGGAGGTACATTAAAAATTCATTGAAAAAATAGGCTTTCAATAAAAATCACAAATCAGAAGCAGAAGTTGGACACGTTTCTTTAGTAGCATTTTTTTCATAAAACTAATTTTCTAAATCTGAAGAGAACTTTAGGGCAAAGCAAATGGCTTTTTTTCTAACTTTCTGGCTTCAAAACGAGGACCGCATAAAATTGTACGGCATTTAAAACTTCAAAAAAAAACAAACGTTAAAAATCAAAAAACAAGTGGCAGTCAACATCATTAAATAGTAGGTACCCTGTGTTCAAACAGAAAATACATAAAGATTGGCTATGAAAAATAAAATTACTGTCTTCGTATGCTTTAGAACTTAACTGTCATCACTCTGTGAGATCACTACAAATGACAAACCTAAAAATTTTAAGTGACATGTTTTGTTTGTTTCAATTCTAAAGCATGTAAAGACAGTAATTTTATTTTCAATAATCATTTTTGTGTCGATTACAGTGGTGCGCTCAGATTTTTTTATTAATTTTATTCACACAATCATGGTGATGATAGCAAAATAACATTTAAATAGATAAAATAACATATAGAAGATAAAGTGTAAACTACGGCAATTACAATAAATACAATCACGGAGATAAAATAATATGTGCATATATAATATATTTGTATAAGTATATGTATGAATGACAGTGCTTACCACCTACAGAAACCGTTTTCAGGCGCCATCATAGCACATCAACTGCATTGTTGAAACTGATGGATGATACACTCCGAGCTTGGGACGTGGGAAAACTATCAGCGCCGGTACTATTAGATCAATCAAAAGCATTCGACACACCTAATCACGAGCTACTGTTGTCCATACTGAAACATATTGGCATGTGCCCCTCAGCTGTTCAGTGGTTTAGAAGTTACCTGTCAGGTAGGCAGCAATGCGTAAAACTGGTTACAGCCAAGGACACCCAAATATCACAAACAAGAGTCATCACAAGCGGAGTACCCCAGTGGTCAATCCTAGGACCCATTCTTTTCAACTTATACGTTTTCGATCTCCCTAAAGTGGTCCGTGAATCCAGCACTCTCGCATATGCTGATGATTTTCAACTATACTGTGCGTTTTGGCCGGAGGACGCTCCTGCTGCTATTAGACAACTCAACAGTGAACTTGGCAGAATCAAAACATCAATAACTGAAAGAGGTCTCAAACTTAATGCAAGCAAAACTCAGTTAATCGTATTTTGTTCTGACAAAACAAAGCAACATGAATCTCTCCACAGTTTTAAGATCAGCATCGATGGTGTCGATGTAGCACCCAGCGATCATGTGAAAAACCTGGGCTTGTATATAGGTAGGGAATTAAAGGTCACTAAGCACATCAATTACTTAACACAGCAATCCTACTGTAAGCTGAAAACACTTTACAGATTTAAACATGTACGACCCAGCACTGCAAAAGTAAAACTAACAGAATCCCTAATACTAAGTAGGATTGATTACTGCGATACTGTCTACCACGGCTGTCTAAACAATTCAGAGAAGCATTCTCTGCAAATGATACAAAACTCTTGCTTAAGATTCAGTTTTCAAATCAATCCAAGAGAACATGTGACGCCCCACTACAACAACATGAGTACCTTAAAACTGGACGCACGAAGAGAATTACATCTATTATGTTTGTGCACAGAATCCTAACAACAGGCATGCCCAGTTATCTCGGCGATATGATCAAGAAAAGAAGCGAGTGCCACAGTATCAACATACGCGACAAAGAACTCCTTGCCATGCCGAAACTCAAGACTGAAAAATGTAGAGGTGCTTTTTCTTATCTGGCACCACATCTTTATAATCAACTACCCCGAGACATCAAGTTATTCCCATTCACCACATTTAAACAGCACGTCAAAGATAGATTACTACGGAGACAGCTATGCTGATTCTACTGTTAGGTGGCGGAGTGGAAGAGCAACCTGGTTGAACAATTTGTTTTAATTGTTGTGTTTGTCATTTATATACATAAATATATTTTTCTTTTGTGTTTTGTATTAACGTAGTAAGAGTGTTGTGCAATAAAGACGATTTTATTATTATTATTATTTAAAACAAAAAAAAAATTTTATCAATATCTTTATTAGTAACGGAGTTATAAGCTGTAAAGCAATTTAAAAACACCCTGTATAAAATTATGTTAATTGTAATGTTATTAGAACCAAAATTACTACCAATTCTCTACATATTATTATATTACTCTTTCTGCTAAACAGCTAACCATGCAATGAACAATGCAAAATAGGCACATCACACGAAACACACCGAATGGGAGCGGAAAGTAAACAATCTAGTCGTATAATTATATAATAATCTAATATCTAGTCGTATACAAACGGAAATATCCGACTAGTCGGATATAAAGAAATTTACCAGACTAGCTCGATATTGAGATTTTTGTCCAACTAGTCGTGTATGCAGCCGCTGCCATAAAATTAACCTGAGTTTCCCGCTCTACTAAATATTAGCCAGTTTCACACAATACAATTTTCAATCCAAATTTTGTTACACATAAATTGCCAATTGGCAAGCTACGTTATAGATTTCGAAATCGACACTTAAATCAAGTTTAAAATATTATAAATTTAATAGAAACAAAGACCCGTGCTACTAACCATTACAAATAATAAAAAAATATATACATATATTTTGCTTTTTCTTAATCAGTACGAGGGCCTTAAAAGCATTACTGTTAAAATAAGTATGAATGGTTACTGTCATTTTTCCTGTATTTACATAAAAACACCAAAAACTTACTTTTCAGTTCCGAGTTGGGAGTAACAACTTGAAAAGCTGATTTAGTTTCCAAAACTACTACACCAGTAATACCAATAGTACTAGGAACTGTTGATCTAACTACTGTGATATCAGCTCCTATAAACTCAGACTTTGCTAACACGAAGCTAAAATTGGACCATCCCGATTCTTCACAACTAGGAGCTTTCTTTATTGAATCAATATTTCTTCTCATATATTCCTTCCACAACTGTTGCATTAATTGTAAATCATTATAGTTCCATCCACTTTTCGGTAATTTCAATAAATTCAATCCCTTCCGTTGTGTACGTGTTAAAAATTGTTTGCGTTTTCTTTGCACTTTTGGCTTTTTGTCCCATATCAAATGTTTGTCCAGTACAAAATTCCATCGAAGATCATTTTCCACTGAAGGCCTTTCAGACTTTGGCAAATCATTTTGCAAAATCTTTTTGATATAATTTTCAGAAGCTTTTTTACTAGGACCAGCATGTAATGAATCGTCTACATCTACAAAGTAAATTATAAGTCATGAATAAATAAATCTTGAGTACCTAATCCACATTATTGACTAGGTATGTACAAACCTGATGTACTTTGCAAATCCATGTTTCTGAAAAGTTATTCAAGCACGCTATTAGAATTAGAAAAGAATTATTTAAATAAAGATATGTAATTGTTTACATTCCCTATGATCTTATTTTATAACCTATTCTAAATAACTCACTTTTTCATCACACACAAAAATTTTAGGTTAAATTGGAGCCGGCGTGATGCTAGCAATTTTCCGGCAATAAATCCAGCTCAATAAAGTCGTGGGCATAAAATCCCGATATACTCCCTATTATGTTTATTATTTAGAATATCCCGGCAATATTAGACATGCAGGTAGACGAGAAGACAAGAAAACGTTTAGCAGCGAGAAACTCGATTTTACGTGAGCCGGGGGCGGTAGAGCGAATTAAAACTGTCATTTTAATAACATGGTCCCAGCAACTTTTTTTATTTTTGGGAATTTTCCAACAATATTATACAGGCAGATGTCTACTAGGACAATAAAACTTTTGGCTATAACAGATTCGTTTTTCCGTGACCCGGGGGCGGTAGAGCGAATTAAATTTCAACAATTTTATTCCAGCAATTTTTTTTATTGGGAATTTTCCACCAAAATTACACAGGCAGGTGTCTACTAGGACTAGAAAACTTTTGGCTATAACTGATTCGTTTTTCCGTGAGCCGGGGGCGGTAGAGCGAATTAAATTTCAACAATTTTATTCCAGCAATTTTTTTTATTATTGGGAATTTTCCATTGCTGCGCATTATCTATATTTTCTTAATTTTTAAATATATTTTGTTTTTCAGCTGTTCTTAGAAGTTTTTGCTTCATTTTTATATTATTGTTTTTATTGAATATTTGTTTTTCAGCGTATTTTTTATAGTTTTTGTTTTAATTTATATTTTCTATTTGTAGTGTACTTTTGTAACCTTCGTAGCTAATTTATTTTTTGTCAAAATGCCACGTCAGCCGCCTGTGGATGTCAATGCCCTTTCAACATTTTTACATGATAGGGGTATAAAAACAATTAATCAATTGTTAGCATTAACAACTTCAGATGAAATAGTGGAGGAAACTGCCATGGAGTTTTTTAATAGCAAGACATATGAGCGCAAACGCAATATAATTACTATTTTGCGCTACGATGCCGTAAACATTTCTTGCACTTTTCAGGAAAATTCAACAGATTGCAATCCCAAACGAGTACGTATCGAACCAGTAAAATTGGCAGAAGCGATTCAAGCAAGAGGATTTTCCAAAGAAGATTTAGGAGATACATACTGTGCAGCAAATTCTGTTTACGGAATTTTATGTCGTGATCTTGGAATATAAAACACCGTTAACTATAGCAGAGGCGTAGCTAGGTAACCAAAAGCCCTGGTGCAAAAAAAAACTGGGGCCCTAACTAAACTGGTTAGGTTTTATATTATATATATAATATTGGTATTAAATATTTCTTCCCTGTTTCGAAATCGGTGATCAGAAGCTAATTCATCAAAATGTTTTTTAACTTTCCTTTGCCTTTTTTCTTGAAAATGGGGATCTATGCCATATTTTCTTGCAGTTTCACTGGCTTTGCACTTGAATGATTCGAAGTCATTTCTATAAATTTGCATCTTTGCATTTGTCTCTGCTAAAGCTCTACTTGCCTCGTCCAAATCGATATCGCATTTTTGTAAAGTTTTAGATGCATAATTGATGTCACTCAATACACGGTGCATGAATTCGCAAAGCAACACGAACTCGAAATTTAGCATTTTTGTTTTAATTTTTTCTGCTTCACTACGCTCACCTTTACTGGAATTCATGGGAACTATTTCTGTTAATGCTTTGATTATATCGAAAAAACGAAGTTTTATTGCAGATATCGTATTGACCCTACTGGACCATCTAGTCGGATTTAGTTTTTTTAGAGTGGTGTCCGATTCGCCAGTGAATTTTGACAGCAGATCCCAACGTTTGATGCTATTGCCGAAAAATTTATACAATTCTTGCAACGTTGCGAAAAATACCTGTAATTCCACACAAGTGCTAACGGCATCATTTACCACCAAATTTAAATTATGAGTGGCGCAATGTACGTACTCCGCGTTAGGTTGGATATTCTTAATCCGTTGTTGTACACCATTATACACACCGCTCATCACACTGGCTCCATCATAACCTTGACCCACACATTTTTTTAAATAAATATTTTTCTGTCCATTTTCCGATCTAGTTATTACTGCATACCTCACAACATAGCTTAGCTGGTCTACCTTCGATATGTCCTGTGTCGTATCCATTATGATGGCGAAAAACGGTGACGCTCTAATTTGTTCTAGCAGATGATTTTCAAGTGTGGTCCCCAAGCACTCAATCATTTCATTTTAAATTGTTGCACTCAGATATCTTGTAGATCCTAAAAAACAAAAAAAGACGATTTTAAACAAAAATTAGAATATAAACAGTTAATAAAAATAAATAAATAAAATGAAAACAAAACTTAAAAATTAAAAAAAAATGCCTTTGGGCATATCCAAAACTTGCCGCAATATGTGATCATATCGGGCGAGAAGCTCTACAACGGACAGAAAATTTCCATGGTACCCTTCCTCACTTAAGTTTTCTCGATGTCCTCTTAAAGCCAAAGAACTCTTTGCTAGGGTAAATATGACATCGAATAACCTTTGAAGAACCATTTTCCAAAATGACGTTTCTTTACGAATTGTATTTTCAAGTTCCTTGTCGATAGTATCATTTTTTTTCCAAAGTTCATACACTGCACATGCTTCCGTATGGCCACTCGAGAAACTGTGTTGTTTAATTCTTTCTGATAAATGACTCCAATCCCGAATGCCCGTACACCATACAGTATTCCTTTGCGAAGCAAATAACCAGCAGGGTTGACAATAGGCAGCATCTAGTATTTTAGAATAACACAGCCAAAAACGATGAACTGGTCCATATTTAGAAGTTGAAAAGTAGTACGATTTTGAAAAACACCTGTTGTTCTGGCGGACGTCTTTTGGAAAAGGCCCTGAAGGCTGTAAAGGCCCCATATCAAGAATTTGACGTTTTTCATTATCACTTAATATCCTGTTCGTAAAGTTTCCCAAGTCATAAGAAGATTGATCGATCACATTTTCGATAAATGATGAGGTCGATGGTTCCTCCGCTGTTACCTGTGCCGTGCAGACATCGTCGTCGTTGATATGATCGGCGGCATCGTCACCGGCGGCGGTATCTTTAACTGCAATGATGATCAAATCTTCTTCAGTAGGCTTCTCAACCGGCACTGCAGTGGTCACATTATCTGAGTCACTATCAACAGAAATATTTGGGCCAAAACTACTTGAAGAAGGCTGACTAAAAAATTTGTCAATTTTTGGTAATTTTTGTTTACTATCATCTCTTTCCTGGCGTTGTTTGCGCCTAAACGCACCACTAGGTTTCTTTTTTTTATGCATAATTTTAGTTCTCTTATTCTCTAATTTATGCAAAACAGGGAACAACCAACAACTAACAAGATTAACAGGAAACTGAAACGTAATGTAATGCTACGCTACAAAACGTCATTGGGGAATCCCCGGAAACACTGCACAAACAACAGAAAGAATACAGGGGAATTCCCCACAAGTTTCGAACAGAAGTTCGAAACTTGTTGGGAATTCCCCTGTATTCTTTAAAATGAGTTGCCCTGATTAAAGTTGTGTTGCAACCTATTTTATTTACATTCCGAAAGTGGGAGAATTTTTCGCTAGTTCAATTTGAGGTTTGCTGGTCAGGGTCCGAGGGCCCCCTGAGCTTGGGGGCCCCGGTGCACGGCACCGCCTAGCACTATGGTAGCTACGCCACTGAACTATAGGAAATGCATTAAAAAGTGTTATACATCCTTTAGGTCAATACTGTTTCCCGATAGTACCAAGCCGACAGACGAACCAACCGTTTTGCAGTCCTTAGAAGATGTTAGCGATGAAGAAATTTCTTTTCGACGAAAAATTATACCCGGCGAGGTATTTAGTTCTTCTAGCGACAGCGACGATGCCAACCTGTGTCAGCCTGCTATTCTTCAAAAGCAAGTAGGATTACAATCCAGCGACAGTGAAGATGATGTAGGTCCAGGAGTTAACTTCTTGAACGTTCAAGACATAGAAATTTCACCAAATGTACTTCCTGTGGGATCAAAAAATATATGGGAAGAAGAAGATAACGACATCAAATGTCGATGCTTCCGTTTTAGAAATTGCAAAACATTTGAAGGTCACATTTCCCTGACCCAAGATGAATGGGATGATATTTGGTGTGGTAATGTCTTACGAGCGAACTCGTACAACTTTGTTTTTAAAACTAAATTTAGATGTGTTAATAACAGTTGCATTTTAAATTTTAAAAGTTTCAATGTGCAATCAGTTACAGGTTACACAATAGTCTACGCTTATTGTGCTCATTTGGCGTGCAAGTTGTTTAAACTTCTAATCGATCCCACGCAACATTCCAATGGCGAAAGAAAGGTGTACGTGTACAGCAGCGGAATTGATTACAAACATCCTCCAGGTCTCCCCGCAACAAGATATGTACGCGGTGTGGAAAGAAGCATGTTGCAGAAAAAAATGATGTCTTGCACGTCCTCCGTCGGCCGAGCAGAAGATGTCGAGAAAGCAGATCCTGGTATGATAGAGCGTGGAAATTTAGGCAATATTAGGTCCGAAAGTGTGTATACGCGGATCCGAATGGAGGCACATCATAAAAAAGAACGCCATGCCGATGATATATTTGATGTGATTTTGATGAAGCGATCTTATGATCAGCTGAAACCTTTTATATATTTTGCAGGGGATCCATTTACCGTGCAGATTATTAGCAAAGAGCAGTTGGAAGTCGCGATATTGTGTATTTCTCATAGTGGTCAACTACTGGATTTGCACTTAGATGCCACTGGTAGTGTAGTACGACGACCTTCCAACGTTGGTAAACGTATTTTCTATTATGCTGGTGTTATAACCACTACAAACAATCGTGCATTTCCAGTATTAGAATTGATTTGTTGCCGTCACGATAAATCATGGATAAGCGCTTGGCTAAGCAATTTTAAGTATTTTTGTGAATATCCTTCTGGCAGATGGCCCCTCTTCCATCGGGTGGTTTGTGACATGAGTTATGCGATTATAAACTCAGTGTTACATTGCTGGAATAACACAACCCTGAGGAAGTATTTAAATATGTGTTACTGTATTCTTCAAAAAGGTAATAATTTGACAGAAGCTAATTGTACATTACTTAGCTTATGTTGTGCGCATCTGATGAAAAACATCGCGAAAGATGTACATAAATGTACTTCCGATTCAGAGATAAAACGGTTTATAACAGAAAATGTAGCGGGCGTTTTTAATATTTCAGATCTACAAACTGCCAGTGTATGGTATAAGTATTTTGCCTTTGTAATTAAATCCCCTTACAGCAACAAAGCAGTCGAAGAAGCCATTAAAAAATGTGTTAATATCAGCGTGAACAAAATATATTCCAAAGAAGATATGAAGCAAGTTAATAATATCGTCTCAAGAAACTCAGAGTCATCTCTTGAAACGGACACTTTAAAACAATGCACAGCGTTTTACGACCATTTTATCCAGATTTCCGAATTATGCGACATCGAAATAATGAACTGTACTGCAGATGACGAAGGTACAACATTAAATTCCTATTGTAACCCCCGCTTTAATGAAATGTTTCTTGAAAAATATTTGCTTTTATTTCCACTATGGGCTGGTGTAACTTTAGTTGCAGCGAATTCCGATGCAGATCCTCCAAGTAAAAAACCAAATAATTTATCGACCAATGTTCTGGAAGATGACAGATGTCATAATGGTATCGTAGAAAATTGGTTTGGTTACGTTAAAAACGTGTTAAAAGTTAATCGGTCGTTCAAATGCTCTGAATTTATTAGAACATGTAGAAAACATGTCCTTTGTTTACACAAGGAATTAAAATTAAATATTCCTAAAAATAGATGTGCTATGCCACGCAAGAGGAAAGCCCCCAAAGATGTTGCTGCAAAAGAAAAATGGAATATAAAAAAGAAGAAGCCATTTTCGTATCTTAATTAAGCAATTGGAATTAAAGCGAATTATCGACGGTAAACCAAGACGACCCAGTTCCAAGGCAAAGGAAGTGCGACAGACGAAACAAAGAAAATGTAAGTATATTAAAAAGAACATCCAGCAGGACAGTAACAAACGACAGGTGGCACATACGTCAAGCGAAGAGGTGAGCATTCCCCAACCCCGATTATTAGAAAATGGTTTAGTAGCGAGAGGGGACTTCTATGTATCACTTCAGGCAGAGGCGGCGTCGCACAATTACACCGTTTGTTCGTTTAAGGACGCTCCTTTTCCTTGGAAGGCAATTGGAATAGAAGATTTCGCTACATTACATTACAATCATAAGCAGAGCAGCTTGTCAATGTATCTCAGCACAACGATTGTAGACACGATTCTGTATGTTTTCGGTAGAGACGCGCCATATTTCAAAACAATGATGTGCGAGCTCTGCACCCGGTTAGTTCATTATGAGAACAAAGATTTCACGCTCGCAAATATTCCTGTGTTTGAAAACATCGTTGTCATGCCCTTTTGTGTTGGAAGCCACTTTTGTTTAGCGGTTGTAGATCTGCACCAGAAGATTTTCAAGTACTATGATCCTATGCCAAACGAGGAGTTGCATAATACAAATCAGTACCTTGCAAAGTTTCTGGCCTTTGCAAAGCGATATAACCCAAAAGCTGTGTTAGAAGGAAGACCGACCATACCACTACGAGGATGGTCGTGTGCTACTGATACATATCCAAAGCAAACAGATGGCTACAATTGTGGCGTGTTTGTGGTTTTTTACGCTTTTCATATTTACAGGAAACTACCGATACCAACATCTCTTGAAGCAAATGAATATAGGTCAGCATTAAAATTTGCTTTACTAGAGGCCTCCGATAAAACGACAAATACCTGCATGCTATGCAATAGAGGAGAGCTAAAGCAAACAATAACAAAATGGATTTTCTGCGATGGTGTATGTAAGAGATGGTACCACCAGAATTGTATAGAGCGTGTTACTAAACCAAATTTTACAGTGCCTGATAATGAGTACATATGCCTCCTATGTATATCCTTTTCAGCTTAATACATCCTTTTTTTCAGCTTAATACATTTTTTTTCGCTTAATACGTGTTTTTTCCCATTACATTGCTTTTTTTTAGGTTCAACGCCTGAAGTAAAAATTGCTTTGTTATTAAACAGATAAGTGACGAGTTTTTTTTCTTAAGGTGTACGTACAATGTCGACGTTCTTAGCTGTAACTATATTTAAAAACGCACTTACTACTATCAATACAAAAAATTGCTGACACTAAGTTAAAAAAATTACAGTTTTTCATGTCTTGTTAGGCACTTGCATATGTAATATTGCTGGGATATTCCAAGTAATTTAATTCGCTCTACCGCCCCCGGGTCACGGAAAAACGAATCTGTTATGCCAAAAGTTTTCTAGTCCTAGTAGACACCTGCCTGTGTAATTTTGGTGGAAAATTCCCAATAAAAAAAATTGCTGGAATAAAATTGTTGAAATTTAATTCGCTCTACCGCCCCCGGCTCACGGAAAAACGAATCTGTTATAGCCAAAAGTTTTCTAGTCCTAGTAAACACCTGCCTGTGTAATTTTGTTGGAAAATTCCCAAAAATAAAAAAAATTGCTGGAATTAAGTTGTTCAAATTTAATTCGTTCCACCGCCCCCGGGTCACGGAAAAACGAATCTGTTATAGCCAAAAGTTTTCTAGTCCTAGTACACACCTGCCAGTGTAATATTGTTGTAATATTCTCAATAATAAAAAAAATTGCTGGGACCATGTTATTAAAATGACAGTTTTAATTCGCTCCACCGCCCCCGGCTCACGTAAAGTCGAATTCCTCGTTGCCAAACGTTTTCTTGTCTTCTTACCTACCCGCATGGCTAATATTGCCCGAATATTCTAAATAATAAACAGAATATGTATATAATAGTAATTTTATGCCCACGACTTTATTGAAGTGGATTTATTGCAGAAAAATTGCTAGCGTAACAGGACTTAAATTGGATAGGTTTGTTGATAGGCAACTTGGTAATAGGATCGAGCAGAGTAACAGCGCCGTCTGCGTCCTTAATTGCAACTATTTCGATTTAGCGCGTAATTTAAGTTTTAATTAATATCTCCGTCACAAGTTGAGATATTTGATTCGAATATTGTGTGGATATTTTACTAGTAATGCTTTACAGTTTCACTTGTATACGTTCAAATTTATCAATCAGAGGGGTGGAATCTGTGGGGTACAATACTTAACTCTTAATGTATTTTTTTTAGTTAAAAATCTTATTCTCTATGTGTTAAAACTTAGTTTAATTTAGTTTTATTTCATTATAATTCGTGTTTTTTTTATTTGTTATTTTTTATTGAAACTTGCGCGTTAATGTAGTAAGTTGCAGTGTTACTTTACACCCTAGTACCCACTTCCCGTTGTATCCGTCTCCCATCAATTTTTTACCTACCACCCTCCCAAGAGGGCTTCTAGTTTTTTAGCATGAACACAGTCCATTGTCATCGCTTCGTGTTAACACCGTTAATCTGTGTTAAAAAATAAGACTTGTAATTCGAGTTGGTGCGGCGTGAAAGCTTTCTTACGCTATCCAGCATATCTTGGCAAGGGTTCGACCAGATCCCAGTTATCCCGTAACCGCGAAATATCCTGCTGTTTGGTAAGTAACCTAACCCTTACGTACTCATCGTTTTTTAATTGGTATTTCGTCGCATAATTGTACACTATGCAAAAAGAAACAAAAATGCTACTCTTGTTGAAAGTTGCCGAATCTAACGGTTTTCGAGATAGATAGTTCAAAAATAGATTTTTCATAAACATTAAATTATCTCAAAAACTGTTGGATTTAGCGACGTTCAACAAGGCTATCTTTTCTGTAAGAAACTGTTAAGTGTGTTAAAAATACCGTAAGACATACATCGAGCACCTCCTCTTCTATGCCCTTGCTGGTTGATAAATTTGAATGTAAACAAGTCAAACTGTAAATCATCACTAGGAAAACATCCACACAAAGTTTGTCGGTTTAATTTTAAAACACACTGATAGATGCTGGGAAAATATTGTATAGTCTATAACTTTGCAGTTAATTTTTACACTTAAAAATAATTAAATGGGTGTTAGTAAAATTGGTCTGCAAACCAGCCCTTTTAATTTGAAAGTAAATACGAAGCCGTTTCTCAAAATTTTCAAATAGAAAAATGCAATTCTGAGTAACACAATTTCTACCTTCATTCCCTAATGATTATGAGTTTGTGGCTTGAAGGTACCATAATTAAAAGCAATTCTTTTTAAAGTTGTTCAAAAGATTAGGTAAAGCACTACAAGTTAACCACATTTTTATTTGAAAATTTAAAGAAACCTGGTATGCCCTCCAAGTATATATTTGACCCTAAAGGGCTGTATATTAGATGTGCTTTCTGGGCCATGTCTAGAAGTTTCTTGATTATTTTAGTGTAAAGAATTTACCTGCAAATTTATAGACATTTTCCAAACTACCTGTATGAACATTTATTTATTTAAAATCGAAAATAGCTTAGAAGCCGAGAAAGTCGTAGGTGGTCAATACACCTCCTGGAACCTCCGTACTGCAAACTGGGAACAGTACACAAATGACATAGAACAAAACTTAGACAAAAATATCCTAGAAAGCCAAGTTGTAGACCAAATGATAGAACATTTAACCACTATAATAATTAATGCAGCAAATCGTTCTATTTTAAAAAAGATTTCACCAAAAAACCACATACCAGTACCGTGGTGGAATAACGAATGTCAACAATTAATAAAAGCAAGCAAACATGCTTCCAATAAGCTAAAAAGACACAACACGCAAGAAAATTTACTAAACTTTAAAAAACTTAGAGCTAAAACACAATTTGTTATAGAAAAGAGCAAAAAAGAATTATGGGCTAAATACATCTCTTCACTAAACAGCTCAACTCCTATGAGTGAAGTATGGGATAAAGCCAGGAAGATAAAAGCACAAAATAAAAACAACCAAATTACACTAATAAGACATGAAAATAACATTATTCTGTCAAAATCTGAAATAGTGGAATTGTTGGCAGACTATTGCGAGAAACAATCAAGTAATGACAACTAAGAAAATGAATTTAAACTATATAAAGAAAATGAGGAAAATAAACACATAACTCTCTCTCTGCACAAAATTGGCCAGACATAAATCTCCCCATAAATAAAGCAGAATTAGAAGACGAAATTAAAAACTGTAAAAATACTAGTCCCGGTGCAGGTAATATTCCGTACATATTTATTCAAAACTTACCAGCCACTGCCAAAAATTTAATCCTAAACATCTATAATCAAATCTGGACTACTTATCGATATCCTGCAATTTGGTCTGAAGCCATCATTTTACCAATTATAAAGTCACACAAACCTCAGGGTCAAATAACATCATATAGGCCAATTTCCTTAACATGCACTATGTGCAAACTCCTAGAAAAAATCGTAAAGCAAAGACTGATGTGGACATTGGAGGGAAATAACCTTTTAAACCCTGCTCAAAGTGCTTTTCGAAAAGCTCGATCAACAAACAATAATCTGGAAACCGATATATGCGACGCTTTTGCAAACAATCAGAAAATCATCGCTGTATTCTTTGACATCGAAAAAGCGTTTGACATGACTTGGCGACATGGAATAATAAAGAAATTAGCTTCCTTAGGATTTCATGGAAATATATTAACTTATATTACACGCTTCCTAGAAAACAGAACCTTCAGAGTTAAAACAAATAATGTGATGTCAAGCAAAAAGACCCTGGAAAATGGTACACCACAAGGGTCAGTTATAAGCACGACATTATTCCTACTAGCAATAAATGATATTACTAAAGAAATAACACTTCCAGTAAAAGCAATTTTATTTGCAGACGATCTAGCAATTTATGCAAAAGGTAATAATTTGAGCTCCATCCAAAAACTATTACAAAGCTCCATAACAAAAGTAGAAAACTGGTCGAAAAAACTGGATTTAAATTCTCAACTGAAAAAACCAAATGCATATTATTTTCGAAACGATCTACAAATGAAAGACCGGAACTGAAGTTAAACTCCAAAAACTTAAAATATGAAGACAACATAAGATATTTAGGAGTTCTGTTTGACTCAAAATTAAATTGGAAATCTCACTTAAATAATGTTAAACTCGCTTGCTCAAAAGGATTAGGACTGCTTAAAACCCTGGCGAAACATCAGTGGGGTGCCGATACTGAAAAATTATTAGACATCTACAGGAGCTTGGTTCGATCCAAAATTGATTATGGGATAGTGACCTATTCAAGTTGCAGAAAGACCTATCGTAAAAAAAATAGAAACACTTCAAAACTCTGCGCTACGAATTATTACAGGAGCATATCGTACAAGCCCAATAAAAAGCCTTTATTGCCTTACAAAAGAAATGCCATTAGACCTACATATAAAATTACTATCGCTCTCTTACGCAGCCACAATCTCAGCAAATGAAAAAAAATCCAAATTATAAAAGAACCTTCTCTCGCTGTCACAACAAAATATACAAACAACGGAAAAATCCAAAATTGCCATTCCATGAACGAATAAATACATACCTCTCTGAAATCAAATATAAATATCCCGCTGTTCTCCCTCTCCAAAATAGCAAAATTCCGCCATGGACTATTAAAACTCCAAATATAAACTACTCCCTAACCCTTCATCAAAAAAATAATACCCACCCTTTGATCATACGCCAGGCTTTTTCCCAACTTCAAGAAAGCTATGCAAGTTTACCGTTCCTGTACACCGATGCATCAAAATCCGGGGAAGAAGTTAAAGCTGCAGTGATAACTCCCACCCAAGAGTACCGTTATCGACTGCCTGGAATATGCGGTATTTACACCGGGTAACTGTACGCCTTATCACAAGCCTTGATACACACTTCAGATCATCTAGAGTCATCTTACGTCGTTTGTACTGACTCACTGAGTGCATTACAAACGATACTACAATACTACCCTACACATCCAATTGCACAAACAATAAAAGATAAATTATCCAAATTAACCTTGGAGGGAAATGAAATAACATTTATCTATGTACCGTCCCATATAGGTATATCAGGAAACAAGAAAGCAGATAAAGCAGCACGAGAAGCAACCAAGTTAACAGAAACTAGACAAACAAACAAAATCTGTACAGCGTCTGATGTGAAAAAGTACTTAAAGCTGAAAATAAATGAGTCCTGGCAACAAACATGGAATGATGGGGAAGCAAAGCTCAAAGAGGTAATACCAAAAATAAATAAACCCTTATTGCAACCGGCTAACAGAAAATTACAAGTATTACTAGCAAGACTCCGAATTGGCCATACTCGTTATACCCACGGTCACGGGCGTAGCCAGGGGGAGGGTTTTGGGGGTTCACCCCCCCCCCCGAAAAGTTAAGATATTAACATTAATAATATTAAAATAAGGAGAGGCGAGCGGCATAACTTATTATTAATTATTACACTAATATGTATTTTGGATTCGCCCTCTCTACCAGCCGCTGCCGCCACCGTCGATTATCCGATCGCATTCGGTAACCTTTCGTGCCGTATCGTATCCCACCCGCACTCGTCGCGTTCAGTCAGCTTGTCTGTTCCCAGTCATCACTGATTACAGGAACAGGAACACAGGAGTAAACACTTGCCTTATAAACACAAGAGTAAGTAAATAGTAATAAGATTTTTCAATTTGTCAGATATATTTAACGGATTTTATTCAAGTAATTAATCAAATATCGTAATAAATTGTCCAGATTACTTTGATACGGACCTTTGATACGTATTTTTTATTTTTTTAAATATCTAACATATTTTTTTAAATAAAATTTGTAAAATGTAAATTAAATTGTATTACCTCTTAGTCTTATTTATTTGTAATGTAATTTTTTTATTTTAGGGAACGAGAAAATGGAGAAAAACAAAAGAAAAGGCGATAAGCTGAAAGGTATGGAGTACTGGAAAAAGTGGTGTGGTCAAACGGCTTCCCGTAAAGAAGAGTATTTGGGACCAACAACTAGTTTGCATGCCGGCAATAAGATTGTGATGACAAGCGAGCCTTCGACCTCAGTTGCAGTATCGAATGTCGAGACCGAGTCGGTGCCGCCGCCTGTGCCGTTTCATGCCTACGACTACCGAGCCTACATTTAGCCTGGAACCGACCAGCAGCAGCACCAGCTCACCTGTTACGTCATCTTTTCATTCTGTAGCTAAATTGGACGTTGGTTTTTACGCGAATCAAGACAAAATCGAGGATGAATATTTAAAGGCCCAAATTTTAAAAGAGCCTTGGACTCCACCTAAAGATTATAAGTTTCCCATTTCTACAAAACGAAATTTGCGCTTTCAAATGAAATGGATGGAAATATTCCCCTGGTTGTCATATTCTGAATATAAAAGTGGAGCCTACTGTAGAATTTGCGTCGTAATGAGACGTTCGCTTGATGAAGGTAAAGGGGGCCATCAGCGGGTCGGCCAGCTTGTAACCGAGCCTTTTTGCAAGTGGAAAAATGCACTAGAAATATTTGAAACTCATGCAAAATCAGGGTATCACAAACGAAATTCGGAACTGGCAGATAACTTCCTTAAAGTAATGTCTTCTCAGGCTTTTTCAGTCGATGAGCAGTTGTCTTCTGAGAGAAAGAGACAGCAACAAGAAAACCGAAAGAAACGAATCCCTATCGTAAAAGGAATAATTTTTTGCGGCAAACAAGGCATACCCTTAAGAGGTAAAACTGATTCGGGGCGGATCCACACTACACCAGAGTCTGAACAACCACTTCAGAATGATGGTAATTTTCGAGCACTGTTGCGGTACGCAGCCGAATCTGGGGATAAAGATCTTTCTGAGCATTTGGCCACTTCTCAGAAGAATGCCCTTTACACAAGCCCTCAGATCCAAAATGAAATAATAGACATTTGTGGTGAAATTATTCAACATAAGATAATCGGTGAAGTCAAGGAAGCTCAATTTTTTGCTAATCTCGCTGACGAGACGACTGACATTGCGCGTATGGAGCAAGTCTCGCTGTGCTTGCGATATGTTGATTTAAAAGATGTTAAACATCATAAAGTTAAGGAGATGTTCCTCGAGTACATTCCAACTGTTGACGTGACAGGATCCGGTCTTGCAAATCTCATAATTGCAGCTTCGAAAAAGCATGGACTTGAATGTTCTCATATGGTTGGTCAAGGTTACGATGGGGCTGCAGCTATGAGTGGGTATTTGCACGGTGCCCAGGCGTATATTCGTCAAGAATGTGCTCTTGCTCTTTATGTACATTGTAGTGCACACTCTCTCAACCTTGCTATTGCTGACTCATGTTCACAAGCAGATGTGTGAAATTGCGTTGGGATCGTGCAGTCTGTTGGTTCCTACTTTAGACATTTTGCTCAACGCACTGTCGTTTTGAAAGGTAAAATTCGGGAGCTGTTACCGGCTGACCATCAAAAAAGCCTGCTTGCAATGTGCGAAACACGATGGGTTCACAAGCATGAAGCCGTTATGAGATTCAAGGAAATTTATTCAGCGATTGTAAATGCTCTGGAAGAACTCCAATCTAGCCACAATAAAGAAACATCGCAACAAACCGTCCAAATGCTTAACACACTTCGATCTTCGAATTTTGTTATGTGCCTAGTGATTCTTCAAAAAGTCATGAGCTATACATTGTCGCTATCAAAACAACTGCAAGCAATTAACACCGACCTCATAACAGCATTCAGCCACGTGGACGATGTTATTAATGCTTTGCAACTTTTGAGAAATAAAGTTGACGAAAAGTACCTTCATCTCTATGAAGAAGCAAAGGTGTTACTCGAAGAAAATGGTGGTATACTGCAAATGCCACGTATCGTCGGAAGGCAGTTGAACCGCTCTAACATTCCTGCGTCGGATATATGCACGTATTACAAAATAAATTTATTCATCCCATTTCTAGAACATACAATTCAACAATTGATTGAGAGGTTTACGAAACACCGTAAAGTAGTATCGGCACTATCTGGTGTGTTACCTTCAAATTTTGCGGCCAGTTCTGAAATTGAAGAGGCAATTTGTATGTATTTGGCAGTGCTGCCCGAAAGAAGTACATCTGTCGTCAAAGCTGAACTTGAAGTGTGGAAAGCAGCTATGACTATCACCTCCCCTACTCCAAAATCTGCTTTGGAATGCTTAGATAAGTGCGATCAAAAACTATATCCAAATATTTACACATTGTTACAAATATTGGCTACCATACCTGTTTCCACTGCTACCCCAGAAAGGACTTTTTCAAGCCTAAGGAGACTTAAAAACTACTTGCGGAACACAACGAGTGAAAATAGACTGAACGGCTTGGCTCTCATGAATATTCACTATGGGATAGAAATTGATGCGAATGAAGTAGTGGATATATTTAAAAAGAAAAACAGAAGATTAATTCTGTAATGCGTATGTAATCAAATGAACCTTCTGGTTTTCTTACATCTTTCATTTTTTTTTTCATATGAATATTACGGTTATTTCATGCACTTTTAGTCGTTTTATTTTCTTGACCCCCCCCCCCCCGATATTAAAACCTGGCTACGCCCGTGCCCACGGTTATCTACTCCAGGGTGAACAACGACCTTACTGTGAAACTTGCCAAAAACACCAAAGTGTCAAACACATTGTTCTCGAGTGCCCGCGATATGAGGCCGAAAGAAATACAAATCAAATGCAAGGGACGATGATCCAAATACTAGGTTCTTTAGAAAGTGTAAAAAAACTAGTTAAGTTTCTAGGAAACATAGGTTTATTAAATGAACTGTAGATGATTATTTTTGAATACTGTGGAAATATTTGTCAGGCCAATAAACTCGCAGTTGACGCGTGTTTAAATAAAATAAATAAAAATAAAAATAAATAATGTATTTACAAAAGTTAGAAAGAAAACGAATATTTAAATTTAAAAATAGTTATCTAAGAACACAATAACAAAAACAATAATAAAAAAAAAAAGCAACGAGTGAAGATATGTTTGTATCTAGCTACTATTGTTGCAGAAAATGTTCAAAGTTACGCCGATTTTCTTGTAAACACACACGAATGCGAGTTGTGAAAAATTCCTGAACTTTTTCTAAAATTTGAGTTGTGATTCACTTTAATATCCTTTATGGTGGTCGAAGGTTCGCAATACTACATTTTTTTCATTGTAGTCCTATAAAAAATTCAAGGGAGGGGGGGATCGAGGAGCGCACGGGTCCTCCTCGTCTAATCCATTTATCTGAAAACTATTAGTTTAAGATCTCCCGTTCATTCTGTACAAGTGCACATCATGCTGCATTCATATATGGGAAATATTAAGTGTAAAGCTTTTTAACAATTTAAAGTTCGCGTAATTACAAATTATACTAAACTTTTCAAACATTTTTTAAAAACCTCTGAACGTAATGAAAAAACAAATGTAACAATTTTCTGGACCGTAGTAATAATTTAATTGTTATGGAATGGCACAAAGAAACGTAGGGGTAGTTGGAGTTAACTGGACCAAGGGGTTAACTGAACCATTGGAATAAAACAACCTTGTTTTGTTTGAATATCCCTCCAAATTATTATTGAGACCCTCATGGTTGGCACTACCGCGGATAACAATATGGCTGTTGTTGTGACTGTAGTTTAGTTGATAAAAAATAATAGTAAAATTGGACAGGTTAGTGTAATTTTTTGTTGAATCATTCATTTGTTATTGAAGGGGTAATTTGTGGACGAAACGTTTAATTGTATATCTACCGAAATTGTTATTTTATGGCCTTCTAATTGGCATAAAGCGAATTTGCAAATATTTGACATGTTTGGAGAATACAGTAATATAAACAAAAAAAGTGTTTTGGGGTTAACTAAACCCACACTATTAGGGGTTAAGTGAACCACTGGCCCAGTTAACCCCACTTTATTTTAGACTTTTAGAAAATGCCGCGAAATCGGAAACGTACTACTGAGAACCGGTCCTACCCAGAAGAGCTGCTGAAAAATACAGTAAAATTAATTGTAAATGGACATTTGACAGACCGGCAGGCAGCAGCAAATACAGGAATACCTCGAAGCACATTAAAGCGATATGTGAAGAAATTTAGAGCAGCTGATGATCCAGAGCAAGTTAACTTTCGGCCACAAAATGAGAATTTGCAAATATTTACTGAAGAAGAAGAACGCCTGCTTGCCCAATATATAAAAAAGGCGTGTGATATTCATTATGGTTTAACAAAGATATCAGCAAGACGGCTTGCATACGAATTTGCAGTGGCAAATAATAAGGCAGTCGGGCCTAATTGGCAAGAAAAAAAATGGCAGGAGAAGATTGGCTAAGTCACTTCCGAAAACGACATAATTTATCATTACGCACCCCAGAATTAACATCATTGAATCGAGCCACAAGTTTTAACAGAACTAATGTAGCAGCTTTTTTTAAAAACTTACCCGATGTCAAACAAAAATATAAATTTGGACCCCAAGACATTTACAATCTCGACGAGACTGGCCTCACTACTGTTCACAAACCTCCTAAAGTTTTAGCTAAAAAAGGCATAAAACAAATAGGTCAAATGACCAGTGGGGAACGTGGGACTCTTGTAACAGTAACCGTGATTGTGGGGGCGACTGGTAAAGTTATTCCGCCTTATTTTGTCTTTCCTCGAAAGTATTTTTGGAATCACATGATAAAATGAATCAAAATAACGTGATAACGGACCTACTACGAGAAACCAGGGAAATGAGAAAAACCATAGTCACTCACTAGTGAACTCACTGCACTTGGACAACAAATCACCAACAAAAATGGCTCATTATAAGATCGTTACATGGAACGCAAATGGACTGACGCAACATCGCCAGGAAGTAGAGGCATTCCTTAACACTAACCATATTGACATCTTACTCATTTCCGAAGCACACTTCACTGAGCGCACTTACTTTAAAATAACAGGCTATAAAATATACGATACACAACACCCCAATGGCAACGCTAGAGGTGGCACTGCAATCATAATCAGACAAAATATCAAGCATCATGAATTGGAAAAGTTTGACAGAGACTTTATGCAAGCCACAACGATAAAGGTAGAAGACTGGACTGGCCCCTTAGCAGTATCAGCAGCGTACTGTCCTCCCAATTACAGAACGAATAAAGAAGGATTCGAGGAATACTTCAAATCTCTAGGCCAGATTTATTTCTGGTGGAGACTACAATTCCAAACACCCACACTGGGGATCTCGATTGATTTCCCCCAGGGGAAGAGCCCTACAAGCAGTAATCCAAGAAAGGCACCTAGACCATGCTTCAACGGGTAAACCTACCTATTGGCCAACTGACCTGACGAAAATTCCAGACTGCCTAGACTTCTTCATCACCAAGGGCATTGGACAAGCACATATAAACGTCGAAGAAAGCTATGACCTCTGCTCAGATCATACTCCTGTGATACTAACCATAAGTACAGCCATAATTGTTAAAACTAAGCCGCCGCAACTGCACAATCAACTAACTGATTGGGACTTCTTTCGGGAGATACTCGAAGAAAACATTTCTCTAAACATAAAACTAAAAACAGCAGATGACATTGAAACGGCAGTAGAAGATCTCTTGAAGGCAGTACAGAACGCCGCCTGGAAATCAACACCTTTAATACCAGACAAACCCAGGAAGAAAGGCTACCCAGCGGAAATCACTAACAAGATAGCAGAGAAAAGATGACTACGAAAGGAGTGGCAGAGAAGACGTTACCCAGAAGAAAAGCAACGCTACAATGCTGCAACAAGAGAACTAAAGATAATGTTGCGGGAATACAGAGATGCGACTTTCAAAGAATTCATCGAAGGGTTATCGGCTACAGAAGCGAGTGACTACAATCTATGGAGAGCCACCAAAAGGTTGAAACAACCACAAAAAACCCGTTCCACCAATCCGCAAAGAGAACGGAACATGGGCGAAAAGCGATGCCGAAAAAGCTGAGGTCTTTGCCAAACATCTCAGGAATGTTTTCCAACCACTGTCTGGATCACCTGGAATTGACGAAGAAGAAATAGACAGGTTTCTGGATGCCTCGTTACAACTATCACCGCCAACCCAAGCCATTAAAGTAAAAGAGGTAAAAGATGCAATAAAAAAGATGCCTATAAAAAAATCACCTGGGTACGACTTAATAACAGGGCAAATTCTAAAAGAACTCCCACATAAGGGATTCACAGTGCTGACACATATATTCAATGCGATACTAAGAACTACTCACTTCCCAGCTCAATGGAAAGTAGCTAAAATCATCATGATTCAAAAGCCTGGCAAGCCACCTAATTCAGCAGAGTCATACAGACCAATAAGCTTATTGCCTATAATCTCAAAGTTATTTGAAAACCTGCTATTAAAGAGAATAATACCTATACTAGAACAGCACCTCATACCAGACCACCAATTTGGCTTTAGGCGGCAGCACTCCACTGTCGAGCAAGTACATAGAGTAGTAGAAACTATTAACGCCACCTTCAAAGCCAAAAAATACTGTAGTGCTGTCTTTCTAGACGTAAGCCAGGCTTTCGACAAAGTCTGGCACAAAGGCCTACTGTATAAGTTAAAAAAGTTGCTGCCTGATAACATCTACCTCATACTACGGTCCTATCTACATGACAGACTCTTCCAAGTCAAATACGAAGAAGAACTTACCAATCTGATCCCCATAGGCTCTGGAGGACCTCAGGGGAATGTTTTAGGACCGGTATTGTACCTACTGTACACGGCAGATATACCAACCTGTGAGGAAGTCTCAATCGCAACCTTTGCAGACGACACTGCTCTACTGGCTACTGACGAAGATCCAACAAACGCCTCCATAAAACTACAAACCCACCTCAATGTCATCCAGGACTGGTTCATAAAATGGCGAATTAAAATCAATGAAACCAAGTCCGTACATGTCACCTTTACAAAAAGAAGAGACACCTGCCCACACATCACCATAAACGGGACACAAGTGCCACAGTCTGACAATGCAAGGTACCTCGGTATCCACCTTGACCGAGGCCTAACCTGGAGGACCCATATATGGACCAAACGCAAGCAACTTAACCTGAAGTTTAGCAAGCATTACTGGCTGATGGGCAGACATTCACAACTTTCCCTCCACAACAAACTTCTGATTTACAAAGTAATCTTTAAACCTGTTTGGCTCTACAGCTTTGGGGGACACTGCTTCATCCTCTAATCTAGCTATAATAGAAAGATTCCAGTCTAAGACGCTCCGGACTATCCTTAATGCACCATACTACATACGCAACGCAGATATCTACAATGACCTCAAAGTTAATACTGTGAAAGAAGAAATAGTGAAATTCAGTGAAAGTTATATTGCCAAGTTAGAACATCACCCTAATGCCCGAGCACTAAACTTATTAGACAACAGTCTCCATAACCGGAGACTTAAGAGGCAGTATACTCTTGATTTGCCGTTTAGATTCTAGTATTTAGACTTCGGTCCAAATGTTAAGTTCATACTGTTTACTGTTATTACGTGTTAGTTGTAATTGAAACGATATTAATGAATATCTGCTTCCATTGTCACACATATATTCATTTATAATTTACTTATTGCTTTGGGAGCAGATTGTAAATAGTAATAATCAGACAATTAAAAAAAAAATGATAAAAAGTGCTCCCCCTGGCAGTGCCAGTGGAGCTTCACCAACTGGTTGGATGAACAGTAAAATTTTCCTTGACGTTTTAAACCACTTCGTGTTACATGAAAGACCATCGAAGGAACACCGCAAATTACTAATATTAGATAATCACGAGAGTCACTGCAGTATAAACGCACTAACATATGCAAAGGAAAATGGCATTGTTTTATTAACTTTCCCCCCACATAGCAGCCAGAAAATGCAACCGTTGGATTTGTCAGTGTTTGGACCTCTAAAGGCAAAATACAACAGCAGGGTTCCCACCGACCCTGGATAACCTGGAAGTCATGGAAAAGTCAGGGAATTAAAATTTCAACCTGGAAGTCATGGATTTTACGCAAAATTTGGCAAAAGTCTTGATTTTTCTTTTTATTTACAGTAAAAACCTGATTTTCTTGCAGTAGTGTTAACACAATTTCTAAAAAATATAAAAATATTCCGGTTGAATTTTTAAAACTGCCGCTTATAAAACTTTTGCTGCTAAAGGTTTTTAAAATATCATAGAGGTACTTTTTTTATCCTTGGTAAATTCCAAGGAACATAATATGGCTTATGATTGGGTGCAAGTGAGACCGCCGTTATACTGCTTGTGAATTGATAAAAAAACGCATATACGTGACTATTTTTGCGTTGGCGCACGGCGTGTGTCTTTGAAATCTTTCAGTTTGATTTGACGTTCACGCGAATTATGGTCTGTTGTGGTTAGCAGGTTATGTTTTGATTGTAGTTCGGTATTTACAGTTTGTTAGTTGAACAATATTTTATAATTTGCAAAGTAAGTACAATATATACATACAAAAATGCGGCGGAGTGTAATTATTCTTGTTTAGGCGAGACGGATATGGCTAAACCAACCTATTTTAAATCAGACTGGCTGGATGCAACTTTAAATCCCCAGTTTGCAGATATAGTACTGCCAGTACTTGAAGACAAATGTGCATTTATATGCAAGATTTGCAACAAAAAAATTAGGTTGAGTAATATGGGGAAAGCAGCCATAATTAGCCATTTAAAAACCCCTCTACATAGAAAAACCAGTGATGCTAACAATAATAACAGAATAACTAATTTTTATAAGACAAATGGAAACAACGTTTTAAACTACAGTAGGAATGAAAGCGAATATGTGATGGACAGAAACAGCATTGAAGCAAAATCCAGCGCCGACAACTCTCAAAGTACAACAGTAGGAGACATCGTCAAGGTCAATTATAATTCGTTTTGTATAAAAAAAAATGCAATAGAAGCTGAAATTTTATGGACCTTGCATGTTGTAGAGAATCATTTCTCATTAAACAGTTGCAACAGAAGCATACCTTTATTTAAAAAAATGTTCCCAGATTCAGTCATAGCTCAGAATATGACTCTTGGTTCGACAAAAGCATCGTATTCGTCTGTATTTGGATTAGCTCCCTACTTCAGTGAAACTTTACATACTGATTTAAAGATTAATTCACACTTAGTCATTTGCTTTGACGAGTCGTTGAATAAAATCGCACAAAAGTGTCAAATGGATGTAGTTGTGCGGTTTTTTAATGAGCATAAAAATCAAGTTGAAACAAGATATTTACCATCTGTATTTATAGATGGCAGACCAACTGCAGAAAATATTTTAAAACACTTTCTAGTAGGTATTTCTGAAATTCCTTTAAAAAAGTTGGTACAAATCTCCATGGATGGCCCAAATGTGAATTTAAAATTGTACAAATTATTGAAGAATAAAACGTCAGAAGAATGTTCATTAATTGATTTTGGTACTTGTGGCCTTCATGTGATTCATGGTGCTATCCAGACGGGTCATAAAGCTAGTGGTTGGGCTGTCAACAGTTTCTTAACTGGTTTATATTGGATCTTTATAGATGCACCATCAAGAAGGTCGGACTTTTCTGGTAAATGGTTTGTTTTGAGAAAATTTTCGTAGACTTATTGAATATAATATTGCAGGTTATAAATTTCCATATAAGTTTTGTCAGACAAGGTGGGTAGAGGGTGCTAGAGCTGCTAATCGTGCCTTGGAAATTTATCAAAATGTAAAGGTGTATGTTGAAGATTCATCGGTAAAGTTACCTTTTAACACACCCTGCAAAAATGTTAAAACTGGAATAAAGGATCTTCTTTTGCCAGCAAAAATAGCATTTTTTGCTTCAGTTTGTACTATTTTAGAGCCGTTTTTAACCAAATTCCAAACTAATGATCCTGTGGCGCCATTTCTATATAACGAAATTTACTTATTGATTGTGGCTTTATTGGAAAGATTTTTATTAGAACATGAGATACCAAAAATTCCAAAAAAGATTTCCCAAATTAATTTTAAAGATAAAAATTTATTTCTTCCTCTTAAAGGTATAGATATTGGTATTGCTGCAACCAGAATTTTAAACAAAAGTAAAGTTTCAGAAAAAGAAAAATTATTTTTTTATAAGGATTGTCAAAATTTCTTAATTGCCACAGTTTCTAAAATAATAGAGAGGTCAGGCCTTCAGTATAATTTTGTGAAAGGCATATCATGTTTAGATCCGTCTGTGGTGTGTTCAAATGAAGTTGCAAGCAAAAGAATGGCAATTGTGCTAGACGTGCTGTACGACAAACGTATAATTACTCTACATACTGCAGAAAATGTAAAAAATAAATATAAAAAATTAATAAAAACTAAAGCTGATAATTTTAAGAAGTATAATAATAAACAAAGATTGGATGATTTTTATTTTGGACTGTTAAATAATGATGATGATTATAAAGATCTTTGGGAAGTTATAAAACATTATTAATATTTTCTCATGGGAATGCATGTGTGGAAAGTGGCTTTTCCATTAATAAGCAACTCCTCGTCGAAAACCTTCATGAGAAGTCTTTAATTGCACAAAGAATTATCTACGATAATGTAATACAGCGTGGGGGAGCCCAAAATATTGCAATAAACGATACTATTATACGATATTACAAGCAAGGTAGCAGGAAATACAAAGAAGCATTAGAAAAAGATAAGCATGAAAAAATAAATATGGAAAATCTCAGTGCTCAAAAAAGGAAAATACTAACGGAAATAAAAGAGTTACAGGAAAAGAAAAAGAAAATTGATGTAACATTTAGTACAGAAGTAAAAGATATTGAGAAAAAAATTGAAGTGCTGAAGAAGAATCTGTAATAAAGTAATATTATAATATTTCGCTATGTTAGAAATATTGTTGTTCCTCAGTTTGTGTTAATTTTTATAAGAATTATTTTAATTTGTTGTTTCATGTATGTACTGTACGTATTTATTTTTTTTTCATTAAAAACTGTTTCAAATGTTCTCTAATTTTATTGATATTTTTGTCGAGAGTCATGGGTAAGTATGATTTTTGGTCATGGATATCCTGGAAAAGTCATGGATTCTAATTCTTAATAGTTAGTGGGAACCCTGAACAGTGTTTAATCAGATTTTATGTGTAATTTCAAAGGAAAACCTGCAAATCCACCGCGAATTACGATATATGATATAGCAGAGCTTGTAGGATTGGCATATCCTTTGGCAGTTACACCTGCTAACGTCATAAAAGGTTTTGAAAAAAGTGGAATCGAACCATTTAATCCCAACATTTTTACAGATCAAGACTTTTTGTCCTCATTTGTTACGGATAGACCTAATCCGCATACACCAGAAGTTACAGAACGGATGAATCAGACTACACCCACACCACGAGACCCACACCCAGAGTCGGATGAAGAAGATCGTGCAGAGCCAGTAAGCACCTCGTTAGATCGTGAGGTACAACCATACAGCCTTACCCAAAGGCTGGTCATGGCATGGGTGGTCAATGTTTTGGTTGGTTGTTCAAACTGCCGTCATGTTTCCATAAATAGAAACACAATTTCAGGTTTATTTTTTCTAGAGGGCAGCAGTACAGGACCAAACACTGATTATGTTAAAAACGTTCCAAAGTGCGAAATAACGGTCGCGTGTAAACGCACCGCTCGTCCTGCTTCTTTATTAGAAGCCCCCAGTGTCATCAGCTTCTCATAACTCCAAGCACAAAACACAGAAACGCCCGTGTGGCAAGAAATAAGAAAGAAGAGGCCGGTGCGATGGCAGATACCTGCTTAGCAGGTTCCGATCGCAACTTTGCCGGTTTGTTGCTTTGTTAGTGTTATACTTTCTGGCGTATATCTGCCTGTTTGCTTTTGGTTTCAATTATGGTTAGAATTATGTCCACCTGATGAGTTCAAACAAGAACGAAACATGTAGTGGTCTATTCTAGCCATAATTGAAACCAAATCTCTTCTTTCTTATTTCTTGCCACACGGGCGTTTCTGTGTTTTGTGCTTAGAGGCCGGTGCGATCGCAGATACCTGCTTAGCAGGTTCCGATCGCAACTTTGCCGGTTTGTTGCTTTGCAACTTTTTCTCGCCGCACATAATAGAAGAGGGCGTTACTAGTTTAATTCCCCGTTAGTGTTATACTTTCTGGCGTATATCTGCTTGTTTGCTTTTGGTTTCAATTATGGTTAGAATTATGTCCACCTGATGGGTTCAAACAAGAACGAAACATGTAGTGGTCTATTCTAGCCATAATTAAAACCAAATCTCTTCTTTCTTATATATAATATTGGCTGCATTTCAACGGGGCATAAAAAGTTTTATGTTGAAACATACAACTTTGTTGACTCATGTATATGACAAAGAATCAATTTCAATGTCACATAGTATTTTGGTATTGAGTTCTTTAGTGGGTTTAACCGAATAGTTTGTGCATTGCTGTGGTTTTTGTGACCGGTTTTACTAGTTTATTAAGATGGATGCAGAAGAGTTCGACCCTTTTAATACTTATGGATATGATTCAGATAAGGATAAAGAGTACAATCCCTCTGAATCGGAGGAGGAAAGGTAAAGCCAAAAAGTGAGGGTATGTGAATCATCTTTTAAAATAAATTTTATTTTAGCGATGAGGAAGAAAGTACTGGAACTCAGAGTTCTTATTTTATTACACCTATTGAGCATATTCAATATGAAGACACGCCAGTAACGACTTCCACTGTAGTTGAAAAAACTGCCAACACAGAAGAAAATTTAGAACTAGCTGCTGTATCTGATGAAGAATTAAGCTGAATTTATAAACTCCGCCGCCGTAGCTACAGCTGACGCTGCCGTTCCAGCTGCAGTTGTGGAGAAATTCGTTAATTTATAAACTCATCGCCGCTCCGCCGGCGCATGCGTAATAGGATAGAATTTATATTTGACAGTGGACAATTTTATAGTGATTTTATTATTATAATATGGTTTCTTGTCTAGTTGTCTGTCATTTTTCAAGCTCAGTTTTCATTCAGTTGTATGAAATAATTGATATTGTGGAATCAAAAAAACATTTTTTTATAATAATGGATAAAGAAATCTTGTTGGGTACATTGGGAGTTATCATCTGTGCAATAACGTTGAAAAAAATACAATAGCGGAGGCTTCCCAGGCGCTACAAACGTCGACCACTCAACAGAAGCAAAGGCTGGCCATCACATTGCAGTAAGATGTTTTATTAATTGTCCAATTTATCTGATACTAATGATGGTCATTTTTCAGCTATCTTTCACAGGGAGGAAGTATGCAAAATCTTGCATGGGCCTATCATGTGGGAATAACAACAGTTCATCAGATCATACATGAAACATGTGAAGCCATTTGGGTTGTTTTAGTGGATGACTAACTACATGACGAGTACTGCATCAGAAAATGAGTGGAAAAAGATTGTAAAGGGTTTTTATGATGTGTGGAATTTTCCCAATTGCATAAGTGCCATTGATGGAAAACATATCCAGATACAAGCGCCTCCTAAAAGCGGTTCATTGTTTTTTAATTACAAGAAAAATTTCAGCATAATATTATTAGCTACCTGTGGCTCCAACTATCTGTTTACCATGATTGATATTGGAGCTTATGGTTCACAAAGTGATGGTGGTGTTTTCAAAAATTCCATATTCGGACAGAACTTTGAAGAAAACACTATGAATGTACCTGAAGCCACGGAGATTCCAAGTACTAATATAAAGATTCCATATTGCCTTGTTGCTGATGAAGCTTTCCCATTGAAGACATACATTATGCGTCAATTTCCTGGAAAATATTTGAGTACGTCCTGTAGGATTTTCAATTACAGACTGTCCAGAGCTAGGACTATCGAAAACACGTTTGGTATTTTAGTAGCTAGATGGAGAATATTAAAACAATGAATAATAGCTAAGCCAGATAATGTGGACAGCATTGTGAAATGTTGTGTAGTTCTTCACAATTTCTGTAAATTGAATGGAATTGGAAACACTTCCTCAACCAGTTACTGTCCACCTGGGTATATAGACCATGATGATGGAGATAATGGTGGTTGGAGAAGCGACGTAGATGGAATTTCTTTAACAACCATTGGCAGGTTATCGGCTAATAATGCTAGCAGAATATCATATACCATTCGTGAAACCTTAATGAGATATTTTTTATCTGATGAAGGAAAACTCCCATGGCAGTATAACATTGTTACAAAAGGGCGGGAGCCCCGACAACCTTAATATTGATGTCTTATTTCAGTTGTCATTGTATACATAGGCATTTCATTATTTATATGTTCCCACTTTTAGTAAATATAGAACAATTAGCATTATTCTCATGTGTTATTTTATTACATGGTAACCTTTAATTAACAAAAACTAATTTTCTAATAATAAAACTATTTTCTTTCTCAATTCCTTGGCTTCCTCTATTGATTTTGTATCAAGAGTTTCTGCCACGTATTTGCCGAATGTGGCGTTTGCACTGTGATCACCACTTTGGGCCGCTTGCAGTGTGGAGACAATGGTTTTGGCGATGCTGACCATCTCTATTATCTCCTCGTCCTTCTTAGACGCCTTTGGAGTACCTGAAACGAAAAAAAAACTTTATTAGTATTGGTGCATAAAAATTATGTTAATCTTAACTTAATCAATTAACTTCATCAACCCTCTTGATTTAAAAAATTTCAAAATTATAAAAAAACTCACGTGTTGCCCTTTTCGAATGTGTCTCAGTTATGGGTGTTTCTAATGGTAGTGGTCCTTCATCAACCTTGTTATATGATTTCACTTTTATTCCGGTCCGGCCCTGTGCTTTCTAGAACGCCTCGGGCCCTCATATTAGACAGACGTGCTTGCGTTTGGACACAACGCTTCACGCGGTTTAATGTTCTGTGGTTGGCAGATTGTCAGGTCGAATTCGATTGCTCGCACAGATGAGTGTATTTCAAGAAATTCTTGAATGCTATCCTAATTATTACAACAGTGAGCATTATATATTTACATTTTTGCTTAAATTTTTATTCTTTATGCGCTTCAGATGATTTACCTTGTACGGTTGATTGTGATGAAGATGGAGAAAACATGGCTGACCCATTCTCAAAAGTATCACCAAGTATGTTTTCCGTACAAAATGTAACGCACACTAGAGATCCAACAGGGTGTTATTACCATGTCAAATACCAGTTAAATAATGGGGCTGATCTCCCCATAGGACCCGGTTTAAAAGCATTGGTAGGGCATTTAAAAACATTCTGCCCTTGGAATACACAAATTGTTGATCTAGAGATAGAGCTCCCAAAATTAATAATAATAACTATGCAGTCTATTGCTACTGAGCCCCTGTGGATTTTGAGGTGCCTGCACAAACATCTAATGTGCAGGCTATTGAAAAAAAACTCCAAACACTTCACGTATAGATAAGTAGATATTTAAAACATCATGACTTTGTTACAGTGGCTTCATTTTTAGGTTTTGGTTTGCTCATTTTAACCATTGTATCATTAACCATCATATTAAATCATTGATATTAATTAATATTAATGAATTTATTTCTGTTAATAATATTTAGAAACAAAATGGAAGTGATGGTGATCTAGTTATCTAAACACCATTAAGAATGGGAATAAAGTTTTGTTGGGATTATTCGGCTGAGGCAGCGCTCACCACGCCGCCTTGCGGCAAACTTTGTAACTAAACGAAACGGTCTGAAATTTTATATTTACGTTTCTTAGCGTTCATAAGAATGGCTTAACGTGTTAAATTATGTGGTTCATAAAGCAAAAATGATTGTTGTGTGCGTCGGTGTTAAAGAGCGTAATTAATTTAACAATTTTTGCTGTATTGGTCAATGCTGTTCCAAAATTGTCGACGGATAATAATAATAATAATAATAAATGACTTTATTGGGGTCAATCACAAGATACAATGAATGGTGATATTTTGTGTGTTAAAATGCCCCAAGGGCGAAGTTCATTGGGAGAATTAAATTCTCCCCATGTTCTTCCACTTAACCCACACACAACACAAATCTATCATCTCCGCAAAAAATTTACTGAATCTAATAAAATTAGAATTAGATTTATCGTTTACCGTTTTATTTGTGCTATTCAAAATTAGTTTGGAGAGACAGAGGGTCTTATTTTTATAATACACTAGAGCTAAGCATAGTTTTAAAGCCATTAATTAGATTTCCTGCAAAAGAAAAAATTTTTAAATAACATCCCTGTTTGTTTTAATTGGTATCAATCAACAAGAATAGTTTTAGATAGCACAGAAATTGCCATTAAACCTGCTTGCTTCGCTCAAAACAAAGTTTCCTAAAACTTTCCCATACCTAATGTATCTAAAGGTCAAAGTAAATAAAATTAGTGGTTTGTTTTACTTTCATCAGCCTACTAGAATTCTTTCAAAATAAATTAAATGACGTGGTCTTTCCATGGCTCTTTTATTTTCTGTAATAAAATGCTCAAAACAAAATGCAAAGTGTGACACATCGTTGAATTCAGAATTAAAAACGCTATTCAAATATGGAAAACTTTAAAATGCCGACCATAAGAAAAAAAAATGTTGACAGTCAAAAATGAGCAATGGTAACAGTTATACCAAATCTGATCAAAAATTTAGATTCAGCATGAAAAAGTGTCTTAATATTGCGTTAACTAGAAATATGTAATATAAATGACAAATGAGTTATAGCCGAAAATAAAAAATTCAAAATATCAGTTTTGTTAGTTTATTCAGAAACTAAGCAAGATAGCTCCAATTTGTTTTGAGATTATTAGTGAGCATAAAATTCTACAACTTTTCTCTAATATAACCATCCTCGTATCTCTTCAAATAAGCGAGATCCCCATAGTTAACACGCAATTTGAAACAACGTGTATATTATACAGTACGATCAACAAAATCTTCGATTCTCAATTTGCACCCTGTTTAATTTTAATAAAAATATGTTTGAAATTTTTTCACTGCGAATAGATGCGGGCAACTGACTTCTACAACTGTGCCAAATTTCAAGTCGATAGCAATAGTAGTTACTGAGATAAACGGCTGTGACATACAGACAGACAGACAGACCCGAAGCCATAAGGGATCGAGTTTTGGACGGAACTCTAAAAACGGGCAAATTACAGTAAATTAAAATTTAATAAGTATCTTTTTGGGTTTCTAATGTTTTTGTATACGTACAATGCAAGTTATGCTGATAAAAAATAGTAGCATACCTTCAACTAATTGTAAAATTTAACGATAGTCTAATGGCGAAATTGTCATTTTTTTTGTCCACGGCTGTACCTGCACAAAAATGTAGATACAATCATTTTTATAAAAAATTGCAGGCTAAGCTGGCTGAGCAAGCCAACATGAACACGGATAAAACCGACAGTGAACCTGACGAGGTACCTGATCTATTCGAAACAACTTCTGTTCAAGACCCAGAATTTGTTGTTTTATCCCCTGACGAGGACGGTGGATTACCAGATTCAGGTTCGCCAGTCCAAAGAAAAAACAGGACATCAACGACAAAGCAACGTGCACGACATCCGCTGATGATTTTTTTCACAAAAAAAAGAAGGAAACCAATCCGGAAAAACTCTCCAACGAAGCTTCTTCCTCTAGGACCTCATTTGTTGACACTGACGCTGATGCTGAGTCCTTTAAACAAGTGGAGAGCAGTTCCCTGTTGGATGGAAAATATTTTAAAGTAGTAAAACATGATGAAGCTGGTAACATTGAAGCAGCTTGCCAACTCTGCCCACCCCTTATCAAAAAAAAAGGAAAAATCGACTCATCATCTAATTATTTCAAGCATTTGAAAAGGGTTCACCCAACCAACATGAATGAATACGAAGCCTACAAGAAGTCGAAAAAGGAGTCACGAAAGAGAACTAATTATAAAAATTGGTACGAATGATGTGTCTAATTTAAAGCAGCGTAAGATGAATCAACCTTTAATCACCAGCCTAGTCAGAGCTAAAAGTACGTCACTAGTATCACAATCTGTATTTGAAGAGCGAATAACGAATTTCATGGTAAATATAATGAATCTAATATAGAATATGAAAGTTTTTTGAATATATTCCATGGGATGAATGTAAAAGTACCAACAAGAAAAACCCTCATTAAAAGAATTTCTGATGCACATGAGCACAGCATGCACCAACTTAAAGGTAAAATTAAGGATCTGAAATATATTAGCAGCACTGCAGATATATGGTCAAATAAAAAACGCAGTTTTTTAGGAGTTACAGTCCATTGGATCGAAGATGATTTTACTCGAGGGTCTGCTGCTATAGCCTGTAAGAGGTTCAAAGGTGTACATTCTTATAGAAATATCGCAGAAATGCTGGAAGAAATAAATTTAAAGTTCCTTTGAACAGAAGATAAACTGATTGGTACCGTGACAGACAATGGAAGCAATTTTGTGAAGGCCTTCAAGGAGTTTGGCTTTGGACAAGCTGCAAATGAAGAGGAAGAGGAAGATGACTTATTAGAAGAAGATGATGGGTTATTAAGAATTGTGGATCTAACCGACCAAGGTGGTCATACAGCTGAAGTCAATGAAAACACGCTAGCTGCAGATACTTTTGGTTTGTCTAAGCACATGAGGTGTGCAAGCCACACATTAAATCTAATTGCTACAGCCGACTACAGAAATACAGTTAAAAAGAATCTTGTATTGAGAACTCGTGAAATGAATGCATTTCACAAACGTGGTCTGTTGTGGAAAAAAGCAAACAGACCAAAGTCAAGTGAAATTGAAGGGGTTAGAAGCAAAAGGGTCTAAGTGACATTTTTTTAGAATATGAGTTAAGTGCAGATTCTTAACCAGAGTCGACAGTTCTATTAGGGGAAAAATGATCTAAGTGATTTCTGTACAGTTTGCGACATCTATGAAGTTTCAAAAAAGTTATGTCACCCAATGTGTAGTTTGAGTTAGCCGCACAAGGATCTAAGTGCTCTTAAACCCTTTTGCTTCTAAACTTTATTCTGTAGACTGTAACCTGTCATTCAGTTCGAGCGAAGTTTGAGCCAGGTAATACTTAAGTTTAGCTGTATCAAGTTGTGTGTTATAAACGAAATTACTGCAGAATATTGCAAATAAACGTTTTATTAAGACGATGGATACTGGAGGGTATAATGAAAATGCAGGTAAGTTAGGCTTTGATTCTATTTTTCGCCGAGTTACGGGAGACCTGAGAAAATATGTGGTTATGTTATCGTAATCTAATGTAATATTAAACTCGTGCACCCACATCCGTACACTTCTACAAGGCGCCAAATTTCAAATTCAAAAATGTCTGCTACAACTCGGCCCAATGATAATTAAGTACAGAAATGCTTGTAATTTTTATAGACTTAGAAGCCGAAGATCCTTATTGCACTGATGAAGATTCAGATTATTTGCCAAATTCTTCAGACTTGAATGGAGAAGACGAAACTGACGGTGAACAAAATAATCAACCATCTGCATCAACTAATATTGAACACAGTAATAAGCACTTCATTTGCTAATTGAATTTAAACAGTAAATTTATGTGCGCCATTACAGTTACCCCTAAGAAGACGAGAAAAAGAAAAAAGGAATCGGCTGAGTAGCGAAGAAATGTAGCAAGGAAACTGAGAACCGCTGGAAAAGAGTACGTCAGCAAGGGAAAATTCCGAAGACAGCGTCAATTTAATATTATCGACGACCATAAATGCAGATACGACTGCACGAAATTATCTAATGAAGATATAAAACAGTTGTTTCAAAAGTTTTATGAACTTCCTACGTATGATTTGCAAACCATGTTTTTAGCTTCTTGCATTAAAAAAATAACACCCAAACAAAAAAACAGTGAAGCAAAAAATAAAAAATTTTCAACTATCATTACTTTAAAGAACTTTCGTGTATGCAAGGAGTTTTTTTTTTAACTTTTGATATCACAAATAGAAGATTTGGTGTAGTTGCTAACAAAAAAAGGAGATGATAATATTATTGAATTAGATGAAAGAGGTCGACATAATCCACAGAATAAAATAAGTACAGAAGTTCGAAATTTTGTTATATATCACATTAAGTTGTTTCCTAAATATATAAGCCATTATTCTAGACAGCAAAACAAAAATATGCGGTATTTATCACCACAACTGAATATTAAAAAAATGTATACTCTATACCTAGATATTTACTGTGTAGCATATGGATGCACAAACCTGCACGATATAAGAAATACTATAAAATTTCATAGGTAAGCGAGATAAATAGTAAATATCAATACCGAATCTTTAAGCTGCTCTAATCTTGTTATTTCCTCTCAGCGTGAAGCTTGTAATACCGTAACAAAAGAACGAGAGGTTTTCAAATTTGTATTGTATTGTAAATATTTTAAAATTTACCTGAATACGTTGGCTAGTTCTACCTGAGTGTCCCTTATCAGTTACAGATAATCCCTAAGTGAAAAGGCTTAAAGATTCGACCGTAATTATTGGTTGTATTTTACACAATATTTTTCATTTATTTCAAAAAATTATAATTACTGTCTAGGTTTCCATTCACGCGCGTATTGCAATTTAAAAAAAAAGAAGTAATAAGACGGCCCCATCTCAAAAATTGTGCCTTAGTTTTTGATGCAATATCAATAAGAAAACAAATAGTTTATGACAATAAAGAAGGGAAATTCACTGATTATGTTGATTATGGTGGTGTTATTGATACAGATATTGAAGCTGCCGCGCCTGAAGCTCTTTTTTTTTCAAATTGTTAGTTACTCTACAAATTTTAAATGTCCAATAGCTTATGTCCTAACAAATAAAACCGATTCGTATGTTCAAGCTCAGTTGGTAAAATGTTGCTTAACAAGCTTATTTGAAATTGGCATCGCAATACGGTCCATAACTTGTGATGGGGCATCAGCAAATATCCAGACATTTAACGAATTAGGATGTGATATTTATGCCGATCCAGTGATACCTTTCTTCATGCATCCATGTACTACAACTGCCAAAGTATACTGCATGTTAGATACATGCCATATGATGAAATTGGCGAGAAATGCTTGTGCTGAACAAACTTTGTGTTCAAATATAGTAACTATTAGGTGGGAATATTAAAAAAAAACTGGACGAAGTTCAGGTACGTGAACAATTGCGGTTAGCCAATTCATTATCTTCTAATCATATATACTACAAAAATAAAATTATGAATGTACGCTTGGCTGTGCAAGCACTAAGTAGTGGAGTAGCTGATGCATTAGAATATATGGAACAAAACCAAGTTCAAGAGTTTGAAGGGAGTTCTGCTACCATCAAATTTATTCGGATGTTAGACAGACTGTTTGACATACTAAATGCCAGAAATCCTTTTGGCAAAGGATACAAGGCACCAATTCGACCAACAACAATGAATTATTTTGTGGAGGTGTTCGCAGAAACAGACCTTTACTTAAAAACTTTAACCATTCATGGGTTACCTTTATTGAAGCATCGCAGAAAAACATTTGCAATAGGGTTCATTGTTACAATGCAAAGTACTTTGGAATTAGCAAAAGATTTGTTTAGTATTGAGAACAATCCACTAAAATATTTCCTGTCATATAAATGTTCGCAAGACCATTTCGAATTGTATTTTAGTTGTATCAGAGCACGTGGAGGGTGGAACAACAACCCAAATTCTCAGCAGCTCAAATGGTCATTGAGACAGTTGTTATTTAAAAATTCTGTAAGTTCCAGTGTCAATTCAAACTGTAGTGACTATGGAAATTACTGTACACCTGCATTCGAATTTCGATCAGAAAAAAGATCTGTAACAGAAATTGAGGATGATGAATATAATGTTGATGATATGTTTAGTTTAATAAACAGGCATAATTTATCTGATTACCAAGAAAATGTTCTTTATTATATAGCAGGTTTTATAGCACGAAAATTAGTCGAAAATACAGCATGTAGTAGTTGTGTCCAAAAACCTCTATTACTTCTTTGGTCCAAATAATATTGTTTCAAAACACTATTGCACAACAAGCAGAACATTCTTACAGCGCCAGCTGTAATACTTTTAAACGTTTCACCAACTGTGTAACGCGTGGTGGTTTAGTGTATGCCTCGGAAATCGTTTATAAAATTGTACATTACACCGAAAAACATTTTCAATATTTAAAAAGACTGGAGGGTATGAGAAAACCCAATTTTAAGTGCCGTTTGCAAAATGCAGCTATTAATAATTTTTCTTCGAGTTTACATTTGTTTCGACCAGAGCATCCACCATTTGAAGAATTCATTTCTGAAGATTTGCATTAGCTTCAGTTAATTAAAAAAATAGTTAATTTGTATTTAAAATGCCGTCTACCCCATGAGTCAAAACACATAAACCAAAATTTACATAGCAAAGCTGCTAGTGTAAGGCAAAAACTTACAAAACTAATTTTATTTTACAACAAATAATTTTAAATTTTATGTATAAATTAATTTTCATTTGTAGTGTTATGCCTAAGACTGTAGCCTGTGTTATGTTAAATGGGAATTATACATCGCACTCCGTCAGCCTAGACAACATTTTGTAGTTTGCATAGAATGCAGACCGTACCACTTGTTTAAAGCCACTGAAAAAATCTCAGCCCTGGACACGTCCTCCGCTCGCCGGCCCACATTACTCATTCTTGCATTTAGTGCGAACTGTATCACGTCGCGATTAACCTGCTGGTCAATATATAAATTTTTTGAGAGTGTTCAGTGTTTTTACGGTGCTATGCCTAAACGTAAAAGATCCTTCACGTCAAAATCTTTGAGAATTAAGAAGAAAATGCGGAAACTGGAAAGAATGTTGGAAAATTACGCCTCTTCTTCGTCCACCAGTAAGTATTTAAATAAAGTTTGTTCTAGTAGTGTTTTAGCATGACTCGCGGGTTTAGAGTTATTTGTTGCCAAGGGTTAATCAGATGACTTTCAGTTTCCTGATTCCCCTTGAAGAAGTGCTTAGAGGGTTGAGTTCTGTTGCATCCCCTCAAGTGTTCAGTGGACGCTTTTTCCAAGGGTTAATCAGATGGCCTTTAGTTTCCTGATTCCCCCTGAAGAGTTGCATTAGAGGGTTGAGTTCTGTTGAATCCCCTCAGTAGCTGTGGACCCTTTTCCAAGGCGCATAACCGTATGTTTTGCCGCCTTGAAGTAATGCAACTAACACGCTCTTTGTCCAAGGACAATGCGATTGGCGTTCCGATCTTGCCCTGCTGATCTCAATACACGATGACGTAGCGCAGCGGAATTTGTGTCGTACGTGCCTTCGTCCGTACTAACAACTCTTTATTTTGTCTAGGCTCCAGAGTGACAGATTCTGAGTATTCTGAAGCTGAATCTACCACTTCAATAAATGTTCCGAGTGTTCCTTTCGTGGAAAGCTCCGCGGTAGATTTAGAGCAACAAAAGGAAATTGCTGCTTTGCTGGGGGAGGAACCTTCGCTAACACAAAAAGACGGCCCTCCCCTTAATACGGATTTAGCAGCACGTTGGCAAAATTATTTGTCGAAGGGCTTAGAAAAGGATACAAAAACTAAACTGCTTGAACAATGGTCAATTCCACAAAACTGTGGTCTGTTAAATCCTCCGAAACTGAATGCAGAGGTGCATTTTATTTTATCTCCCTCGGAGGAGAAACCAGATTCCTTTTTGGCCCACATCCAAACCAACATTGGAAAGGGCGTAAGTGCTTTAGGAGCCAGCCTCACTAAGATGCTAGAAAACGATTTTGATAACAATGATACCAAAACTTCGCTGATTCCGGCCTTAGTTGATGCTGCCAAATTGCTAACTCACTGTCACTACTTATTTTCGCAGCATAGACGCCATCGTTTATACCCGAAATTAAATCCAACTATGCAGCTGATTGCGAAATCGGGTTCCCTAGACGCGGAACTGTTTGGCTCCGACTTGGCGGCACGTAGCAAAGCAACCCAAGATTTACAACGGTCTAGCTTGGAAATGAAAGCAGCCCCATTCAAACATAAGTCTTCTAGTATTACACAATCTCAACATTTAAACTCAATAGGGGAGGGTTGCCACGTTAGGGACGCTGTATCGTTTGGGACACCAATAATTTATATTAAAGAATGTACTTTGAAATTCAAATTTAGGCGCCAATAATTTGCAAATACCAGGGATACCAACTTTAAACTTGTCTGAAAGTATTTTAGTGGACGTTGAAGAATTTTTATTAGTTGAAATTGTCAGTATCTGAGTAAATTATGCGGCCAAATGTAAGTGTGCTTTTAAATTATTTGTGGTAGTTGTATATTCCTACTTTTTTAAAGATAGGATGATCATTTAAACTAAATGCATGTTCTCTACTTCAAATGCACGAAACCTAACCTCACAATTGTTAATTTTAACTTTTATGATAATCAAGGGAGTTGTCACGTTTGGGGCAAATTTGCATAAAAATTTTTCATATTTTTATATTTAATTGATAAATTAAGTACGTAAATTTTCTCTTATAATTTACAGAAAAATATGCCTAAAAAAGAATAGAAATTCCATCTGATATCAGCAAAAGGGCAATTTCAGAAATTAAAAATGGTGCCAAAGTCAGAGAAACTGCTCGTAAGTACAACATACCGAAGAGATATGTTAAGAATGGGGGTGTGCCAGAAGATCATCGAAATTTGTATAAATCTAAGCATGTATCGACACAAGTATTTACTTCTCAGCAAGAAGTTATGTTAAGCGAATATTTAGTAGTTTCGTGCAAAATGCACTATGGCTTGTCGACAAAACAGGCTATGAATTTGGCATTTGAGTTTGGTTTAGCAAATAAAATAAAAATGCCAGCTAATTGACACACAAAAAAAAGCGCATCTAAAGACTGGTTGCGGGCTTTCATGAGACGAAATTCAGAACTCTCATTAAGAAAACCGGAAGCAACATCCCTCTCAAGAGCCACAAGTTTTAACAGAAAAAATGTGGGAGATTTTTTTACAAATTTCAGAAGTATTCTGAGCCGACACGCTTTTGAACCATCATGTATATGGAATATTGACGAGACAGGTGTCACAACAGTGCAAACGCCAGGAAAAATAGTTGCCACGTGCCTTCACACCATTAAACATTCAAAAAGGATTTAATAAAAGTGGCGTTTACCCAACAAATTCTGAAATTTTTACTGATGATGATTTTTTGGGTAGTGCGGTAACAGATCGTTCTGAGCCACATCAAGAAGAAACAGTTAATGAAAAGCTTCTCAATGAAAAACAAGAAGAACGCAATACGGCACATTCCTCAACACAGCTTGTTAGTCCTCATCACATTCGTCCTTTACCTAAAGCCGCTCCCCGTAAGCGTAAAGGAGGTCGCAAACCAGGAAGAACAAGAATTCTCACAGACACCCCCGAGAAATTAGAAATTGAAGCTATGGCTGAAATACTAAAGGCCAAGAAAGATGCTAAAGAGAGGAAAAAGATTGAAAAAGCAAAGAGAAAAATTGTAAAAGAAAGCAGTGCCGAAGAAGAAATGAGTATTAGTGACATCTGCGAAGAAAGTGACAACTCAGAATTTGAAATTGAATTTGAAACAGAGGAAAGACAACTTGAAGAAAATAGAAACTTTAAGTTAAATGACTATGTAATTGCAAGGTTTCCGACAAAAACAACAATTGTTCATTATGTGGGAATTATCATAAATAAACTAGAATTTGATACTTTTGAAATAAAATTTTTAAGACGACGAGGTATTTCCAACAAATTTCAATTTCCAGACATTATTGATATTCAAGAAGTTGAAGAAAATGATATCATAAAAAAAATTGGAAATCCCTCGACATTTGGTGGTTCAAATAGAGTTGGGAACTGTTACACTTTTGACATTTGCTATCCATACATATACAAAAAGCACAAAGGGTTTTTTTCTCCCCTTCCTACAGCGGCTACCGCTTCACCAATTTGGACCATTTTTTTTAAATGAAAGGTCTTTATCCGCAAATGGAACATGAAACATTTTTATATTTTTATTCTACGTCGATTTTTTAATAATAATTATTTTAATTTATAATACATAAGACGGTCGGCTAGACGCGCGTCACTTGGGGCGCCCTCTACAATAACGTCGCGTGTCATTTTTGGAACTAATGCATTACGTGACTTGACATTTCGCCGGTTCTGTCAATGCTGTCTGTCAGTGCATTGTGTGCTGGGGTAACACTAGTTTAGATAATATATTAAACTTACGATAATTTGTACCTACTATGTAATCTACGATTTTTCTTTAGTTTTAAGATGTTCAATACATTGTCCCAAACCTGTCGCCCCCGTGTCCCAAACGAAACACTAGGTGATAGGTTTGGGACTTGAAATATGTTTTTGAGGAGCGAGCGCACAATTTATTTTTTTTATATCAATACATATTGAATTATTTCTTATTAGATTTTTTTTATAATAGCTAAGACAGTATAGATTATGACAGATTTTTTTTGTAATAAAATCACTGATAATTAAAGAAAAAATTAGATATCTATAAAATTTGTCCCAAACGTGGCAACCCTCCCCTACACCCTCCTCCGAAAGGGAAGTTCTCGACTCACCACTCTGCAGGACGAAAATACCAGTCCACCAAGGCAGAGGGGGGGGGGGGGGCGTACAACGACAAACCCACACGAGCGTCAGATAGGTCACGGAAGTGGACCAACTAAGCACGAGCCAGATTTACCCATCATCGTCAGTAGAGGTAAAATCTTTCGCTGGACGGCTAAAATATTTTTATTCACAATGGACCTCCATAACTGGGGATCCGTTCATTTTACAATGTATTAAGGGTTATAAAATACCATTTACCACGAGTCCGCGCCAGTACAAGGCTCCTCAAAAACAGATTTCAAGTCCTTTAGAAATGGTAAAATACCAAAAAGCCATTGATAGACTGATTAATATCGGGGCCATAGTGAAGTGTACCAAAGAAAGCGATGAATTCTTATCGTCTTATTTTTTAATCGCCAAACCAAATGCGGAATTTGGTTTTGTCTTAAATCTAAAAAATTTAAACAAATATATTTCCTCATCACATTTCAAAATGGATGATTACAGAACAGTCAAAAATTTGATAACACATAACTGCTTCATGACTACAATTGATCTAAAAGACGCATACTTTGCGATCCCTATTAACACAAACTATAGAAAATACTTAAAATTCAAATTCCGCGGCATTAGGTATCAATTCACTTGCATGCCTTTTGGTGTCTCAACTGCTCCCTTTGTTTTTACGAAAATACTTAAACCAGTAGCGCAGGTTTTGAGATCACAAGGTATTGTTTGTATTTATTACATTGACGATTTTTTAGTTATAGGAGAAAACAGGGTAAGAACCGCAATAAATACGGAGTCTGTTTCCTCGGTACTACGGAATTTAGGTTTCGTCATTAACTTAACAAAAAGTGAACTGACACCGAAACCTAACATCAAATACCTAGGTTTTATTTTTGACTCTGCTAATCTTACACTTTCCTTACCAAGTGATAAATACAGTAAGGTGAGGAACATGATCTTCAACCTCATAAAGCTGAAGTCGTGCAAAATAAGGCAGTTAGCAAAAGTAATCGGCACTTTAGTCGCCATCTGCACGGCAGTAAAATATGGGTTTCTTTACACCAAGACTTTGGAGAGAGAAAAATACTTAGCCCTAATAAAGTCAGGGGGAAGCTATAATGGCCGTATTTTACTTGACAAAAACTTAATATCAGATTTACAATGGTGGTTGAAAACAACCCCAAGAACTACAACCTCCCTTTTACCCCACACTTATCAGATGGAAATCTATTCAGACGCATCTCGTACCGGTTGGAGAATTTTTTGTAGTGGGGAAAAAACGCACGGGTTTTGGCAACAAAACGAATTACACCATCATATTAATTATTTAGAACTTCTGGCGGTATTCAAAGGACTAAAATGTTTTCCTAAAGGAAAACGAAATTGGGAAATTCTTCTACGAATAGATAACACAACTGTGGTCTGTTACATCAACCGTATGGGGGGAGTTAAATACCCAAAAATATCAAAATTAGCGAAAGAAATTTGGCAATGGTGTGAGCACAGACACATCTGGATTTTTGCGTCATTCGTAAAATCATCTGACAACATCCACGTAGACAAAGAATCTAGAGTAACAAATGTTGAAACAGAATACTCTCTTAACGATTCAAGGTTTCAACTCATTGTAAATAAATTTGGTCATCCTACAATAGACTTATTTGCGTCCCATATCAATAAAAAATGTAGAGTGTTTATTTCATGGAAAAGGGACCCCGAATCTATAGCCATAGATGCGTTTACTACTGATTGGGGAAAATGCTACTTTTACGCTTTCCCTCCTTTTGCTATTATTGCCAAAGTTTTGAATAAGATAATACACGATAAAGCGGAGGGCATTTTAATTGGACACGGTGGCCACCTTAGGTTAGGTGCACAGTGGCCACTGCTTATTTGAATATTCAGACTGTGGGTACAGTGGCCACCAGTTTTAAAATTTTAATTAGTTAATTTTAAAATGTAAATACAGGAGGTTAATCATTTAGACTTTATAGTGCTGTGGTCAGATTTTACTAAAATACGATTTTTATGTCATTTTAGAACAAGATGCCACGTAATAGAGTCAGAAAAAGCAATACTGGCCTTACAAGTGCCCAAACTATGCAGGATGCGGTAAAATGCGTTTTCACACAACGTTAAAAGTGCTGCTAAGCGTTTCAATATAGCAAGAACTACTCTTCGTAGATATGTTACAAAATTGCGAGATAAGAACATAAACTGGGATGAACCGGTAGACCCACGTTTATTGACTCCAAATTACTGCTGCCGACAAATATTTACTTATGACGAAGAGACTGAAATATCTGACTACTGTAAAACAATGGCAAATCTTCACCATGGTTTACCTCCTCAAGCTTTAAAAAAAGTAGCGTACGACGTAGCTACAGCAAATAACAAAATTGTACCCAGGTCTTGGACAGAAAAACGCTCTGCATGTGCTAAATGGTTTACAAGCTTTTTGAAACGTCACCCAGAAATTTCTCTCCGTACACCGGAAGCTACTGCTCTGGCTCGTGCTATGGCGTTCAACAAACCTGTAGTGTATAAATTTTTTAACACTCTAGAAGCAATTTACTTAAAGTATCCTGGTCTTGGCCCACACAGAATTTACAACACTGATGAAACGGCCCTTAAAACCGTGCAGGGTTCATTAAGAGTGCTTGCAAAAAAAGGACAAAAGCAGGTGGGCCAGGTTACTTCAGCGGAAAGAGGAGTCTTAGTGATCATGTGTGGCACAATAAATGCTCTTGGGAACACCATACCACCTCTTCTAATATTCCCAAGAGTCAGATATAATACACGTATGGTAAAAAATGGACTAACAGGAGTTATTGGAGAAGCTTCGTCATCTGGCTGGATTACAACAGATATATTTTGTGCAAAGAACTGTTCAGCTGGCTTTCGATCTACAGAGATTTACCCATTGAACAGAAACATTTATGGTGAAGACGATTTTGTAGCTTCTAATGTAACGGACCTTCCCGTTGTAGCTTCTAATGTAACGGACCTTCCCGAAACGCAAACATCTGCAATGACAGAAGACATCGTCACCAGTAATTCCAATACCAGGCCTGCTACACCTACCAACCAAACTAATGAACAGCCTAGCACATCTTATAAAAGATCTCCGACACCTGCAGATGATATACAGAAATATACTACAACGCACCAGATCCAAAAAAAATTGTAACTTTAGAGACTTTGTACCCATATCCGAAGGTTCAGCATGCCGCTGGTAAAATCCAAGAGGTAGAAAGAAGAAAATTTCTGAAGTGTTAACAGATACACCAGTAATGAACAGAATTGAGACCGAAAACAAAGAGAGAGAAAGGAAAAAACGTTTAGAAAAGAAGAAAAAAGAGGAAGCACAACTTAAGAAAAAAAAAACAAGATTGTTAAAAAACCCATTGCTGAACTGTACGAAACAAGTAGTGACAGTGATAATGTAACGATGTCTGATGTTGATTCCGATGATATCGATTTTTGTGAAAATGAATCTGTGGAAGAAAGCTACGAAAAGAATTTTCAAGAGAAATCGTTTGTTATTGTACGATTCCCCACGAACAGAAATATAAAATATTACGTAGGCCAAGTAGTCGAAATATTTTCAACAGGCAAAGAATGTTTGGTCAATTTTTTGCGGAAGGACAGAAATAGATTTATTTTTCCTATAGTAAAGGATGAATCTGTGGTCATAAATATTGACATAGAACGTGTTTTGCCAGATCCCGATGTCACAGGAACTACAGCGAGAATGCAGGGGGCTTTTAAATTTAGTGTAGACTTATCCTATTATAATTTGTAATATTCTTTGTTCTTATTCTGTTCTATGTACCAATTAAAATAAAATGTTCTTCAATTTACTGCTATACCTATTTATTACCTTCAGGGTATTTTATTTAAGTTCGGTTTTTAACGTTTAACATGGTCATGCAGGTCCTGAAAAGCAGTGGCCAGTGTACCCAACAGACATGTTCACTGCACCCCGTAACGGGGCACAGTGGCCATGTTTGCACTGGTTTATAAAAAATAGTTTTTCAACAACATATTGTTTTTTATTTTTACCAAAAATTGTTATTTGGGTAGGCTATTGGTGCTAAATAACTATGAGATGAACAAAATTAAGATTTTCTTGTGCTTAAGTGAAAAAACTCAAAATATGTGAAAAGGTGGCCACTGTGACCGCTCTCCCCTACTTATAAGTACCTTTGGGAAGTAAACTAACACAATATTTTTAATGTAGGATGGGTTCTGAATATGAGAGGAGAAGACCACTTTCTGATCAAGAATTACTTCTTTTGATTGATAATGACGATTTAGATGATTTTTTGCCACTAGATAATGCGCAAGATACCGACATTGAAGAGGACTATGATGAAAATGCCCCTTTCACTGAGAGTAACAATGATATAGAAGAGGTGCAAGAAGAAGAAAATATTGAAGCACCAGATGCTGAAGGTGCGGATGTTGCTCAACTAGATGAAACTGAGCAAACATGGAAAAAGACAGATGCAACTACTGTAATTCCTGATTATGGAGGCAATGAAAAAGATTTAGTTATGGGTGACTTTTCAAGTTGTAATACAGCTACTGATTTCTTTCTAAAACTATTTGGTGACAGTGTAGATGATGTTGTGTTTCAAACCAACCTATATGCCAACCAAAAAGGGAAAGCCCTAAACCTAAAAAAAAGGAGAGTTTCTGTGCTTTATAGGCATAAACTTCCTGATGGGTTACCATGTACTCCCAAGCATAACAAGTTACTGGTCTTCCGCTCCAGACCTCGATGTATCAATTATTCCGAAACACATGTCTCGGAACAGATTTCGGGATATCCTCTCTTACTTACACGTTAATGATAACTCGAATATACCAAAGGAAAACACAGATAAATTGTATAAGGTAAGACCTTTACTAGAGTCGCTAAACAAGCAATTTGCAAATTTGTACGTTGGAACCAGAACCAGAAGTTTAGTAGTTATCAAATAAGTGAAAGGGTTGTACTGTATCTAACACAAGAAGAGTGGGATAAAAATAAAATTGTTTACATTGATAATTTTTATGCAAGTGTCAGACTTTTAGAAAAACTAAAAGTAGAGAAAACTTTGCCATGCGGAACAATAAAAAAAAAAGTATGGGCAATCCACCAAATTTGATTGCTGACAAAGATTTGAAACGTGGCGATTTTGATTACCGCGTTTCCAATACCTCTGTCACATTTTTCAAGTGGAAGGATAACCGAATTGTAATGGTTGCTTCAAACTTTCATGGAACCGAGGGAGACACTGTGCAAAGAAAACAAAAAGATGGAAAAAAAATCAACGTGCGTGCTCCTATGATAGTCAAAGATTATAATAAAGGTATGGGGGGTGTTGATCTCCACGATCAGCTACGTACTTACTATGGCATCGATAGACGATCCAAAAAGTGGTGGCATCGAATTTTTTGGGCATGTACAGAAATTTGTTTTACAAATGCATATGTTATCTACAAAGAAACATTTTCTGAGGAGGTTTCATCAACTCTATTGACATTTCGACGTGACGTAACTGTGGGTTTGATAAACCTGCAAGAGAAAATGCCACAAAAGAGAGGATCTACAGGCTCTACATCAACAATTACTAAAAAACGGCGCTATAACTATAGTGTGTCAAATAGCATACGACTTAGCAACCTAGGAAACCATTGGCCTAAATTTCAAGGCAGAAGGGGAAGATGTGAAATGTGTAGCTCCCAAGGAATCCAATCTAAACCTTATTCTACGTGTTCGTCATGTGGAGTATTCCTTTGCGTTAATGACAAAAAAAAACCGTTTTTCAGACTATCATGGAATTACCCATAATTAATAATAAGAAATTAGTTAGTTCACAAAAATCATCTAAATAGGTATTTCATGTATTTTGTAATAAATAAATTATGAAACAATCATGTGCATTTTACTACCAACGGCACTTTAAAGTACCGTTAGCTGTAGCTAATTAAATATTGAAAGAGAAAAAATCTAAATCAATTAAAAACATTGTATAAAGTATTTTAAACAAAAAAAATGCAAAAACCCTTTAAAAAATTGATTATTAAGACACTTGGTTTTTTGGGTACCAAAAGTGCAATGGTACTTAGAACTACCTATGGTACACAAAGGCTTAAGATATTATTAGTATCTTTGAGTTTTAACCTTTCTTTAGTTTCTCAAATTTCTCTTCGTAGGTCTAATGTAGCTCATTTTTGTGTACCTATTTTAGCTGCTCATGAATTGGTCTATAATGCTGTTCCTTCGACAAGTAATTTTAGAACGGATACCAATAATAGTGTATTTGTAACAGAAATTAGAGCTGAGGAGACCAATACGACCCCCCAGAAACAAAATTATTATGGTAGGTTTTGGTTAGTTGGTGCGAAAAATATTAATAAAAGCAATTTTTCATTTAGATTTTTCTGATAATGCATCTTCCGATGATTATATACCGAGCAGCTCAGATGAAGGCACCAGTGATTGTGATAGTGATTATGATATTAAAAAATCCAAATTCAAAAGAGCTTTAATAAATAGCGAGGAAAAAAGTAAAGATGATAAAGCTGAAAATGTTACAAACATAGAAAAATATCAAGCGAAGAGTACAAACAACGAGGGGACACTAAGCACAGAAAGAGAAGAAAATATTGAACAGCCGACATACATTGGGAAAACAAAGACTTCGGTTGAGAAAGCAAAAAAGAAGTTATTGCAGTTGCCTGAAAAAACTTCTAGGAAGCGAAAAAGAAATGAAAGTAGCTGGAAAAGGAAAGCAGCAGCCAAATCTAGGGAAAAAGGTGAAAGTTACATGTCGCAGACAGGAAAATTAATGCCGAGTAAAAAAATTGAACTTGTTCCTATATGCCCAAATAATTATTGTAGGCTTGCGTGTAATGACCATTTTGATGAAGAAGCAAGAAAAAAGATTTTCGAAAAATTGTATAGCCTAGATTCAAATTCAAAAAATGCCCTGCTCTTCAAAAGTCTTTCGATTCAGCCTGTCCAGCGTCATAGAAAGAACATTACAAAAGCAAAATTGTTTTCGTTCAAGTATAGCGTTACATACAATCAAAAAGTTGTTCAGGTTTGCAAGAGAGCAATATGCACTCTTTACCAAATTTCGTTTAAAAAAATTCAAGTTATACAAAAGAAACTCAAATCTGGTGCTCTCTTTCCAAGCTTAGGGTGGCTAGTCCTACAATTCTGCACCACGTGGGCAACAAGGCACGCTTCAAGTCCGAGAACAGAAGCTATTCCACCAGTTTGCAGGGTTCCAGTGGCAGCCAGGCGGGCTATCAACCAGCATGCTTAGCCCACTCTCGCAGCTGGAGAGTGCTTTGTATTTTAAGGGCGAAGCACTACCACAAAACACGCTGGACAAGGCGCAGTTGTCCACTGCCAACCATCCCAATTAGGGATGGGTTTTTATCGAGGTGTAGCTCCTCTAGATCTGATGTGTTCTGTGAAAACAGTGGACACCTCGGGTAGGTGACGGCATGGCCGCCCACATCAGTCTTGCCTGGAGAGAGGCTGTGACCCTTAAACTTAAGTTAGACTTAAGCTCAAGTTCTATATTCGCTTCATCCAAGCCTGGAACCAAGCGCCAATGACTTCGAGTCATCTGGGGCTTGGGTTCCGTGCCACCTAGTGGGTAGGGACAGTGGGAATCTCGTTAATCCATTCATGCGCGTCACTAATTAGATGACGAGGCATTTGGCTAAATTTCTTTATTATTTGCAGTTTACATTAGACATTACAAGTACATAATAACAATAACATGAAATATATACAAGTATATATAAACAGTGTACAGTAACAAACATGTAACACGATAACACATCGGGGAGCCTGCGAACTCCCCTGGTCCGCTAGTTTGAGGTCGCACATCATCCCACGCCCACTCTGTCCACCACACCAACACGGCCTCTTTGTCTTGTCGCCGTCATCCGGTTGAACCTGGTCCAGTTCGTGTGGCTGCCCTGCAGCACTCTTGTCGTGATGCCTGCTAATAATCCCTCCGGCAACCCCATCGCACGGAGCACTACATGGGAGTCTTCACACCAGACGCCCTTCCAGGATATAGTGCAGGTGGTGGTTGTGATGTTTGACGGATTCACGTGGAGTCGCTCTGCCACTGCGGCTACCACGCCCTCGTCTTGGCCGTAGTAAGCCTTCTTCCTATTGTGAGAGGTAGGACGAGGCGTTGTGGCCGTCACCACCTGCTTATCTAGAATCACTCCACGGTTGCCTTTCCTGGCGATCACGTCTGGCTTCCGGAGGCCCCTGGTCGTTCCAATCCTCGGTTCCTCGACTACTTCATCCCATCCCTGTTGTCTCAGCCCATTCGCTAGCACCGCACTGATGGCGTCGTGTCGTTTCACCCTGCCTCCATGCGTCCTCCAGCAGCACTGGATGACGTGTGCTGCTGTTTCCGTTGCGTCGCAACCAGCTCGGCATCGAGTTTGCCGATTTGCGCGACGCAACCCCCTGGACGTTCGAATGCGGGTGGGGAGGCAGTTGGCGTGCACGTGGTGGTACTGCACGTAGTCTCGTCCCGGGATGCCGCCTGACCGCTGAGCGATCCATGATGTTGATAAGGGACTCCTTGCGGACTCCCTTAGATCGCGGCCATCCACCGACTAGTGCAGCTCCCTTGCCCAGTGCTTCTTGCGGGCCTCGGCTTGTTGTCCGTTCGGATCTATTCCCAGCTTCCTCATCGCTTTTCTCGCTTCCACCCCAAGTTGCGGGCAAGACGTGGGGTAGCGAGCGCCGCTCCGGTTGCTGGGAGTGTGGACATCTGGGCTCTGCCGAGGCGGGTCATGGTAAGAGATGGGATTTGCGTAGTCAACGAGGGTATTCCAAGACCTCCATCTCTAGTTGCAGCGTGAAGTACGCCGTTGGGACGTCCCCAGGGAATCTCAACCAGGAACGGATGGATTTCCTGATCTGCCGGTCGAGTGCCTTCAACCTTCCCGTAGAGATCCTTCCCAAGACCGTAGCGTGGTAGATCTTGGGAATAAGGAAGGTTCGTAGGATCTCAAGGCGTTGCTGGGGTTTCAGGGGTGCTCTAGAGACGTTAGCGAGCACCTCTCCCAGCTCCTTCTCGAACGGCGCGTTTCCCTGTACTCCAAATTCCAGCCCCAAATACTTCCACCTCTCAAGCACCTGCATAGCGGGAAGTGGTCCAGTGGTCAGCCGAAACCGGCTTCTGGTGTCGACCTTTATCTTCTTAATCTTCCCTGCTGGCACTAACGAGAAGGTGGAACTCTTCGCAGCCGAAATCTTCAGTCCCATACTGGCTGCCCTCTGTTCAATTCTCGTAAGCGTCTGTTGGAGGCCATTTGCAGACGACGCTACCAGTACCAGATCGTCGGCGAAGGCTAAGCAGTTGACCTTCACGGCCTGGAGTTGGCAGCCGACATCTTCTGGTATGGCTTGTAGTAGGTGGTTAATCGCCAAATTGAACAGAGGTGGTGACAGTGACAGTCCTGCTGGTAGTTTGTGGAGCTGGACGATAGTAGAGAGTGCATCGTGGCTAAGGGTGTCAAACGCCTTGGTTAAATCCAGGGTTGCCACGTGCAACTCCCTTAGTTGGCTACGGGCAGTCCAAATGATGGCGTCCAGGACTACCACGTTGTCCATTGCCCCCGGATCCTGGGTGGGCTGGGGAAAGGTTGCCTGAATCCAGGTAGCGATGTTCAGGTCGATCTCTCTTCCCTCCAATGCAGCCTCCGCCAACGCAATTAGATCTTTGGCGTTAAACTCACGGGTACCTGCTTCGAGGATAATAGTGATAAGTCCGCGAATGGCACCACGGAGGCTGGTTCCAATCGAACTTCTCCTTGGAGCCCTCGGAGAATGGATCACACCTTGGCGAACCTGAAGAGCTGGTCTAACGTCTTCCGGAGGGGCAGCTTCTACTTCACTGTCGGGGGAACTCACTTCACTACTACTGTCTCTGGAGCTGACAGCACTAGCATCACTCCCACTAACACTAGAGGCACTTGACGATCCCAGGTTCTCGACTTCCGCGTCCTGGAGTTGACGCGCGCGGATGTAGGTGACAGCTGCGACGACGAGCTGCCGGTAGGCGTTTCGTCTTCTGATGCCTTTGATTCCCTCTAGTGTTCTTCCTGGGACCCTGCGCTCCAGATGTTGGTTCATGAGTTGCTTCAGCTTCCTCCCTCGCCATCAGTGCCAGTTCTTCATGGTTCCAGCGGACCTTCCTCGTCGCTGGTTTGATCTCCTCATTGACTATCTCGGGGTGCTTGGCTCGCCGATGTACACCGAGTCCCCTCTTCGTGGGGAACTCTCTGGGGCAGTTTGGGCATCGGAACAAAGGTACTGCAGGTTCTTCCGGACTTCTTGGTTGAGCAGGTGGTGATGGTGGGTTTTGTGGGTGCGTTCGATGTGCCGACCTCGTTGTATCACCAGGGCCAGAAGGCAGCGGCAGCCTCTAGCTTCTGGTTTTAACTTTATTTATATTTGGGCCGGTGAAAATACAGGACTAAAGGGCTGGCAACCCCTTAGACCCTCGAAAACGTCTGCCCATACCTCCGTGCCACCAAAACATGGGGGTCAGTCCGCACATGGCGCTAAGCAAACCTAGGACCTTTTACGACACGGAGGGTGTTTTTCTCGAGGACATCCCCTCTAGATCCGCTGGGCTAATGTTGGTAACTAGCGTCGGCACCGAAGAGCCACCCAGTCGGTCTTGAGACATCACAGATGCTATATTTTGCGCATGTGAGCTCCTGCTCGTCAATTAAGAGAGCTAGAACCCAGGTCGCTAGAGAGTCATAGTTACTCCCGTTTACCCGCGCTTGCTTGAATTTCTTCACGTTGACATTCAGAGCACTGGGCAGAAATCACATTGCGTCAACACCCGCTGGGGCCATCGCAATGCTTTGTTTTAATTAGACAGTCGGATTTCCCCGGTCCGTGCCAGTTCTGAGTTGACCGTTGAATGGCGGCCGAAGAGGTACACCCGGGATCGACCGCCGAGGCCTCGTAGCAAGGAAGTTCCACGGGAGGCCAAGGCACGGGACCGAGCTCGGATCCGAACACGCAGAGCCCCGCCGACGCGAACGCCGACGGAGACGCGTGTCATCACCTCGCCCAGGCCCGGCACGTGAGCCGGTACCCGCTTCCCGACCAAGCCCGACACGCCCCGATCCTCAGAGCCAATCCTTATCCCGAAGTTACGGATCCAATTTGCCGACTTCCCTTACCTACATTATTCTATCGACTAGAGGCTATTCACCTTGGAGACCTGCTGCGGATATGGGTACGAGCCGGCGCGACTCCTCCACGTGGCCCTCTCCCGGATTTTCAAGGTCCGAGGGGAAGATGCGGACACCGCCGCAACTGCGGTGCTCTTCGCGTTCCAAACCATATCTCCCTGCTAGAGGATTCCATGGAACTCGAACGCTCATGCAGAAAAGAAAACTCTTCCCGCATCTCCCGACGGCGTCTCCGGGTCATTTTGGGTTTCCCCGACGAACTCTCTTGCGAGGGCCCGACATATTAACGGTGCCGGGTTCCGGAATAGGAACCGGATTCCCTTTCGCCCGTCGGGCGCGACTTCAGCAACATTTATTTAGTGCGATAAGCGCGCCTTCATCGACATCGGCTTTCGCCTAAGGCTTAGGATCGACTGACTCGTGTGCAACGGCTGTTCACACGAAACCCTTCTCCACGTCAGTCCTCCAGGGCCTCGCTGGAGTATTTGCTACTACCACCAAGATCTGCGCCGACGGCGGCTCCAGACGGCCTCGCGACCAGTCCTTCTGCGCTCACCGCCGCGACCCTCCTACTCGTCAGAGCTTCATGGCAGCGCGCCGAAACGCGCCGCCTTACATGCCGCTGACGGCGGAGTATAAGCACGACGCTTCAGCGCCATCCATTTTCAGGGCTAGTAACTTCGGCAGGTGAGTTGTTACACACTCCTTGGCGGATTCCGACTTCCATGGCCACCGTCCTGCTGTCTTAAGTTACATATCAGATAGTCGATCCGCACTTCAGGCCCTGAAATACATGAAACGGCCGACGGAACTTCAGGCCGAAGTCTGGGAGCTCGCGCGAGACGCTTCCAGACGGTTACAGGCAAAGTTTTACTGGACCAGGGCACACGTGGGAACCGCCGGCAACGAGAGAGCGGACCAACTAGCGAAAGAGGCGGCGCAAGACGAGGGCGGCGTGTTTGGGTACGACCGGATACCCAGAGGCTTGGTGAAATCGCGAACGCGGGGGCAAACGATGGAGAAATGGGGGCGGCGATGGGCAGAAGCGGAGACGGGTTTACATACGAGGAAATTCATTCCCACACTTGAGGCTAGAAGAGCCATCCCAATAGAGCTGGACCATCGCACGGTCCAGCTGCTGACAGGACACGGGAACTTCCGGTCCTACCTGGTTAGGATCAGAAAGATACCGGAAGCGGAAGTCAACTGCGAGTGTGGAGAACCAGAAACGGCGGCGCACGTCCTACTGGAATGCAACGTCGAAGAAGGAAACCGGGCGTGAGCAGCAAACAAGCTGATCGCTGAGGGCCTTAGATGGCCAAGAAGCTTAGAAGAAGCGGGAGAGATGGCGGCGGAAGGGGCCTGGTGGAAGGCTCTGGCGGAATTCGCGGGGGCGGTCGAACGATTACGATCACCGAGGGAAGCAGCGTGATGTGGGGCGGCGGGGGGTGCGCAAACCAGTGCTGTTAGTGCAAGAGAGCGTCGCGGAACTAGTTTAGAGACCGACCAGGACAGCGTGGTTGTTTAGTGATAGTTTTCTTTTCAGGGCGCCAAGGCTAGGTTTAAAGACTGAACAGGACAGCGTGTTCGTTTAGTGATAGTTTTCTTTTTCAGGGCGGTAAGTTGTTAGCGGACGCTAAGGCTAGGTTTAAAGACTGAACAGGACAGCGTGTTCGTTTAGAGTAGTGCGGCAGTGGTGATTATTCTATTTTTAGGATAGTTATTGGTATTTTAAAAATGTAGTGTTAAAATTTAATTTTTATATTTGCGGAAGTTTAGATAAGTTACCTCCGTTTAACCTTAATTTGTTTATAAGTATTTTTATTTTATATTTTTTTACTTTTTATACTTTATAGCGTTTAAATTTTGTGTGTTTAGTAATGTAAAGTGAGGATTTTTTTTGTAACTTTGTGCAAAGACGGTGTAGTACCGCGAGGTGGAGCACCATGTATGTATTTTTGTGTATTTTAATCAATAAATAGTATGTCTTAAGTTACAAGTTGCGCTCGAGAACTCGAGCAGTGCAGACGTGCTTCGCTGAACAGTGCGCGTATCGAGGTACCGGGCGATAGTGTCGTGACTCCGCCCCAAGCCAAGATGGTGGATTCTGACCGGCCGGGCTCCGCGGGAAGCAGCTCTGCGAAGGGACGTCGTGGTTCAACCGTTAGCGGCAGTACTTTTGCGAATAGAGAACTAACAAGTGACGATGAAGAAAGTTACACCACGCCCGAAGATTTGCTTTGTGCAAAAATTAGAGGTACGATCGCAATTATTATCGGCATCGTCCCGGTGAAGAGCGATACTATCAAGGTAGATCAACGACGGGAAGTAAGGAAAGCGGCGGACTACATGAGGGAACTTGCAGTCCAAATGACAGGGGTGATGACGGAGTTGCGGTCAGGCGCGTTTTTAGGCTATGCAGCGGTTCGGTGCAAGTCATGCAGGGGCCCGCACTCCGCAGCGAAGTGACCAACAGACCTAGCCCCTAGCCCATAAAACCATTCAAAAATACAGCAAACAATACAAAATTTACCGAAAATTTATTTTTCTCTTAAAACAAACAAAATTAAACACAGACAAAAAATAAAGATTTAAAAAAATGTTTATAAGCAAACGCCCCGCGAAACTTTAGCCGATATAATTTTTTTCACAATATCTTGTAAATTCAAATTGTTGAGAGTACCTATCTCTTTCGATTGAAAGTATTGCCAAATCTGACGTTCTCATTTAAGTCATTGTGCTTCTTAGGTGAGTTTTCAATCTACGCAATACACTTAGTTCATTCCCCTATATCTCCGGAACCCCTTGACCGATTTTGATAAGATTTGGTGCGTGCAGGAACCTTAATCTGATTGCCGTACAATTATGCACTTTCTAGTGCAACATTAAAGCAGTACAATATGTCATTACAAGGTTGGTGGCTTTTTTGTAAAAAGGACCGTTATAATCCGTTTCAATCATCAGCGAATATCGTTATTAATTCTTTGCTAGAAAGATTTAACAATAGTGCGTCCTATGCAACCCTCAATGCTGACAGATCAGCAATCTCACTGATTCTAAGTGAAGACTTTGCAAATAACAGAATCATCAAAAGATTATAGGCGTTTTCAGACTAACGCCAACCAAACCAAAGCATGAAAAAACTTGGGATACTGCACTAGTACTGATCTTCATTACTAAGTTATACCCTTTAGAATAATTAAATTTTAAACAATTAACTGAAAAATTAGGAATTTTACTAGCATTGATTACTGCACATAGGGTACAAACCTTTTCCTTACTAAGCATTGATAATATTACTTCAGTACATTCAGGCATAGAAATCAGAATATTGGAATTAATAAAGACCTCAGCACCAGGAAAGCTTAAACCATTTTTCCCCTTCTTTATACAAAAACCTAAATTATGCGCAGTAAAAACATTGCAATTGTGTTTTACTTGCAGGCAGTTCTTTGTAAGGTCGTTAATCGGAACCGGAATTATACTTGATTTTTTGGTATAGATTTTTTCTAAACACTTTTTTGAACTTTTAAACACATAGCGTTGTAGTGCATCTAAAGACAAATCAAATGCTTTTTTTACCAAATGCTGTATCTTCAAAATAAAGGCCGCTGTGAATTTTGGAAAGTTTAAACTTTAATGCTCGATTAATCAAAAACAAAATATTCAATCAATACAAATTGTCATATTTGATAGCCCTTAATAAGTGTAATCGAGTAATATTTTTGGAAATTGTAAATACTCCGCCTATCGATTAGCTCTAATAAAAAAAATATTTTTCATTCTTTGCATATTTTTGATAACTCTATAAATAAAGTTGTTATCACCATTTCGTGAGTGCATTAACTATCTTAGCGCTTGTTACCTAGTAGAAGCGCCGCCCGTACCTACGTAACCAACGCCTTGAGTCTGCAGCGGGCTTGTACGGGCTCGATTAGATGTAAATTACCATTACTTCTTGACGCGAGAATATTTTAAACGTAAAAAGTGTGGGAAAGTACCAGCGACCTGTTTCGTTCATATTTGTTTTCTATCAGATGTCGCACGCTTTTCAGCGCCTGATTTGTGTTTGTACTTTGATTTATTCTTAAAAGCAAAACAAATATTGCAATTAGACAAATAAAACGATAAATGAAAATATTTTTGCCATTGAGAAATATCAGAAAATGGAAAACTTTGAGCTCAAATTTTAATTATAGGTAATTATTGCACTGTCACAAATGTTACTTTAGGAAAAAAATTGAAATGATTCCAGTCAATAAATAAAAATATTTAAATATTTCTTACTACCACTCTCAAAATTCTCAGATTTCGCTTTGTTTATTGAATTCTTTGACTTTGTGGCGGATCGGCAGAGAGCGTCAAAGGTGCACGTGAGTTTGCCCGTTCCAGTTCCAGGAATCGAGTTTATTAATATTGAATTCTAAACAATCAAATTAATGCTTTGCTAATCAAGTCGGCGGTATTACACGCCCATGTAAAGGTATTATTTTACATTATTTGGAGATAAATATTTAAAGTTAAAATAATACATTTTACCATTTTAGTCTTGCTTAGAAAAATATTTTCTATATGAATAAAGATTTTTTTTCTTAATACACGGTCACAGGGGCCCGCCAGCCCTGGGCCCGTCGGTGCAATGCACCGATTGCACCGACGTTAAATGCGCCCCTGGTTGCGGTTCGAGCTACGGCAAAAGAATCAAGAAATCGAGGAATTAAAGAAAAAGGTACGTGAAAATGTTTCCTTGGGGGCTAATGTAGGGCAAGTAAATGAGATAGGGCAGACGGCGTCGCGAAGCTTCGCTTCGGCCGTTTCGCGGTCTCGGCAGGCGACGCACGCCGTAAAAGTAACGGGAAAGGCGGAAAACAGTGACGCTGGTAAAGTGCAAGCTATTTTGAGGGAAAAGGTAGACCCGAGTAAAAGTAAATTATCTGTAGCGGGCATCAAAAATACAAAAAGCGGGGCTGTAATAGTGGAACTAAATAATAAAGAGGACGCAGAAAAGCTACGTTTAGCTATTAATGAAAGTGCGGGCAGCGAATTAAGAGGAAGCCAGGTTAGGAAAAATAACCCGCGCGTTCTACTTCCGCGAATTGAAAAAACAATAACGAAAGAAAGGCTAGGGTCAATTATTTGCAAGGGTAACCCTGAAATCGTGAACGCGTTTGGAAGCGTAGAAAATTTTAGAAGAGAGGTTACAGAAAAGTACAGGTTTGGAGGCCGCGGAAATGATAGGTTCGTAAACGTGGTACTAGAAGTGACTCCGACGGCCAGAAAAATCATTCTTAGCCGCCGGATAAACTTAGAATGGCAAAGCGTGTGGCCAAAGGATTTCTTTTCGTTGACGCAGTGCTTTCAATGTTACGGCTTCGGACATAGGTCTAGCGAATGCAACGAAGAGCAAATATGCGGGAAATACACGGAAAAACAGGTTTTCCGAATGCAAAAGCAAAAACGTGTGCTGCGTGGTATGTAAGAGGGCTAACGATAGCAGGCGCGGACAGCCAGTCAGTACAAACCACGACGCTAAATCCAAAAACTGCCCAACAATGCTTAGGCTTAAGAATTCGATTTTAAATAGTATAGATTATGGTTATTAGGTCTTCACGTAACAGCACGGGGGCGAACGTTTTAAAATTTTCGCAGTTAGTTTAACTGGGGAAGGGCAGGGCGGCAACAGGAAATTTTTCGGAATTAATTATTTCTAGAAAATTCGATTTTTGTCTTATTCAAGAACCGAATACAAGGGGCTCAAAAATAATAGGAATTGCAAGCGGACTTAACATTTTCAATAAACACGTAGAAAATCCGAGGACAGGAATCATTAGCGCTAATGAGGCTTTTAAAGGGGTATTGTTGCATCACTTATCTTGCGAATTAATCACCGTAGTTGAACTAAGTTCTTTTGAAACAACGTTCCTAGCGGTATCTGTATACTTTCCACCCAATAGCATTCGTAATGACTACAACGAGCAGGATATAATTAGAAAGTTCGAAAATCTTCTTTTAGAAATTCAAAGAATAGGCCGCGACGCAATTATAGCCGGAGACTTTAACGCGAAATCACCATTATGGGGCAGCCCAATAGAAGACGCTAGAGGGACGCAAATGGCGGAAATAATCGAAAATAATAATTTTATTGTAAGAAACAGGGATAGCGGGCCAACATTTGTCGGGCACAGGGGATCAAGTTACATAGACGTGACATTAACGAATTTAGGAATGTATGGTAAGCTTAGGGACTGGTGGGTAGAAAATGAGGAAAATTTGTCGGATCATCAATTAATTACGTGGGAGTCAGAAAGCGGGAACGCGGCGCCGAATCCCGACGCCGAGCGCCGCTTTTGCAGTAAAAAAGCAGATTGGGCAAAATTTGAGGAGAAATTTATTGAGATGTGCGAAACAAAGGGATTAGCCGACGCAAGAAGCGGAACGTGCGAAGGGACGGGTGTAATTTGCGCAGAAAATAATCCCCACTAATGGGTACATTTCTTTTGCATGTTAATCCTACACGTAATTTGCGCCGAGTAACTTTTCGGACCACCCCTATTAGGCGATACGGTAATGATTTGTTAATGACAAACATTCCTTATTTCAAATTTAAGCACTCTTATTGGATATTTTAAAAAGTTAAAATGTTTACATTTATTTATGCACTCAAAATGTATCTCATTGCAAATTATTCTGAACTACTGATCAGATCACTGCAATTATCATGGCTTCTGTGGAAATAATCAAAAGCAACAGGAATTGTGATTTATTGATAATGCAGTCGTACAAATATAGAAAATGTAGTGTGTTAAAAAACGGAGAAGTGCATTGGCGATGTACGATAAAGCAGTGTCCCGGAACAGTGTATACCTTGGGAGAAGATTACGTTGTTAGTCGACGTAAGGAACATACACACCCAAGCGATGCGAAAAAATTAAATAAACAGGTAAATTCTTTATTTATATCAATCGTTATAAACATAGGTTATAAATTTCTACTGCTATATGAGAAATATCAATTTTTTGTCTCTATTTTCAGAGAATCTGCAGCAGTGTAAAAAGAAAAGCCACTGAAGACTTGACAGAAAGACCCAGAAAGGTTTTGCATGCTTCAATCAGCAATAACGTTAACGCACTAGATACGTTAACAGTGAAAGATGTTAATAATGTTAAACGAAACATGTACAACGCGCGAAGAAAAATACAGCCTGTTTTACCCACTTGTAGGCAATCCACTCTGGAGATGCTATTGTCCCTTTCTAGAACCACCATCCGCGGGGAGAATTTTATATCAGTTGTGGACACATTAAAAGAGATAGTAGTGTTTTCTTGTGAAAGCAACCTAAAATTTCTGTGCAAATCAACAAAAATCTATTTGGATGGTACATTTAGTTATAGTGCAAAACATTTTTGTCAGTTGTTCACGTTGCATGTTTTGCAAAAAAGCCACTACATTCCCTTGGCATTTTGTTTGTTGCCCGATAAAAAACAGTGTACCTACATACAATTATTTAATTTGTTGGTAAAAAAATGTTTAACTTTAGGACTAATTTTAAGACCTGAATTTGTTGTTGAAATTGGAATCCACAATGCCGTCAAAACTGTTTGGCGCGAAGCAGCTATAATTGGTTGTAGATTTCATCTAGGGCAAGCTTGGTTTAAAAAAATCCAGGCACTAGGATTGGTTTCAGCATATAAAAATTTAGACGACGATCTAGGAAAATGGATGCGCTGTTTGTTTGGCATACCGTTTTTAGATAGAACTGAAGTCGGAGACTGCTTTGTGGAAGATTTCATGTCCATAAAACCCGATGACAAGAGACTGGATTGTCTAGCCGATTATTTGGTAAACAATTATATTGATGAAGATGCATTGTTCCCCGCAAACATCTGCGCCGAGGCTAGTTCTTCAACAGAACGAACTACGAACGCTTGTGAATCTTTCCACTCGCGTTTTAATTCTAGTTTTTATTGGTCTCACCCGTCTATTTATGTATTTATTGATGTCTTGCTTACTTTTCAAACTGATACGTATATTAAAATTACAAGTGTAAACTCAAATGATGCCCCACAGCTTCCAGACAGACAAGTTCGGGAACGTCAAAAATTGTTGAAAAAAAAATTGGATGAATATAATAGTAAAATCATTTCTAGGTATGATTTTGTGAAATCCATTTCATACTTGTACAAAGTTCCTGTTTAATTTGAAATAAATTAATGTATTTACTAGAAATTATATAATTATAGGTTTAGTAAAAATGTTAACGTAATAATTTATAAATATAATAAAATAATTGACGTGATAATTATGTATCTTGTATGTATTAAATTTGCATTTATTCTGTAATAAAACACCATATTACTAAAACTGTTTTTCTTTCCTATTATCAAACTACATATTATAAAAGCAAAATATTCCCAAGTGCTCGTTAACATATAGCTCATTAGTCTGATAAGATCTTCCGCGCAAATTACAGGTTGGATTAGTGGACCATTCTATTTACCCCGCGCATTTTACATGTCAATTTTTGGGACCCAGGTATATTTCTGCGCAAATTACACCGGCCGGTGCGAAGACGTTGAATCGCGGGCCGCGGAACTAAACAGCGCGATATTAGGAGCATGCGAGGCTTCGATGCCTTTAAGAAAACACTTCAAGGCTAGCGTACCTTGGTGGACACCGGATCTGACGGTGAAAAGACCAGAAACGCGCAGAAAACGAAGACGCTATCAGCGAGCCCGCGGCAACGCAAGAATAGAGTTGGAAGAGGAATACCGCGAATTTAAAAAATTGTTAGAGGATACGCGCACCGAAAAATGGAGGGAATTTTGTAGTAAAAACTCGGAAAAGGACCCCTGGGGCACAGCATACAGGGTATTACGGGGGAAAAGGAAAGTTGCACAAAATTTTTCATGTGTTAGGAAAAGCGACGGGGAGTATACTTGCGGGATCCGCGAAACAGCGGAACAATTGTTAGAAAATTTTTTTCCAGAGGATAGGGCGGTAGAAGACAGCGACTTACAAAATTCAATTAGGAGGGGAGCGGCAGAAAGGGACGACGACAACAATAATAGGGAGCGCGACATTGCAATGAGCGAGATAACAGGAGCGATTGCACGCATGGATCCGAAAAAAGCGCCGGGGCACGACGGAATCACGGCCGACGCGGTGTTAAAGGCTTTTGAGGCACTTCCAAATTTATTTTTGAAAGTGTTCAACGACTGCCTGAGACTAGGAGTTTTTCCGCGATGCTGGAAAACGCAAGATGTTAGGTTTATTCCGAAACCGCGCAAACCGGATCCAACGGACCCCGCGAGTTTCAGACCGATTAGTTTACTTCCGGTAGTGGGGAAAGTCTTAGTGGCCACAAGAGTAGAACATGTTATCAGACAAAGCGGCGGTTTTAACGAAAAACAGTACGGGTTTCAAACAGGGAAATCTACGGTGGACGCGATTGAATATGTAGTTAACTCAATTAAAAATGCTAGGGAAAACGACGATTATTGCGCAATAATAGCACTTGACATTTCTGGGGCTTTTGATAATGCGTGGTGGCCAAAGATAATTTGGGAACTAATTAGAAGGGACTGTCCGGTTAACTTACTAAATTTAGTTAAACATTATTTTTCGGAAAGAGAAGCTCAGGTGCAGCTTCCGGGAGGGGCAGTAACACGCGCGGTCCAGCGGGGATGCCCGCAGGGGTCATGCTCGGGGCCGGTTTATTGGAAAGTAATCTATGAAAGTATTTTTAGGGTCAGGCTTCCGCGGGGGTGTGAATTAGTGGGATTTGCAAACGACACGGCGCTAATAATCAAGGCGGGTCAATTTAAAACATTAAAGGCAAACGGCAACAAGGCTTTAGAGGCGCTGAACGAATGGGCTACAGATTCTAAATTAAAATTTAATGCGGCAAAAACAGAAGCGATTTTTTACGGAAAGCAGCCGGGACAGGAAAGACCGACTTTTGGCTCGGAGGGGAACGTGTTTACTGCAAAGATCATATTAGGTACCTGGGGGTGGAGATCGACAATAGACTTTTGTGGCACGCGCATATTAAGGCAATAAGCGACAAGGGGAAAGAGATAGCGCATAAGATAGGGGCGGCGGCGCGTTTAACCTGGGGTTTCAGGGGAAATACGTTGCGACGCGTTTACGAGGGAGCGGTACAGCCGGCGATGTTATACGCATCGGAGGTATGGGCCGAGGGTTACAAAGTGAGGCAGGCTAGGCAGGTTTTAAGCGCGCAGAGGGTCTTAGCAGTTAAAGGCAGCGGCGGCGTACAGAACGGTCTCTACGGAGGCCGCTTTAGTTCTGGGCAATTTACTGCCGATTGATTACGTGTTGCAGGAAAGCCGATCAAGGAGGCTGCTAATGACAGGCCGAGGAGACCACCTACGGGAGGCTTTGAACCTGGGGCACGACGATGTGGAGGGCTACGTGGACTGGGCGGCTATCGCTCACCCGGCGGACCGGGCGGGCATTCCGTTCCGACTAGAACAAGAAAACGAGGACAACGACAACCCGGCGCCATGCTGCTACACCGACGGTTCGCGGACTGACGATGGAAAAGCGGGGGCGGCGTTGGTCATTGTTCGACACGGGGAGGAGGTCCATTATGAGAAGACGAGGCTAGCAGACTGGAGTTCCGTCTTCCAGTGCGAGTTGGTTGCCGTCAGGGATTGCCTGAGTTATCTCCTGAGGCACCACGATTTTTTCGAGGGCAGTTTGATCATCTCCGACAGCAGATCGGCACTTCAAGCTTTGAAGTTCATGAGGCGACCGACGGAACTCCAGGCCGAAGTCTGGAAAATCGCGCGAGACGCTTCCAGGCGACTAGGAGCGAAATTCTACTGGACCAAGGCGCACGTGGGGAACATCGGCAACGAGAGGGCAGACCAATTGGCAAAAGAGGCAGCGCAGGGCGGAGACGCCGTCTTTGGGTACGATCGGATACCAAGGGCAATAGTTAAAACGCAAACGCGGGAGCAGACCGTGCAGAAATGGGAGCAGCGATGGGCAACGGCGGAGACGGGGCAGCATACGAGACAGTTCATTCCTACACTCGAAGCTAGAAGAGCCATCCCGGTGGACCTAAACAAGAACATGGTTCAGCTGTTAACGGGCCACGGAAACTTCCGGTCCTACTTAGTTAGGATCCGGAAACTACAGGAAGCAGAGATAAACTGCGAGTGTGGGGTACCCGAGACCGCGGCGCACGTACTCCTGGAGTGCGGCATCGAAGACGAGAGCAGGGCGCGAGCGGAGAGAATGCTAATCAGGGAAGGATTGAGATGGCCGAGAAACCTAGAAGAGGCGGAAGCCATGGCGGGCGAGGGAACCTGGTGGAAGGCGCTCGCGGAATTCGCGGGGGGGGGGGTCGAGCGATTAAGGGCACCGAGGGAAGTCGCGTAGGGGAGGAAGTGCTGTTAGTGCGGGCTGTGTTTGTTTTTCTTTGTGCGGCAGTTTAGTATATAGAGACCGACCAAGACAGCGTGGCGTATAGTTAGTGTGATTTCTTTTCAGGGCGGAAGTTTAGCACGTAGAGACTGATCAGGACAGCGTGATCGCATAATTAAGTAAAGTTAATTATAATTTAAATTTATTTTATTTTAATTTTATATATTTTATTAATTTTTAGTTTAATGTTTTAAGTAAGGTGGTAGATTGTAAATTCAGGGCTAGTTTAAGTAAAAATTGTAAGAAGGTGTAGTACCGCAAGGTGGAGCACCTAGAGGCCTCTGGCCCATGTATCGTCATTAATAAAGAGTATGTCTTAAGTTACAAGTTCCGGCCGAGTTCTCGCAGAGTGTAGACGTGCCTACGCTCCGCTCCGTGTTCTCCTGCGCATTAACGTTGCAATCTCACCGGACGAGATAGTTGCATGAACGTTAAATTTAGTTAGTTAGCTTAATTTTCGTTAGTTTAGTGTTCAAGTTTAATAGTTTGAATTAAATTAGGTTTCGATTTCGGTTTAAATAAACTAAAATAAGCAGTCCGGGCTTGCAAGCAGTATGAAGCTTTGCCAAACCCGCTAACCTGAGCTCGTCTAAGTTCTTTCAGTGTTCATAAAGCAAAGAACCGTTCAACAGAAGCAACAAAGAATAATAATAATTATAAACAATAACCTTTAGTGTACAATTAGTTAAAGCGAAGGACTTCTTTTAATAATAGTTTAAATATAAGTGAAGTTAAAAAACCCAGTGAAGGCGCAGGGCGTAAAGACAAATATAAAGGCAATTAGTTTAGTTTAGTTTAGTTTTTAAAAGTTAGAAAAGTTAGAAAAGCAAAGTTTGTTAAATATAGTGAAATGTATAAAGTTAAAATTAAATTTAAATAAAAGACAATGGACGAACCAGGCCCAGCGAGAATAATCACGCGCAGCATTAGTTTGACACCAAGCCAATTAAAAACAGTTGATGAAGACAATTGTAATGAAGCAAGTAATAACCCAATTATTGACGAATTAATAAAACAAAAAGAAGCAGAACTAGCAGAGTTACGCGAAGCGGCAAACCACAAGACAGCAAGTAATAACAGAAATAAAAACAAAAAGCGAAGTGTAGATGCAGGAAAGAACGCGAATAAAGGCGAAACGATGGGTGAAAGTGTAACAGAAGGAAATAGAGAAAGCGAAGAAAGGAGCGGAAACAGCAGCACGGACCAAGAAAGCATGGAAAGCACCAGCGGAAATCTACAAACACGCCGGAGGACGCCTTAATGGAAAGAATTCGCGAGCATTACAACATTATACCCGACCGAGTGCCACTTAGTTCTCAAAGTTTAAAAACGGAGCAAAGGAAAGAAATCCGCCATTCGCTCGACGCGTTAAGGGACGAATCGAACCAATTAATTGGTATAATTAGAGGGCTTAAACACCAACTCCAGCAAAAGAATGCAGCAGAAACCGCAACGCAAGCGGCACCAGCACGAGCATGGGGAATGCAGACCGCCACATACGCTGGAACGCTGGGAGCAGATTTTCCGCCGCTACCCGCGAATCGAGGAAAAGAACAAACATTCGGCATTAGAATCGAGCCCAAAACCGCGGGACAAACGGCAGAGCAAACAAAGGCGCTTATTGAAGCCAAGATTGACCCCGTGAAGGCTAACATCGCGGTGGCACGTATGCGAAAGACCAGGACGGGCGGCGTCATCATCGAATGCGAAGGAAGGCAGGACGCTGAGAAACTCAAGACGTCGCTGGCAACAACAACCTCAGAGAATCTCCAGGTAAACGAGATAAGGAAAGGCCTGCCGCGAATGATACTGGGAAACGTTGAAAACTCCATGGGCAAAGAGGAATTAATCCAAACCGCGGAGAAATGGGCGACGCGGAAGTTTGGCGTACGTCGTCTTCGAAGTGTCACCGAGCTTAAGGCGAGATTTGTTAAGTCGCGCGGTGCGCATTAAATGGTACAGTTCGCGGGCCGAGGACTACTTCTCCTTGACCCAATGCTTCAGATGCTACGAATATGGACAATATGGACACAGAGCGAGGGAATGCAAGCAAGATTTTCAAAGCTGCGGAAAATGCGGCGGTAGACATGAATATAAAGAATGCGAATCAAGAAGCGTATGTTGCATTGTCTGTAAGAGAGCGAATGAAACAAAGCAGGGAAAAATAGTCCACACGGACACGACGCAAAAGCCACCCACTGCCCAACAATGATAAGAATTAAAAACACCATTATTAATAATATTGACTTTTATGGGGAATAGAGACATAAGTTTATTAAACGCGAAAAAACTAAAGTGCGCGAGTTTAAACGTTGGGAAGGGCAAAGCAGCAACGGCTAATTTAGTGCAAAGAATTTTTAGTGAGAACATAAGTGTTACATGTGTACAAGAACCGAATACAAAAGGCACCGACGTGATGGGTTTCCCAAAGCGGCTTACGGTTGTTTACGACAGGGCTAATAAACCTAGGACCTGCATTGTAGTGAAGAACCCAATTACAGACAGCAAAGTTTTATTGCTTGGGAACCTCTCTTCGGAGTGGTTCACAGCGGCGGAAATTAATACCCCAAAGGGCTCCTTTTATGCAGCATCCGTCTACTTGGCGCCGACAGGCAATAAAGATGTCGCCGAAGATGAATTGCTTGAGCAGCTTAGAGGGTTTCTGAAAGCAGTAAAACGTGTAGCCTCCCGAACAGGTCCAATCGTGTCGGGCGACCTAAACGCAAAATCACCGATCTGGGGCAGTCCGATTCAAGATGCCCGAGGGCTTAAAATAGAAGAAATTTTAGAGGACTTGGATCTAATAGTAAATAATGAGGACAGCCAACCGACGTTTTTAGGACATAGGGGAAGCAGTTACATCGACGCCACCATCAGCGTTTTTAATATGTACAGATGTGTGGAGAGCTGGAACGTAGCGGAAGAAGAGACGCTGTCGGACCACCAATTAATTGAATGGGAACTCGATCTCTCTCACGGTAATGACGGAGATCGATTCAACCAAGACCTGCGACAAGTCAAATCTTTCTGCAACAAGAAAGCCAAATGGGACCGGTTCGAACAAAGATTCTCCGAGGAAATACCCGGACTCAAGCAGCTAATCCAGCAAGCCACACATCTGCAAGAGATCGAAAGCGCGGCGCAACAACTAAACGATGCAATTGTTTCCTCATGCGAGGCCTCAATGCCGCAAAGGAAATTCTTTAACAAAAGCGTGCCTTGGTGGACGGAGGAGCTCACCGAGCTAAGGAAGCGATCCAGGAGATCGCGGAGACGCTTTCAAAGGGCAAACGCAGGTGACCGCGAGGAAAGACGAGCGGAATACCGCCTATTGTTCCAAGAGTACAAAACAACGCTGGAGGAAACTAGAGCGCGAAAGTGGAAGGAGTTCTGTACACGTAGCAGCACTAAGAAGCCATGGGGCACGGCGTACAAGGTACTCAGGAATAAAAAGCCGCGAACAACTAGCGCCAGCGTACGCAAAGACGCCAACACATACACAAGCAGTATGGAAGAAACCGCGGACTACTTGCTGGAAGTATTCTTTCCGGACTATAATCCCGCGGAGGACACGCGAATGCAGCAGCGGATTAGAGAGGCGGCGGTTCTAGCTGAGGGCAACGGGCGCGAAGATTTAAACATTACAATCGAAGAAATTAGACGCCCGATAAAAAGATTTCACCCAAACAAAGCAGCGGGCCTCGACGGCATCACCGCGGACGCCGCGTCTCGCGCTTTCGAGCTGGCACCGACGCTCTTCGAAAACCTGTATAACAAGTGCGTTAAATTCCGAGTTTTCCCGGGCTGCTGGAAAGTACACCTTATGCGATTCATACCAAAACCGCTGAAGAACGACCCCGCGGATCCACGCAGCTTCAGACCAATCAGCCTGCTACCAATAGCCGGAAAAATTTTTGACCGCGTAATTACATCTAGGGTTGAACACGCAGTCCACGCAGCGGGCGGTTTTAACCAGAAACAATATGGGTTTGCTACAGGGAAGTCAACGATCGACGCCGTGGAATACGTCGTAAACTCAATCAAGCAAGCACGAAACAACAGTGTATTGTGCAGTGGTGGCACTAGATATCGCGGGCGCATTCGACAGCGCATGGTGGCCACGGATAATCTGGGAAATGGAGCGACGGGATCTACCCAGCAACCTGATTGGAATAGTGCGCGATTATTTCCGCGGGCGTATAGCTAAAGTGCAAGGGCGGATTCTCGGAACGCGAAGTGAAACGAGGATGCCCTCAAGGCTCATGTTCGGGGCCGGTTTTGTGGAAGCTGCTGTACGAGGATGTTTTCAGAGTGCGATTGCCGCCGGAAAGCGAGATTGTGGGGTTCGCGGACGGCACGCTGCTCATAACAAAAGCTGGTCAATATAAAATGCTTAAAAAACGTGTGAACGAGTCGCTATCGAAGCTACAAGAATAGGCCGAAGACGCAAAACTCGAATTTAACCCTTCGAAAACCGAGGCGGTTTTTTACGGTCTGCGACCCGATCAAGAGCGACCGGCTTTTAAAATGGGCAGCGCGTTCATACACTGTAAGGACCACATACGTTACTTAGGCGTAATAATAGACTACCGTCTCAACTGGCACGCCCACATTGACTACTGCAGCCGGAAGGGAAAGGAAATTTCTCATAAAATAGCACCGGCGGCAAGATTGACATGGGGCTTTAGAGGGAAATCGCTCGCACAAATTTACGAAGGTGCAATTCAACCAGCCATACTCTACGCCGCGCAAATATGGGCGGAAGGGTGTAAAATTAAACAAACAAAGAAGCTACTAAGTGCGCAAAGAATATCAACAACCAAGGCGGCGAATGCGTACCGCACTATAAGCACGGAGGCGGCTTTGATTTTGAGTAAAATCAAGCCCATCGACTTAATAATGCGCGAGATAGCGAGCCAAAGATGAGTTACCACCCACAGGAATACCGCAACAATGCAAGAACTGGAGCTCGCTGACAGAGCAGTTGAATTACCCGCGAACCGCAACGACATTGCACACCCCGCCGAACTCCAGTCTTTCACATTTACAATCGGCGACGAGCATGCATATGATACCCGATGCTATATGGACGGCTCACGCATGGAGGACGGATCAACAGGCGCGGCCTTTGTCGCATACCACCTCGGAAATGAAATCCACCACTTTAAAATCAGAGTGGCATCGGGTAGCAGCGTATTCCAATGCGAACTAATCGCGATCAAAGAAGCGCTGCTATACATACAACGGAACGCGCACGCAATCCGAGAATGCTCGATAATTAGTGACAGCAGATCGTCGCTACAGCCTTGAGCTCGATGGACAAGGCCACGGATATCCAGGTCGAGACGTGGAAGCTGGTTAAAGAAATTTCCGCGGCCACGAGGCTCAGCTTCCACTGGACAAAAGCACATGTGGGGAACGAAGGCAACGAACGTGCAGACGAACTCGCGAAGGAAGCTGCAGAAAACGGCGAGGGCCCCGACCACGAATATGACCTTGTTCCACGAAGCTTAATTAAGCGCAGACTACGACAAAGGACACTCGACAGATGGGAAGAACGATGGCAGAACGCGACGACAGGCCGGCCAACACATCAATTTATCCCGAGCATCGGTATCCGAGATCAGATCCCTGTAGAGCTTAACAGATACGTGACGCAACTAATCACGGGGCACGGAGCGTTTAGAACGTATCTAAAACGTATGGGGAAAATCGCGCCCGATGAAGACGACCGCTGCAAATGCGGCGCGCCTGAAAACGCCCTACACGTAATCTTAGACTGTGCAATCGAGGAGCAACACAGGAGATTGGCGGACCGACACATGATGAGGGATGGCTTGCGTTGGCCTGCAACAGCGGAAGACATCGCGGGGCTCGCGGGTGAGCGACGGTGGTGGGAAGCACTTACAAAGTTCGCGGGACAGGTGCGACGAGCAATATTGCTCACCCCTCCTTACAAAATAAAAATTTTGGTTGATATTTTTAGCAACAACGGTTATCCGAAAACGTTGTTAAAAAATTACTATTTTGTAACCCACAACGACCACCTAACATAAACCCAGAAGGAGAAGGACCTGGGAATGACATCTACAAAAGACTTCCTTACATCGAGGGCCTCACCCCTAATTTAATTAAAGTGTTAAAAACTGATCAAATTAAAATAGCTCAATATAATGTCAAAACTGTTTATAATTTATTTTCTAAAACTAAAGATAGGACTCCTTTGCTTAGTAACTCAAACGTCATCTACTCCATCCCCTGCGGGGGATGTGAGAGTATTTACATTGGTCAAATCTCACAATGGCTTAAAAACCGAATTACTCAACATAGGAGTGACTGCGAAATAGGTAAAAATTCTTGTTCTTTATCCACACATAGTAAAACCACTAACCATGTTATTAATTTCAACGATGTCAAAATTTTAGATAAAGAAACAAATTACAAAGGCAGGCTCTTCCTTGAAATGACACATATATTTAATAATCCAAATTGTTTAAATTCAAAAACAGATATAGATAATTTAAGTTCAATTTATTCTTACATTTTAAATTTTCGCAATTTTAATATCAATACCTCTAATATAGATCTATCTGGGTTAGAAATTTAAATTTTCCCGCTTAGTGTAGTTACTTTTATGTTATTTTTCATTATCAATTTTACAATATGTCGCCAAGGTTTTAATCTGACATTCATGTTTTACATCAATTTTAAATTATTCAAACCATCCGTTTGTTTTATACATTAACTCATTTTGATATGTAATTGTTTACAATTTTACTGCAGTGTTAACAAATTTTCTTCCATTTTGCCACTACCTGCAACTTGTTTTCTAGTAAGTGTAAAAATTTGAAGATTATAGCATGCTCTTATTTACTGTTGTTTGCAATTTTGTAGTTCCCTGAAAAAGAAATAAACTATTTCGAAAGCTTGGATAAGAATAAATAGTTGAACTCATTAGCCCAGACCGATAACCCAATTAAAACTTATCCTTAACGGTGTGAAGGTCGTTACTTCCCCTATTCTTTTTTTGGCTGTGAAGACGTAAAATAATCTTCGCTGAAAGAGTCTTTAAAAACATCCCATAACTGAAGTGCATTGGATGGTTGTTGAAATATGCAAATAAACGAAACTAATTGCCTTAATTGGAACGGCATTTGAATGACTGATGATTCAAGTAGACAACGATGCCGCTCATTATCATCCTGAAGTAACCCATGATGCATTGCTGCTTCCTTAAAAGTACAATAAGTAACATTACGGTATGTCCTCAAATCTTCAAAACTGGTTACACCCTCAACATGAAGCAACAGCAACCGAAGATGATATCGTTCAGATTCTACGGGGGAAACATGACTCTTTCAGCGAAGATTATGTACGTCTTCACAGCCAGGATATAGCTTATCAATTGAGTCTCAGAGATATAAATGAAACCTTAAAATTACATGGGTTCTCTCTTTCAACATTCAACTTACCCAGTATAGATGATTTACCAATAGCAACTTCAAGCATAGAGTATCCCATAATTCCGAATTTGGATTATGACTCGATGATACAACAAGCTAATGATGAACAACTTTTGATCATTAATGAAATTATTCATGTAATGCAACAGAATCATACAGGCAAATCCAATGCCTATTTTATAGATGGACCGGGCGGTACCGGAAAGACTTTTGTATACAACTGTCTTATACGAAAGTGCTTCAATTTAGGTTTGGAAGTAATATCTGTAGCATGGACTGGTATTGCTGCTATGCTGTTACCAAATGGTCGTACGGTACGTAGTAGGTTTAAGTTATCCCTAAAACTGCATGAGACTTCTATATCATCTTTAAAAGTCAACAGTAAAGCAGCAGCTGATATCAAGTCAGCAAGACTGATTATATGGGATGAAGCACCCATGGCCAATATACATGCATTAATGTGCGTTCATAGACTTCTGAAAGACATTATGGGTAATGACATACCTTTTGGAGGAAAAATTATTGTACTTGGGGGAGATTTCAGGCAGGTCTTACCAGTAGTTCCACATGCTTCAAGAGAAACAATAATACAAAACTGCATAAAGTTTTCTCCCCTATGGTCAGAATTTAGGGTATTTAAGTTGTTTAGAAACATGCGAGCAAGACCAGAGGAATTGGAATTTCCTAATTTTCTGCTTAAAATTGGTAATGGAAATTATCCTTCCGTAAATGACGAATCATCACCATTATCAGCTATTATTGATTTGCCGTCCAGTATAATTGCGAAAGAAGACATTGTTTCTGAAATTTTTGGGAAAGAATTTGTGTCATGCCGTTATTAATTTTTCAAAATATGCTATTTTAGCCCCAAAAAATGAACACTGCGATGAGATCAATTCTAAAGTTATAGACCTTATACCCGGAACGTGTAGAACATATATCAGTATAAATAATTTGATAACGGAGGAGGAGAATGAAATTCTTCAGTTTCCTATTGAATTGCTAAATAGTTTAGAGTTAAGTGGTTTGCCTCCACATATCCTCAAATTGAAAACTGGAGCTATTGTCATGCTGTTAAGAAACCTAAATGCCTCCCAGGGGCTCTTAAACGGTACCAGATTAATTGTTCGAAATATGTACGACAATTGTTTGGATTTGGAAATTATCACAGGCGAAAGACTGGGTCAAAGAGTTTTGATTCCTAGAATCGAATTAACGCCATCAGATACAACGCTTCCTTTTTCTTTCAAAAGACGCCAATTTCCTATTCGTCTTGCGTTTTGTATGACTATAAACAAAGCGCAAGGGCAAACTCTTGATCGTGTTGGTATTTATTTACCCCAGCCTGTATTTAGCCATGGCCAGTTGTACGTAGCAATGTCTCGAGTGCGATCGTTCGACAATTTGAAAGTACAAATAATTCCAAAAGAGAATAGCACTCTCAATGTAGTATTTAAGGAGGTGCTGTAACATATGAAACCTTACTTACATTTTCAAATATGCCTGCCGTCGTATTTCGACGGGGTAACACTAGTAAAACATAAAAATAAAATTAACATTGATAATCTTTTTGACGAAGTGATACAGGCTAAAACTTTTTTTTCATCAAAAAATGAAGAATGGTCAACTGCTGTCCAGAGTCATAGGATTTACTATGTTGACAGATGGGTCCAGATGTTTAAGCACATGAAGGAGCAACTCATAGAAATTCCTAATCTCTCAAAAATGATTGAATACATTTTGTGTCTGCCAGGAACTTCATGCCCTGTAGAACGAGTGTTTTCAATAATGAAAAACATTTGGTCGGATGATCGTGGACGCATGCAAGAATCCACAGTACGAGCGCTGCTGTACTGCAAACTAAACTTTACTATTACCTGCGCTGATTTTTACGAAAAAGTGAAACGTAATGATGTAATATTAAAAAAGTTCACTCAAGTGAAAAATATGAGTGGTTCAATAAATAATGTTTGTGAATTGTTCAATGAATAAATTTTTTTTACCATTACTGTTATTCCTGTCCCGGTTTAGAACTTCATAATTATGGTAAGCCTACCCTTAAGGCTTTTCTTTTCAAATTAATTTGTGTAGGTTTGCTGCGATCTAAATAGATGTAAAAGGGTTTTAGTGCGTACTTCGAGTTGAAAGTCTTGCTGGCGACGTAAAAGTTCCTATCTTTCGTGACGTATATAAATAAATTCAGTGTTTAAATTATTTCGGATCTAACATAATAGTACAGTGCCTTTAGGACTTTTTAAATTAAATTAATTTGAGTAGGTTCACCGTTAAATTCAGGGTTTAATTTATTCGGCTATAATATAGGGCAGTAGTGTTTTTAGATTAATTTTGCGAAATTTCTACCGCGCCTTAAATCGACATAAAGGGCTTAGTGCGCTTTGATTAAGTGGAAAGTTTTAAAGGTTTAATACAGGGTGCGGCGCAGGATGGTGTTACATAACCCAAACAGATGGGGGAAAGAATAAATTAAGAAAAATTAAGCGGAAATGGCCGACGGATTAAAAAAAGACGAGCGCGACCAGCGCGCGGCTCGACAGCATCAAACGCGTCGGCAAGCGAAAACCACGAGCCGCCCGCAGGCAAAAAGGGCGATAGATCTGCGACGCCGCCGCCCCGAGCCAAGATGGCGGGTAGTGCCGGTTCGGGCGAACGTCGCGATTCTGTGGGTTCAATTGCGGGTAGCGATATAAGTATAAACGAGTTTCGTGCGCTTGGTGATAATTATCAAACACCGGAGGATAAGTTCTGCTACGAGATTGCTTTGCTGACGGAAACGATTTTCAAACATGTTCCAACAACCAGCGAGACAATCAAGGTTGAAAAACGAAGGCGGGTTCGACAGGCGGCCGATTTCATGAGAGAAGTAGCCATCCAGATGACGGGGATCATGGCAGAGTTGCGGCATTCGAACAAGGAAATCTTCGACCTAAAAAATCAGGTGAGCTTGTTAAAAAATAACGGGGCTTTGAATAGCAGTGCAGGTCAAGCGACGTTGCGTGGCTTTGCGGCGGCCGTTTCGCGGCCAAAGCAGGTTACGCACGCAGTAAAAATTGTTGCTAGGAAAGAGGGTACCGATGCTAAAAAGGTGCAAGAAATTTTGAAAGAAAAGATAGCTCCGGGGAAAGAAAACCTAGATATAGCGGGGATAAAAACTACTAAAAGCGGGGCAGTAATTGTAGAGGTTACAAACAAAGAGGAGGCTGAAAAATTTAGGTTAGTTGTAAACAAGTGTGCTGGTGAAGATCTGCGGAGCAGCGACGTTAAAAAGAATAATCCGCGAGTATTGCTACCAAAGGTAGATAGGAACATTAAGAAATAGGAACTGGGGGCCATTATCTGTAATAGGAACCCCGAGCTTGTAGCAGCGTTAGGAGGCGAGAAGAATTTTAATAAGGAGGTAGTTGAAAAGTTTAGATTTGGGAGACGCGGAACAGATAGGTTTGCCAACGTGGTCCTTGAGGTTACGCCAGCGGCTAGGAAGGTAATTTTAGGACGTAGAATAAATTTAGAGTGGCAGGCCGTGTGGGCAAGAGACTTTTTCAGGCTGACACAATGTTTCTTCTGCTACGAATACGGTCACAGACAAGCCGAATGTAGGGAAAAACCCAAAAATGCGGCAAGTGCGCAGGGGACCACAAGTACGAAACATGTCAAAGCAGGGTCTTGTGTTACATAGTTTGCAAGCGCGAAAATGAGGTGGAAAATAAACGCGGCAGTGTAAATACGAACCACGACGCGAAGAACAAAAATTGCCCAACCATGCTTAGAATTAAAAATTCAATAATTAAAAGTATTGATTATGGTTGTTAAAAATGTAACTAACAGCACAGGGGAAAACGCTTTAAAATTTGCGCAGATTAATTTGGGTAAGGGCAGGGCGGCTACGGGAAATTTTACAAAATTAGTAATTTCGAGAAAGTTTGATTTTTGTTTCATACAAGAACCAAACACAAGGGGATCAAAAATTATAGGAATGTCAAGCCGACTTGTCATATTTAATAAACAAATAGAAAATCCACGGTGCGGGGTCGTTATCGCTAATTCAACTTTTAAGGGGGTATTTGTTAGACCATCGAGGTAAGTTACTTTCGAGAAACATTCCTAGCGGTATCAGTCTATTTTCCACCGAATAGCATTAGGAACAATTACAGCGAAAACGAAATCTTTGGAAAGTTCGAGAACGTTATTTTAGAAATCCGGCGGTTGGGGCGTGACGTCATAATCGCGGGAGATCTGAACGCAAAATCTCCTGTATGGGGTAGCGGAATTGAGGACGCACTAGGAACCCGGATGGCGGAATTAATTGGAAATAACGATTTGATAGTTGTAAACAGAGATAGCGGGCCGACGTTTATAGGTCACAGGGGGACGAGTTATATCGATGTAACAATTATGAATTTCGGGAAATATAGCAAGCTTAAGAACTGGAGAGTAGAAAACGAGGAAACCTTAACGGAGCATCAGCTAATTACGTGGGAGACGGAATACGAAGACGCGGCGCAGGAAAATGACGCCGAGGTCGGGCCGCGCTTTTGTAACAAGAAAGCTGATTGGGTCAAGTTTGAGGAAACATTTATAGAAGCGTGCGAAACCGGGGGTTTGGCGGAAAGAAGCGAAACGCGCGAGCATTTAGAAACACGGGCGGAGGGATTAAACAACGCGATATTAGCGGCGTGCGAGGCATCCATGCCTTTAAAAAAGCAATTTAAGGGAAGCGTCCCTTGGTGGACGCCAGAATTAACCACCAAGAGATTAGACGTGCGTAGAAGGCGGAGACGGTATCAGCGAACTCGCGACGAAGCCAGAGTAGAGTTAGAAGCCGAATACCGCGAGGCGCATCGCGAATTTAAGCGTTTAATAGAGGACACGCGCACGGAAAAGTGGAAAATTTTTTGTAGCAAAAATGCGGAAAAAGATCCTTACGGGAATCGAGGCGGGTTACAGTGTGGATGATCTCCGAATGGCTATTAGAGATCAAAACCATGATCTTTTGGACACCCTAAACTACACAGACATGGCTACCGAATGGAAATTCATAGCTATTAGGAAGTGCCGCAACCCAGCTAGAGAGAACTGGATCTTCGATGTGGCGCCTGCCACGTACAAGACAATTATGAAGCAAGGAAGTTTGAACTTAGATCTTGTCAAAGTTAGGGTAGAAGAATGTCTACAGGTTACCAGGTGTTTTCGTTGCAACGGATACGGTCATGTACAAAAGTATTGCAAAGATCAGGAAACCTGCCCTAGGTGTAGCGGTGCTCAAAAGGTGGCTGACTGCACGTCGGTTCGGCTTGGTTGTTGTAATTGCATCAAAGCGGGAGCTAAGGACACGGGGCACGCTGCGTCGGACAGCGTGTGCCCGATTTACCAACGGAAGGTCAAGCTCGCTCGATCGCGTACTAATTATGGATCTCAATCCTAATCAGGTCGTAAATGGGGAGTGGGCCTCGCGGAGTTCCTTAAGCGTCTGCCAGATTAACGCCGGCCATGGCACTACTGCACAGGAATTCTGTGAAGTTTGAGGTGGATTTAGTGTTCATCCAGGAACCGGGTGTTTTTGCGTGGACCCGTGACTAAAGTTTTCGGTTTAGCCCTCGATCTAAAACGTTAACTATTAATCGTACCGGCTTCCCGGGTGTTCTATTAAGTGAATGGTGCTGCGATTCCGTAACGGTGGTTAAGTTTAATTTTAACGGTAAGTCCCTCGTCACGGCTAATGTTTACATCGCTCCGGGAGGTGACGCTGGCCCCATTATTAATCGCATCAGCGAATTGGTTCGCTCCACTTGCGGTGAGTTATTGATTGTCGGTGACTTTAATGCTAAACATCCGGTGTGGGGTGGCGCGATCACGGACGACAGAGGCGATGCGCTGTTAGATTTCATCACCGTGGCCTCGCTGGACATCGAGAACGACCCCGATGGGCCACCCACTTTCTGGACCACCAATGGCTCCAGTTGGATTGATGTGACGTTATCCAGATCTTCGCATATTAGGAAGTGGCGCGTCGAAGATGAAGAGACTCTCAGCGACCATCGGTACGTACTCTTCAGCATTCTGCACAGGCTTTCCAAAGCTGGTGCCAGGAAGTCCCATAGATTCATCCAACAGCAAACCAACTGGGACAAGTTTGACATGATCATCCGGGCTGGGCTTATCCAGGTCGATTTGGAGCTTTTAAGCAGCCCCGAGGATATCGACGCGGCAGCTGACCATTTCCAGAGAACGTGTTTGGCGGCCTGTGAGGGGTCTATGCCCATCAAGAAATTGACATATGGATTCAGTCACCGGGGTGGTGGTTGGTGGTCGGAAGATCTTAGACAGATGAGAAGGAGTGTTAGGCTGGCCAGATCCGAGTTCCAGATGGAGCGGGGGGCAGAGCGCAAGGAACACCTTAGGCAGGAATTCAGACGGATTAGGAGGACCTACAAAGCCCTAATCAAGGAAGCGCGAGCTGTCTCGTTCAGAAAATTCTGTGAAAGGAATTCCAATGCCAACCCTTGGGGTCTGCCCTTTAAGCTGCTGAGCGGTAAAATCAAGGAGAAGCGATGCTGGAAATCGTTACAGAGACCGGACGGCACGTGGGCCTCCACTCCTAGTGAGATCGAGGAGGAGCTTCTTAACACATATTTTCCGGAGGATGATAGACACACGGATGCCGAGGGGCACAGACTTGATAGGCAGGAAGCGGAGCGCCCGTGGCTCTCTCCCTGCGATGCTGCAATCACGATCAACGAATTTGCTGCTACCATCCGTAACGCTAAGCTAAACAGCGCCCCAGGTATTGACGGCATCCCTACTCAGGCGGTAGCTCGGGTCGTTTTGCAAGACGGTCACTGGCTCGTCAATCTTTTCAATAAATGCCTTGAACTAGGTAAATTTCCGAATAACTGGAAGAAGGGGAAAGTAGTTTGGCTGCCGAAACCTTCCGGCGAGGGATTACGTCCGATCTGCCTGCTGCCGGTTACGGGTAAACTCTTGGACAAGATATTAGCGAGAAGACTGGCGTTTTACCTGGAGAGCAATGGTCTTCTCAGTGAACAACAGTTTGGTTTCCGGCAAACCAGGTCGACCATCATGGCTTTGGAATCGGTTGTTGATCGTACTGCTAGAGTTAAAGACAGAGGTCGCCATTGTCTGCTCGTTACCCTGGATATCAAAAACCCTTTCAACTGTGCGTGGTACCCTCGGTTGCTGGTGCTTTAACGCGGTCTCGGGTGTCCGGCTAATCTAGGGCGCGTTATCCAAAACTACCTTTCCGACCGGACAGTCACTTGTAGCGAGACTACGAGAGCTACTACGCGCGGGTGCCCACAGGGGTCGTGTTTGGGCCCCCTACTTTGGTTAGTTATCATGGAAGACTGGTTTAATGCTATGAGCCGTCTCGAAGAAGAGGCGGAGGACACGTCTGATAGCCTAGTTCAAGCTTTCGCGGACGACCAGGTGCTGGTACTTGAGGGTGCTTCGGCCAAGCAGATAGAGGGGAAGTGGCGCAGCTACTGGAGAACCTGAGAAGAATGGGCCCGCTGTAATAAGCTCGAGTACAGCCCCACTAAGATCAAGACCGTCTTTATAAGCAACAAGGCCCTGCTGAGACCACCGATAATTAGTATTAATGGACAGGCCATACACCTGGAGCCCTTTGTGAGGTATTTAGGTGTTTTGATAGATCAGAAGCTGCTCTGGATAGAACATGTTAAGTGGATTAGAGGGCGAGTCGCCATCACTGCTCACCGGCTGTTTTTAGTGTGCGGAAAGACCTGGGGGGGGGTGCACCCGAGCACTCTCAAAAGCATCTACAGAGTGGCCGTATTACCGATTATCAGATACGGCGCCAAGGTCTGGGGCAGAAGGTCCACTGACTCGCGCATCGTCAGGCACTTGAACGCCACTCAAAGGCCTTTTCTCCTGGCCATGACGAGAGGGTATCGTACGGCCCCGACGGCGGCCCTTGAAGTTATCGCGGGGGTCCCTCCCCTTCCAGCAGAAGTAGCCAGAGTTTATGACGTGTGGAAATCTGCCGGTGCAGCAGTTTTGAGAGGAGGCCCACCCCGGGTGCTTTCCCGCACCCAGCGGCTAGGAGTGCGGTGGCTCTGATTCCGCACGACCCTGAGGCCGGTTGCACTCAACTTTACACAGACGGGTCGAAGTCCGGAGACGGGGTTGGCGCGGCTGCGGTGGTGTTGGGTGATAATGGTAGCGCGCAACATGTTCGTACCTGCAAACTACCGGACCACTGCACGGTGTTTCAAGCGGAGCTTGTGGGTATTAAAATGACAGTAGAGTGGTGCGTGTATAATTTACCGGCGCGGTCTAGTGCAGTGATTAATTCTGACTCGTGTGCTGCCCTTAATGCTAGTTCTACTACGCTCCACAAGAATAACATTGCGCTGGAGATATATAAACTTTTGTTGCGGCTTAGGGATTCCACCCGCACTGTTGAGCTTGCCTGGGTAAAGGCGCACATTGGTATTCCTGGGAATGAAGAGGCTGATACTAATGCCAAGGAGGCGGCCGCCCACGGTACTTTAGTCCAATGTCCCACCCCGCGGTGTAGCGCTATAAGCACGGCAAAGAGTCGACAAATGCTGAGATGGCAACTTCATTGGGACTCGGTCGACAAGGGTAGGTCCACACACCGTATCTTCCCAGGCGTGTCTGACCAGGGCTTTCCACTATGCAAAGAAGCGGTTTGGATGGTTACCGGCCACGGACCGTTTAATTCCTATTTTGTGCGGTTTAATCTGAGGCGTGTTGTGAACCTGTGTATATGTGGCGCGGTTTCGGACTCGGTCGAGCATGTGATTCAATTCTGCGAACATCCGAAGCGCGTGGCGGCGCGGGAGGTCTGTCGTAGGGTCACGCATCTGGAAAACCTAAGATGGCCGCCTCTATTAGACGTCAACACCAAACCGGAAGTCGTTTCTGCGCTTAATGATATGGCCAAGAAGATGGTTTTTGAGTACCTCGACGACGAGGGCTAGGGGTGGTGCGGCCGGCTTGTCTGGCCGGACTTGGTTTGGTTGCGTGTGTATGCTTGCATGAGTGTGGTGTGGTTTCGGAGCAGGCTCGGTGTGTTTTGGTATTTGGTATGTAGCGGTTGAATTGGTGCATGCTGTTGTTATTTGCCTGGTGTTTATTGGGTGTGGCTGTTGTTGCCTGCTGTTTCAATTTTATTTTCCGGCCCGGGTGATTGTGTTCTAGTTGTTCGCATGTGGTCGAGTATTAGTAGTTTGCATGTAGAGTGGGAGTTCTTCCCCGCTAGTTTTTGGTAGGTGTTGGGTGTTCCCTTGGCGGTGTTTTTGGTGGGTAGTGGTTTCCCCTTTCCTTTCCTTTCTTCTATGCCTAAAGCCGCGAGGTGGGTGCGCGTGGGCCCTCCGGGCCTGCATCAGCTATCTGCCTGAAAAGAGGGAAATTTCCAGGCATATGGAAAAGATCTGATGTCGTAATTATCAAGAAGAGTGAGGACAAGGATCCCGAGGATCCAAAATCCTACAGGCCAATCTGTCTAATAAACGTGATGGGGAAGTTGTTAGAGAGATTGGTCTGCAACAGACTACAAGATCATCGGGAAGAAGCAGGGATGCATCAAGGACAGTATAGATTTAGGAAGGGGCGATCATGTGAAGACGCCATAAATAAGGCGCTGGAGGAAGTAGACGACGCAGACTACAAATATGTCCTCGCAGTCTTTGTGGAGATATCTGGAGCCTTCGATAATCTATGGTGGCCAGCCCCGTTTCAAAGACTACGGGATATAAACTGCCTAGATGACCTATACGCCATATTCAGAAACTATTGTCAGGACAGGTGGGTGGAGATGCTGAGTGCGACCGAAACTTTGACTAAGCGCATCTCAAAGGGATGTCCGCAGGGCTCTATATGCGGCCCCATTTTCTGGGACCTCATAATGGAGGAACGGCTGGGCACCCTGGAGAGATGCCGCGAGGTTAAGTCAACGGTCGCGTACGCAGATGAACCTACTCCTGATAATTGAAAGACTCACGAGCAACCATTCAGACAAAAACAAACACCGCTATGGACGTTCTCCATAGATGGTGCAGCAAAAATAAATTAAACATCTCAGAAAAGAAAACGACCTATGCTTTGATGAGGGGCGAACTGCAAAGGGACCCTCTCATCAGCATAGGTAGCAAAAGAATCAAGAGAAAAACTACCAACAAGTACCTGGGAATATTGATCGACGAGAGGAGACTGTTCGGCCAGCACGTGGAAGAAGTGAGACGAAAAGGCAAAGGGATCATGAACAAACTGGCAAGACTTGCACAAAAAGACTTTAAAATACCGTTGAACACGGTACAACTATATTTTGGGAGTATCATGGCGGCTATAACGTCTCACGCCTCGAGCGTGTGGGCTGAGAGACTTCTTCTGGTCAAGCCAAAACAAAGAATAAGAAGCGCACAACGAGGGGTGCTAGTGAGACTAACAGGTGCCTTCAGCACCACATCCTTGGAGGCCCTGTGCGTCATCACTGGCATCTGCCCATAAGACCTTACCATCAGGAAGAGAGCAGCCACATATTGGCTGAAAACCCAAAAACAAGATAAGAGGGAAAAGATCCTGAGAGGAGCGGCGACGAACACGAAAAGAGAAATAACAACAACAATAGAGAGCGAATGGCAGAACAACTGGACCACAGCCGAAGTTGGAAGACGAACTTTTGAACTTATACCGAACATCACAAGAAGACTGATGAATAATGAGTACTTTTTACCTACCAGGGGGCTCGTCCACTTTCCGAGTGGGCACGGGCCATACCCTACGTATCTATACAGATTCAATCTTCGTGAAGACAACTTATGCCAATGTGGCGAAATTGGAACACCCGAACACGTGGTGTTCCAATGTCAAACAACCGAACTTGAGACACGTGAAGAGAGAGTAGAGACTTATTAAGGGATTACACCGTACCCCAAATGATAAACTCCCCAGAATTGTTTAAACACCTAAACACCTTAACAGAAAAAGTATCCAAATTGGCGCAGATAGAATTCAACCGGTAAAATGAGGCAAATGGGCTGCTGGTTCCTTTTCGCGAATCCCAGCAGGTTCTACCTGCTGATTGCCGGGATGGATGTCTCCGCAGCCAACACGAGAAGAATGAGGAGAAAAATATAAACAACGAGAAATACCAAAACAAGCAGGCGATCACACCTTACCTGGTAAAACATAGTTGTGGAAAAAGAAAGATCAAGAAAACTACCGATAAAAGACATAAAACCGATTATGACAAACCTAGATATATATGTGTAGATGGAGAAGGAGTAGCAGTAAGTTAGCAAGTAGTATAGTGTAGCATGAGCATGTAAATTAAAAATAGTAATAACGATAAGAAGCATTAAATTCAAGTAGCATCTAATTGCATGAAATTATAGTAAAAGGTAGGGGATACAAAAAGGGTATTAGTTTGCATGTAGCATGATTGTAGGAATTAGCAACATAGTCATTAGGAGAATAGGTAGAGATTCGAATACTTGTTTAGTTTTATTATATTATAATTATATTATATTAATAAATAAATAAAAGGGACACCACGTAAAAGGACAAAGCCACTGTAATTTACGAATCTGACCTGAGGGGCGCTGAACGTTCCCGTAGTAGGTTAACCGAGGGTCAGAGGAGTAAAAGAGCAAATCACGGTGTAATTTAATACTTTAGATATTACACCATAAAATAAGAAGTCCTGGAAAAAAAAAGTCTCGCCTGCTCTGAGGTCGTGTATGTCCGTGCAAAATTGTGCGTAGGCGCAATGCAAACAGACGCACGTTCGAAATTTTGGAGTTCGGCACGTGCAGACGCGGACCAGACGTCCTTCTACAGAGAACATGTCTAGGACACGACGGCCGCCGGACGAACCCCGTCCGAGGACGCGCCTTACGCTATCGCTCGCGCGCGCTTTTAAATCAGCGCGCGCGTATTTCAAGGAGACACGAGCTCCGTCCCGCTGCTCGAAGCGCGCTCGCACACTTGCGTGTGCTAACGGCGACGCAGATAGCCGAAGGAACAGGGGAACTCCGTGGAACGAGCAGTCGTTTGATAATTGATACGACCCTCAGCCAGACGTGGTCCGGGAACAGTATCCGAGGACCCCAATGTGCGTTCGAAACGTCGATGTTCATGTGTCCTGCAGTTCACAAGTTGACGCGCAATTAGCTGCGTTCTTCATCGACCCACGAGCCAAGTGATCCACCGTTCAGGGTAATCTTTTGGTTTGTCTTGCGCCGACGACGTTTCTCCGACAGCCACAAACGGACCAAGTAGGACGTACGAACAATCGGACGCGAAGAACGGCGACGCAGCGTCGACGGAGCGCTGCCCGTGTACAAGTTCGAGCTAGAGCGCGTCCGCGCGATCGCGAGCGTGCCAGAGGTGTTTTTCTTTGGTATGTGCGTTCAAAATAAACGTCTTTCAGACGAATATATAAATTTTGCCGGCGTGCCATTTCTGCGAGGGGGAGCAATTAGGTCGAGAAACGACCGCACTCCGCTCTCTGCCTACTAACCAGGGCGATACGCTCGCGAGCCATAACCGGTGAAACCGGTGTAGGGGCGGCGACCAAAAAGAGTTCGGCGACAAGCGCACAGCAGCGGCGACGGGCGTAAATCTTTGACTACCTATAGCGCAGCAGCTAGCTCACCGCTCACGCGTCTTCTCGACTATGAGGAGACGGAGAACGAGGTAGCGCCGGTCCTGCGGGCCTTCGAGGTGTCGGAAATACGCCTAGTTAGCAGGCAGGCTAGAGTCTCGTTCGTTAACGGAATTAGCCAGACAAATCGCTCCACCAACTAAGAACGGCCATGCACCACCACCCACCGAATCAAGAAAGAGCTCTCAATCTGTCAATCCTTCCGGTGTCCGGGCCTGGTGAGGTTTCCCGTGTTGAGTCAAATTAAGCCGCAGGCTCCACTCCTGGTGGTGCCCTTCCGTCAATTACTTTAAGTTTCAGCTTTGCAACCATACTTTCCCCGGAACCCAAAAGCTTTGGTTTCCCGGAAGCTGCCCGCCGAGTCATCGGAGGAACGTCGGCGGATCGCTAGCTGGCATCGTTTATGGTTAGAACTAGGGCGGTATCTGATCGCCTTCGAACCTCTAACTTTCGTTCTTGATCAATGAAAGCGTTTTTGGCAAATGCTTTCGCTTCTGTCCGTCTTGCGACGATCCAAGAATTTCACCTCTAACGTCGCAATATCCGTTCCGTTCCTATTAATCATTACCTCGGGGTTCCGAAAACCAACAAAATAGAACCGAGGTCCTATTCCATTATTCCATGCACAAAGTATTCAGGCGAAGCTTTAGCCTGCTTTAAGCACTCTAATTTGTTCAAAGTAAACGTGCCGGCCCGCCTCGACACTCAGTGAAGAGCACCGCGGCGGGATTGAAAGTTGGGCCGCCCTCGCGAGCTAAGCCCACCGGCAGGACGTCCCGCGGACACGCCAGTTAAACACCGCGAGCGATGAACCGGCGGCGCGGGACACAGATTCGACTACGAGCTTTTTAACCGCAACTACTTTAATATACGCTATTGGAGCTGGAATTACCGCGGCTGCTGGCACCAGACTTGCCCTCCAATTGATCCTCGTTAAAGGGTTTAGAGTGTACTCATTCCGATTACGGGGCCTCGGATGAGTCCCGTATCGTTATTTTTCGTCACTACCTCCCCGTGCCGGGAGTGGGTAATTTGCGCGCCTGCTGCCTTCCTTGGATGTGGTAGCCGTTTCTTAGGCTCCCTCTCCGGAATCGAACCCTGATTCCCCGTTACCCGTTACGACCATGGTAGGCACGGAACCTACCATCGACAGTTGATAAGGCAGACATTTGCAAGATGCGTCGCCGCCGGTGCTAGACCGTGCGATCAGCAGAAAGTTATTCAGATTCACCAGAGTGAACGACGACGAGCTTGCGCCCGCCACCGATTGGTTTTGATCTAATAAAAGCGCTCCTTCCGTCTCCGGTCGGAGCTCTGTTTGCATGTATTAGCTCTAGAATTACCACAGTTATCCAAGTAAATGTGGGTACGATCTAAGGAACCATAACTGATTTAATGAGCCTTTCGCGGTTTCACCTTAATTAGGCTTGTACTGAGACATGCATGGCTTAATCTTTGAGACAAGCATATGACTACTGACAGGATCAACCAGGGAGCTGCTAAAGTCGACAGGCGCCGTTTTCGATCGCGTCGGCGAGAGACGACTCGCGTGTGGGTCCTCTTTACGCTAGCGCGCGCTTTTCAAAGCGGAGCGGCGCCGGGAGGATCTACTTACCCGATGTGCAATTTTCGCGCGAGCGACGGCGACGCCGCGCCGTGCGACTGCGGCTGTTCTTTCGGGGCGGCGCGCGTCCGGCCTTATTACATAAAAAGACGTGGTACGAGCGCGCCGCTCAAAAGATTGCTGCTAGGTAAATTGTGAGAGTTTATGGTGCCGAGTGAAACATGCTGGACGCTTGCACTCGGCGCTCTCGCTTATTACTTCGCTTATATTCTGCGTTCGAAAAATTTGCGTGCACTGTGGGTGTACAACACATAAAACAGAGAGTTTTTAAACTCTGCGAACTCGAATTTTACATCGACGCACTCTGACACCCTTCGCTAGTTTGAAAAGCGACTGCGGGCTGAAGTACGAGACTGTTTTCAGAGTATTCTCGCTCGGAACGAGGTGAGCCGTAGCTTGTGTTAAATTTTCGTTTGGTCGCTCTACGTCGATTTTTTAATAATAATTATTTTAATTTATAACATATATGAAAGTCTGCTAGACGCGCTTCACTTGAGGCGACATCTACATTAACCCCGCGTCTCATTATTGGAACTAATGCATCACGTGACTTAGCATTTCGCCGGTTCTGTCAACGCTCAGTCTGTCAGTGCATTGTGCGCTGGGGTAACACCAGTTATTGTTTAATCTGGAGCGTTGTTACTGGACTACGCCCAATGCATGTCACATTTATTATCACAACAATTACTTAATATTCTAATAGGAATAGATTGTAATTTAAATTCCAATTTAAAAAAAACAAAACAAAAGTTGACAGAAAACAACAGCCTTAGAGAGTATTCAATGGAATATCTCTCTTCATGACATTGTACATAGACATAACCACTGTAATACTTAAACACACCATGTATTTAATACCCACCGAAACTGGGTAGATTGTACGAATATTGGAGTAAATAATAAAAAAAAACAGCCTGCCCAATCAACTTTATTTGACTCCAGAACAGCAGCCGTAAAACGAGCAACAAATTTTGAAATACCAAACATTCAAGAAAAATTGAAGGAAATTAATGACAGAATTCCTTTTTCTTATTTGCTTAATGAACCAACACGCAGAAATAAAAGTATTGTCTGGTACGTACCAATAATTTCAAGTTTTGAGCACAATTGAAACACATTTGTGCTATTTGTTTTAGGCATTGACGCTCCTGTAGGATCAACTTTGTACCACCAGTTGGAAAAACCCGCCCAGAAGAAAAAAAGGAACACGGTTTACAGTTACCTTTATTGGATGCTGAAATAAATAACATATTCTTAAGCATTCCACCAGATCAGATAGATGAACCCTAAGAGAAAAAAGTAATAAGCGACAAGTTTTGCACTCAATTATAAGAGATATAAGCATGCTGCCACATGTAGAGCATGGCAGACAGTTTAAAAATGTGGCAAAGATGAAATACGCAACTTTGAAAGGGAGGCCATCCATATGGTCCACACATCGCAGCTTATCCCGATGGAATAATTTTTGATGAAGCCCTTGGTTATGTTGTCATTGAAATTAAATGTCCAAATGGCAGAAGGTACAGAAGCTTAAATGAAGTACCAATATTTTATTTAAAATCGGAGGTAACAGGCGAAATAAAGCTTAAAAGAACACATTACTACTATTACCAAGTACAGGGTCAAATGTTGCTATCCCGACAATTCCGTGCCGACAATTTAGCGCACGACAATTCGTCGCGGGCGAATCCGCGCGGGACAACTCCGCGCGTGCTACAATTCCTCGCTTTGCGACAATTCTTCGCGTGTGATAATTCCGCGCTTTTTATAGAAAAAAAAACATAAATGCTTTAAGATATTTTTCTTGCATTTAACTACGCTTAAGTTAAGTTCCGGCCATTAGAGAGAATGTGCCTATATTACTCTTAATTAGTATTACACATTGCACAATGAGAACCCTTAATAGGTTTGGAGAATTTGCTAATCGTTTTGTCTTGATATGCTGCTATTGCAGAAAGTAGAAAGTTCCTTGGCATAATGAGCACCCCTTAGAAGAATTTGTTAATCGATTTATCTTAACTTGAAACAATATGAAAGCTAACCTTTCCCAGTTAAATATTCACAATTCTTGCTCAGACTTCGAGACGATCAGACGTGTTTTGCATTTAGTCACCGAGTCCTTCTGAGCACTTGTGCGAGGTTGGTTCTCGAGCTACCTGCAATCCCAGGCGTAGCCTAGCTACATTCACGACAAAGAAAAAGCATATTTCTAGTAAACGCAGCGCTATTTTATTATGTTTCCTTGAATGTTTAATTTTTAATTAACTTTTCCTTATGCAGAAACAAACGTTGGAGGAATTCATAAACCAATTCGAGCCAGCCATGACGCCCGAGGAGTTGAAACTCATGAAGACCACCCTCCGAGCCAGACGCAAAGCGAAGGAAGCAGCCGTCCCCGCCGCCGTCACCGACGCCGCCGTCATCACCACCGCCGCCCCCGAGGGTACCCGACCTCTTCCGCCGGCGGACGTCGTCGCGACGCTGGCAGCCACCACCTCCGAACCCATGATCACCGACGATCACATCACACCGCCTCCGAAAACCACCCCAACGCCGGATTCGTAACCGTCACGCATAAAAGAAAACGCATCAAGACCAAAACCCAAGAGCCAAACCAAGCCTCGGTATCGCTGATGCCGAGTCCGAGTCCGAAGAGAAACAGGAGCCCGCCCAGAAGACGCCCCGCATCCCACCAATTGTCTTGCGCTGCAAGGACAATTGGGTGAAGATTTCCGCCGAGTTCAGACGCCTGAAGCTCAACACCCTGAAGGCGAAGAACATCACCGACGGCATCAGCGTCCAGCCCGCCACTGTAGAGGACTACAGAGGCATCCAGGACTTCCTTACAAAGGCCAAGATTCCCTTCCACACATACCAGCTGACGGAAGAAAAACCTCTGAAGAATGTGCTGCGCGGGATCCCGGAAGCCATCGCAGCGGACGACATCAAAGAAGACCTCGTCGCCAAGGGATATCCTGTAACCGCCGTGTTCAGGATGCGCCGTGGCACCGAAACGAAACCGATGCCACTCGTGATGGTGCAGCTTGCGAAGTCCGAGGATGCCAGGCGCATTTTCGACTGCAGAGCTGTACTGTCTCTTAAAATCACGAGTGTTAATCAGCTAAGTATTCGACTGTACAGATACTACACGTAATAAAAAACATTGTTTTTCTTTTCAAGAAAAAGTTGAAACAGATACGGAATACATTTACAAGTTAAACACAGCTTCTTTCTACCGATACTACACCAAATAAATTTAATTTTTTTTCAGGTAAAGTTTCGTAGAAAGTAACAGATTTTGGTTTGTGCTGTACCAGTTCATCTGCATATTTTAGCTATGGATGTTGGTCGTAAGAAGTATTGTTGCAAGTACCCGGGGTGCAACAACTGGTACTACTCGAACATCTCGGGGAGTTACGTAAATAAACATTTTTTTAATTTTCCCAAAAGTCCTCAATACCATCAGTTGTGGAAGAATGTTTGTAAAGTAGATAGTTCTAGGAATGCAAGTAGCTGGGTAATTTGTGAGGATCATTTTGATCGGAACGATTTTGTGAACGAGACAAAACAGCGTTTAAATTTAAATGCCATACCTGTGACGATAGTTGTTGAAATTTCTGATAGCTCAATTACCGAGCATTCTGACGAGGGAGGGAATTTAACAATTTTAGAAGATTCAATGCCAATTGTGGAACATACTAAAGCGGTTGGGAATTTATCGATTTTAGAAAATTCTGGTTCTTCTCATTGTTCTTGTTTTGATCAACCTTCAACTTCTACCAGCACTTGCTCATGTTTTGATAGGGCTGATTTGTCTCGTTCCCAAAACAATAAAGTAACTAGCAACTTACTAGACCACAAATAATGTACGAGAAGTGATAATGAAATCCTTGGCGGCACTCGTAATTATTCATTTTTGGAAGAAGTAGTAGTGGAATTTTACACAAAATAGGACTCTCAAAGAAAGATTTGACTCCCAGAAAAGCCATAATGTATAGAGTACATAGGAATATACAATCAAAACTTTGTAAACTGCGCAGTTTGTTACAGAATGAAAGAGAAAATATAAATACTCTGGAAAAACTATAGAAGGCAGGTAAATTTCAATTCATTAATCATAATCTAAATTTTGTTACAAAAAAGTTTATAAACTCTCAGTTACGAAATGCTAACAAAAAAACTAGTGCGCGTAGGTGGTCAGAGCGTTTGGTTTATCTGTTTATAAGAGAAGCCCACGCCCATATAAGTATTTACAAGCATATTTTCAATTACCTTCTACTAGGACTTTGAAGTATATGTTGTCTAAAATTCCAGTTGATACTGGAATGAACCAGGCAGTTTTAGAATGTTTAAAAAGTCAAAATGAAATGTGCAGAGCAGTACTGTGCATTATTTTTTGATGAAATCTCTGAGACAAGGATTTCATTATGAACATCACAAGCAAATGATTCGTGGTTTTGAAGATTTAGGCTCTTTAGGTAGGACAAACAAGGCAGCAAACCATACGTTTGTTTTTATGGTCAAAGGTTTACGAAAACAATGGAAACAGGTAGATGCTTATTACTTTACTGTGAATACTAATGCAACGACCAACCTAAAAGTCCTTATCAACTTCGGGGGATCGGTTTAAACGTTGTAGCAACAGTATGCGATCAAGGTTCAACAAATCAATCGGCTTTGTCTCAGTTATGTGCTGAGAGACACCCCAAACAAAGTCCATATTATTTCTTTGTTCATGACCATGCTACTATTTATTATGTACCACATCTCTTAACACGTTGAGTGCGCGTGGCGGTAATAACCGTCATGGGCGTTCTTTGGCGGGCGCGCATGACTGTAACAACCGTCCTGTGCAGTGACTGTTTCTATAGCTTAGTGTGATCTCAGGGTTGCTGGTAGGTGGTTGTGATTGCGTGAGCGTGTTTAATAGTGTTCAGTACGATAGAAAAAAATATTCGTGGAGTTAGTGATGGCGGATAGCGAAGCAGGGCCCTCCAACCCTAAAAGGGCAAGAGCAGCTAATAGGCGAGTTCCGTTATCAGAAAAAGAGTTAGAAAGGATGTTATATGAGTCAGATGAGGAGTATTTTGATGATCAATTCGATGATAACGTACATTCAGGTTCAGATTATTATTTAGAAAACAGTTCAGGTGAAGGTTTAGACGAAGATGATGAACCTCCTGAAATGGATCAGCATAAACATTCCAAAGCAGAATGTAAACAAAAGAAACAACAGTTACCAAGTGTTGCAGAAACAACTGGACAACATGCGGCACCTACACCCGGACAACACGTGGCGCCCCGACCCCGACCGCCCCAATGGTCAGAAGATGCATCCACTATGAAAACATTCAATTTCACACAACAAATGGAATTTCTTGCTGTACCTGAAGGTGGTGGATGTGGCACCAAGCCCCAGATGACTCAAAGTCATTGGAGCTTGGCACCAGGCCTGGATGAAGCGATTATAGAACTCGAGCTTAAGTCTAACTTAAGTTTGAGGGCCACAAGCCTCTCTCCAGGCAAGACTGATGTGGGCGGCTATGCCGTCACCTTCCCGAGGTGTCCACTGTTCTCACAGAACACATCAGATCTACAGGAGCCATACCTCGATAAAAAACCCATCCCTAATTGGGATGGTTGGCAGTGGACAACTGCGCCTTGTCCAGTGTGTTTTGTGGTAGTGCTTCGCGCTTAAAATACAAAGCACTCCCCAGCTGCGAGAGTGGGCTAAGCATGCTGGTTGATAGCCTACCTGGCTGCCACCGGAACCCTGGAAACTGGTGGAATAGCTTCTGTTCTCGGACCTGAAGCGTGCCTGTTGCCCAAAAGGTGCAGGATTGTAGGACTAGCCACCCGAAGCTTGGAAAGAGAGCAGGAGTCTCCGCTGGTGACCAGGGGGAAGAATAAACAGTCAGCTCCATACCCGCGCGGACCCGGCTATGGAGGATTCTCAGGCCGTTCTGCACGAACGTGCATTTAAATTGGAAAAAAGTATTTTTGGCTATAAAGATTTAGGGATTCCTAAGAGATAACAAACGGCTACCAAAATTAAAATTAAAACTCTAAAATGGCAAACCAGGGCAAAGAAGCCGAAGACATTGTAACGGCAGAATCTCTGGTCACCGATATACTGGAGAAAACCAAGCAAATAGAATATGCGGTTAAAGGCTTCACAAGAGAAAGCCACGAAAATAAAAATAGAGTGACAAACATTACTAGCGACATCACAGGCAGCATAGTCAAGCTATTAATAGAAGTGGGCAAACTGCAGAAGCAAGCAGAGATGAACGATAAAATCACTCCAGAACTAGACAAAATAATCAACAAAATTGATCAAACCCAAAATAGACCTACATATGCTAGCACCACAGCAAACCCAGAAAAGATAAACATACCAGGCAACAAAAAAGTTACAACAAACAAAACGGTAAAGATACTAGTAGAACCAACGGACGAGGGAAACGTTAAATACCCCACGAGTGAAGAAACAAAGAAAGAAGTATTGAAGATTTTAGATCCAAGAAAAAACGCATACAAAATCGACAAAATTATAAAGAGCAAGAAAAGCGGAGTAATTGTCGAATCACCCGCTGAAAATATCAAAAACCTCATTACAAGCGACAAGCTAAAAGACCTAGGGCTAACAGCCCAAATTCAGTAAAAACTAAACCCCAAAAGTGCAATTTATGGAATCCCGGTGGAAACAAAAGAAACCGAAATACAAGAAGCAATTTTTCACCAGAACATCCTGGGAGAAATCGCGGATGCAAAAATAAGCGAAATTAAGCCCAAATTTAGATTTGGAAAAAGAAATGTAGCAACAGTACACTGGGTAATAGAGGTACCTTCAAACATTAGAAAACACCTGGTAGGGAAAGAAAAGATATACCTAAACAGTGAAAGACACAACGTAAAAGACTACGTAAATGTGGCAAGATGTTATAACTGCCAAGGCTACAACCACATAGCCAAGTATTGCAAAAGTGAAAAAGTATGCGGCAAATGCGCCGAAAAGCACGACACCAGAGAATGTAAGATAAAGGAAAAAGAAGAAGAAAGGTGCGCAAACTGCGTAAACGCTAAAATAAAAGAAGAGGAGGCAAACCACGAAGCAACTTACGAGAAATGTCCTATATACAAAAAGAAGATGCAAAACCTTATCGATAACACAAACTATGCCTAACAAGTTTAACTCCATCAAGATAGCACAAATAAATTTTCAAAATAGCAGAATCGCCACCCTGGAACTACAAAAAACAATCGAAACCCACAAAATTGACGTCGCATTAATACAAGAACCATATACGTATTACAACAACAAAATTAGAAAGCAATGCATCAGTGGCCTAGGATCACGAAACAAGTACATAGCAGCACAAAACAACGGAAGAATGTACGCAGCAATCGTAATTGCCAACCCAGAATTAGATACGCTTGCACACAGAAACGAGACAACAAACCATATTGCGTCAATAACCATCGCCATGGAAAACAGAGATGAAAATAGTATCAGTGTACTGCCCACCGAGCAGACCAATTGAACAATACCTGGAAGAACTCAAAAACATCACAGAAAACAGGCCGCAGCAGATAATCATAGGAGGAGACCTAAACGCGAGAGCACAGCTATGGCATGACAACCAAACAAATGAAAGAGGAAACCTAGTTCTGGAATACCTACAAGAAGTTAACCAATTCGTAGCAAACACGGCGCACAATCCACCAACCTTCCAAACCCAAAACGGATCCAGCAACATAGATTTAACTATAATAAGCCAGAATCTAGTAAACAAAATTATAAATTGGACAGTAATAGAGGACGAAATCGAAAGCGATCACAATCTGATCACCTTCGAAATAAGCAATAAATTTTCCAGACCAGAAACGGATAATATACCCTTCAATCTCACAAATATAGACTACGAGCAACTAAACAACAAAATGTCAGAAGGAATCACGGACCTGGAAAGGCTGTTATGGACCCCAACAACACACCATATCGACGCCAGAGTAAACGCACTCACAGAAATCTATCAAATAACATGCAACGAAGTGCTGCACAGAAGAAAGGTATATAAAAGCAAACCTACCTGGTGGACGGACAGAGTGGACAAAGCAAGAAAGAAAATGATTAAAACAAGGAAAAAGATGCAAAGAACGCAAGACCCAAGAGACAGAGAAACACATGCCAATAACTTCAGGAGGCTAAGAGATAAATACAAACAAGAAGTTGCTAGAGCAAAGAACAAGAGTTGGAAGGACTATGTTGAAAATGACCTCAGCACGAACCCCTGGGGTGCAACATACAAATTAGCTGCCAATAAGATAAAATTAACCGACACAAGATGTACTATAAAGAAACCAGACGGAGGGTACACAACAAATATAGAAGAAACCCTAAGTCAAACATTAAGCAACCTTATACCAGAGGACAATCTAGAAGAAGACCTGCCACTACACCGGCAAATCAGAATCGAAGCCGAAAACGCAAGAGGAAATATGGAACTAGATACAGAAATCTCGGAAGCAGAGGTTCTAGAAGCAGTCAGGCAAACCAAAGACAAGAAAGCTCCTGGTCACGACAACATAAATGGAATAATAATCAAAGGAACTATTGGAGTAACCCTAAATTATCTTACGAGAATATTCAATGACTGCCCGACACTAGGGCACATCCCAGCAAATTGGCAAATCGGAAGAATGATAACCATACTGAAAGCTCCAGACAAGGATCCAGCAGACCCAAAGTCAATAAGGCCGATTACTCTACTACCGGAATTAGAGAAAATTTTCGAACGAGTCATAAAGCAGAAGATCATAGACCATACAACAGAAGAGCACCTACATCACCAAGCGCAATATGGTTTTAGAAAAGGGAGAGGGACGGAAGAGGCTATTAAGAAGCTGATGGAGTGCAACGAGAACATCCGGGAAAAGTATGCAATCAATCTTTTCCTGGATTCCTTTATCACCCCCAGCAAGTCGTTTCTTCAACCGAGTTCCAGGGCCACAAAAACGGTAACCAGGTAAATGTAGCTCAACCGGTAATTTGTTAATCAAGGTGTTGATCAATCCCGCACCTTTTCGTGAAGTTGTTTTTCGACGACTGAACTTCTTAACGGATCTGCGTGTCATTATAAACTAGCAGTGACAGCTGCCGCCAGAAGACTGATAACTGTTTCGTAAATACGATCTAATATATATTAGCGACTTCAGTTAAGTCATGGATGAGGTGCGAGTTACATCTCAAGAACAAAGTTTACCAATAAAAAATCATGACGTGAAGGTGGACACAAACCAGTATCGAAAGCACGGTGTCTTACTCGGGAGGTGCAAACGCGGTCTCATAGTAGGAGGATCCGGAAGCGGGAAAACAAATGTAATTATTAGTTTACTAGAAGAAGCCAACGGATTACGATTTGAAAACGTTTATTTATATTCCAAGTCCTTATATCAACCAAAATATCAGTATCTTAGAAAACTTTTAAAACCTATAAGCGGATTAGGATATTATGAATATGGGGAACATGCAGACATTATATCACCCAACGAAGCAAAACCGAACTCTGTTATTATTTTCGACGACGTTGTTTGCGATAATCAAACCGTAATTAGAGACCATTATTGTTTCGGACGCCATAAAAATAACGATTGCTTCTATCTATCTCAAACGTACTCTTCCATCCCTAAACAGCTTATAAGAGATAATGCAAATCTAATAGTTGTTTTTAAACAAGACGTTACTAATCTAAAACATATACATGACGATCATGTTAACGTAGACATGACATTTGAACGATTTAAAAAGCTCTGTTCCCTTTGTTGGGAGAAGCCATACGAAGTCGTGGTAATAGATAAAGACAGTGAAGTAAATTCCGGACGTTATAGAAAGGGTTTTGATTGCTTTATTAGTATATAAATACGTACGCTACTGTAGGGTCGGCTTAGTCACCATGGACAAGCGTTTAGTGCAGGAGTTGATTAAATCTAGAAAAGCAGTACGAAGAAAACTTGAAAGCATTAAAGCCGATTCTGCACAGTCAGAATTGCAGCTAAGTAAAAACTTAAAGCCTATTGCACAACCCCTCCAAGAGCTGATCTCTAAGCTGAAAGCCGAAAGCTTACAACTTAAAGTGGAACCCCCGGAAGTGAAGCAATCTCCGAATGTATCTACCGTCAAATTACAAACGTTAACAGACACTCCCTCATCATCCAGAAAGTTATCAGCCGTCAGACGCGAGCTATTTGCTAAACCTGAAAGTCCGGTAGCGCACAGTTCAATTCAGAATATTTTGGAAGAAGAACCTAGTTTTTTGGAAACAGAAGTAATTGCAGAATCCGCCCCGATCCCCACATTAGAAGAATTAAGGGAAGAACTGGCCAATTCAGGATACACTCCAGAGTTTGAAGAATATCTAAATCAGTATACAGGATTAGCTAGAACCTATGTTAATGAACTATTTACGGGAACTTCAACAAGCTTTGATCATACTTACGGCGTACGTTTTGATCCTACTTTGGACAAATTCACTATAGGCGATTCAGAGCTAGACTTTAATAAAGATAATATAGTTATAAAGCTTCCTAGCGGTGAACATTTTCAATATCAGGGTACACCCGGCTTATACGAGCTTTTATTCAAGGAAGTGCCAACTGGAGTAAAAGAACGGGATAACAAAAATTACAAAGATATTTTAGAACGCACTAATGCTGCACATAGACATTATGATCCCGAAACACAAATACAAGGAACAGCAGGGCGCAAATATAAAAATGTCGTGCAACCACTCATACGTCCAGCGAAACCTAGTGTTAGACCAAGAACTACTAGGGCCCAGCAAAAGAAAGGTCTTGGCATGCAAATGTTGCAATTAAATAATAAAAAGCAAGAATATATTCCTTGGACAGATCCAAATAAATTAGTGGATCGGTTAAGAATTTTAATGAGTTCAAAAACTGCAGGGCATAGTGGACACACAAATGATATTATTTACATCATTGACGAATTGAGACAGGCCAAAATCATTAACACTTTAAGCGCCACAATAAAGACAACGAAAACTTTTTACTGGGCCACGCATCATGTCTTGATAATAACCAATAATTTCGCCCTAAAAACCCCACCTAAGTATGTTTTTTTATTTGTATTACTCCTGAAAGTGGAATTTGATGCGTCGGTCGTTGGCGGCCGCTGGCCCAGTGAGTAAACACAGCAGCAGGAGGCCGCGTCGGACGCAATGAAGCAAGAAATAAAGCAAAGAAAGTTACAACATTTTGTACCGGATGTCCAGGAGAGCCTTTTATTTGCATGCAGCATTTGTTTGAGGAGCATATTTGCAGCCCGAAAAAGAAAAACTAAATTCAGAAGAAAGAACTATGAAATAAAATAAATATTATTTGTGTTAGTGTTTATTACATGGTTTATGTAGAAATAATCTCAGTTAGCTTGTATCCTCCAAATTTATTTTCATGTACCTTATTTCGCTTATAATAATTTTCAAATAAAAGGTTTCGTTCAGAATGTCTTGAATATCTCGATACCAAAAAATATTTCCGGGGCCAATGCGGCCGTATACGTCCGACAGTCACGTGGCCACCGAGCATAAGAACACTTTGTCATGTTACCAGGCCACCCGCAAAACAAGGATGCTGTATTTCTAGGCTGCAGATTTATATTTCCTATTATGTATCAGTCTACCGTCGGACGCCAGCGACCGACGTGGCCTGATAATAGTATGCGGTGTCGGACACTTACGTCCGATGTGGCGCTGAAAGTGTTAAATAAAAGAAGATACATTTCAACATACCTCTCAGAATGTGTTAAATTGTATTAAAGCGAACATCAACATGACGCTCGACAAATTTGGTAAACACCTTCATAGTCACCATACAGATCAATACAAATTATGTTTGGTAGAAGATGTATCAAGTCTTCATTACTATACCATGTTTTATATTGTGGCTATAAGTTCAGATAAGGATGGGTATTATCGAATTATTAACAGTGACAATTTGCAGTATAAGTTTCCACTGCCATCAGCAACTATTGTAACGTATAAGTTAACTCCACCAAATACTACAATGTATATAAACAATAATGTTATTGATAAATCATCATTGATCGGTTTGAAATTGAATGCAGGTGATGAAATTAGTATTCATACCACCACCAAAAATTCAAAGGTGATCTTGGCATTTGAAGCTCTTGTAAAAATTAATTTAATTAATAGACAATGAGTAAAAGTGTGAAAGAAGACATAGTGAGCGAATTACATAAACCGGCGAGAAGAACTTATAAGCGACGACGCGTAGTGATGAAAGGTTTAAACGACTTGTTTCAAGCTGATCTGGTGGAAATGATACCGTACGCCAAATTTAATAAAGGGTTTAGATACATATTAGTAGTAATCAATGCATTCTCCAAATATGTATGGACATATCCGGTAAAGCGAAAAACGGGTGCGGATGTGGCCAATGTAATGAGAAAACTTTTACTTTCACTTAAACAAACTCCGAAAAATTTACAAACAGATATGGGAAAAGAATTTTATAATAAAAAATTCGCAGAGTTAATGACCAAATTTGAAATCAACCACTACAGTACCTACTCCAATATGAAAAGCAGTATAGTGGAAAGAGTTAACCGCACTCTCAAAAATATTATGTGGAAGGAATTTAGTATCCAAGGTACATACAAATGGTTGGATTTATTAACAAAAACCGTTAAACGTTACAACACAACGAAGCATCGAATCACAGGATTCAAACCGGCGGATGTTAATAGCAAAAATGCAACTGACATTCTAAATACTGCATACAATTACGTAAAAGCGATTGATCCGAAAAAACAAAAATTTAAAATTAACGATTATGTGAGAATAAGTAAACATCGAGAAGCATTCGATAAAGCTTACACACCAAACTGGAGCACGGAAATTTTCACAATTGCTAAAGTTAAACTCACTAATCCGACACAATACATTTTAGAGGATAGCACAAACCAAGAAATAAAAGGAGGATTTTATGAACAGGAACTTCAAAAAGTGAAACACCCAAATATTTATCTTGTTGAGAAGGTGCTAAAGAAAAAAGGTCAAAACGTATTTGTAAAGTGGTTAGGTTTTGACAAATCGCATAATTCATGGATATCAAATAAAAATGTTGCTTAAAGTACTTGGAAGTATGATACCTCGAATTTACTGGACATTTAGATAAAAATCTTGACGTCGTTTGCTATGTGATAAACTTACTTATTGAATTTTAATCACATGTATTTTTAGAAAAAATAAATAACATTTATCAACTTGTTTATTTATAAACCATTTTACCGATCACAAGTATTATTTACATTGAACAATTTACAAAACAAAATAAGCGCAATACAAAACTTGTTTATTTATATAAGTATGTCACAGAACACTAAATATTTACACACAAAAATAGGTATAAGGAATAAAAATAAAATATAGTGAAATACAAGTCACTTACATAACTAGAATATAAAACCTGTAGAATAATTTTTATACAAATATAAAAAAAGATTCAGAAATCATTGCATTTCATTTCGAACAACATCGCCCAACATAGCTACTAAGTCGTTTAGAGGATTGGGAGTGGTGTCGTATAACCAAATTTGTTCATGACCCCAGGCCAAAGTGTTTGAGGTCCCCGGAATTACAAACCGTTTATCATCCTTTGATGATAGAGCCACTTTGTTTTTTAATTCCGTATACATATTATGACGAGAAGATTTAAAAATATTCATTTTACAAAAAATTAGCCGATTTTTATTTTCAACAATGTTTTTGTAATCTTCCTCTTTCAAATTATTCTCGATTGCATGTTTTTTTACTCCTTTAGCCTTTTTGACAATTTCCTTGCCCACTACATCTACACAATACGATTTAGCTCCAGTACCGTAAAAACTTCGAACAGGTTTTCCAGCATACTCGTCTTTCATTTTACCAAGAACTGATTTGGTAATAGGAATGTTATATATTGCTATGATATTTGGAGGTGTTTGATTTGACTGGGGTATTGTGGTTGCTGGAAAGCAATTTTTGGATTGTTTGTTGCAGTTCAATTTACTTTTGGAGATTTATGAAGACTTGTAAGATTTTAATGTTCTGACTTATAAGCTCAGGGTCGCGTATTTTTGCTAGAATTCCTGTTATTTATTCTAATAATTGTTATTTTTCGTATGGTACTGAAAGAAAAGAAAAACACAACAGATTGATACGAAGACTATTTATGTTATTTGTAATTATAATTTAAATTAGAATTGTTCAAAAGGTTTAATTTGTAAGAAGTTTTAGAGTTACTTGATTTGTGCGGTGACAAATGTCAGTTTTGGATGTCAGTGTCAAAGTCAAAAAAATATAAAAGGATAATCTTGGGCATGATGTTTATGTGTTTGTTTTTATAAAAATAAAGATCAAAGAACGAAGACAAAAAGGAGATAAAAAAAGAAGAGAATTTGTTTAATTAGTTACGGCTCGTCTGTGTAAATAAAAACACAGAATTGAAATCCTCTGAAAGAAGAAAAGAGGAAAAACGAGTCTAAAAGCTAGATAACAGTAATTACGTGTATAAAAAGGAAAATACAAGAAGTAATAACGAATTAAAGAAAAATCCAGAAGAATTATAAATAAAAGGTGATCGAGGAAATTTGTACGTTTGTGATGGAATTAAAACCAAATTGGTAATAATATAAAACAGTTAAAGAAGAAGATTCAGATTAAGAGAGAGTATTTGTTGTTGCTCGAGAGGCCAGCAGAGCGTTTTGCTAGAGCGAGGAATAAGAAGACGCTAAGATAAGTGTTTATTTGTTAAAAAAAGACGATAGTAATTAGTAAAATTTATTGATATTTCGGAAACCACATTTAGAAATTGAGTTATTTAATAAAATTATTATTTTGTAAAGTTGATATCTTTGTGTGTTTATTTCTATTTAAAATTTAATTTAAACAATTTATTTTGCAAGCAAAATAACGACCCTGAGAAAGTTAAAAGAGTCTCATAGCAAGTTTAAATTTAATTGCGTGAATTGCAAACAGTTTAAGGATTGTTTTCTAGTAGTAACAAGGTCAAGCATATCATTGCAATATATATATATATATATATATATATATATATATATATATATATTATCAGCTGTATAATTAGCCGTATCATATTTGTCAATATAACGACAAATGTCTTCATAAAAATTTTCAGTATAAATTTTAAGTATCAAAGAATCGCTATCAGTGTAGAGCAAAGACACGGAGTTGCCGTAAACCAGTTTTAGAAAATCATAAAAAAATTCATAAATAAGTTTTTGAAATTTCCAGAACAGTAAATCCAACATAAATGGGTTTATCATAAACAACCGATACTTTTTTCAATTCGATGGCTGCCAAATTTTCAGAGAAAGCAACGTGATTTTTATAAGCCGGTTTGGCAACGTAAGCCTCTACCCCAAGCCGTTTTCCAACATTTTCCCAGTGACTCAGTAATTTAACATTACATCTGTTATCAACATTTTCCATTGTTTTTCCAAACATAGCATTATTATTAAGTTTAAAAAGATTCTTTTCAAAACTGTTTCGAGCTCGATTTCGCAATTCCGTGTTAAAATCAATATACGGCTTTAACCAGGGAGACTGACGAAATTTCAATATTCGATAAATCTTTGTCAAAAGTAAACCGTGGGTCATGCACTGCTTTAAATTTCTATAGTGGATAATATATTTGGATTTATTATTTAAATTTGGAATTAATTTCGGGAGAGTAGCTTTTGGAACAGGGGGAACTATATTTTCCGGACAAAACGGTAAATCATTATGGAGGTCATGCAAATGTGGCGGGTAAGTCAAATCTACTTCCAAAACGAAACCAAAATTGGAATCATCGGCCATTTCGTTGACGTTAAAATTTGTTATTTCACTTTCGGGCAGCCAAGTAAAATTTGAATGAGGAAGGTATTGAATCATACCGTAACCGTATAAATTGGTAGCGTCTAGGTATGCAATAAACGATTTGGCTTTACTGGAGTCATAGTCAGGTAGAAACTGATTGTTGGCTATTGCTTTTCTATCAACGCACACACTAACCCCACCGCGAATTCCCTTTTTAAAAAAGTGGTACATGTTAATGTCGGTCAAGAGTTCTAATTCTACCTTCGTAAATTTTAGCATAGCATCCCAAGTATATCCAGCGCTGGTTAAATAGTGGGCGGGGTCTAATTTATAATTTTTAAGTGACGATTTTCGAAAATTCTCAAATACATCAGCTAAAATTAAAACGTCGGATTTCAAATAAAGGTCTGAATAGTCTCCGAGCGTACGGCATTCAAACACGTCCCATACTCGTTGCGCACGCACATAATCATCCTCACTGAGCTCTTCTTCACGTAATTTATCAAAAAATTGTGCACGTGACGGGAGTCTTTCTTCTTCTAATTTTGAAAAGGAATCTACGTAAGAGTACGGAAAAACACCCTTTTGCCTCATCAAATCAAATTTTATGTCCTGTACAAAATATTTTTTTATTTCTACGCATTCAGATGATGGAAGATTTTCGCCTAACTCCGCCAAAGAAGAGCTCATAAATCTAAACGTATCAACAAACCGTAAACGAATAAACACTTTGTGAAGCCTATCACTTTGAGGGTCTGGAATTTCGTCAACTAACAAATGTTTACTAAAAGAAATGTACTTTTCTTTATTCTGAGCAATAACATCAAGCTCTTCGTTATTCAAAGCTAACTGTTTTACAAAAAGATGAGAATCATAATTTAAATTATGGAAAAAAATAGGTATAAAATTTGGAATTTTGTAATTTAAATTGCATTGATAATGAGCAGCACCTCGATAAACGCCTGTTAGGTGACAATGATCCCAAACTTTAACATCCATATCATCTACAATAAACGGCTTCTCACATATAAAACAAAGAGCTGCATTTTCAAAATCTAAAAGTTGATCGGGATCGAGATCCAACATTGGTTTAACAATTTTTAAATGATTGCTGTATAAGTTGTGCACATCCCGTTCGATCATTTCTATAAAAATCCTAGAAGCATTAGGACCTCGATAACTTTCAAATTTGGAAAGAGAATCATCATGCAGACATTTTATATAATATGCAAACGAGTAGGGTTCGTGTTCGCACGTTCGTACGGTATAAGGAGTATTTGGGGCAGGTTCGGTAGTTTCAATAGGTTTTAAGAGAGTTTCAAAATCAGAATATATTACAAAAGGAACTGATAATTGTTTCTGATAATTTTGAAACTTGAGTATATTCCCCGGCATTTCCTTACCCAACCTATCCAACTTAGGCGTTATTTCGGGCAATTTAACTACAACACGCTCACAATCGTAACGACTATGATTATACAATTTTTCTTGAGAAGTAAAATAATTGAGACACCCGTCACAAAAAAATTTAGCACCATTTCTAGAATTGATTTGTTTGGAAAGCAGCCTCGAAAAGTTTTTGATCCAACAATAATGATTGTTGCCCTGCTCATCACTGAGTAGCAATAGATTTCTATGAACCTGTTTTTTGTTTTTCGTATAATGCACAGGGCCGACAATTTCGTAACAAGCCTTATTATTAGAAAAAACTAATTCTACACCATATACATTAATTGAAATAGGATTTTGGGACTCAAATTTATGAATGTCTTTTAACTTTACCGGAAATGTTATTCCTCGGAAGTCGAACAGCTCGTTGAAATTCGGATAGGAAGACGTGCGGTGGCTGGAGCCGGTAGGCACGGAGATAGCGGAGGTCAAAGCCCAAGCGAAGCAAAATTGGTCATCGTTTTGGACATTTATTATTGCCTTCTTCCGATGAATCTCCGGCGGCAACGGGATGTACGACGAGGCCCGCAGAGGGTTGTATTTGTTGATGCCCACCTCCAAAAACAGCCACCTGACGAGGACCAATCCTGTAGTAAATGGAAACACATATTAGTTTAGACAAAGTAACATTTTTATTATCCTTATCAGATTCACGTTCTTGAAATTCGCTGGCTTTTTGATCCAGAATGGATGTAAAATCATCATACATGTCCTCTAAATCGGTGCCAACGGTAACAATTACATTTTTGGAATTGAAAGACTTGACATCATGAATATCCTGCGACTCCAGAAAGTAATAGCCAAACAATTCGAAATTTAACTTCACCGAATTAAATTTTGATAAGTCGCGGGTAATGAGAACCAAAACTTTATTTTTTAATTCAGTCATAAATTCGCGTAAAACAATATGATGACTTTTACAGCTCACTCTGTAGGTAGCAAGGCGACATTTAAAAGCCGTTTGCAGCAACTGGACATCTACATCCTCTTCGGAGGCGACCTGGATGTTGTTTTTGTGACGGTTGCTGCGTAGGTGTCCTTGATACATCCGAGAAGGTATAGATTCACGGCAAGCATGGCAAAACACATCGTTGCTGCTCGACACTGAAATACATGTAACGTAAACGCACTATTACAATAAAAGAGCATTTAAATTACTTACCAAGCGATGTCGGTGGATTTATCCGCGCTCTCTTCACACCACTAGGTCCTGGTGCACCTCCGTCACCTGGACAGCTGTCTCGTTGGTGGCGGCGGAGAGCATCCAGCCTGGTGAAAACTCGAGCACATTTAGAGCAAGTAAACATCATGAAAGCTAGAATGGTTTTGGTGTTAAACGCCCCGAACCACGCGAGAAGGTACCATTTACTCGGGGCAGGACCGAAAGGAATTAGGAGAGGGGATGGAGAGGTGGGAGATTGCCGAAAATCTATACTTTAATATTTAATCAGCTTCCATTAGTTGCAAAGCCTGTATCAATTCGGCCCCTGCCTCCTTGACCTGCCGCATGAGGCGCGCCTTCTCCTGGCCTGCGCGCTCCAGCTGCTGGTGCACGCGCTCCATCTCCTGACGCAGGAGCCCCATCTGGGTATCAACTTGAGCAACCTGCGTAAGCAGGTCCTTTCGTCTGTGAAAGACCTCTTCAATCCGCTGCTCCACATCAACGGGTGGAGGAACCGTCAGATCTTCGGCGACGGCTTCCACTAGATGGGGAGGCACTGGAATGTGGTCCAGGTAGAGAAGGAGCTCTTCTTCGCCGAGATTTGGTAACGGAGGTGCTGCTGGTGGCTGGGGCTCAGGAACATGTAGAGCGTATTCCTGCTGGACGGTACCCCAACCAGCGACATCCATGGTGGGCTGGAGGTTGCCTTCAGCCAGCACCTGTAACCATTTGAAGTGTTTGATTTATAAATTGATACTTTGTAAGCTTTCATTTTATATTTTACATTGTGCATGAGACCATACGCTAAAGAAATAATAATAATAATACCTGCGATGCGGTGGGCAGCTGCGTCAGCGGAGACGTTACCGGGCTCACATCCTTCTGGCGGTGTATTTCATACACCGCCGTCACGGCCATGTTTCGCACCAATTAATACTATATTAAGCAACAAATTTACTATTTAAATAATAATTAAACCGCTTACCTGTTCGTTGAGATCTTTCCTGTTGGTTTTGACCAACTTGACGTTGCTCAAAACCTTCACGTTTTCCGTCGACGTCGACGGCACCGCAAATGGTCGAATGGATGTCTGCGTCTCCTTCTTCAAGGACGTCTTCGACCGCTTGGACGACGTCGACGTCGATGGTTGTTTCCGCTTGGGCGTCTTTTTAAGGCACTTGTCACATAATGAACGGAGGTCCTTGTCCCAATTTATCTGGGAGGCAAGGACCATCATTCCGCAATCAAGGCACGCTAGCATATCTGTAGAAGGCATCACAAACACAAAGCACTACACAGACACAGAAACACAAAAGAATGATGCTTTGAAGACGCTCCGTGATATATATATATGCTACTGGGGGGGGGGGGGGGATAACCGTGGTAACACGGAGTACATACCATTCCCACGGCGAAGAGACCTTGGCCTTTGAGCAAGGGTAATACCCTTGATGCTTTGAAGAAGCTCCGTGATATATATGCTACTGGGGGGGATAACCGTGGTAATACGGAGTACATACCATTCCCACGGCGAAGAGACCTTGGCCTTTGAGCAAGGGTAACACCCTTGCCGTAAAGATTAAATAAAAATCACAAGAGCAGTTTATGCTAATTTATGCTAATTTATGCAAATTTATGTAAATTTATGCTAATTTATGCAAATTTATGCTAATTTATGCAAAAAAAAATTCCGACGTCTCGGTCGCGCTTAAGCGCGACCGAGTCGTCGGTACGTCACGGACACGGGCACGTCAGAAATTTTTTTTTGCATAAATTAGCATAAATTATCACAAATTTGCATAAATTTGCAAATTCATCAAAATTTTTACCTTGTGGCAACACTGCGTAGAGGTAGAGGGAAATCGCCAAACTATGAGGTTGGAATTCGTAACGCGAATTTAACCGCCTTTAACGCTTTAGCTGTGGCTTTAGTAATTAGCTTAAGGTAAATTTTAACTACTTTAAGGTATGTTGAAACTTATGAACTTCTAATATTTTGTAGGAAGTATAAACATCTTGTTTATTTTTCAGCATTTCACAGAGTTTTAAAAAGTCAGTTTTTGTTCAAGTAGCATCCTGCAACTTTTAATCCTCAAAATGCAGAGGAATCCATCCAGTGATGAAATTCATAATCTATCTAAAGAAGAGCTCATAAATCGATAACTATCTAAAAACCTAATTTTCATAAACATTCTTTCTGGACACCCCTTTGAGCTGGTTATAGTATCAACATGCACATGTTTAGAAAAAGAAAAATATTTTTCCTTGTTTTCAGCTATAACATCAATTTTGTTATCATCATCTTCAGAACTTAGCGCTCTTATAAAAAGATGTGCATAATAATTTGACAAATTGTGAAAAAACACGGGTATAAATTTAGGTAGTTTAAAATTTAGATTGCAGGTATTATGGGCCGCCCCCCTATACAACCCCATCCCCAAATGATCATGATCCTGTACCCGGTCCTCACCCTCAAGAAAAGGTTTTTCGCAAATGTGACAGTTTGGAGAGTTTTGATGGGTCAATTTTTGCTCATCGGTAAGTGATTGCATAGGTATAACATGTTTCAAATGGCCATTGTATATTCTCTTTACATCAGTTTCCAGCCGTTCATAAAAAATTTTGACACAATCCTGACCTCGATACGTTTCGAATTTTGATAAGAGTCTCATCATATGAACATTTAATGTAATACGCGAAACTATACGGGACATGTTCATGGGTTCGGTGAGTAAATGAATTATCGTTGGTGGGTTGACAACCTTGGATGGGTTTAAGTAGACATTCGAAATCGGCATAAATTACAAAGGGGACTGTTAATTTTTTCTCGAAATTTTCAAATTTTAACATATTTTCCGGAACCGCGTTTCCAAATTTATCTATTTTTAAGTTTGTTGTTGGTAAATTGACACGAATATGGTCACAATCATATTTTTGATGCTCACACAATTTCGATTCATTAGAAAAATATATTAAACAGCCATCACATAAAAATTTTGTATGTCCATGTTTTGATATCTGACTACTGACCAGTCTACTTAGGTTTTTAATTAAACAATAATGAGATTTGCTGTTTTCATCATCAATTACTAATAGGTTAACATGTTTAGACTTACGAGCCCCAGTAAAATATAGAGGACCTACCACTTCTGCAGTAACCTTTCCACTCCCCCACACAGACTCAAAGCCGTAAACATTAACTGATATATTATTTAAATGTTCAAATTTTTTAATATCTCTCAATTTTACTGGAAAGTCAATCCCTTCAAAATTTAATTCACTTTCAAATTTTAGGTAGTTGGTGACACGTTGAGGGTTCTTGCTAACAGGATGGAGTGCAGCTAATATACTCCACATGAAGCACTTTTCATCTGAATTTTGTATGTTTACAACAGCCTTCTTTTTCCAAATGCTTTCAGGTAGTGCTACATATGAAGAACCTTTTAATGGGTTAAATTTGTTTATATTTAATTCCAAATATAGTGTCTCGGTATTAAGATGTTACACGTAGAGCACAATACTTCATCGAGTTTCAACCTTTTATTCGATGTTCCAGAAACATTTTCAGCCTTGCGTTTACCGCAAAAATGTCGGGAAAGACTATCCTTTCTAGTAAAGGATTTATTGCAAGCTTCACACTTGAACATTTTTTCAGATCTATAACAAAATGATATTGCGGGTATTGGACTAAATAATTTAACTATTAAGTTCGTAATTATAAATTTATCATCGCTTTAAATAAACTCAACGATAGTTCAACGACCACGCTAAGCTGATAGGAACATTAAGAATATAACAACGATAGAAAGAAATAAATTTAGACTATTACAACAATGAAAAGACAACAATCATTCTCACTTTAAATTGCAACAATGAAAAGACAACAATCGCTTTCTCTAGTAGATAACCGAAGCAATTGACCGCTGTAGATGGTGATAGATACTGATGAATATTGAACGTCACATTTTCATAAACAAGCTCTTTCATATCAATTACACGTACCGCTTACAAAACATCAGTTCCGGTGGCACCTTAGAAGTGCGTTAATTTGTGCTATTTTTCCATAAGAATACGTGTAAAGTTAACGAAATTACCCATAAAATCACATTTTCCCATAAAAATACATGTATTTCGAGACACAAGGTTGAATGATAACAAACACTTCTGAAAACACATTAAAACCACAAACTTCTGGATGTGTAACGGTATTAATCATCATAAAATCCACTTTCAGGAAACTTGATGTATTTAAAACTTAAAAGTTTTGTGATATAACTGTATGTAAGACGTCTATACATCCGTGAAGCATACAAAGACAAGAATGTTAGAGAAATAATATTTAGAATGCAGGTTTAAGCAGTGTATGTATGTCCGTTTTTTCGCAATACACGTCAGATCGGCCACGTCGAGAACAAGAAGTTCCTAACATGAAGCCGCTCATGACTCTATTTAAAGTATATTTTTTCATGTTAGTTTTACCGAAACCAATAACACTGTACGTAAGGAGCTTTTAGCAGTACACTGCACGTCATTGTTAGACTCCGTCTCACGGAGTACCTGACGCTCCCTACTCTCCCATTTCAGAGCACCGGCGTATTACGGTTTCAGTAAAAACAAACAGAGAAAAAACGGAAAATACGTTTAGCTTGCCAGCATATTAACTTACCTGTTAAAGCCGATGTGTCAATGCGATGTTAAACACGATTCACTAACTGAGACTGCGACCAACCCAAGTAGAGAATAGTCTTCGATGTATTGAAGTGTTAGAATACTGCGACCTCCAGAAACCAAATCCGCTTCAAAGGTGGATAGTTACCAGGCTAAACAAGAAAATTCTGAAAATTAAAGAGATAGAAATAAGTCATTTAAAAAATTAAATTACAATAATGGGTATGTAAAACACCAGATAATTTTCAGACATTCTAATGGAACACCGCTAATAAAGCAGAGCAGTAAAACTTATATATAATATTTTAATACCGATATTATCGACTTGTATTACCGACCGGTATTACCAGCCTGCATTATAGACCCGCTCATGTCAATCAAATTATCATACTAACGATAAATTCGACCTAACATGAAATCTGGAAGAATGGTATTAAACGTACACCAATAGAGCTGTATTTGTTTAATTCTCGATTGCAAAATGTTTTTGTGTCCTCGAATGGTCTTAGGCCACCCCAGTAAAATTAAGCTGCGGGACAACCTACACATACACCGAATGCTTACTGGTGTTTACTTGTAACGAAAAATTTAAAGCATGATTTTTAACCTAAGTCGAAATATAAAAAACTGAAAAAATCATGATAATTGTCTGAAACCCCGTAGAAGGCTCTTAATTAATGAGACCACTAAAACTTATAAAGGATGTTTTATTATAAACCGAATGCTCATCGGTGTTTACCTGTAACGAAAAATTTAAAGCATGATTTTTAGCCTAAGTCGAAATATAAAAACTAAAAAATCGAGATAATTTCTTGAAACCCTGCTGGAAGATCCTTAACTAACGAGCCCAGTAAAAGTTGTAAATAATGTTTCGATATTAAAACGAGCCTTAAGCGTCTTTACCTACAAAATAATATTCATTGAGAGAAATTAAAGTCCAAAATTAAAAAAAGAAAATTCAAGATATTTGTCTGAAACTCAACATAACTCAGTCATTTCACAAGACCAGTAAAAGTTTCTAATTATGTTTCGATATCAAAACCACCCTTAAGCATCTTTACCTATAACATAGCTGAAAACAAGGAAAAATATATTTCTTTTTCTAAACATGTGCATGTTGATACTATAACCAGCTCAAAGGGGTGTCCAGAAAGAATGTTTATGAAAATTAGGTTTTTAGATAGTTATCGATTTGTGAGCTCTTCTTTAGATAGATTATCCAAAAATTTAAAAGATGATCAGTGTGTAGAAATTCGCAAATATTTTCCAAACGAAACAGAGTTTAATTTGATTAGACAGAAGGGCGTATTTCCCTATTCTTATGTTGATAGTATGGAGCGGCTAGAGGAGGGGGCACTTCCATCGCAAATACAGTTTTATAATAATTTAACAAAAGAGGAGATATCTGATTCGGATTATGAACGAGCTAAATTGGTATGGGAAACTTTCAACTGTCGAACCCTGGGTGACTATTCCAATATTTATTTAAAGTCGGACGTGCTACTCTTGGCTGACATTTTCGAAGCTTTCCGAAACGTTTGCATAACGGCCTACTCTCTCGATCCAGGCCAATTCTTCACCGCCCCAAGTTTAAGCTGGGCGGCAATGTTAAAGTACACGGGAATAGAATTGGAGCTGTTGACTGATGTTGATATGTTACATTTCATTAAAAAGGGTATAAGGGGGGGTATTGCTCAATGTTCAAAGCAAAAAGCTATCGCTAACAATAAGTATATTCCAAATTATGATCCCTCTTTACCCTCCTCCTTTATTAACTATCTAGACGCAACTAACCTCTATGGTGCGGCCATGTCCCAGCCCCTCCCCACCAATGACTTGAAATGGTTATCTGAAGCGGAAATTTCAAGTTTTGATGATAGCATTAATCAAAATCAGTCAACCGACGGGTATATTTTAGAAGTTGATCTGGATTATCCCAAAGAACTTCATGATCTCCACAATGACTTGCCGTTTTGTGCAGAAAATCTGATTCCACCTGGTAGTAAATTATCGAAATTGATTCCAAATTTAAACCATAAAGAGCGGTATATTATTCATTATCGAAGCTTGAAGCAGTGTTTAGATGCGGGATTAAAATTATCAAAAAATTCATCGGATATTAAAATTTAAACAGTCAACTTGGTTAAAGGATTATATTGATTTGAATACTCGAATGCGAAATAATGCTGCTAATAAATTTGAAAAAGACTTTTACAAATTAATGAATAACAGTGTGTACGGAAAAACGCTTGAGAATGTCGATCGTAGGGTTGATATTAGATTGGTGACACACTGGGAAAACAAGGGTAGAAGAGTTGGTGCTCAAAGTTTAATAGCAAAACCTAATTTTAAAAGTTGCGCAATATTTTCGGATAATCTAGTAGCGATTCAAATGGAGAAGTTAAGAGTAACCTATGATAAACCTCTTTACATCGGCTTCTGTGTTCTGGAGTTATCAAAATTTATAATATACGATTTTTACTACAATTCACTTAAAAAATTGTTTGGTAATAAAGTTCGTCTTCTTTATTCGGACACTGATTCCCTCATTTTGCAGACATTTATTGATGACTTTTATGAGCACATGAAAAATAGTTTAAGTCAGTATGACACATCTAATTTTAAACTTGATAATCAGTTTCATATGTCTGTAAACGAATCAATCATCGGTAAAATGAAGGATGAGTATGGTGGTCGAATTATTTGGGAGTTCTATGGGACTGGTGCTAAAGCCTACATAACAAATGTAGAAGGTGAATTTGAAGTGGATGGTAAAACAACAAAGAGGGCGAAAGGAGTAAATTCCATCGTTGTTAAAAATGAATTAGGCATTGAAGATTACAAAAATGTTGTAGAAAATGCTGAAGTTATTTATAAGGAAATGCTCACCTTTCGCTCCCACAATCATATAATTTATACTGAGTTGAAGAATAAAATAGCACTTTCTTGGGCTGATGATAAGAGATATATAATTCCCGATGGGGATGGAGAGACTCTGGCTTGGGGGCACTATCGTCTAACGAATAGTTCGTAAATTCAGTAGTTTTGAAAATGTAGGATTTATTGTACTAATAAATCTAACATTACATCCATTCTAAATATTGTATTAGTTATTAAGATTATTAAGCGTCATGAAAATGTGGTACCTACTTACACTATTAGGACTAACATTATATTTATTGTAAATACTGTATTGACTATTAAGATTATTATTTTACATGTGAAGTGTAGATACGGTATCTATGTGTAGTAGTAGTAGTAGTAGATGTAAGTGGTATTTATTTCGCTAACAGATCTAACACTGCATTCTTTGTAAATACTGTAACAGTTATTAATATTGTTATTCTATTGTGTTGAATAAATAGTTTCTCAGTATACATAAGTGTTGTGACAATGTGAGAGTTATTATACTAACAACTCTAGCATTATATCCATTGTAAATGCTGTATTAGTTAGGTGCTAAAATTATTACTTTGGATGTAAAATAAAAGTATCTGCGAATGTTGTATGTAGATTTAATGTGTTAAAATAAATATATGTATATGTGTTTGTTGTATTTTTTAATTTATTGGTGAATTGTGGGATCATCAATCAAGGCTACAATAATTTACAGTGATATTTCTGTCTCTTCTCTCTCTTTCTATCTCTCTTTTTTTGTCACTAGATTTAGGTTGCTAGCATTCTAGGTTTTTTTTGGCACTAGATTTAGATTGGTAGCATTCTAGGGTTTTTTGTCACTAGATTTGGGTTGGTAGCATTCTAGGGTTTTTTTGGCACTAGATTTAGGTTGGTAGCATTCTAGGGGATTTTTTTGTCACTAGATTTAGGTTGGTAGCATTCTAGGGGATTTTTTTTTCACTAGATTTAGGTTGGTAGCCCTGGCGGTGCTAGAATCGGCCTATACGCCCTACTAGCAATTTGTTTTAATCGGCGATTCATTTAGTACACCTGCACCCTCAAAGTCAAAATACCCCCACTCATCCAAGGTTTGGAAGAAACAAAGTTTATTTTTAATCAGTTTTTGCCTGAATTTTATGCTAAGCGAACTCCCGCTAATAATTTATTGTAGTTATACCATTGTTTTTATATGTTATACTGCAGTTATAACTTATATAGGGGGTGTGGTAAAAAGTTGTAAAAAAGAAAAGATTTTCTTATAGCGCGATATTTTCTGATATTTTTATTGCAAGTTATTTTATGAACGATGTCCGGAAATAAGTGTGAGTTTAGAAGTTGCGGTAAAACCGCTAGAAATTTTCCTGGTTTGACTCGACACCGATTTCCTGCCAAAAACGACGAACGCTGTAGAAGATGGATCATTAATTCAGGTAAATCCGACTTTAATGAATTATTTGATTTTTCATCTTAGTAGAATCTTTGCTTTTATATTGAATTCTAAAAACTAACGAAGTGTCTAGAAATGAGATCTGTAGAACCTGAAAGATAAAAATGTTCTGACCTAGGTATATTGAGATGTTTGCGGGAGTTTACTTTTGTAAGGAAAGATCTGCCACTTTACCTCCAATTAAGAACTCTATTATCAGGGCTTATTTTTGGTTAAAAAATTTATCTCGTCATTTTGTAGGTTTTGGCTACTTTGTCACCTGAGAGTCTAAGGAAGAAATTCATTTGCCAAGATCACTTTCTACAGTCTGACTAAGTCAGCGAAAAAAAATTTGCGGCTAAAACTTAATTCTGTTCCTGTGCCCTATAATAGTATTCAAAATGAAGACACAGACACTTCGCCATTAAAAGTGCTGACACCAAAAAGTGTTATTTAGGACCAGGTACATTTTCATGCTCTGACATATTATGGGAAACCTCTGAAACCGATGTTGTGGAAATAAGTCCAGGGAGTAAACAATGGGTAACAGAGCTAATAGACTTGCCGTATGGCGTGTCAAAATGCGAAAATAAGAAACCGGCAAAACGAAAGCTTTCTTTTCCGAACAAACAAGATACGCCACAAAAGAAGGAACTGAAGCTGGAGTTACGGAAATCTTCAAAAAACCTCAGTTAAAAAACAATTCAATTAGTGAGCTTGAAAAGTAAAATAAACAAAATAAAAAGTACTACTTCTCTATACAACGTCTTGTCGTCTGCAAAGTATTCTTCTCCGCACTCTAAAGCTCTAGTACGAATGCAGTTATTACATAAAAGTCGTGGAATATGGTTAAAAGATGAAGAGCAATTTGCTATTTCCCTTTATTATAAATCTCCAACAGCCTACAAATACCTGTTGCGACAAAACATAATATTACCTTCTGTTTCAACAATTAAGTTTTGGATTGGAAAATCTAAATTCAAACCAGGTATGAATCCCATTTTCATGAACCAAATTAAAATAAAAGTTCAGACAATGACAGGCGATGAAAAAAAATGCATTATTTGCTTTGATGAAATGGCATTGAAAAAATATGTAGAATACTCAAAAGCAATGGATCTAATTGAAGGCTTTGAAGATCTTGGTCCACTGGGACGGAAAGATAGATTTGCAAAAGAAGCTCTTGTTTTTATGGCCCGTGGTTTGTACTCCTCTTGGAAAATACCTTTGGCTTACTTTGTCTCTGGAACAGCTACATCACACGCTAGATTATCTGACTTATTGTTACATGTGCTATCGAAAGTTAGGCTGGTAGGATTAATTCCAAAAGCTGTTGTTTGTGACGGAGGAACCAATAATAGAAGTGCTCTTAGTGACCTCGGTGTCAACACACAACGACCATATTTTGTACATGAAGGCTTAAAAATATATAGCATTTTTGATGTTCCGCATCTATTTAAATGTGTACGTAATAACCTTTTAAACGGATATTATGTGCTCAGCGAGAAAAAAATAGATTTTGAAGATGTGCGCAAAGTATACGAGTTAGACCAAAGATCTTTTGGTGCTCGTGCTTTACTAAAACTAACTCCGGCACACATAAGTCCAAATCCGTTTCAAAAATTATCGGTTAAGTTGGCTACGCAAGTTTTAAGTCGAACTGTTGCAACAACAATTAAAACCGCGGTTGCTGCAGGCGATCTTCAAAGTAACACTGCTGAAAATACTGCTGAATTTATTTTAATTATGAATAAACTATTTGACTGTTTAAACAGTAGATCTTTATTCAACAAAAATCCTCACAATTGTGCCGTTTCAGAACGAAATCCGCAAATTTTGGAAACACTTTTGTCGAGCACCAGACTTCTACAAAATTTGTATAAGGTGAACAACAAGGGTGCTCAAAGTAGACCACCTTGTTTTGATGGATTGATTCAAAATATAGCTTCCGTCGTTCAACTATATCAACAAGAAAAACAGGAAGGCAAAAAGTATTTACTTACTTGGCGCCTCAATCAGGATATACTTGAGAACCTTTGTTCTATTATAAGACAGAGAGGAGGTTACAACCGTAACCCAACTGTGAGAATGTTTCGATTGATATTTAGAATGACCGCAATTGCCAGTCTTCTGAAACCACCAACGAATGCAAATTGTCAAGCAGATGACGATACATTCTTAGAAGGATATCCTGCTTCAAGTGCTTCATCTCCTGTAACTTCCCACAGAGATGTGCAACACCAATTTGATACAGATACGGCGTTATCAGATGGGAGCGCAGACACGCAGACAAGTAGTTCTTCGTCGACGTCAAACAAAAATACAACAACAGGGCTAGAAGACTGTTCAATGAGTTACTTTGCTGGCTACTTAGCAAAAAAGTGCATGACTAAATTCAGTTGTACAGAATGTGAAAAGTATTTAGTAAAGTCTACCGGTGAAATGTTATCAGATAAAGATCAGATACTACCGTATGTATGACAACATACATCCTTCTTCTCGTAGTCTTAGCAGACCTAGTAACATTTTACGCAAAGTTTGTGAAATAGCCTTTGCAGTGTTTAAAAAGCATTTTATAAAAATGAACTACCGGAATAACGTTAGGAAGTATTTACGTAAAAAAATCATTAAAGCAATTAAAGAAGAAGGGTGTAACGATTTTTTAAACAGCCAACAGTGTGAAGTTCACAGACTCTTCATAATAGAACATTTCCTTGTAGTAAATTTATATAAACACTGTCAACGCAGAAACAATAATAAAAACACAATAGTAGACAGCGTAACAGCTCACCCGAAACTTAAAATATTGAAAAATAAATAGGTAAAATTTTGTTTGTTTCTTGTATTGTATTATAAAATAATAGTCTGTTTAGTTTATATTTGTTTGTATTAGGTATAAATGTAGAATTTTCAAAATGTTCATTTCATTTACAGTTTTTAATATCTGCCGCTTTTGTTAGGAAATAATTTTAATTAATTTTGCTTATCAATAAATTTGGAATTTCACTAAAAAACATTTTACTGGTTTTCTTTCCAACCCATTAGAAAATAAGTATGATTTCTGACTGTTTATTATTAAAGGTAAAACTATTGTTTTTAATATAAAAACAATGGTGAAACACATTATATGAACTGCAATTTTAGTGAACGGAATTGTTAACGTGCATAAGAATCAAGGACGAAACAAAAAAATTTTTAGTGGGGGGTAAATTGACCTAAATAGTAAATTGCATAAATTGCGTCTTTATTAAACTCTTCAAAGAAAAAGAAACGCAAAAATAGTCCTTTCAGCCATCCTGAGGGGGTATTACCACTACTACTAACCCCCCTTCTCCGTAGATGAGCGCTTAATAAGAATGTACCATTCGCACTCTGATATTCAGACGTTAGATAAAACCATCAAAAAAAAATTCAGTTGATATCAAACACATGATAGTAGCAATAATAATTACCTTTTTTTGATATTTTCACAAAAAAAACAAAAATTATCACTTTATTCTTTAAAATACAGCATCTATATACTGCAATAATATAAACAAAATCTATGTAGTTTGCACTAACTATATAGTAGGGCAGTTACACAGAATTTTACGGGAAAACCGCATTTTGGAAAAAATTTCTGAACTTTGATACAGTACAACACAAAATAGCTGCTGTTTTCAAAACGGCCGGTAATTAAATTAAAATACAAGTAGTGATTGTTGCGTTTATAAACACTCACATCACTACATCTACTTGATTAACATCTTTAATTGCATTATTTAAATTTATTATGTAGAAATATTGTGAATTTATGAACAAAAAAGCTGAAATAGCACCTACTAAAATTGTTTTGCATTGTTCAACTCTTGATAATTATACACATGACTAGACCCGACTAGTTAAAGAATGCTGATAGTATAGGAAAGTAAAAAGCAGCTGCGAAATGTGGGTTAAATGTTATAGATAACAAACCGGTTTTAATTACCAGATGCAAATATACACTTTACAGTGTAGTGCTTGAGCTATCAGAAATTCATTGTATTACAGAAGGTTTGCATTTTCACTAATAGGTGTTTGAAACAGCCAATCAGGAGCCGCGCTGTAACAAGCACGCCTCCAAGATTCCCTTTAAGAACGAGCCATTTGGGCTCGTTCAGGCAGTCGCTCACTGGCTCTCACTAAGAATAAACGCTCTCAAAACATTAAAAGAATTTCTTTAAACGCTAGGTAATAAAGTATAAACAGGAAAGCAGCGCTCAGGTATAAATAGGAAAGCAGCGCTAAGGTAGAAATAGGAAGCAACGCTAAGGTAGACAGGAAAGAACGCTTGGTGAAAACAAAAGAATTTCCACGAGCAGTAGATTCTCCGCTTTCACTATTGAGTCTACTGCCGCCACGTTCGTCGACGCCCTCGCCATGTATCAGTGTTACAGTTAGTAACCAGATAATAGCACTATCTACTGTCTTTGCTAATGCACTTCGATACCCCAATATTTCCATTTGCGTTGGCTAACTATAAGGAATAAAAAAACAATGGTATCAGTAAACAGGCCAGAACATTGCTTAAATAATTGGTGAAAAAAATGGGAAATGGTCAAACGCGTTTTAAGATATCTAAGAGGAATACAAAACTATGGGTTATTATTTGATACAGGTTTAGAGAAAGCACAGATAATAGGTTACAGTGATTCAGACTTTGCGGGAGACAATCAAACCAGAAAATTAACATCTAGTTTTATGATTTTTGGAAATACACCAATATGCTGGTTTTAGAAACGACCACCAATAGTAACACTCTCCACAGCAGAAGCAGAATATGTAGCAGCAGTTGAAGGCATGAAAGAAATGATTAAGCTGACTAGATTGGGCGAAGAATTAGAAATATATGTCAGAAACCGTATCTAGTAAAAGTGGACAATCAAAGTTCTATAAAGATGCTGAAAGAAGAGACATCACAAAAGAGAACTAAACATATAGATGTTTGTTTTCGATTTTTAGAAGAGAAACTACTACATGAATATGTTCAAATTGAAGACCAACTGGCCGACATACTGACAAAATCGTTGGATAGGTCAAGACACGAGAATCTAAGAAGAAAACTAAATATTAAACAAGAGGGAGTGAAAGAATAGTGTTTAATGTTAGAGTTAATTGTTGTGAAAATAAAAAAAAGTAGTTGAAACAAAAATAAAATACTGTCAATAAAACAAAAATAACAAATTTTGTAACAAGATATAAAAAATTCAATAATAACTGTTTAAATCAGTGATTATTCATTAAATTACCAGTAAAAACAACGCACTTGGACGTCAGCTGCTTCGATCCTTTCAAATCTTATTACAACAAATTCGTTGATGAATGGATGCTGAATCGTCCCGGGGTACCCATGACAATCTAGAATTTTGCAAATGCGGCAGGAAAAGCCTTTCCATTAGCTTTAACGCCAACAAATATCATAAAAGGGTTTGAAAGAACTGGAATTTTTCCGTTTAACTCAAACATTTTTAAAGAATCTGAATTTTTGTCATCGTACGTAACAGATAGAACATAAGAAACAGAAGAACCATCTGATGCTCTAGGACCTTCAACTAGTAGGGAAGGTTTAGTAGTTACCCACACTGTTTCAACACCAAGTAGTACAAGAGCAAGTCAGAATATAGTAACTCCTGAAGAAGTTCGACCACACTTACAGGCGCAGGCAAAAAAGGGCAATAGAAAAGGAAGGAAAAAAGCAAAATCTACTGTGCTAACAGATACACCTAACAAAGTAACTCTTGAGTAAGTTCACGAACAAAGGATGCAAAAAATTCGAACGAAAGAAATTAAAAAACACCAAAAGGAAAACGAAAGGCGGAACAAGGACATGCAACAGAAATCATGTGAAAAGAATGTAATAAAGAGAAAAGGTATTTGAAGCTCAGAAAGTGATGTGGAAGTAGAGAAAATCTACAATGATTCAACAAATGACAGCATTGCAGAATATAACGACGTTGCAAATGAAACTTTGTCCAAAGGAGACTTTGTGTTAGTAAGATTTTCTACAAAACAAACCATTAGATTTTATGTTGCCAAAATTGAAAAGATAGAAAATGTTGACCATTGTGTAACATATGTCACAAAGGGATTTAGGTGGACTTTCACGTTTCCGGAAAAGAAAGATGATGCTGTAAAATGGAGAGAAGACATAGTTATGAAGTTACCTAAACCGGAATTAACAGGGGTAACTGAAAGAGCATCTAACAAGTTTAAATTTAATATTGATCTAACAGATTTTAATGTTTATTAATGTGTCTGTTAATTTATATAATAATTTACAGTTACTGTTCACCGTTTCTAATAAATATTTTCATCATTTTTTTGTTTTTCTCAATTTTTTCTGTGTCCCGTAATGTACCAGGTTAAATCCCAGTATATACGGGCGTGTAACGTAAACGGCGGGAGTAACTCTCTCAAGAGTGGTGTCAACAGGTCTGCACAATCGGGCGAGAAGAGTTATTCTAAGCCACATCCTAAGCGGTTTCCGTGGAAAACGAACAAAGTTTAACTGTGATCAAACGAACCTGTTCTCTACTCAGCCAATTCAGAGCCTCCGCTGTAGCAATTCGTTGTTCGCCAAGACTGCTTGCAGTCTACAGCAGGTGAGAGTCGGGTGGCGCTAAACGCTGAATTGGTGAACTTTGTCGCATTAAAAACTTCCTTAGCAAGGGTACCGATCTCCACCTAATCCCCTGGAAGTACGGGACTTTCATTACACCATTTGTGCGACAAGGAATAGTCCCGGTGCTATTTTAACTCCGTCAGGGGTCTTATTTAAAAGAGGTTTTTATTCTTATTTTTCGTAAAAGACTGCAGCTTTTCGCAAGTCTTACCTCTTTTGTTTTTTACTGTATATATATTAAGTACTGCGATGTTTCCGTGTGTTTGTGGGAAGACCTTTGGGTCAGAAGCCGGCATCAAGCAGCATATAAGGCGCAGATACTGTAGAGGCGCCGCCGGTCCCTACAAGCACTGTCCTGTATGTCAAAGAGAGTTCAACACCTATGCGGGCATGCGGCAGCATCTGAAAAAGTCCCACTCGCTCGAATACAATCAGGACCTGGACTACCAGGCAGAGAATCTGGTCAGAGATCCTGACCGATGAGGAACTGATCGCGATGGCTAGGGTCGAAGCTGTTTATACAGGACGTTTTATTAATGTCCATTTGGCCCAGCTCTTCACTAGCCGGACGAGAGAGGCGATCAAAAGCCGCCGTATAGAGACGGATTACAAGGACCTAATACAGGATTTGACTAGGGGAAGGCAGGACGAGGAGGTTGGTCGTGACTTTGTGGATGAAGTTGAGCAAGAAGGGGAGCAACATCAAGCAGAGGTCTCCGTGGAGATTGTGGAGGAGCCTCTTGCAGTCCCCGGTCCTTCGGAACTTTGAAGGCCTACGAGAGCCAGAGACTCCAGCAGTTCGGAGTCGGAGGATGAAGAACGGACGCAGGGAAATCGGGGCTACCCTACATTTATTACTGGGACCACTCGGACTCTCCGGAGTGCTCGGAGAGGAGCACAAATGAGTAGCGAGAGTGGGTTACCAGAACACCAGGCTGGGACACCACCAGGCACCTCCGAAGTGGTATCGGGGGGCCACAGGGGTGAAGCGCCAGCATTTAACCACGAGGAGCAGTCGCCCGATTCACCCATTGCACGCGTCCGTAGGGGTCCAGTCCGCCCATTACTGGAAACCCCTAATGCCGCACTTCGCTACAGTATAACACCAGTACAACGACAACAACCGATTTTGAATGGCGACCCTATAGATTTGTGTTAGGTCTCTCTACTTCCCGTAACGACTGGACGCAAACCCGACAGGAAGGCGTTCCAGTCCCTGTATTCAATAACGCCCAATAACAAACGGTTGCTGGAGAGAGCCATTCTTAGATGGCTAGAGAATCTGGACCTCCAAATCCCTACGGTTACGCGTAAAAGCACACCTCCGATGACTAAGCGCGACAAAAAACAGCCTAGAAATGATCGTGTGGAGAGATATAAAGCGGTACAACGGCTTTATGCCAAAGATACCGCTAAACTGGCAGGCTGCATTATCGACGACAAGCCTCTCCACACAATCGACGCTTAGCTTCCGATTGCTGAAGTTGAAAGGAGATACAGGGGCATTTTTAGTGATCCCTCGTCTCCGGACAATGAAGGCATAGGAGAGGTCAAAGAGGGAAACGGTGGAGCGTGGACGCCGATAGTGGACGAGGAGATCCAATGGGCATTAAAGACCACCAAGTCCGCCGCCGCTGGCCCGGACCGCGTCACCATCACACATCTTCAGAAAATCCCGGTGCCAAGACTATCAGTCCTCTTAAACTCTCTGTTGATCTTGGGAGATCTGCCTTTTCCACTGACTGATAACCGAACCATATTAATTCCGAAAGGAGGAGATCCTATGTTGGTCGATAACTGGCGACCCATCACAATCGGTTCAGCAATCACCAGGCTATGTCACAAAATCCTCGCCAGGCGATTATCCAGCCTTCCACTACACCCACACCAGCGTGGTTTCCGCGCGGTAGATGGAGTGTTGCTGAGTACACTCACCATCGAAACCCTTATTCAACAACGTAGAAGGGCGAGACGGCCGTATCATGTCTTATGCCTTGATTTGGCCAAGGCATTTGATACGGTCTCCCATAACTCGATAGACAGGGTACTCCGGCGCTTTGGGGTTGATGAGAGGTTGAGAGGATTTATTATGGGGGGTTACACCGGCGTCCGCACGCAGATCCATACAGAATCTGAACACACCTCATGGCTTGACATCAACTCTGGTGTCAATCAGGGCGACCCCCTGTCACCAATCCTTTTCAACCTCGTTATAGACGAACTAGTAGAACGGCTGCAAGGGTCTAACCTGGGTCTGAGTATGAACGACCATCTTTCTGTGGCTTGTATTGCCTATGCTGACGATTTCATGATAGTCAGTGATTCTTACGACCGGTGTCAGCGCTTATTGAGGTTGGCAGTGGATTTTTAAGACGGTCGTGGGTTGAGCCTTAATCCAACCAAGAGCGTAGCTCTTGCTGTTCGTGTGGTTCCAGGTACGAAAGTTTTATTCAGCTCGACAACGTCGAGATTTTTCGTTCGCGGTCACCCCATCAAGCAATTGGTGCCTGATGACTTTTTTAAATATCTAGGGGACCGTTATTCTTACCTGGGAAGGGCAAAGCCTATGATTGGAGGATTAAAAGTCAACTTGCAGAGGATAGGCGCTGCACCTTTAAAGCCAGCGCAAAAACTGGCTATTCTTAAAACCTATCTCCTCCCTAGGGTTAATGCGGTTCTAATATGTACAAGAGTGACGTTGGGGCTTTTGAAAGAGGCTGATAAGCTTGTCCGTATGTGTATCCGGAAAATACTCCATCTTCAGCGGACCTGTTCAGACGCTTTCATACACTCCCCCACCCGCCTGGGCGGACTTGGTGTCGCCGCATTTATTTCGCAAGTTCCGGCGATTCTATTTCGTAGGATCACGAACTTAGCTATCACAGAGGATCAAACCACGGCCGCGGTGTTAGCTCTGCCGGGGTGTGAGAGACTTTGGCAGAAGCTGGCTCGCTGGACCGCTTCTTATGGATCGACCACCCTCCTTCTTTCTGGAAAGGTAGGGATTACGTCAAGGCGATCCAACTAAGGGAAAATCTTCTGCCAACGAGAGGAGTTCCATCCAATCCTCCCCCTGCCCGGCGATGTAGAGCGGGGTGCAACCGTGTGGAGTCGTTATCCCACGTGCTCCAGGGTTGCCCCTTTACTCGTTGGCCGAGGATTCGGCGCCATGACCGAATCTGCGCGCGAGTCAGGCAACTGGAATTGCGTAGGGGGTGACTGGTAGAAGAAGAGCCACATGTGCGACTGGCAGATGGACAGCTCAGGAAGTTAGATTTAATCCTTTTACAGGCGGATAGAGCTGTCGTCTGCGATGTGGCCATTTCGTGGTAAGGCCCGCGATCATTAGCTGCTGCATTTCAAGCCAAAACCGCTTATTACTACGAGCCTCAAATTTTATGATCCCCTTGGACTAGTATGTCGATTACTAGTTACAGCCAAAATTAGTATGCAAACATAATGGAAAAATAAAAATACCTGGGACGCAAAGTTGCCATAAGTTCATTTGCTTCAAATTTAGTTACAATGTCGGCAATTAAGGTCCCTATGCAGAATATAATAATAATAATAATAAACTATCCTTTTCAAAATTGTTTTAAAAATTCCACTCGTAGATATTGCCTGTTTAATGGCAAAAAGAGTGGTATACCCTTATTTTTGCGTATCAGTATCAACAGCTACAAATAAAAATATTTAATTGTCCTTCATTGCAAAATATATACAGGGTCGCTATTAAAGATGGAACCAAAGCTTAGTAAGTAGTCTCAATACGTGATTTCTAGGGCGACTGAATTTGTACACACATGATGAAACTGCAGCACGCAAAAACGAACTTTAATGTAATCAACTGTAGGACCCTGCGCACTAGAATTAACGAATCTTTTCAAAATCAAATCTTCGTTTATGCTATTTTAAAGTTTTTAAAGTTACTATTAAAAATTGATTCAGTGAAATATTAAACCTGTTATGTCTCATATTATGTATGAATTCCCTTAACGCAACTGTACAAACCACTTCATTTGTGCATCATGGAGCGCAATGTTGCCAACGCTCTGAACACATTTTGTGGATTCCACAGCAATTGGCAATCTGATGGAGGCGTCTAGAAGTAGTGGAGCTGAGGTAGAGGATTGCTTATATAAATTTTGTTACTTCATTGATTTATGAATGTTTATTATTTCAGAAGCAACTGGAAAATCATTTCCAAAATGAAATTTTGTCCAAGGAAGAACTTGCAGCTTTGGCAGAAAGGGAGGATGGAAGGATAGTCGCAAATCCTCCTAGGCCGGAGACCCCTGTCAGAAGTAGTTATGGGTCGGACACCTATTCCAGTGATGGTCGGCGGCCCGAAATCCCTAAACGTGTAAGTTTTTCAATACAGCATTTTCCACTACAAAAATTAGTCACAATGTAATTTTGATTGAAATAACGTACTTATGCAAATGTTTGAGAATCATGTTCATATACAATAAATAGTACATCAATTGGTTTCAAGTTATTGTACAAAATCTAATATCATTTGCTTACACAGAATCGAAGATGTTCCGAGTTGGAGACCCGGACGAGTAGTGTCCGGCCTCAACAACCTGTGGCAATAGTGGCCAGGCCGGAGACTTGTGAGAGAAGGGGTCCATTTCAATTAGTAAGTTTTTCATTACAGCATTTTCCACAACTAAAATTAGTCACAATGTCATTTTACTTGAAATAACGTATCTATGCAAATGTTTAAGAATCATGTTGATATTCAATAAATAGTACATCATTTGTTTTCTAGTTATTGTACAAAATCTAATATCATTTGCTTACACAGAATCCAAGTAGTTATGGGCCAGACACCTATTCCAGTGATGGTCGGCGGCCCGAAATCCCTAAACGTGTAAGTTTTTCAATACAGCATTTTCCACTACAAAAATTAGTCACAATGTAATTTTGATTGAAATAACGTACTTATGCAAATATTTGAGAATCATGTTCATATTCAATAAATAGTACACAATCAAGTTATTGTACAAAATGTGATATCATGTGCTTTCACAGAATCGAAGATCTAGACCTGCGACTGCAAATTGGAGGGGACCTCACCAAAGAAGAAGGGTGTTCAGAGGACGTGGCCGGGGAGACCGAGGCCAGTGGCGCAGCTTCCCGGCTGTGAAAAACTTTTTTGTTTTCCAGTAAGTAAGATAATACAAGAACATTTTAGCATTTTAAAGCCTTTTATTTGTCATGTTACATAAGTGAGCAAATTTTCTTGTTTTCTAATTTAGCTGAAGAGCCATCCTTATGATTTCCTCGATTTTGATATGTTGAGTTTATTAGTTATGGAGTTATTTATTTAATTTGTAGAAATAATCTGTTGGCAACAGTGACCTGTTTAACTTGCATAATGGAAAGAAATTCGTCTGTGGTTAATTTGTTTTTTTTGGATTACTGTAGCTTTTCTTACCCCGCCACACAGTGGTCAATATATTGTATTTAACTTGTCGACAATAGGAAATTTGATGAGGTAATTTTTTAATCATTTATGGTAAGCACGCTTTGGATTCATTCCTTCAAACAATTGTCATAGTGACATGTCACAACAAGTCCTATCTTTGCTGTCAGTTGACACTAAAAGTTGAGTTTCGGAGATAGTGTTTTTTACAGAGTATTCCTTGTTGTTAAATAAGTAGAATTCTAAAATAATATAGTATCGTACTAAGTGCTTTCCTGAATCAATATTGTCTAATATGGATATCCCGGGAGATGGTAAGCATGTCAATATTATTTAATTCGTATTGTTTAGGTTTTGTTACAAATACGAAAGAATTTTTAACTATGGAGCTGCAACAAAAAGTTTTACAATGTTTTACTGTAAAACAGTATAAACCAGTTAGATAATTTATCAATAAACATACCTTTATATAAAAAAATACCATCCCTTACCATTTGTCCAAATGACTGATTTTTTAAGGAGGAGCCGTCGAAATTAAACGGCAAGATGTATTTAATTTTATGAAGGCTAATAAATTAATGTCAAACCCTATAAATCCCCAAGTTTTGGAGCAAGTTTTAAATTATATAAAAAACAAAATTCATATGGAAAATTTTGCAGATAAGGTCGAAAAGAATATTCTGCTACATTTAAATCAGTTTGCGTGTAATCTGTCATCTAGATGGAAAAAGTGTAACCAAAATCACAACCAATTCAGAAAAAAGTATTCCCCCTGGCTTCAAAAAGAACTGATAATTTTAAATGAGAATTGTCACCAACAAAAACATGTAGGCCGTCCAGAAAAACCATTTGCAGAAAGCAATATAAAAACAAAGAAAAGAAAGTCTTTAGCACAATCTAAATTCCCCGACGAACTTGCGTTGGCTGCGGAAATTGGTTATAGATCAGTAGGAAAAAGAAATGTAGCTAAATTAATACACGAAGCAACCAAAAGAAGTCCACAATCTGTAAAGAAAGTTAAATCTTTTGTTGAACAGCTTAACAAAGAGCCTACTTTAAAACCATATACACCCGAAGGAGCACTAGCATTGATGGTCGCATTAAAACTAACAAAACACCAATACACTGAATTACAAAAAGGTGCAAATGAACGGAAAGTAAACCTCTACCCACCTTATTATTTGGTGTTCAAAGCAAAAACAGAATGTTATCCATCATCCCTAAGTATTGAGGAAAATTCTGCCGAAGTACAAGTGCAAGATTTGTTAGACCACACAAGCCAACGTCTGGTCAAAATTCAAGATGAAGTACTGGTCCAAACAGTATCAAGAGCTACAACTGCACCTTATTTTCTTTAACTAAGTAAGTGGGGTCTAGATGGTAGTGGTGGCCACTCTATGTACAAACAAAATTTTTCAGAACATAAGGAATTACATGATTCTGATATACTTTTACAAGAGTGAAGTTGGGGCTTTTGAAAGAGGCTGATAAGCTTGTCCGTATGTGTATCCGGAAAATACTCCATCTTAAGCGGACCTGTTCAGACGCTTTCATACACTCCCCCACCGGCCTGGGCGGACTTGGTGTCCCCGCATTTATTTCGCAAGTTCCGGCGATCCTATTTCTTAGGATCACGAACTTAGCCACCACAGAGGATCAAACCACGGCCGCGGTGTTAGCTCTGCCGGGGCGTGAGAGACTTTGGCAGAAGCTGGCTCGCTGGACCGCTTCTTATAGGACGACCAAGAATTCAATCAGGCGTAATTGGGGTGAGCGACCCTCCTTCCTTGTGGAAAGGTAGGGATTATGTCAAGGCGATCCAACTAAGGGGAAATCTTCTGCCAACGAGAGGAGTTCCATCCAATCCCCCCCCTGCCCGGCGATGTAGAGCGGGGTGCAACCGTGTGGAGTCGTTATCCCACGTGCTCCAGGGTTGCCCCTTAACTCATTGGCCGAGGATTTGGCGCCATTACTGAATCTGCGCGCGAGTCAGGCAACTGGCATTGCGTAGGGGGTGGCTGGTAGAAGAAGAGCCACATGTGCGACTGGCAGATGAACAGCTCAGGAAGCCTGATTTAATCCTTTTACAGGCGGATAGAGCTGTCGTCTGCGATGTGGCCATTTCGTGGTAAGGCCCGCGATCATTAGCTGCTGCATTTCAAGCCAAAACCGCATATTACTCCGAGCTTCAAATTTTATGATCCCCTTGGACTAGTATGTCGATTACTAGTTACAGCTAAAATTAGTATGCAAACATTATGGCAAAATAAAATTACGTGGGACGCAAAGTTGCCATAAGTTCATTTGCTTCAAATTTAGTTACAATGTCGGCAATTAAGGTCCCTAGGCAGGTTTTTATAAATCCAGCAGTACATGTTGAGCTAGTTGGGTATTGCGATGCGTCTTTATCTGCGTATGGATGTTGCATTTATGTACGAGTCATACACCTAAACAGTTCGGTGTCGGTCACTCTGTTATGTTCTAAGTCAAGGGGGCCCCTATTAAAAAAATGATTATTCTAAAATTAGAGTTGAACAGCGTTCTACTTTTGTCAAAACTTATTCATAGGGTGCACAATATATTAAAATCACAGGTTCAAAAGGTGTACCTATGTTCAGATTCACCAATTGCATTAGCTTGGATACACTTAAGCTGTTTAAAATTAAACGTCTATGTAGCCGATAGGGCAAAACAAATTCAGGTCGCACGACAACCCAGCTGATTGTCTGTCTAGAGGAAACCTCGGGTACTACAGTTACATTATTTATAATGGCAGGGCCCTCCTGAGTATTTAAAAAAGTCTAATTTCAAACATGACCTTACCTTTACAATCAGTATTTCGGTTGAATTACTGGAAGGTAAAGTATATGTATGTACACAATCAAAAGAAACTTTACTGCTATTTAGTAAATACTCGAGCATAAATAAAACGCAAAGGGTGCTAAGTTTTGTTTTGCGATTTATAACATAAGAAATGCAAAAAATAAAATAACGGGAGACAATTTGAGTCATAGAACTCAAAACAAAAAAATTGTACATGTCGTACATCTATCTCTAAAATAGCCGTATTACCTATTTATACTGAAGGATAGCTTACTTGTGTATTAATTAACTGTTTTTATGTAACATTAAGGTTTATAACATTTTACAAATATCAATTCAAAATTAATTAATGTAGATTTAAGACTAAGGCATTTTTTTTATTTTGTATTGTAGGGTGTTGTAATATTAAGTAGCAATATTATAAATAGTTACGACGAATTATTTATTAGTCAATTCTTTTATATGTTCAATATTAATTTTCTTGCAGAAATAATATCATTTTGTATTGTTTTCACGATTTTTATGTAAATGATGTGAAAAGATTACATTGTTGTCTAAGTAATTATATGATTTCGACTGCTGGGCCACAGTTTATGTTCACTACATGCTACATAAGTGGCAACATAGTTAGTAAAAATATAGTTGGCAACATTGTGACCTTTGGCACAGGGCCCTTCTTGGGGGTGTGAAATACGAAGAAAGCATTCAACCACCACATGTGACAGTGTTAATAGTCATTCTTCACTATGAAAATTAGTAGTGTTTGTTTTATTATTTGTAAATAAATAAATATATCCAAAAAGGCTTATTGTTAATTAAATGTGTTCTTGATGGACCTTCGGGTTATATAAACTATACATACAGGTGTAGTTTAACCTTAATGTGCATCTAAGTGTGCAACAAGATTGTATGTTCGGACTAATATTTGCACTTTCAAATAAAATATTATTCAATCAAAATGAAAGCAAGAATATTGTATGTCCGGACATACAATCTCTGCGCTCTGCTGCAAAAATCTACAACCCAAGCGAGTTATATCATGTCCGGATATGCAACAGTTTGCGACGTAAACTCACTCCTACACAAAAGAAAAGCTGATAGTAATGTTACAAAAAACAAATCTCGTCTTTACTCGCTACCTAATGAGAATGGCGAAAATGTTCGAGTTTGTTAAAAAAATTTTTGTGCAACTTTTAGTATCAGTTTCCAAATTGTTAATCTGTCCCTGAAAAACGTGGTCCTGGTGGAGCTTATGCAGGTTCTGATGGGCAAAGAGGAAGACCAGCTCCTAATGCCACTCCAGAAAGCGCAAGGAGTCATGTTAACACGTTGACTACCACACAAGAAAAAAAAATTTGGACCGGGGGCCAAGTTCTTTTTTTTTGTTAAAATACTAAAAATTGATATAGGAGACTAGCCTGATATTAAAAAAGTGAAATTGTGATTTAGATCTGCTGGATACTTCCGTGAGTTGTTATCGATGCACGCGGCGCTAGAGCGAACTTTTGGTTCCGAAGCCGCGCGCATTACGTACGACTCACGTGTTTGAACATGTCTGTTCCTGTTGATTAGTTTGGTTTGGTTGGTTCCTGTTAGTTCTTAGCGGTTTACGGATTGGGATAGTTGTGTAGTTGTGATTTGAAGAAGTTACAATGGCAAAATCGTACGAAAATGAGCAGAAGAAACTGTAAGACCTTATGCACGAAATGCTAGATATGAGCGACGAAGAAATAGAAGACCCATTTTCCGGAGGTTCTGACGACGAGTATGTTGCATCTGATATTTCACTTTCACAATCTTCTGGAGATGAACACTCTCAACCACCACGGAAAAGGAGCAAAAATATAATTCAACAGATGCCGCCAGCTTTTGCTAGCAGTTCCACAGTAAGCCAAGCACTAGACACAGTTGTAGCAGATTTTACCACCGATGAAGCTCTTGTTAGTAGTTCCAAAATTATCGAAACAATAGACACTGTTGTGGCAAATTATGATACTGGTGATGACGTTTCTGAATATGATGAAGATGTTCTTTCTCCTACTGCATTAAGTTGGGGTCCTGTTACCGGAAGAAACCTTAAGGATTTTCAATTTACTGAATCTAATCCTGGAATTCCTGCAGAATTAGTTGAAAATTTAGCTGGAAAGTCACCATATGATTTTTTTAAGTATTTCGTTACCGATGAAATTATTGACCTTATGGTTGTGGAAACCAATAGATACGCCCAGCAAACAATACAAAATGGTTCTATTTCTGCACACTCTCGCATGAAAAAATGGAAAGACATCACAGCTAAGGACATCGAGATATTTTTAGGTTTAGTGCTGTGGATGGGTCTAAGTAAAATGCCTAGGCTTGCCGACTATAGGTCTCAGAAACTGCTTTATCAAAACAGTGTAAAGAAAGCGATGTCGAGGAACCGTTTCGAGCTAATCCTACGGATGTGGCATTTTTCCAATAATGAAGTGTCCTACGGGCGATCGTCTTTTAAAAATTCAGCCACTGGCTGATCGTCTAATACAGCGATTTCAAAGTGCAAATGTGCCAGATATGGAAGTTTGTATAGATGAAACAATAGTACCGTTCCGCGGCCGGCTCTCCTTCAAGCAATACATCAAAAATAAGCGCCATAAATTTGGCAATTTGGCACACAACTTATATGTTGTGTCTAAAAAACGGCTATACTTATAATATAAAAATCTATTGCGGAAAGGACGCCCAACCAGGAGTGCCGGTATCAGCTTCTGTTGTTATAAAATTGATGACCGGATTACTAGACGCCGGACGAACACTTTATACCGATAATTTTTATACTAGCATCCATTTGGCGCACGAATTACTATCTAAATCAACCCATTTAGTAGGTACCCTTAAATCTAATAGGAAACTCAACCCGCAAGTTGTTACAAAAGCAAAATTGGAAAAAGGTGATCAAATTGCACGAGAAAGCAACTCGGGGATTGTCATTTTGAAATGGAAGGACAAAAGGGATGTGCTTATGCTAAGCACGACTCATGATGACCGTCAAAAAGAAACTCTTAGCGGCAACCAGACTAAAATTGAAAAACCCCAGATGATTATTGATTACAACAACTCAAAAGCTTACATTGATCTGTCAGATCAAATGAAAGCGTACTCCACTGCATTGAGAAGAGGTGTCAAGTGGTTTAGAAAATTGGCAATTGAACTTCTTACAGGGTCAGCGCTAGTAAATGCACATATATTGTACAAAGCTGTTACGAAAAAGAAAATTCAAATAACACGATTCAAAGAGGAGCTAGCAATAAAATTATTAAAATTAGGACAATTAGGAATTAGAGGACAATTCCGCAGAAAATCCAGATACTCAGTGTGCTTTGAAAAATATGGGCTCGGTTAGACGTAGATGCAAATTTTGTTATGAAAAATTGAAATCAGAAAAAGGAAGGGAACTTGCTGCAAAAAAGTGTAAGCAAACGTCGTACAAGTGTGAAAAGTGCAGATGTTATTGTTGCGTAGAATGTTTTTTCGAGCAACACAAATCAGCAAGGCTGTAAAAGTTGGTAGCTTTGCGTCTCGTGACCGGCTTTATTTTTCTGTTTGTAAAACTGAATTAAACATTTTTTTATGTCGATGTTATGGCAAACACTTAATTTTGTATTTAGCGTTATAGAAATAAATAAAATACTTTTCTTATTCACACCCTCCAGTTATGTATATTATTACACAATAGTTACCAATTTCACTGTTACAGAATAATTTAAAATTTTATTAGGAATTATTTTTAAGACACCCTTGTTAAAACCAACTGTAATTACTTTCTATTCTTGAAAAATAAACATTTTTCGTTTAATGATGTAATTTCTGTATACTCAATAAAAGCAACTCGAACTTGCAAAAATTTGTAGAGCGAAGAACTAACCAAAACTGCGAAGGCCAAGTATGAAGAAATGCTCCTGGTGCCTCTCTCGACAAGATTCCTACGTATGAGAACGTAAACGTGTAACAAAGTTTCCTGAAACAACAAGATTTTAATAATTCAGAAGGAATTATATTGTTCTAATTCCAAGATGAGGCGTTCGTGGCGCTGGAAGTGGACAATTTTAACGCGAAGTGCTCGCAGAAGAAGTCGTGTTGGGGAAAACGGAACTCCCACAATAACTCCTTCCAAAGCATTCCTACCACCTTCAGTGGGTATAAAACCGGAGCACCAGCTCAAAATAGGGGAATTCAATCCTGTCCTTCTAAGAAACCAGTCCTGTCTTTCTTAGAAACCAGAATCCAGTTTAACTTTCATTTTTCCTGTTCAATTTATTTGATCCGACTTAGTAAATTTATTTGATTTTTACTCCGAACAGTTTAACTGTTAGTAAATTTTTATTTCAAGTCAAGACTGGACTTAGAGTTTAAAAATTAGGCTGGAGTTTGATTTAAACTTAAAGTTACTTTTAGTTGAAATTAAATAAAACCAGTAATTTAATGGAATGTTTGACTTTTTATGGGAAGTAGAGATCTTCCATGAGAATTCGACATTTATTGAATTATACCAAAACGTTAGTGGAGGTTGATGTTCTTTTAGTGAGTTTGATTAGCTTCTAAAGGAAATAATACCGTCTTCACTAAGAATTAATGCATCTAATCTCAAAACTGGGGTGCCCTATTGAGATTGATTCGTTATATTCACTTAGAAAGTCACCAGTTAAGTTTATTAAATTAAACTTAGAAAAATTATTCGTTGAGCTTATTAACTTAAATTTGGTAAAGTTACCCGTTGGGTTTATTATTCTAATCCTATCCATGAATTTGATTTACAACCTGAACCCTGTAAATAATTCCCCGTGTAGTCAAATCCTGTAATTTATTTATCCAGTACCGATCAATTAAATAAATCCACAAGCACTTACCTGACGAATTCGCAATTATCCGTTTTATTTCCAGTTAGAGCCGTAACCAGAGGGTTGGTGACCAGTGGAGCACTACACCGCACACTATTTAATTTAATTTCAGACTTTATCTGCAAGACTGAGTGAATGTGGAGCGTGCACAAGACATTAATTATTTTTATAGAAACGCCGAAGCAGGGGATCGCCATTTTGATCGTAACTCCGCATCGACGTGAATATCGACCTACGTGCCTTGCAGACCAGTGATCGTGCGCACCAGTCATATCTATCAGCTGCGAATTCGACGCAGAACTCGTTCGATGAAACGAGATCAGTAAAACAGAGGCGTTGCAGAGAAAATTTATTTATTTCACAACCATTTAATTGTATTTACTTTATTATACATAAAATTATTAATTTACATTTTCCGATACATACAGTAATTTATTCTTGTATTGTAATATCATGAATAAATATTATAAATAATTTGATTTACAGTTCGATCTTATTATTTCTCCGAACTCTGGCTCTAAGCTACCTGGGAAGAGCTGGTGGTATATTACATGGCGCCCGAGAACAGGGACGTTTCCAGGACATCAGAAAACCTGAAATACCAGAAAATTCAACCAGAAGAATTCCGTATTCACCTGCAACAACAGATTTGAAACCGCAAAGCTGTAAGTTGAAACCAGGGGTGAAGACTGAACCTGCAACAACAGATTTTGAAACCACAAAACTGCAAGTTGAAAAATTAAGTTAATAATTTTGCCAGAATGGGTTTAGAAGACGAGGAAAGATCGTCCGATGTACGTGTAGGCTGGGTATACGAGCTGAAAAAGGAAGGACTTGCAGAGGAATTACACAAGTACAAATTGGAAACAGGTGGAGGAATGACGGAAATGAGAAAAAGGTTAGTAGAATTCCTTAGAACAGGAAATGGCCAGGTGACGGATGAAAAACCACCAGGTGGTGATAAGGTATCAGTTAATAAGATAGCAGGTGATAAGGTATCAAGAGATAAAGCCCCAGGTGTCGCTTATCAACAACAAATTTTTCCACCAGGTGTGGTGATGACATCCAGAGTTCAGGTCTGTGAAAGCGTTCGTAAGTGGGGAATAAAATTCGATGGAGGTAGCGACCCAATTTCTTTTTTAGAAAGGATCGAAGAATTATCCAAGTGCTACAACATCGCCGAAGCGGACCTACTACTAGCTTTACCAGAACTTCTCCAAGGCAGAGTATTGCTTTGGTACCGTAATAATCAAACCACTTGGAGGAATTGGAACGATTTTCTAGAGAGCTTCAAAGTCCAGTATCTTCCACCTAGATTTTATTTTTGGTTGGAGGAAGAAATTCGTAATCGTACCCAAGGTCAAAAAGAAACAGTCGCTGAATATGTTACAGCAATTCAGACATTAATGCGAAGGCATGGAGGTCTTCAAGATATTCAACAGCTGGAACGAATATACGAAAACATGAAGCCCGAATACAAATTTTACCTGAAGCGAAATGATTTCAATACGCTACCTGAAATGTTAAGGATAGCAGAAGAATACGAGGCACTCCAGAGTGTAACAGCTTCGTTTCGTTCTCCTCCGTTACCTAGTCAAGCGTATGTATTTGAGACAGCATATAAACCAGGAAAGTTGTCCAAGTTCAAGGATTTGGATCAAATTTCACCAGAAGCATCACCAGTTAAAAGCAGTAAATCCGTACAATTTGCTAATAAAGCAGTGCAAATAGTACAACAACCAGTTTCGGAGGTCCGAAAATTTAAGCAAGCAACCAGTCAGCCTGTACAATCCGGAGGAAAGCAACCTACCTACTCCAGGTTAGAAGTTTGTTGGAGGTGTGGTCAAGCAGGACATAGGAGACTTCAATGCCGAGGACCAGCAAAAATCTTCTGTTCTTGGTGTGGAAAGACAGGAATCCTATCCAGAGATTGTAAATGCAAAAAGCAGGGAAACGGAATAAGCCGGCAGGAAAATTAAGGCATTTCCAGCTACAAACGGCGAGGGCCTCACCATTTCGCAACCAAGTAGGATGGCAACAGTGGCTAAATAAGGTAAAAACATTTTTTCAGAAAGGCCAACCTAGAATTTCCGCCGTAACCTCAACCTCCATAGATGCTCGATTATTTGCCGTTATAGAAGTTTTCCACCAGCACTTCTACGCCTTGGTTGATTCAGGAGCCGCGGAATCATACGTAGGCCAGAGATTAAGTAGACACCTGGAAAATGATGAAGATCAACATGGTGTTCAATTAGCCGATGGTAGTATAATAAACACAGAAGGTACGTGGAGGTTTCCAGTTAAAATAGGCAGACAAGAATTCCAGGGGAAATGGAAACGTGTATCATCATTGACAGCCGATGCTATTTTAGGCATGGATTTTTTGATTTCTCACAGAGCAGTCATCCGGGCCGAAATACCAGAACTCGTATTGAATAACGAGACCGTAAAACTACAGTCGAGGGATCATTATCCAGAATTAGCGGGAATTCAAGCATTAAATGATGTCCAGTTAGAAGAATTAAATACATTTTGAGCAACCGAGCTAAATAAATTTAAAAGTATAAAAGGTCCAACCAATTTAGTGCAACATAAAATTAAGTTAAAAGAAGATGTTGAACCTATAAAACAACGTTATTATCCCAGAAATCCAGCAATGCAAGAAATCATCAACGAAGAAGTTGACAAGATGCTTGAAGAAGAGGTGATCGAGCCTTCATCTAGTTCCTGGAGCTCACCCGTAGTCGTAGTTAGGAAATCCTCCGGTAAATATAGATTTTGTATTGATTTTCGAAAGGTAAACCAGGTAACTAAGACTGATGCGTATCCTCTACCTTTTATCCAGAATATTTTAGATAAATTACGTGGAGCCCGATATATTAGTACCTTGGATTTAAAACAAGGATACTGGCAGGTACCTTTGACTAAGGAGAGCCGACCAATTACTGCATTTACAGTACCAGGCCGTGGATTATTCCAGTTTAAAGTACTTCCATTTGGATTACATGCCGCTCCCGCTACATTCCAGAGATTGCTGGATAGCATCATTGGACCCGAACTCGAACCGAACGCATTCTGCTACCTAGATGACATTATCATCATAGGAAAAACATTCGAGGAACACCTGGAAAATTTAAGAGAAGTATTTACTAAACTCCGAGCTGGAGGTTTACAATTACAGCAAGAAAAATGTATATTTTGCCGAACCGAACTTAAATATCTAGGTCACATAGTGAATAGAACCGGAATCCATACTGATCCAGAGAAGTTAGAAGCTATCAAAAACATGTCAACTCCGAAAAATCCAAAAGCGATACGTCGTTTCCTGGGCATGGCTTCTTGGTACAGACGTTTTATCCCGCAGTTTTCTCAAAAAGCTTTGGCCCTGACGGAACTTCTACAAAAGAAAAATAAATTCAGATGGACAGAAAAGCAACAAGAAGCTTTTGAAAATTTAAAAGAAGCACTCATTTCAGCACCAATTCTAGCGTGCCCAGATTTTAATTTACCGTTTAAACTCCAGACCGATGCCAGTAAAACAGGACTTGGAGCCGTCCTGACCCAAGAGCAAGAGGGCCAAGAAAAAGTGATTGTATATGCCAGTCGTTCCCTCCTAGCAGCCGAGAAAAATTATTCTACAGTAGAATTAGAATGTTTGGCAGTAGTATGGGCCATAAATAAACTAAAAGGATATCTTGAAGGATATAAATTCACTGTGGTAAGTGACCACAGAAGCTTGAAGTGGCTCAGATCAATGCCAAAACCAACAGGAAGGTTAGCTCGTTGGATCCTAGAGCTGCAACATTATAACTTTGACATAGTTTATCGCAGTGGAGCCCTTAACCAGGTGGCTGACGCGCTTTCTCGAGCCCAAGAGGATCAAGAAAGTAATGTTCCCGAAATTTCAGCCTTAGAAAAATCCGTTCCAGAGGAAGAATGCCAATGGTACCGAACTACTTTACAAAAAGTGCAGAATGAACCTGAAAAATACGATACGTATAAAATTGACCAGAATAAATTATTTAAATGTTTTCCTAATACAGATTCAGCTATTACCGAGGGATTTCATTCCATATGGAAGATGTGTGTACCGAGACCGCGGCGTCACTCAGTTCTTCAGGAATGTCATGATTCACCAGCAGCTGGACATCTTGGAATTGCGAAAACCATAGCCAGGGTTTCGCTGAATTATTATTGGCCAGGAATGTACCGTGATATAACCAGATATATTCATTCCTGTCCATCCTGTCAAGAGTACAAGATGCCACAACAACCACCAGCAGGGAAAATGTTTTTATCCGGAGTAGAAGGTCCATGGGAATCAGTTAGTACCGATCTCATAGGTCCATTAACCAGGTCATCCAGAGGTAATGTGTATCTTCTAGTTTTTCAAGATCGCTTCACAAAATGGGTAGAAGTACATCCATTAAGAAGAGCTACAGCTAGAACCGTGATCCAGGCATTTAAAGATAAAATTATATATAAATTTGGCACTCCAAAGGTAGTGGTATCCGATAATGGTTCACAGTATGTAAGTAAACTGTTTCAGACTTTAACCAAAGAATTTGGTATCCTCCATAGGTTAACTCCTCCGTACACTCCCCAGGCTAATCCAGTTGAGAGGATGAATAAAGTAATTGGAACAATGCTCGCCCAGAATGCCAGAGGAAACCAGAAGCAGTGGGATGCTTGGTTACCTGAAATGATGTTTGCTTTGAACACAGCAAAACATGTATCGACCGGATTCACGCCGTCAATGTTGAATTTCGGCCGAGAACTACTTCCTCCAGGTGCCATACGAGCAGAAGCATATCCAGTTGGCGTAACCGAAAAACGTAATCACCAGGAATATCGTGCTCAGCTTCGTAAGTTGCAAGATATCATTAAAATAGCTAAGGAAAATTTAGCTAAAGCGTTTACACGTCAAAGTCATCATTATAACCTGAGAAGACGACAGTATCGTCCCCAGGTAGGCCAAGAGGTCTACAAAAGAGAACATGTGCTATCCGACGCAGCACGTGGTTATGGCAAAACTAGCACCTAAATATTCCGGACCGTATATAATACATAAGGTAATTTCTCCAGTTATTTTAGAATTGAAGAATCCAGTAAATGACCAAGTGGTGAGGCGTGTTCACGTGAAGGACATCAAGCCAGTCCACGCAGATACTCCCTCTCCAGGTCGAAATTAGAAGGTGGGGAGAGAGTAAAATAAGACCGGTCCTGCAAGGAAAATTTAGCTAAAGCGTTTACACGTCAAAGTCATCATTATAACCTGAGAAGACGACAGTATCGTCCCCAGGTAGGCCAAGAGGTCTACAAAAGAGAACATGTGCTATCCGACGCAGCACGTGGTTATGGCAAAACTAGCACCTAAATATTCCGGACCGTATATAATACATAAGGTAATTTCTCCAGTTATTTTAGAATTGAAGAATCCAGTAAATGACCAAGTGGTGAGGCGTGTTCACGTGAAGGACATCAAGCCAGTCCACGCAGATACTCCCTCTCCAGGTCGAAATTAGAAGGTGGGGAGAGAGTAAAATAAGACCGGTCCTGCAGAGAGAATACTCATTCAGTATTCCTGACTAGTTCCATGAAGATGGCTCCAATTTTGTCGAAAAGTAATGTTCGTCCGTGGCCGTTTCAACTACAAAAGAAGAGGAGTAAGAAAGTCATACGTCCATGGAACCCAGCAGCATACCTACCTGCAGGAACTCCAAGTTGGGAGGCGTTACCAGCGGTTTTCCTGAGACCAGTGAAGAACGTTTTGCCCGATCCACCAGTCGTGAAGTCACCAGCTAGCCTGTTGGCCGAAAAGATGGAGAGGTTGTTTGGGAAGTCGCCCAAAACACCCGAGCCTAAAATGAAGACACCAGAACACACTGTCTTATATTTTTCTCCTGGGATCAAGACGCCAGAAGTCGCCGTAACACCAAACACTCCATCCCCAATGGTTCAACGACAACTTCGGGAGTGGAAAGCTGTGCCATTAGTAACGTCCGGTGAACCAGTAGACGAGGCGAAATTAGGCATCACTCCATTGATGGTCATTGGTGAGGATCCCAGACCAGTGAGTGCAGTACCTGGAGGCATTGTGAAAAGATACTCCCGTAAGCAGTGGAGAAACCTGAGACGGGTATGCATCCAGACCGGAAATGGTACCTTTGTTCGCATGAAGCGGGTGGACGCCATCTCAATGGGTTTATGGTCCCCAGCCAAAGATTCTAACCAGAATTAATTCAGATCCCTGGATTATCCTGCCAGCAGTCAATTTTCATATCCAGATTTCATCTTCTTCAACCCGAAGGAAGGTGGAAAATGTAACAAAGTTTCCTGAAACAACAAGATTTTAATAATTCAGAAGGAATTATATTGTTGTAATTCCAAGACTAGGCGTTCGTAGCGCTGGAAGTGGACAATTTTAACGTGAAGTGCTCGCAGAAGAAGTCGTATGGGGGAAACGGAACTCCCACAATAACTCCTTCCAAAGCATCCCTACCACCTTCAGTGGGTATAAAACCGGAGCACCAGCTCAAAATAGGAGAATTCATTCCTGCCTTTCAAAGAATTCATTCCTGTCCTTCTAAGAAACCAGTCCTGCCTTCCTGTTCAATTTATTTGATCCGACTTAGTAAATTTTTATTTCAAGTCAAGACTGGACTTAGAGTTTAAAAATTAGGCTGGAGTTTGATTTAAACTTAAAGTTACTTTTAGTTGAAATTAAGTAAAACCAGTAATTTAATGGAATGTTTGATTCTCATAGGAAGTAGATATCTTTTGTGAGAATTCGATATTTATTGAATTACATCAAAACGTTAGTGGAGGTTGATGTTCTTTTAGTGAGTTTGATTAGCTTCTAAAGGAAATAATACCGTATTCACTAAGAATTAATGCATCTAATCTCAAAACTGGGGTGCCCTATTGAGATTGATTCGTTATATTCACTTAGAAAGTCACCAGTTAAGTTTATTAAATTAAACTTAGAAAAATTATTCGTCAAGTTTCATTAACTTTAATAAAGGAAAGTTACCCGTTGGGTTTATTATTTTAATCCTATCCATGAATTTGATTTATAACCTGAACCCTGTAAATAATTCCCCGTACAGTCAAATCCTGTAATTTATTTATTTATCCAGTACCGATCAATTAAATAAATCCACAAGCACTTACCTGACGAATTCGCAATTATCCGTTTTATTTCCAGTTAGAGCCGTAACCAGAGGGTTTGTGACCAGTGGAGCACTACACCACACACCATTTTATTTAATTTCAGACTTTATCTGCAAGACTGAGTGAATGTGGAGCGTGCACAAGACATTAATTATTTTTACAGCAACGCCGAAGCCGGGGATCGCCATTTTGATCGTAACTCAGCATCGATGTGCATATCGACCTGCACGCATTGAAGACCAGTGGTTATGCGCACCAGTCCTATCTATCAGCCGCGAATTCGACGCAGAACTCGTTCAACGAAATGAGATCCGTTCAAGGAAGTAGAACCAAGGTTGACTCGCTCCAGAGAAAATGTAATTGTTTCACAACATTATAATTATATTTAACTTTATTATACATAAAATTATTAATTTTACAATTTTTCCGATACATACGATAATTTATTCTTGTATTGTAATAGCATTGAATAAATATTATAAATAATTTGATTTACAGTTCGATCTTAGTATTTCTCCGAACTCTGGCTCTAAGCCACCTGGGAAGAGCTGGTGGTATATTACAATCATGAAAAGAAACTGTGGGCAGAAACAGAACAGGTAAAAGTGCAATACCTGGTAAAACTCCTTTAGAGTTGTACTTTAACAAGAAGCCAAACATAGCTAACTTTACAATTTTTGGAAGTGTAATGTACACCCACATACCAAAGGAAAACCGAAAAAAATGGGATGCAAAAACCCTCCAAAGAATTTTTGTAGGTTATTCCGATGAAACAAAAGGTAATAGGATCTAGTTTCAGGAAGATAACAAAATAGATTTGCGCAGGGATGTGATATTTAAGGAGATGGAACAAAATTCTGCAACAGTGATTGTAAGAACAAATGAAAATTATATACAAACAGAACAACCAAGAAATAATGAAGAAGATAAAGTACATGGAGGAACGAGACAATCTAAATAAGAAGAAAGTACGCAGTTGGAAAATAAGCTTAAGAATGTAGTAGAAAACAATGAAGATAGGACGTTGCGAGACAGAAGCAAAATCAAACAACTAGTTCGATTTGAAGATTTTGCGATGGTAACATTAAACGAAGGTATAGACTACACAGAAACGCCGCAAGACAGAAAATGGAAGAAAGCTACGGAAGAAGAATTCGATGCCCTGATCAAAAATGGAACCTGGAACTTAACTTATGCGCCTGAAGGCAAACAAGACAATAAACAGTAAGTGTGTATTCAAACTAAAATCAAACAATCTACACAAAGCACGATTAATAGCAAAAGGTTGCAGCCAAAGATATGGTATTGATTACCTGGAGACATACAGTGGCTCAGTTTAAATCAATTAGACTGATACTTGGAATCGCAGCAGCATACAAAATGAAGCTTGCACAATTTGATGTTAAAACTGCATTTTTGGAGATCTTCAAGAAGAAATTAATATGATGCAACTTCCTGAATTTGAAGATGGCACAGAAAAAGTTTGTTGTTTAAATAAAGGGCTTTATGGACTAAAACAATCGCCAAGAAATTGGAATATAAAGTTTGTAAGTGCATTACAAAACTTTGGCTTGCAACAATCTAAAAATGATGCAAGGACCTGGACATGCAGTGTAGCTCTAGATAAATCAGTTGAGTAGTGTAGTCTTTACGTTATTAGTGACCAAACTCCTCCTAGTTTAGAATCGAGCAATGATGAAAATGAAAAAAATCTAGAAGTATTACAAGTAAAAGGCGATCGAGAAAGTTTCTTCGTTTGTGATGGTGGTAAAACCAAGTTTGGAAATAATATAAAACAGAGCAGAAGAAGATTCAGATTAAAGGCGAGTAATTGTTGTTACTTGAGAAACCAGCAGAGCGAAATAGAAGTTGGACACTCAGCGTTTTGCTAGAGCGAAGAATATCATAATAAGGAGACGCTATGATAAGTGTTCTATTTTAAAAAAAAAGGACGATAGTAATTAGTAAAACTCATTTGATTTTTCGGAAACCACATTTAGAAATTCATTTATTAAATAAAACCTTATTTTGTAAAGTTGATATCGTTGTGTGTGTTTATTTCTATTTAAAATTAATTTAAATAACTTATTTACAAGCTAAATAACGACCCTGAGAAAGTTAGAAGAGTCTCATAGAAAGTTTAATTTAATTGCGTGAATTGCAAACAGTTTAGGGAATTGTTTTCTAGTAGTCACAAGACCACGCATATCATTGCAATTAAAATTGGCGCCCAACGTCGTGGGGCTCGTTAATGTACACCGTGGCATTTTGTTAAATGTCGGGATACAGTTTTCAACAGTAAACTTATTTAATAAAGAACCCAAGTAGCTAGTTATTTAGTTTTCTTATAGATTTAAAAGGGCGATAATTTGATATATAAAATGACGGAAGAAAATAGTAGAATGTTAAGAAGTTCACCAAGGAAGAATTATGATGAAGTAGAATTGAAAACAATGATGCAACTGATGAAAAAAATGGATGAGAGCATGGACAGAATGGAAAAGAAAATCGAAAATAATGCAAGAGAATTTAAAGAGAGTATGGAAAATACTGCAAGGGAAACTAAAGAGAGTATGGAAAATATTGCAAGGGAAACTAAAGAGAGTATGGAAAATACTGCAAGGGAAACTAAAGAGAGTATCGAGAAGAAAATAGATGAAAAAATGGACAGTTTAGAAAAGAAGTTAGACGACAGTGTTAAACAGCAGATTCAAAGTTTGGAAGACCGCATTGCTAAAAAAATACAAGAAGTTACTGAAGAAATTGACAGTAAATTGGGAGATATGAATGATGAGGTATTGGATGTAGAACAGGTTTAAGATAACACAACAGAAATCAAAGAAAATCAAATGGAGGTTGAAGGTAGAGTGATTCTAAATGAGAATAAACTAACAATTGTTGGGGCTGTGACACAGGAAGAAGGTAGAAGTTATGATGGGGAACAAGATATAATAGGGAAAAAGCTGGAGAACGTAAGTGTTAATGGTTCATCAGGGTATAGTAGCATGATGCCAATGATGGCGGCACGTCAGTTAGAAGGTGTGCAAGAATCGAAAGGAAACAATAATAAATATTTCATAATTGTTATATTAGAAATGGACCAAAATTATACGATTACTGTTGCGGGAATCAGAAATTATGGACATAACGATCGGTTAAATTATAGAGAGAGAGGAAAGTAAGATGATGGTAATGTAAGTTCATACAGAATAACTTCAGTTTTTATAAAAATTTCGTTTATTTAAAATATAATTTATAATTGTTTGTTATTACCAACCACACATGGTCACCGAAGTTCGTCTAAATTTTAGTAACAAATTTTATTTGGCATTAATTGACTCAGGCGCGCAAGCTTCTTTAGTCAAAGAAAAAATAATTTTGGAAAATAAAACTTTAACAGAAAAACATTTAATTAAAATAGGGAAGTTGGAGTTGTTGTCTGCAGCGAAGAAAAAAGTTTCTACTATATCGAAAGCTGTGAATTTAGAAGTTACAATAGGAAGTAAAAGTTATGTGACAAGATTTTTGGTAGTACCAGAGTTACAGTTAGATTTTATAATTGGAATAGATTTCATAGAACAAGAAGGGGTTAAAGTTGACGGCGAATTAAAATGTATTATAATAAATAATGATAAAATAGAATGGACTAAAGATGGATTATATAATAATAATAATATTAAAATAAATAATTATGTCATAAGTGACGTTATAAAGGAGGAGCAGATAGGAATCCCTTGTTGGAAATATAAAGTACAATTAAATAACCTGGTACGTGAAAATATTGACCTCATAAATGAAAAACCGTGCGTAGCAAGAAATCACATACATAAACTTGAAGTAGATGACAAAGCTCCATTTAATGTTAAAGTTTATCCGATACCTTTTTCGTATAGAGTACAAGTTAGAGAAGAAATAAATAAAATGTTAGCAGATAATATTATAGAATCATCCACAACTAGTTATGTGAACCCGTTGGTGGTTGTTAAAAAAATGGTAGTCTTCGATTGTGTTTAGATGCTCGTAAAATAAACAATATTACCAAACCACAATATGAATCTCCGCAAACGATTGACAATTTATTGGCAAGAATTATGGGGGCAAGACAGATACTGAGAAGAATGAATCATGTACAACAGCATGCAGAGGTAATAGAAGATATACGTGAAATTTTAGAACAAGCAAGAATTAAAAACAGCGCAGCATTGAACAAGTATGAAAGAAGGAAGAATAAAAATTTACAAAGAAAGAAGTTTTATCAGATAGGTGATTTAGTAATAGTTAAAAACTTAAAAGTTGCAAATAGGGCTGAAAAGATTTGTGCAAAACTACAATTATCTTATATAGGGCCGTTCAAAATAAATAGGATTTTTGGGGAGAATACTTTTGAGTTAGCTGAGTTAGAGAGTGGAAGAATAAGAGGAAGATTTCATATTACAATGATTTTTCCTTACAATATTAAAGAAGTTTAATGTTGAAATCGATGAAAATAAAATTTTCTTTATAAAACTTATTTAGTTTAATACTCTAAAATTTTATTTTAATCTGGGGGCAAAAATGCTATGATATTTAGAGGTGTTTGATTTGTCTGGAGTATTGTGATTCCTGGAGAGCAGTTTTTGAAATGCTTGCTGCAATTCTATTTGTGATTGGAGTTTTATGAACACTGTAAGGTTTTGATACTCTAACTTTTAAACTCAGGGTTGCGTATTTTTGCTATAATTCTTGTTATAAATTCTAATAATTGTTATTTTTCATATGGTTTGTTTTTACTGAAAGAAAAGAAAAACACAACAGATTGATACGATTTTTATTTATGTTAATTTTAATTATAATTTAGTTCAGAATTGTTCAAAAGGTTTAATTTATAAGAAGTTTTAGAGTTACTTGATTTGTGCGTCGATAAATGTCAGTTTGGATGTCAGTGTCAAATGTCACAAACGTATTAAAGAATACTAATGGACATGAGATTTATTTGTTTGTTATACAAATGAAAATCAAAGAGGGAAAAAAAAATGGATATTTTGTTTTTATTAGTTACGGCTGGTTTTTGTAAATAAGGCTTTTGAAAGAGGCTGATAAGCTTGTCCGTATGTGTATCCGGAAAATACTCCATCTTAAGCGGACCTGTTCAGGCGCTTTCATACACTCCCCCACCCGCCTGGGCGGACTTGGGGTCCCCGCATTTATTTCGCAAGTTCTGGCCATCCTATTTCGTAGGATCACGAACTTAGCTATCACAGAGGATCAAACCACGGCCGCGGTGTTAGCTCTGCCGGGGTGTGAGAGACTTTGGCAGAAGCTGGCTCGCTGGACCGCTTCTTATGGGACGACCAAGAATTCAAACAGGCGTAATTGGGGTGAGCGATTGGAAGAGTCTTATTCAGGGAACGGATTAATACAAGGACAGGCTTCAACATATTCGGGACCATGGATCGACCACCCTCCTTCCTTCTGGAAAGGTAGGGATTATGTCAAGGCGATCCAACTAAGGGGAAATCTTCTGCCAACGAGAGGAGTTCCATCCAATCCTCCCCCTGCCCGGCGATGTAGAGCGGGGTGCAACCGTGTGGAGTCGTTATCCCACGTGCTCCAGGGTTGCCCCTTAACTCATTGGCCGAGAATTCGGCGCCATGACCGAATCTGCGCGCAAGTCAGGCAACTGGAATTGCGTAGGGGGTGACTGGTAGAAGAAGAGCCACATGTGCGACTGGCAGATGGACAGCTCAGGAAGCCTGATTTAATCCTTTTACAGGCGGATAGAGCTGTCGTCTGCGATGTGGCCATTTCGTGGTAAGGCCCGCGATCATTAGCTGCTGCATTTCAAGCCAAAACCGCTTATTACTACGAGCCTCAAATTTTATGATCCCCTTGGACTAGTATGTCGATTACTAGTTACAGCTAAAATTAGTATGCTATGGCAAAATAAAATTACGTGGGACGCAAAGTTGCCATAAGTTCATTTGCTTCAAATTTAGTTACAATGTCGGCAATTAAGGTCCCTATGCAGAATATAATAATAATAATAATAATAAACTATCCTTTTCAAAATTCTTTTAAAACTTCCACTCGTAGATATTGCCTGTTTAATGGCAAAAAGAGTGATATACCCTTATTTTTGCGTATCAGTATCAACAGCTACAAATAAAAATATTTAATTGTCCTTCATTGCAAAATATATATTATAATGCTTAGTAAGTAGTCTCAGTACGTGATTTCTGGGGCGACTGAATTTGTACACACATGATGAAACTGCAGCACGCGAAAACGAACTTTAATGTAATCAACTGTAGGACCCTGCGCACTAGAATTAACGAATCTTTTCAAAATCAAATCTTCGTTTATGCTATTTTAAAGTTTTTAAAGTTACTATTAAAAATTGATTCAGTGAAATATTAAACCTGTTATGTCTAATTGCATATTATGTATGAATTCCCTTAACGCAACTGTACAAACCACTTCATTTGGGCATCATGGAGCGCAATGTTGCCAACGATCTGAACACATTTTGTGGATTCCACAGCAATTGGCAATCTGATGGAGGCGTCTAGAAGTAGTGGAGCTGAGGTAGAGGATTGCTTATATAAATTTTGTTACTTGATTGATTTATGAATGTTTATTATTTCAGAAGCAACTGGAAAATCATTTCCAAAATGACACTTTGTCCAAGGAAGAACTTGCAGCTTTGGCGGAAAGGGAGGATGGAAGGATAGTCGCAAATCCCCCTAGGCCAGAGACCCCTGTCAGAAGTAGTTATGGGTCGGACACCTATTCCAGTGATGGTCGGCGGCCCGAAATCCCTAAACGTGTAAGTTTTTTAATACAGCATTTTCCACTACAAAAATTAGTCACAATGTAATTTTGATTGAAATAACGTACTTATGCAAATGTTTGAGAATCATGTTCATATTCAATAAATAGTACACAATCAAGTTATTGTACAAAATCTGATATCATGTGCTTTCACAGAATCGAAGATCTAGACCTGCGACTGTAAATTGGAGGGGACCTCACCAAAGAAGAAGGGTGTTCAGAGGACGTGGCCGGGGAGACCGAGGCCAGTGGCGCAGCTTCCCGGCTGTGAAAAACTTTTTTGTTTTCCAGTAAGTAAGATAATACAAGAACATTTTGGCATTTTAAAGCCTTTTATTTGTCATGTTACATAAGTGAGCAAATTTTCTTGTTTTCTAATTTAGCTGAAGAGCCATCCTTATGATTTAACGTTTTAATAGAGGAAGTGCTAGACGCAGCCATCACACCGGCCTTGTGTTTCATACACTTCAAATTATCTTTAATATCTGCTCTCCCTCCATGCGCGATAGAAAATTCAGAAAAACATTGCTGACACTTTACTCTGTCTACATGACCACAAAGCTTCTTTAAAAACGGGTAGTCTTTTTGAAGTTCATTTGTGAACGTACAATTCCTCTTGGGCATTGTAAAACCAAATTTATTTTTAAATGGTTCTATTATAATATCATCCTATAAGTGTATAACGTATCAACAATGACAATAATGAACCGACATTAGCGTAACAAAGCAAGAGATACACTAACTGCGCGACGCTACGCCCAGTGGCCGGCCAGTGCACATAAAACTGGATTAGTATCACTTACTGCCGCCAAGAACGCTGAACTGCGATGCGCCCACGATCGTGCAGGGAATGATGATTATAAATAGCGCCTTTCAAACTTCGCGCACGTAGCCATGTAAGATTTTTGTCGACCGGGACATAAAACCAAAACGGCCGAGACGCCGGGACCAATGTCTCAAACAGGGACAGTCCCGGTGAAACCGGGACGTATAATAATAATAATAATTTTATTCAAAAAAGAATCTCAAGGGAATGGAGTTCAGCAAGGCTGTTCTTCCACTCCACCCTTGTAAATACAACTAAAAATTAACATTAACATAAATATGCCTATGCAAGAAACAAAAAGGAAAATAAACCAGGAAGATGCTCGAACGCTATAACACTGTCAACGCTGAGTACCAAGTAACATTAGAGATAACTTCTTTTTAAATTGATTGTGGGGTAAATTTTTAATGGACTGGGGAATATTGTTGTAGATCTTAGCAATGTTATAAGAATAGGTTCTGTGAAAAAGACAAGTATGATATTGCGGTATTGTAATTAAACCCCTATGCCTTAAATTCAAGTTATGCACGTCAGTCCTGAAAACAATCTTGTTATAAAGATAAGGTGGCTGCTTTTCAGAAATAATATTGTGAAACAGTGATGCACTTTGAAAATATATTCTGTTTTTCATATTTAACCATTTCGTATCATACAGTTTATGAGAAATATGATCAAATTTGCGAATACCGTAGATAAAACGCAAGCAGGAATTTTGAACACGTTGGATGCGCTGCGATGTCTCATAATCTAGACATGGCCCATATACTGGAGCACAATAAGTAAACTGAGATAACACCATGGTATGGTAAGCCTACGTATAGTAAGAGTATTCTATACATTAGTCGTGCGTATCAAACTACCCCCCTTATGGTGAACGAGTACTCGGTAACGAATACAAAGTAACGAATACTGTACCTAAAAGTAACGAATAGTTACAAGTACCGAAAAGTAACGAAAATTTACATCTCTATTGACAGGCAACTCTGAACTCGGTAATAAAATCGAGCAGAGTAACAGCGCGGTGTGCGTCCTTAGCGTAATTTAATTTTTAATTAATATCTCCGTCAAAAGTTGAGATATTTGATTCGAATATTGTGTGGATATTTTCACTTGTATACGTTCAAATTTATCAATCAGAGGCGTGGAATCTGGGGGGTGCAATACTTAACTCTTAATCTATTTTTTGAGTTGAAAATCTTATTCTCTATGCAAAAAGAAACAAAAATGCTACTCTTGTTAAAAGTTGCGAAATCTAACGGTTTTCAAGATAATTCAAAAATAGATTTTTCATAAACATTAAATTATCTCAAAAACCGTTGGATTTAGCGACTTTCAACAAGGCTGTCTTTTCTGTATGAAAATCTTAAGTGTGTTAAAAATACTGTAAGATATACATCGAGCACCTCCCCTTCTATGCCCTTGCTGGTTGATAAATTTGAATGTAAACAAGTCAAATTGTAAATCATCACTAGGAAAATATCCACACAAATTTGTATCAAATATCTCAATTTAAGGCGAAACTATTAATTAAAACGTGATAAAACTGGTCCATTTCAGAAGGCTGTAAGTGTAACTCCGTAAGAAAGCAGCATAATGTTTTATGTGAACTTTTTCTTACGAAATGATCTAAGAAATCACCTTCCCAAGTTTGTCGGTTTAATTTTAAAACACCCTGATAGATGCTGGGAAAATGTTGTCTGGTCTATAACTTTGCAGGTAAATTTTTAGGTACACATAAAAATAATTAAATGGGTGTTAGTAAAATTGGTCTGCAAACCAGCCCTTTTAATTTGAAAGTAAATACGAAGCCGTTTCTCAAAATTTTCAAATAGAAAAATGCAATTATGAGTAACACAATTTCTTTTTACCTTCGTTCCCAAATGATTTTGAGTTTGTGGCTTGGAAGTACCATAATTAAAAGAAATTCTTTTTAAAGTTGTTCAAAAGATTAGGTAGAACACTACAAGTTAACCACATTTCTATTTGAAAATTTAAAGAAACCTGCTATGCCCTCCAAGTATATATTTGACCCTAAAGGGCTGTATATTAGATGTGCTTTCTGGACCATGTCTAGAAGTTTCTTGATTATTTTAGTGTAAAGAATTTACCTGCAAATTTATAGACAACATTTTCCAAACTACCTGTATGAACATTTATTTATTTATTTATCCTTCAAAATCACAGATAAACATAAGCATAAACTTATTGTAAGCGATTTTGATTGAAGCGATTATTTAGTTGATTAGCAGAAGCAAGCCGACAAAAAAAATTGGTGTAAGTATGGCGGCGCTACAAAAACTCCGCCAATTCCAGATTTCGTTGATGGAAAGAAAATTTCAAGCAGTCGACAAGATGGAATTTATAAGTATGGTTCAGTTCACATCTGAAACAGAACTGGTGCCCGTCATTAAACGAGTTTCCGTCGGAAGTAGACGTATTTACATAGATGATGGTGGTATTTCTCATATAATACCCGCCAGCAGTATTTCAAACAAAGTTACACATGGCAATTAGGTTAATCTTCAATTCCGAAATCCCATATTTGGGTTGGGATCGACACTAACCCTCACTTTTTCAAATGATAACATAAAAAATAATTTTCTAGAAGTGTTAGGCGATATAGATGACGAAAGTGATCAGAGTGATATGATACATCCACCCAGGGCTGCCTTACCCCTTTAAGTTCAAATTCATCTGAGACGGATTCAAATTTATTTATTTACTTGTTTGCTTACAAAGTCTTTTAAAATTGTTAAAAGCAATCCTTTAATTTAGCACAAGTTACTTCTAATTTTGTTCCAACAAGTAAACAAGTAAAGTTTTGACAGGCCGCCATTTCGTTTTGGGTGGATGAAAATATTTGAAAATTTGCACCTGTACTCTCCTCAGTAATAGCTTTAAAATGAGCCGTCGCAAGATCCCCCTTTCTATTTAAAATTGTTTTCTAAGGTGGCGCACGGCCGCCATTTTGAAGAAAAATGTCAGTGAAGTAAAAGCGTTCTTGGGTATGATAAAATTATTATCATAAATTTATACCGAACACTGCAGATTTAATGGGACCACTATACCAATTATTAAAAGTGGGAACGAAATTTGTATGGAACAAAGATTGTTTCGAATCTTTTGAAAAAGCAAAAAAGTGCTTAACTTCGCTCGATGTCCTCGCTCATTATAACCCGAATTTACCCGTAAAGTTGATGCTTCACAAAAAGGAGTAGGAGCTGTAATCTCACATGTTTTTCCTCGTGGAGTGGAACGGCCAATCGCTTATGATTCTCGAACGCTGAGCAATAGTGAGAAAAATTATTCTCAAATCGAAAGAGAGGGTTTAGCAATAATTTTCGGAATAACCAAGTTTTATCAGTATTTATTTGGAAAACATTTTATCCTTGTAACGGATCATAAGCCGCTAATCAGCATCTTCAATCCGAAGAAAGGTCTTCCGCAGATGTCTGCGAGAAGGTTGCAAAGATGGGCATTACTGTTATCAGGGTTTTCCTTAGACATTCAATACACGGAATCAAAGAAGAACAACGCTGATGCTCTTTCGCGATTACCATTGCCAGCACTACCACAAGTTTACTATCAAGATTTGAAGTGTGTAAGTTACGTGTCTGAAACGTTCGAATTAATTAATTTACAGGACATTCAAAGGCACACCGCAGCTGATAGTGTTTTAAATCAAGTGATAAAGTTCGTAAAGTTAGGATGGCCTAAGAAAGTTGCTAGTGAATTTTTGCCTTACCAAAAATGCAGAAATCAATTGCATATTGAAGATAAGTGCTTAATTTTTGGTTATCGTGTGGTGATTCCGACTAGTTTGCGTAGTGCGATTATGAAAAGTTTACATCAGGCGCATATGGACATTGTCAAAACCAAATCTTTTGCACGTTCTTATGTATGGTGGCCGTCAATGAACTTAGATATAAAGAATATGATAAAAAGTTGTATACCATGTGCACAATCCCAAGCGCAACCAGAAAAAAAAGCAGTTTTAAAATCGTGGATTTCGCCTAACAGTCCTTGGGATCGTTTACACGTGGATTATATGTCAATTAAAGGCAAAACATTTTTTGTAGTGATCGATGCTTACTCTACATGCTTAGAGGTTTTTTTGTACGAATGGTATCACTACTGAAATTACTATTAATATATTGAGGTCACTCTTTGCACGTTTTGCGTTACCCCGTTTTTTAGTAAGTGATAATGCTCCAAATTTTTGCTTTGCTGATTTTAAGAATTTTGCAACATTAAATGGAATTACACTCTAAAGTGGTGCTCCATTTCATGCTGCTACAAATGGGGAAGCTGAAAACGCAGTAAAGATTGTAAAAAAAGCTTTGACCAAAATGATGAATTATGATTGTGTTAATTTAAACTTAGCTTTAAATAGATTCTTGATGGATTACCGTAATACACCGCATGGTACGACTGGTGTTAGTCCAACAATTTTGTTAATTGGTCGAAATTTAAGAAATAGATTTAATTTACTTAAACCAAATGATGTTCAAACTTGCAATGATAGTATTATTCGTAATCATGTTAAAAGTAAGCAGTTATTGCAACGAAAGTGCTATCATGGCAAAATAAATGTAAAATTTGTTATGGGAGATGAGGTAGTTGTACGAGATTATCGAACTGTTAATAAGCCTACATGGATTAAAGGTGTTATTAGCAAAGTTTTAGGTTCAAGAACATATTTAGTTAAACTAGTCGATTCGAATCTTATTTGGAAACGTCATGTTAATCAGATACGTAAAGTTAATTTTCCTGTAATTAATGAAGTTGTACCCTCATGTAATGTTGAACAAAGTGTATCGATTACTTTTAATTCACCTGATATGGAGAGCCAAAATTTAGATATTTCAATTAATACTAGACCTAAAGGTAATGTAAAACCTCCAGAAAGATATGGTTATGAAGTTAACAAATTAAGTGGGGAGGTGTAATGTATATGTATTTATTTTGGTTAATACAAGTATAGTGTACATGGAGGGGAGTTTTCAGTTTTGGGAACCGAGTTGTTCCCAGTCAGTGTATGTTTGGTCTTCGTTAAATAAAGTATATAAAATAGTCTTGCGTTTTATTTAGAAGACATTACACTATCAATGCAGAAACCAAAGCGGTTGCTAAAGTGCATACCACAAAACGCAGTGATAATCAGCAGGTAGCAACACAAAATCGTATTATGTGTAAATATTGTGGTACGAAACATGAAAAGAAAAAACTGAAGTGCCCAGCATTTGGGGAAAAATGTAAATATTGTGGTAAAAGTAATTACTGGGAAGATGTCTGTATAATTAAGAAGAAACAGACCTCGGAAGACAAAGCTTTGCACAAAGTTACAGATGACGGAACACCGAGCAGTGAGACTGATGAAGAGTGTACGTACCAAGTAGTTGAAATAGTCAATTCTCATCAAAATGCAAGAAAGAAGAAGTGTTTGCCTGCAACATTGAATCCCTTCACCAATGAAAAGAAAGCCAAAGAAGTGTCAGTTAGCTACAGGTGCAACGTGTGATGTTATGAGTCTGGAAGATTATCGTTTAATTACAGAGCAGATCGACCCAAAACTAGAAGACGCCAACGTAAAACTAAAATGCTATGGAGGAGAAATAATAAATCCTTTAAGGGTAGGAGAAGTCAGCTGTAGAATAAATATGGAGGAATATAAACTCAAATTCCAAATTATTCGCACAAAACAACTACCACTACTGTCAGCAGAAACCTGTATGCTGTTGAATTTAGTCAAAATAAATCAGGAAGTGGTAAATACAGTAGAAGAAAAGACTAAGAAGAGATATGGAAAACTTCTGAAAGAATATAAGGACATCTTTGAAGGTTTAGGCAAAATGGAAGGAAAATACCATATCGAGCTAGATGAGAAAATTAAACCTACACAGCCACACCCTAGAAAAATCCCCGCAAACCTCAGGAAAGATTTGGAGATGAAAATGGAAGAAATGGTCGCAAAAAGGCTGATAAAAAAGGTAGAAGAACCAACTGAATGAGTGTCAAATATCTTGTTGTGTAGTTTTAGGCGTGGCAATAAATTAAGATTCTGTTTGGATCCGCAACACCTTAACGAAGCTATCAAGACCCCACACTACCAACTACCAACGATAGAGGATGTACTGCCTAATCTGAACAAAGCATAGATATCGAAGTAGCTGTAATTGAAATGGTTACGGATAATCCCCATACAAGTCAAAATGCCTTAAACATTAGCAAAGGTTCTGTTTTCAATATTCTTAAGGCGAACAAATTTCACCCCTACCATACACCATCTTGAAGATAGGAATTATGAGCATCGTGTTCGGTATTGTCAATTTCTTAGACGACAATTAAACGGCAATGCGAAATTTTTAAGTATGGTATTATTCTGTGATCTGAAGCTTTGTTTATAAGAAACCTGGCTGGTCGCCATAGTATTGAACAAATCGAATCTATCTCGTTTCTGAAGCGAGGTTTTCAAACAACGGCATGGTTAATCGACATAACTGCCACTATTACGCCCAAGGCAATCCCCAATCTCTTAATGTGTGGTGCGGTATTATTGGCGATTTTGTAATAGGTCCACATTACTTTACTGGAAATTTATTTAGGTTAAATCCTTTTTTTTTTTAATTTGTGAACTACCGGCTCTCCTTCGAACAGTTCCTCAAAACGTACGGAATAGCATGTGGTTTTTAAATGATAGTGCACCTCCGCATTTTCATAGGAATGTCAGAAATCATCTTAACCGACGTTTTGAGGAACGCGTAATTGGACGAGGTGCATTGCATCCTTGGCCTGCCCGTAGTCCCGATTTGACTCCGCTAGACTTCTTTTTGTGGGGCAAAGTAAAAAATGATGTCTATGAAGTGCCCATTTGAAATGAAGAACATCTACGCGAAAGGATAATTCAATGTTGTCACACCGGAAATGTTATCTCGTGTTAGAGGTTCGATGCGTAGAAGAATTATACTCTGCGAAAACGAAATGGGAAGGCAATTTAATCACCTGCTTCGTTAGTTTTTGTACTATGTTCCTATTAAATTATTCTACAATTGTTGTCAAATATTAAATTTGAGTTATTAAAGTAGCCTTAAATTTGTACTTAATCATTAGTAGAGACATGTACTGTAAAACAACTCTGATCTCAATTTAAAAAAAATGGTAGACATGCATAGTGATCTGGGGGTTGCATTATGTGTTGCCTATATAAAAAAATTTAGGCTTGGAGTATTAAAATGGACACTCTGTATAAAGTGCTTTAACCAGATGTCGGTGGACTACATTAAAGTTTAAAAGATAATGGAGCTTCTACTTCCTCCGCAGTAGCAATACCAGTTCAATTAAGTAAGTTTAGTTTCCAAAATTTCTTTTTCTTTTAGTTTTTTGTATTGTTTTTTACAATAAACCCGAAGTATACATATAATTAAAAAACCAACGAAGTATAATTCTGATACATTTTGTCACAACAACAATTTCCACGGTGTTATTAGCATATAAATACTATAGGCAAATTTGGTTTCAGGCATATCGCCAGTCACTGATCATCATCAATTATTGAGAATGCATTAAATGGGTGAATGTCCTCAATGTGTATCCTTTCATGTCCCCACCAATTTAAAATTTTTGTGTTTTTAAAAAAGTTTAATTTTGGAATCATTCGCAAGAAAAATATGTACTATAACACTCCTTGATTTGAAATATTACGAAAAACAGAAAAACGGGCACATTTTACTATAGAAATATGAAAAAAGTCATTTCTCTGCCATGTCGTGGCTGCATATTTACAGTAATGTAGCTTCAAAACGTGGCATTGTTTGAAAGTAATCAAACTTCACATTCAAGACAATTATTTCATTGTAGCAAAATCTGGCGTTGCACTTATTTTTTGTAGGCGACAATTCGGTATAACACTAAACATTTTCGAAACTTGATCCCTTAGTTTGTCCGATCATTCTGCTGGATGTTATAATATTTCTGTCACCAGGCGGGAGTTAGCTTTAAGTGGCTTGTATGGTACAACAAAGAAAGTTGAAGAAAAGAGAAACTACATCTAGAGAAATTACCACAAAACCCTCTGGTAATTGAAAATTATTAAATTCGTTAGCAAACGTAAACGAGTCTTTAGTATTATAGTTATTGACATTGCTAAAAGCTACAGTCAGGATTCCTGCGACAAACCTAGACAATCCATAAGTAGGAGAGTTGATCGATGACACAATGGGTCTTAACGGAGTGTTTTCTTTGTGTATTTTCGGTAACCCATAAAATTTTGGGGATACAGCATTCTTGATAACCAAGAGCCTGACTGTGGCATCATCCAAGCAATCTTTTTGTTTTAAGCATGAAATTAATTCATTATTTTTCTTTTGTGTAGTGAAGGTGGGATCACCTTTTAACACTTTGTATACGTTGTTATCATTGACTAGTTTTTCTGCCTTGTTGATGTAGTCTTGCTTGGACATAACCACAGTAACAGATCCTTTATCAGCTTTGGTGATAATTAAGTCTGGGTTGTCCTTTATGAATTGCTTTTTCTTGAAATGGTACACATGACTAGCAATCATAATACTCTAAATTTTAAAAACGATGTAGAAAACCTTAGTTCTGTATATTCTTATATTTTAAATTTTTGGAAAGTTCATAATAATAACAATCTCACTTTATGCTCTACTGGATAGTTGCTCATGTAATTACTATCTTTAAGTAATTTAGGAATTTTCTCTATTTAGTAACTTTGAATTATCGTATGTTGGTAACAACCAAGTTGGTAACCTTATTGATATTGTCAATTTTAAATTTTAACTGTTCTACCTTTTTGTTGCTTTTATCTTTACATTAATCGTAATTATTTATTATTAATGTTGACTGTTACGTACTATGCTTTAGCTTGCTGTGATTACTACATCTGTGATATTAATTATCAAGATTTCTGTTAACCTGCTCGCTAATTTCATAAACTGTAAGTTAACCTCAAAACATTTCACATGTTGTCATAACACTTATGCATATTGTAGCAAGTTTTATACTACTGAGGATGGAATAAAGTATTCCGAAAGCTTTAGTACAGAACAAAGGGTTTCTCTTAATCCTTGCCCTTGGACCGAATTCCCAGTCAAAAATTTTCGCTCTTGTTCTAACAAGTGACGGTCGGTTACTTCCCAAAGTCCTTCGTGTTTTAGATGGGTTTTTATCAACAAATCGCCATGGCCTATGGCCCAAATAGATCTCAAAGGCTGAAATTATGGGCTTCACTCTCCAACAAACAGTGGCGCAGCTTCCCGGCTGTGAAAAACTTTTTTGTTTTCCAGTAAGTAAGATAATACAAGAACATTTTAGCATTTTAAAGCCTTTTATTTGTCATGTTACATAAGTGAGCAAATTTTCTTGTTTTCTAATTTAGCTGAAGAGCCATCCTTATGATTTCCTCGATTTTGATATGTTGAGTTTATTAGTTATGGAGTTATTTATTTAATTTGTAGAAATAATCTGTTGGCAACAGTGACCTGTTTAACTTGCATAATGGAAAGAAATTCGTCTGTGGTTAATTTGTTTTTTTTTGATTACTGTAGCTTTTCTTACCCCGCCACACAGTGGTCAATATATTGTATTTAACTGGACGAAAATAGGAAATTAGATGAGGCAATTTTTTAATCATTTATCACTTTAAACGCCACAATAAAGACAACGAAAACTTTTTACTGGGCCACGCATCATGTCTTGATAATAACCAATAATTTCGCCCTAATAACCCCACTTAAGTATGTTTTTTTATTTGTATTACTCCTGAAGGTGGAATTTGATGCGTCGGTCGTTGGCGTCCGCTGGCCCAGTGAGTAAACATAGCAGCAGGAGGCCGCGTCGGACGCAATAGGCCGACAGCTGCGCATGTCTGTTGCTGCGTTTGCACTTGCCCATTAGATAGTTTTGCACGTCAGTACTTGTCTACAGTGTTGTTGTCTACACTGCTGTGAATAACTCGTGAAGTTTGTAAGTGCAAACGTCTGCCATGGATCCTAGAAAATTTTATGGGAGCAACATAGCAGCGAACAACACAGCAGCAACCAAGAAAGTGCACAAAGAGGGGTTCCACGCGAAAATAAACGTAAAGCATCCCTGGATAATAATTTGTCCGAATCCGATGACGATTTTTCTTCGACCGATAGTATTACTGATCCAGTGTACGAGATAGACGCTGAATATTCGAGTGATGATAGTCGTAACAATATATCAGATAATAGTGAGCAATCAGAAGAAGATGATAGTCAAACCGTTAGTGAAGCAATAGAAGGTGAGAGCGGTGAAGATAACGAGCAATATGATAGTCAAACCGTTAGTGAAGTAATAGAAGATGGGAGTGGTGGAGACGCAAACGTTAGTTCAACATTGGGGACCTGTTGATCCAGCAAAATGCAAAGATTTCCAATTTACCGCTGCTACAGGTACTAAAGTTATCTTTGACCCTACATTTATGAATTCTTTGTGAATGAGGAAGTGGTGGATCTCATGGTTACGGAGACAAACAGGCACGCACATCAAACTTTGGGAAAAAATCAGCACGGTCCGAAAGCCAGAATAACGAAATGGGTCGACACCAACTCGCAAGAAATGAAAAAATTCCTGGGCTTGTTACTGTGGATGGGATTGGACAAGAAACCTGCCATCAGGGAATACTGGTCAAGATCAGTTTTGTACAAAAATAATTTGGCGAAAAGTATAATGAGTCGAAATCGTTTTGAAATATTATTGAGGCACTGGCATTTTTTTGACAACGAAGAAGATAGAACGCGTCTCAAAAAGATACAACCTCTTCTTGATTTATTGATAACAAATTTTGAATCAGCACGTGATCCAACTGAACAAATAGTGGTGGACGAATCAATGGTTCCTTTTAAAGGGCGACTACAGTTTAGACAATACTTGCCGGCAAAATCACATAAGTATGGAATAAAACTGTACAAGATGTGTGACGCTTTCGGGTATACATACGAAATTATTATCTACTCCGGTAAAAATGACTTGTTACTTGGTTCATTGAATCATGCAGGGAAAGTTGTAAACCAGCTTTGTAAAAAGTACCTGGGAGCTGGTAGGACGCTTGTTGCAGACAACTTTTACAGCTCTGTGGAACTGGGCGAGAAACTTTTGCAGAAAAAAACGCATTATGTTGGAACCCTACGAATAAATAGAAAAGGAAATCCTAAGCTTGTTACTCAGAAAAAATTGAAAAAAGGGGAAGTAATATCTAATATGAATGATAGTGGGATCACTGTAACAAAATGGAAAGATCGCAGAGATGTTTTGATGATTTCCACTAAGCATACAGGTAATTTGGTTCCATCTGGAAAGACAGCGCGAAATGGTGATCCAGTTTGAAACCAGACTCCGTTGTATTCTACAACAAAACCAAAATATACTTATATACTTAGCAGGCTGGATAGCAAGAAAACATAAAGCGAAACATCCATACTTGGGAGATTATTCTTTTAAAAACGGAACGAACATGGCTATTCCATACCATCATGGATGCAACATTTGTCGTTTGGAGGTCTCACTGAACCCTCAGATAAATGGATAAGTCAGGCCAACGATTTCGAACAGTTTTTTAAAACTTTTAATGGAAGTACATTTGCGAAAGGACAAAAGAACACAAAACGTCTAATTAATAAGATAATTACCCAGCTTAATATACCAGAAAACATAGTATCGAGCTATATTCTGCAGAGAACACTAATTCGAATAAAATATTTAAATGAAAAACTAAAACCAAATCCCAAGAAACGCAAAACCTCTGATAAACCAGAAGACAACAAATCGAAAAAAACTATGCACATAAATATTTTGGTACAAATTGTTTAGCATTTACGATCATTTAATAAAGACATCATTTTGTTTGACGTTATACTGTATTTTATTTTATTTGTTACCTTAATTTGTAAACATACATTAGTGATTAAATGGTCTATTTTTTAATTTATACTTGAAGCCAAATCTATTGTTGATATAATAAAACATTTTTTATTGTAATATAATGCTTTACTAATATCTTAGAAGGGTTTTTTTGCCTATTCAAGTTTAAAATTACTAGTTGCCGCGATTTCTAGGTTTCCCGGCGACGTAAGCAGCTGCGACCAATCAGAGTTAAGCAAGAAACTGAGGTACCCTATAGAGAGTATATAAACCTTGGATTACTCCATATTTAAAGGTATTACCTATATCTAACCTTAAGGTATAATAGAAAGACCGTGTACTAAGGTATAATGCAGCCATTTTACCTTAAACCCTGTTCACAGACACAAAATATTCTTTTGTCGACAACTTTGAAACAAGAAATGCTTTTATTGGTGGAACCCGCGGGCTAAACTTGCAACTTGCGTACAATTATTTATTGTCGACACCTCCGACAAGCTTCGAAGCTTAAAGAGTTTTTTCAGCAGCGGGTATTCTTTGCACAATAATTAGATCAACCCTTGACAAACTCATTTTATTAAGGAATTGGTTTAAAAATTATTGAAAACATTTAATACCTAGACTTAGCTTTTTACTTTTATAATATGAATAATTATGTATACATTTTGCAAATAAAACTTATTAAAATTTTATAATAAATCTGATAAATTTTTCTTTCGTGAAGCTTTCAATTGTCGAAAAAGGCGGTCCACAATCGCATGCGAACTCTTATATGTATATTTTTTCTTATACAAGATCGCATACGATGTCGGATCGTGTGGTTTTAGAATCCCGGGATCAATCTTGGAAACCCGAGATTCGCCAATCTTGATCCCGAAATCCAGGGGTTGAAAATTTGGTCAGGGATTGCATGCCCTAATCACAATACCTTCCTCTATAGCTATACTTTGTGTATGTATCGTTATCAAATTAAATGTTTTGTGTTTCTTTTCTGGCATTCGGACTATTTATTTGCAAATAGCACATTGTTTGTAACTTATCTATTCTGGTCGCCGTGGTTAACCATTTATTATAAAATGAAATAAATGACTAGCTAATGTTAATATTTAATCTAAAAATAGTGCAAAGCTTCGTAATTTTCACAAAAATAAAAGTTAACAGAGGGTTGAAACATTAACATGTAAAAACCTATGGCCAGTCTTAAAAAAACTCACTGTATATTTATGTTACTTATGAAATGTTTGTGGTTTTTGATAAATAGAAGCTGATTTTATAACATTCATCCACAACCATCTTTGCCCAAGGTCAATTATATCTTTTTCATAAATTAAAACAATGCTTATAATAGAAAATTATTCCAATTATTCAGTTACGCTATAATCCTTCTTTAAACTAGAAATTTAATGGTATTTCTTGTTTAAAAAGGATTATAGCGTAACTGAATAATTGGGATAATTTTCTAGTATAAGCATTTGTTTTAATTTAAAAAATGTACCAAGATTAAAATTTGTAGTCCACAATTTAATTTGCTATTAGAAATAATAGCTGCTCTAGACATTTACCGTTAGGTATATTACTACTTTCAGATGTAATTTGGCTAACACTGATATAGAAAATCCGATTTCTAATTATTTTTTGAATAAACAGCTATACCGTCAGCTGTACTTTGATATCGAGACAATCAAACGGCATTTAGGTAATTATTAGAACTGTCCAAACTGCCTAATAATTTTCATTGTGCCATTTACGCTGTTTAAAGATCTTTGATTTGTAAATGTATTAATTAAAAATTAATTACGATTTTCAAGCAACTTGATATACCACATAAGATTGTTGTTTATGGTTTCGTGGGACAGTTAAAAGTTACTGAAGTCTTGTAAGTTTACCTTTATATTAAAAAGATAAATACAGAAGGGACGATTGGCGTACAGGGTTAAAAATTAACGTTGGATTTCCGTGTCAGTTTTTCTAATTGTACAGCAGTTATATATGCAGGAATACAACTTTTTATTTATTTATTAACACAACAGATTTTCTGTACCACTTTTTCGCAGTACAACAGAATAACTACAGCGTTATAGTTTTATTTTATTTTAAATATGCATTTCCTACCGTACAACGCTACTATTTTATCTTTGTGCTAAAACATTAGATTTTGTTTACTTAACCAAAGATATATTCTGTGTACTTAACCTTCAAATTCCTAACCCTTTTGACTGCTGTTTGTTGACGTTTCAAAAATTAGTCTTTTGTGGGTACCACCACAACAATTCATCAAAATAACTAAGTAAAAAGTACTAAAACCGAAAGAACACGAATAAAGTGACCTCTTCCAGTATTCTATTTAATTCTATTCTGTTCAATATAATTTCGGTTAAATGCTACTTTACGTTCGCATGTCATCGGCTTCGGCTTCGGGTATTCTGTTCGTTGGTCATTCTGTTCTTTGCAAATTCTGTTCATTGCATGGCCATCGTCAAGAAATATACACAACTGACATCCTACTACTACTGTGGAGGATTTTCTTTTTTTTGCACTAAACTAATAAACAACCCGTCAAAATTCGGTTTCCGAAGAGAAAAAATTGTGGAGGACTGAGAAATCCTCCACTATTAGAGGATCCGCCACAGTCTGGTTGTATTCATGTAAAAATCGTCACAGTTAATGTAAAACCTACACACATATTCACACACATACACACCCACAGACATACATAGGGTTTCACGAGACTCTCGATTTGCAAGATTACTTGTCTTGATCTTGTCTCGAATCAAGACAAGATCGAGACAAGACTGCTTTATTAAAATCAAAACAAGATTAAGACTTAATTGGTCGAGAATTTTCAAGATCAAGAAATATTATCGATAATTTCTTGATCTTGAAAAGATAGGGTATAATCATGAAAAACCGCAAGTGATAGAAAGCAGGTTCTTTATTACTATAAACTACATTACTAACAAACTGATATGGATGCAGTAAATCCTTGAAAACACAATATTTTTTTCTATAACACCGTAGCATTAATAATAGTGAAAAAATAAATTTATTTAGGAAACTATTAAATGCAAAAGTCTGCTTCGTTCTTTTCTTATAGTAAGTGTTGCCTTCGAAAATAATTTTTCTGCAAGACAAGAAACTAACATCGAGAAAATGCACAAGAAAAGAAATATTAAAATTCTTGTTTGGATAATCAAGACAAATTATATGGATGTACCATTTCCTGGAAACCCACCAAGCAAGCTTCGGTAGCCCTTTCTATGACTGAAGCTAAGTATATCGCCCTCTCAGTAGCGGTCAGCGAAGGGTGCTGGATAAAAAATATATTGGAAGATTGCAATTAAATTATTTAAAACAATGATGGATCTAGAGTTCCTGAAAAAATAATCAACACAAAAACTTGATGACGTTGTTACAGAAACAGAAGGTAATTTATTAAATAAACATTTTGACAGTAAAATTTTAATTCCTTTTACGTGAGAATATGGATACATCGAAAAACTGCTTTTTTATATTTAAAAAAGACATTGGAAGAAGCTGCCCCGGGATAGCTCAAGTAGAGCTATCCAAGGCGGCAGGGATGTTATGGCAAAATTTACCGGAACGGAGCCGACAGCCGTATCGGAACAGGGCTCAGGCTGTCCGTGACCGAACAACTCGGAGCCGGGGAGCGAGTATTCTATTTAATTTATTCAATTCGTGTCTTGTACTATTGGTGTTTTACGTAGTAGTACAATATTTTAGAAAATTTTAAAAATTTCAATATGTCAAAAAATTTCAGTATTCAGTTTTTCAAAATTTCAGTATTCAGTTTTTCAAAATTTCAGTAGTGTTATTACTAATTTTGTAAACAAATTATCACAATGGTAAGAAGATGCTTGTTTCAATTATCTACTGTGGTCTGAGTTTTTAAATTAACTTTAATTCCAGCGAGAGTGCATATTCGTTCACATTGGCCAAGCAGGAAAATGCAGGAATGCAGGAAATGCAACCTGGGAGCTGCGTACTGTTTAGAACATGGTATATCAGTAACGTGCATCCCTCCTGAGACACCCTGCATACAGGGAGAGATGTTACGTATTTCAGAGAACATCTTTAAAGAAGAACAACTCAGCAGTGTTTGTAGACCATTCAATGTAGAACTACTTACATACGATGGTTAAAAAATTGTGATGATTTATATAGGTACCGTTCCTGATAATATTAGTTAAAGCAATATTATAATAAAGCATATCACGTCTTTATAAACAAATATGTAGCAACCGTTTAACCAATTATTCATGCTCTGCTTTTATGGTAAAATTTGTTAACATTAATTACACAATTGATAGTAAACACATGATCAAAAAGTACCTATGTTTTTTTTTGTGGGAGGAACGTCAGTGAACCCACAAGTGATGTTTACTTCTTACGTAGTTAGTAGAGCGTGAAGTAGAACTTTCGCTATCCCTCTAGGCAGATAGAAAATTAAACAGTGTGGTAGTGATAATAACAGCCTTACGCGTCGCGTAGTATTTATTTTTAAGTGCATAACGAATCAACTTTACTTCTAATACTGAACTGTTCGAAATCGATTTATTATTGAAAATTTGTTATTGAACTTACGCAAACGTTTCTGCCAACACAATTGCACTAACCTAATTGAAAACAAAACACAAAGGCCTTATAATAAATACCACATAAAGTATTAACCTTTCGTTGATATGATGGAAAAACTTTTACCAGATAGCAAGCATGTGTGGCTATCTATAGGAGAAGAAATAGGATGTAAGCATTATTTATTTGAAATTTTAAGGAAGTCCTAGTCTGCTACCGTACAACGCTACTATTTTATCTTTGTGCTAAAACATTAGATTTTGTTTACTTAACCAAAGATATATTCTGTGTACCCGTTTGACTGCTGTTTGTTGACGTTTCAAAAATTAGTCTTTTGAGGGTACCACCACAACAATTCATCAAAATAACTAAGTAAAAAGTACTAAAACCGAAAGAACACGAATAAAGTGACCTCTTCCAGTATTCTGTTTAATTCTATTCTATTAAATGCTACTTTACGTTCGCATGTCATCGGCTTCGGGTATTCTGTTCGTTGGTCATTCTGCATGATACTATAACTATTTAAGATATGCTCACGCGCAGGTGCCAGCAGGAACAGCTGAGTTAATGACGTCACTGCTTGACAACTTTAACCGTGATTACCATGCCATTCCCATAGTAAAGTTAGTGTTGCTTGTGTTATTTTATTTTTACTTTGAAAATCATGGTTTATTGTGCGGTAATTGGTTGTTCTAATAACTCAAATAAAAGAAGCGTACATTTTAATAATACGTGTCGATATTTTTATTTCCAAAACATAAATCTGTTTGTGATGAATGGGTGGGACTTTGCTATCAACAGCATAAGTTTAAAATTGAGAATGCTAAAATTTGCTCTGAACATTTTGTGGAGTGATTATTGTTTAAAAGAAAAGTTATTGAATTATCCATGTAATAAATGGAAATTAAAAAATGACTCTACCCCTTCAGTGAACTTAGTAAAATTAGATAAAACTGAAGACCAAAGCTTGGCAGCATGCAAACGCGATGATAGATTGAAAAAACGGCGCTTGCTACAAAACATACATGAGTAAGTAAACATTTAAAGTTAAACCATTAAAATTAATTAATTTTTTGTGCAGGCATTCAGAATTAATGAATCTGAAAAATGAAGATGATCAAATTGTCTCAGAAAGTAATATTCCTACTTTAATAGAAAGGTAATGATAATGATTTTTGTTTCAATATACTAGGTAATTATAAAATTGTTATTTTTAGTTCTCAAAACGTTTGTGAAGAATGTGTTGCATTAAAAATATTATTGAAAATCAAAATAGAGAATTAGAACTTGTAAAGGAGAAATTATATAAAGCTGAACATAAATCTGAAGCCCTTAGAAGTATGCTTGGAAAGAAAACCACAGAAATGCAATTTGTGGAAATTTTTTTTACGAAAGGTCAACTTCGAAAATTAAAATCGAGCAATAATCGTGTATTGTGGAGCGTAGAAGATATTGCTTCTGCAATATCTTTATTTTCAGGAGGACCACGCTCCCACCGCCTATTAAGAAAAAGAGATTACCCTCTTCCAGGGGTTTCGACGTTAAGAAGGTGGGCAGAGAAAATTAATGTTCGGCCAGGTACTTTCTAGAAATTTTTTTCTTTCTTAAGTAGTTCATTTTCATGTTTTTAGGCATCTTAAGTATAATACTGAAACTTATGGAAAATAATTCACTATCCTCAATGGAGAGAACTTGTATTGTCCTGTTTGATGAAATGAAGATACAAAGTGGTTTTGATTACGATAGAAAAACTGACACAACGTTAACCCCATCAAAATATGTTCAAGTAGTAATGGCTCGAGGTATATTTGCAAACTGGAAGCAACCAATATTTTATGATTTTGACTGCAAATTAACTCAAGAATTACTATTTGACATTATTAAAAAACTTGAGCATATTGGATATCCAGTACCGGGAGATCGAGAAAGGTTGTCCAAAAAAAAACTACCTTCTAAGTAGTTATCAATGTTTCTTTCTAGTGTGATATTAGCCATACTGCGCAATACGTTTGTTCCGTCGTTTGTTTATCCTTGTTCCGTGTGTTTACGTTTCTTAATTTCACTTTATATTCTTGGACGCTGTTATTATACAAATAGTATTTTTCAATACTAATTAGGGATTGTTAAACGAAGTTTACAGTAAGTACAGTGTTTCCAATATAAATTGTTTGTAAATTTAAGGTTATGTATTCCGTTGAACACAACAAGTTTATTATTGAATCTTATTTCCGCAATGGCCAACGCAATGAAAGTGATGGTGAATGGAAATATTCAGTAAATTTGTGTGTAGATGAATTCGTTAATCGTTTCCCCGGACGTCGACTTTGATTGCGATAATCTAAGCAGGCATGTAAAGCGCATCGTACATCGTTTCCAAACAACGGGTAGTGTAGATACATAAAAATCTCCTGGAAGACCAACCCTTTTAACTCAGGACACATTAGAGGATATACAGACGCGTATCGAACGCAGCCCTAAAAAACCATTACGACAGTTAGCGCAACAAACAGGTGTGTATTTTGTAAACTATAAATTTTTGCATATAAAATTTATTATAATTTGTAATTGCAGGGTTAAGCTATGGAACGTGTCAAAAGGCAGTAAGACGAAAACTGCATTTACACCCATATAAAATTTCAGTAATGCAAGAATTACTTCGTCCCGATTATGAAAAACGTGTGCAGTTCTGCAATTGGTTTAACCAAAATTTAAATAACGATGAAATGCTGGATTCAAGTTTCTTTTCAGACGAAGCCTGGTTCCATCTCACCGGTTACGTAAAAAAACAAAATTACAGGATGTGGTCTGCAGAGGCCCCTGGTGAATTTTTACAAACTCCACTGCATTCGATAAAGATTGGCGTGTGGATTGCCATCTCCAGAAGACGCATAATTGGTCCCATTTTTTTTGAAGATACCGTAACAGCTGACCGCTACATCGGAATTCTAAACACATTTATAAATCAGCTTCACGATGATGAATTACGTCAGGGATATTTTCAGCAGGATAAGGCACCTGCACATACAGCCCTTCGAACAAATCAATATATACAACAATTTTATGACGATCGTATCATTGCATTTCCCCCACGGTCACCCGATTTGACACCCTTGGATTATTTTCTTTTTGGGCATTTAAAGAACACGATATATCAGACCCCCATGCACACACTTGAGCAACTGAAGGATGCTATTACTGCCGCTACTGCAAATATAACTGTGCAACAGCTACAAAATGTTTTTAACAGCATGAAAAGAAGAGTAGGGTGCTGTATCAACAATAATGGGGCTCATTTCGAACATGAACTGTAATTACTAATTACTAATTTTGTTAATTTATTTTTGTAAAATTTGATATTCTAATTAGTTAATAAAACAAATAATGTTCTAATTAATTCCATTATTAACCGTAATTAAAACTGATTGCAAATAACTTCTTATTTTCATAATTATTTTCCTCTTTTGAATCTACCAGAAATTGCTAACTTCATTTCATACATGACAGCACCATGACAGGTGAAGGATGTAAAGATTGATATACTCTCTGAAGAAAGTAGTTTTTTTCGGACAACCTTTCTCGATCTCCCGGTATATGCTAATAACTCAGATCTAGGAGGCAGCAATAGAGGTCTTTGGACATCACTAAATATTTCGGAAAAAAAGACATGGTTTGAAAACCCAGTAACTAAAAAAAATATTTATGTTTTTGCTGACGCACCTCACATGATAAAACTGTTAAGAAATCATTTTATTGACACAGGCTTTCTTTGGAATGGCAAAATAATTACCATAAAACCAATGGTACAACTTTTGGAAAATAACAAAAATTCAGACTTGAACATTTCACATAAAATAAATGAAAGCTTTTTAACCGTCAAAGGTGCTCAACGTCAGAAGGTTAAACTAGCTACAAAATTATTTTCACACACAATATCAAAGGCCGTTGAGAGACTAGGTTCTTTAGGTTTAAGTGATGATAGTAATTTTTTAGAATGCTCACATTTACTAAAAATTACAAACGATTGGTTTGATGTCCATAATTCAAAAGTTCCCGAATGTGATTCAAGAAGTCGGATGAAAGCTTATGGCTTGTCGTTGTATGACCAAAATAACATTTTATGAAGATGAATATCACCTGTTTTGTTAGTGTTTTCTGGGACATTTTTTTCAATCATGTGTAACATTTTCGGGGTTGCCTAAATAGAATTAAACACTAGTATTATATATTTTTTTTATTAGGTTTTATAAAAATTTGGCAGATTATAAAAATTATTTTATCCACAATCGATATATTATAAGGCCATAATACATCTGCTAGCAGTTGTCTTATGGGGTCTATAAGTCACATGGGTTTTATAGCTAATACAACAATTAATCCATAGCAACGACAATGAAAAGCACAAATGTCAAGTTTTGAATTGACATTTGAACTGGTAAGTTTTTCTTCTCAATTTCATCTCGTGGCTCGATTGTGGATAAAATTTTGTATTGGTTTTGTGTCTTGTGGGCGTATAAGTCACTCTGCCAATAAATAACTATAATAGTATTGCTTAGTTTTATTGTTATAAATACTCTTATCAATCTAGTTTTATTGTGTCATTTTTGAAATATTTTATTACGGTAATGGAATGAAATGCTAAATTAAGCAATGTTAAAGATGCATGGTCATCTGTGTAGCGACCTGAAGGCAATAGACACATATGCTGTGCACAGAGTGTTATCACAGTATACTTATATACAGTAGCGAAAGCGCCCATATAACGCCTGGTAAGCTATAACTAGTGGCGCTCCAAGCGGTCGACAAGTTAAACTATCGTTTAAATTATGGCGGGTTTTAAATTCTAATCCAGTTCGTTGTTGTTACCATATTTTTAATGAGCAAAACAGAAAAATTATGGGCTACATTATATAATGGTTTTTAAATAATACAAAGATAATGCCAGTAGTATGATTTATTAACATTTATAAACTGCGAATCTTCAAAATGCAGCGTACACAAAGTGCAGTTTTTATTCAAATATCTCACCTCCTTTTAACGTAAATCTTCACGTCTACAGTTTACAACCCACTGTTTTGATCTAGAACGACGAGAAAGTCAAACTTTAATGTATTAATATTTATTAGAATTCATTACCTTTTTGGATCTTTGGGAAATGTAAAAAAACTAAGGTTAGGATGTTTTTCTTTGTTGTTTTCGCAGTTCACGGCGGAACATGCGCTTCCTTTCGAGACTCTCATAATAGATTGGTATATCACTAATCACATTTTTATAAAAACACTGGCAAACAACTTGAAAATTGTTCTTATAACGTTCAAAAAGCAGAGAAACACTACTACCGTCAGCTGTCAGATTTTAGTGTAACTTGTTCGCCGCTTGGTGCTATAATTACCATAAATGACCTTTACTTTCGCTACTGTATATATAAGTATACTGTGGTGTTATCATAATCGCAGTGAATAAATATTGTAGAGTTGAGCTGCTATTTTAAAAATGTAGTTCACTTTTTGTACTGAATACTGTAAAGTGTCTTTTAAAACACAGCTAAATAAATATTAAAAAATTCGCTGATTGTTCAAAATTATCATTTAGAAAAACTATGAGTATCATAAACCGTTACTACAGACTTTTCATCCTAAGAAAAGTTTACCTGTGTTGACAGCTACACGTATGCAACACTATGCAATCTTTTTACAAGCTTTTAACTATGATATAAAGTATAAAAGCAGTAACTCGCATAGTAATGCAGATGTAATGTCGAGACTACCGCTAAAATCAGAAAATTTTGTCCATTATGATGAACCCGATTTGTTTGAAATTAATCAGATAGAAACGTTACCTGTAACTATTTCAAAATTACCGTATGAAACGGAACATGATATTTTATTACAAAAATTATTAAATGCATTACAAAATGGCAAGGAAATTTCTAAAAACTTACGATTCAATATACCACAAGTAGAATTTTCTTTGCAGCAAGGTTGTATTTTTCGTGGTCATCGCGTTGTTATTCCGACATCCTTACAAACTTGTATATTAAATGAATTACATGTAGCACATTTTGGAATTAATAAAATGAAAGGACCGCGCGAAGTTATTGTTGGTGGAACAATATTGATAAAGATATTGAAATATTAAGCAAAGAATGTGTCCAATGCAATAAAATTAGGAATAACCCAGAACCTGTACAAATTCATCCTTGGGAAGAAGTTACTGTTCCTTTTGATAGAGTACACATTGATTATGCAGGACCATTTTACGGTTGCTACTATTTCATACTTGTGGATGCATATTCACGCTGGCCAGAAATCCACATTACAAAAGATATGACAACTCAAACTACTATGAATATTTGCCGTAAGATCTTTTCAAGATTTGGCATACCAAAAATATTAGTAAGTGATAATGGCAGACAATTTGTCTCAAATGAGTTTGAACGTTTTCTAAAATTAAACGGTACCAAACATAGTTTGACTGCACCGTATCATCCGGCAAGCAACGGTTTGGCCGAACGTTGTGTGCAAACTTTGAAACAATCAATACGGGCAATGAAGCCTGATCCCGGTAACCGTGAAAAAGATTTATGTAAACTACTGTTGCAATACCGTAAAATGCCTCATAGTATAACAAAACAATCTCCATCAGTCTTAATGTTTGGTAGGGAAATTAGGTCAAGGTTAGATTTAATTAAAGTAGACGAAATTAAAGAGAAGGAGACATTACATGACAAAATCAAGGCTAGAAACTATGATTTCAATACTAGAGTTAGTGTGCGGAACTATTTCCACAATAAATGGGAGTTTGGAAGAATTCAGAATCGTCTTGGTAAATTGCATTATATGGTTAAGCTTCATGATGGTCGAATCTGGAAAAGACACATAAATCAAATACGAAAAATTGGGGGAATACTCCATTAGAGCCTACTTTTGCTGGTGATAGTTTACCTGTGGTTCAAGAGAGTATTGAACGCTCTGAGCAATCTGACATTTTAACTCCACAGAGTTCCAATACCTCTACTCCTACTTGCATTACCTCAAATGAGCCTGAACCTTCAGTGGCTGTCGAACCCAATGTAACTTGCAGACAGACACCACAACTTGTGGAATTAAGAAAGTGAAGTAGAATTAGGAGACCTCCGATTAAGTTAAATTTGTAATACTTAGTGGGAGGAGAGATGTTATGTTAAATGGGAATTGTATAAGTGAAGTAGCGTCTGCGCAAAAGAGACATTATGTTTTATGTCATCGATTATTACAAGAATGGCGTCGGCAGTTTTCAGTTGTAGTATTTTACTTATGTTTTACATTGTTTGTGAATAAAGGATAACTACTTTACGTGTTTTTCATTACAAGAAGACACAACAGCCTGTAACATAAAATAAATAACTATAGCATATGAAAGTGTAATTTTTTAATTAAAAAACTAATTTCTTATTGTTGAGTCATACGCAGCTAAGTGTTAGACAAGGATGCTAATACCACCATTCGGCGGGTTGCACAAATTTTAGCCTGCTTCAGCAGTTCGCATTATGCGTCCTTTCCAGGTATGTAATATGGAGTTCACTGTTTTGAACTGAGGGAGTCCATTGGTTTACAATCCGCCATTTTGTTATGGCTCAATATTTTTCTTTGAAATTCTAGGATCAGACGCAGAACTAAAAGACCTTTCAAATGAGGTGTCACTCAACCATGGATAAAAAAATCAAAACAATTTTGAATTGAGCGAGTCCATTTGTTTAAAATCCGCCATTTTGTTATGGCTGAACATTTTTCTTTGAAACTCTAGGATCAGACGCAGAACTAAAAGACCTTTCCAATGAGGTGTCACTCGACCCCCTTTCCATTAAAAAAATATCAAAATGGCGCCCAGTCGCCATTTTGGATGATAAATTGCCACTGTTCGTAGGTAAACTTATTTAATACTCAGTTAGTTGGCAAATTTTGTGGTGAAACCGTGGGGAAAGAATATGAAACAAGTTCAAGTTCGAAGAAATCTACTACGAAACCGGCAACCACCTGAACGTTAATAGTTGTTAATTTTTGTTTTGTTATTTACTTTTTCTTTAGGTGGGGAAGGAATGTAGTTTAGTGGTACTGTTCTAGTGGGCTGGAAAACAAACGTTCTTTTTCATTTTTTTAGTAAGACATTTTATATCTATTCTGGTAATAAAAACAATTAAAACCTAAGCATTTTTAATCTACAATGCTACAGTTCTCACTGCAGTTCAGTTTATATATGTAAGATAATAAAAATTTTTTGATATTAGGTACAAAGAACATGTTGAAGTATGTATAAAGCTATTAAAAACCTGTCGAAGGAAGTTATTAACTGTTTTATTTAAATTATATTAAAAATTAACCAAGTAGTTTTGTGGGCGGCAAAAATATTAAGAAGTCTAGCAATTTAGTCCATATGAAGGGTACAGGGGAAAAACATCCTAAGTCACAAAATTTGATATTTTTAGATTGTACTGCCATCTGTTAGCTTAGCTGTTAATTTAAGATTGTGTATAATGTGTATACTCTATATTGTGAAATATCATCTGTAATACTTCACCAGCTCTTCCCAGGTAGCTTAGAGCCAGAGTTCGGAGAAATAATAAGATCGAACTGTAAATCAAATTATTTTCAATATTTATTCAATGCTATTACAATACAAGAATAAATTACTGTATGTATCGGAAAATGTAAATTAATAATTTTATGTATAATAAAGTAAATACAATTAAACGGTTGAGAAATAAATAAAATTTTCTCTGGAACGAGTCGACCTTGGTTTTACTTCCTTGAACGGATCCCTTGACCAACTTTCAGCGGATCGAACTGCCTGTCTGCGCGCGAACACCGGTCATGCGGACAACGAGATCGATATGCTGGTCGATGCGGCGTCATAATCAATATGGCGTTCTCGTACGGCTGTAAAATAATTACTGTCTTTTGCACACTTTACATTCATTCAATGTTGCAGATAAAGTCGGAAATTAAATTAATTAGTGTGGTGTCGTGTTCCACTGGTCACAAACCCTCTGGTTACGGTTCTAACTGGAAATAAAACGGATAATTGCGAATTCGTCAGGTAAGTGCTTTTGGATTTATTTAATTAATCGGTACTGGATTGTAATAAACAAATTAAAGGATTTGACTTCACGGGAAATTATTTACAGGTTTCAGGTTACAAATCCAATTCATGGATAGGGTTAAAATAATAAACCCAACGGGTAACTTTACCAAATTTAAGTTAATAAGCTCAACCCTAATTTTTCTAAGTTTAATTTAATAAACTTAACTGGTGACTTTCTAAGTGAATATAACGAATCAATCTCAATAGGGCACCCCAGTTTTGAGATTAGATGCATTAATTCTTAGTGAATACGGTATTATTTCCTTTAGAAGCTAATCAAACTCACTAAAAGAACACCAACCTCCACTAACGTTTTGATGTAATTCAACAAATGTCGAATTCTCATGAAAGATCTCTACTTCCCATAAAAATCAAACATTCCATTAAATTACTGGTTTTATTTAATTTAAACTAAAAGTAACTTTAAGTTTAAATCAAACTCCAGCCTAATTTTTAAACTCTAAGTCCAGTCTTGACTTGAAATAAAAATTTACTAACAGTTAAACTGTTCGGAATCAAAATCAAAATACATTTACTAAGTCGGATCAAATAAATTGAACAGGAAAAATGAATAAATATAAACTGGATTCTGGTTTCTAAGAAAGACAGGACTGGTTTCTTAGAAGGACAGGAATGAATTCTCTGAAAGGCAGGAATGAATTCTACTATTTTGAGCTGGTGCTCCGGTTTTATACCCACTGAAGGTGGTAGGGATGCTTTGGAAGGAGTTATTGTGGGAGTTCCGTTTTCCCCCATACGACTTCTTCTGCGAGCACTTCACGTTAAAATTGTCCACTTCCAGCGCCACGAACGCCTTGTCTTGGAATTACAACAATATAATTCCTAACGAATTATTAAAATCTTGTTGTTTCAGGAAACTTTGTTACACATCCTATCTCCATAGATACCAGCTATGAAGTTTGGGTACACAACGAAAGAACATCCTAAGTCCATTCGTACAGGGAAAGAACATCCTAAGTCCGCTTGATTCATACAGGCAGCGCTGCTTATCATTGTTTCAGCCTGTCAGTGTCTGTTCATGACAGGTTATTTCGTTTAACGCGTTTGAAGTAGTTGTTATTTTATTGTTGTGTTGTGTTGCTGGTCGTGTTTAATACTTACGCAGTGCTAATAATGTCGGACGAAGACGAAAATGAGACGTCCGTATGTTTTGAAAGAAATACAAAAAAAGGAAAGGTTATTGGAAGATTAAGGAATGCCAATAAGAAGCTAAGTGTTGCCAGCCATGAATCCGGTAACAGTTGCTCCTGCAAGCATTTAAAATGTTTTGAAACTGTTTCAGTTAAAGAAAGAGAACGTTTGCTAAAAGAATTTAATTTGCTGAGATCAAAAAACAAACAAAGTGCTTATTTATCTGGCCTAATTTCAATTCATCAGATAAACCGCAGAAGACTGCGAATAAGTGAAGTACAAAGTGACGTGCGTAGTAATGCATTTTCTTACAAAGTTAGATAAGTACGTGAAACAGGTGCACTTGAGGTTCCTATATGTAGACAAGCATTGCTATCAATTTTTGGCATAACTTCTCAGATCGTAAAAACTATCCAACGTTCGCTCACTACAACAGGAAAGCCGCCAATAGACAACAGAGGTAAACATAGAAACAGGAAACACAAAAAGTCAGACCAAACAGTAGAAAAAGTCCATTCTCATATTCAATCTCTCAAAGGCAGGAAATCACACTATAGCTTGCATGATTCGAAAAGACTATATTTAGCCCAAGAATTAACAATTAAAAAATTGCACAAAATGTATACAGAACTAAATTCGCAAAATCCAGTGTCTTACGAATTTTATAGAAATATTTTTAATATGCAATACAATATTTCGTTTGGGTATCCCAGAACAAACACCTGTTCCCATTGTGATGAATTCCAAGCTAAGGTGTCTTGCCTACAAAAGGAGAAAGAAAATTCTACCCCAGAGGAGTCTACAGAAAAAGATAAACGCTCAACCAAGCTATGCAGGCGCCTCCATGCGGGAATATTAGGAAGCAGCAGGTGTAGGATTAAATTATTGACGTTATGGAGGTTACCGCAAGTACGTCAGTAATTTGTGAAAAAAAGCGAAAAAGTAATAGTTACTGCTCAGTTCCTCAGTGTAAATCATATTACAATAATAAAGAAATATCCATGCATCGTTTTCCGAAGAACAAGAAATTGTTACGGCAATAGGAAATCAATTTAAAGATTGCCAAAACCATAACCAAGACAATGCTGGTTTGCAGTAAACATTTTACTAAGAGTACTTTTTTTTGCCAGGTATGTATTAGAGAGTTCCCGCAGTCATTCCGCTAAACGTTAACACTATTTTGGTACAACTGCGCAAGCGCAGAAAATACCGTAACGCTAAATATTTATCGGAGTACGATAAAGTCAACCAAATAGCGGGCTAAATATCGGAATACGATATTTGTTTCGTGATTCATAGTGAGGTTAGGTGGTCAGTGTTTTGTTTGTGTGGTGTGCAACTTTTAAGTTTTTTTAAACAAATTGTAAAGATGGCAGCCAATAAACGTTTAAGATTCACCGCCGCAGATGACCTCGATCTATTACGAGCCGTTACTGCAGAAAACCCGTTTGAAGATTCTTCAAGGTGGAACAGGATCCAGGAGAACATTCTACAGACTACGAGAAAACAGTTTACATTGCGTGCTCTGAAAGAACACATGGAATATTTATTAAAAGCATTTCTTCAGCAGGACAAACTAAATTTGAAAAAGTATGAAAAAATTTGATGTAATATCTATAACATTCTTAGCAGTATTGTTTTTATATACATACACCTATGTTAAATTAATATTTTATTATAGATCTGGCACTGAAGAAGAATATGCAGAAAATCAACAGTTGCTGCAAGAAATACAGGACTTAAAACGAGAATTCGATAAATATTCAAGCTATAATGTGCAATCGGAGCAGCCTTTGAAAACAAAAGACAAATCAAAACAGCAAGGATTGCAGTTACGACAACAAGCTGTATCGTCATACACGGATGATGGTAATTAAACATAAGCCGTAAAATACGTATACTATATTACTCAATCTACATTACAGTTACATATATACTCCAGGATGATGGTCGTTTAGTCGAAGAAAATAAATATGATGAAGTCGACGGGACTGAATCATTTACCGAAGAAAACATTCCATCGAGAGCATCGTCATTAGGTGAATTTTACATAACACAAGGTAGATGGAAATCATTGAAAAAACTAATATCTCAATTTTGTATTCCAGAACCAACACCAAAACGAGTTAGAAAAGATGCGAAAAACAATAGTTTGGAATATCTAATTCAAAAAAGTAAGCAAGACTTTATGTTAAAACAAAAACAGTTTGAATTGGATCAGAAAAAGCTAGAATTAGAGGAACGCCGACTCAACTTAGAGGTAGAGAAGTTCGAACTTGAAAAAGAAGAAAGAAGACCATTGCTTGCAGCACAATCAGAGGAAAGACAAGTACAAAATCGCTTGTTGCAGCAGCAACAAGATATGATGACTCTCTTAATCACACAATTGAAAGACAAAAATACAAATATGTAATAATTAAAGTTTATATATTGTACCATGTATGCAAATTTAGTAATATTTCAAATAAAAACAAATATGCAAACGCAAAGGAGCTTAACCATTTAAATATTCTTGCACAGTTGGTGGAACCATATTAAAATACTGCGATGTTTGGCTGCCATACAAACAAGTGTGGCAATTTGTTAAAATTGTAGCAGTAATGTACATTTGCTGTAGATTTTGTAAATACAATTTTTGATTTTTCTTAAAATCAAGAAATGCAAATTCAGTTACTATTTTTCCAAAATTCCATTCAACTGCTTGTTTAACAGTGCTCATTCGAGTATTGAAATCTTGTTGTGCAGCAGTAAGTACACGGTTTCGAAACGGTGCGATTAATAGTTCCTGGACTGCATAAGCTGGGTCTCCATATAAAACAAATTTCTGGACCGACTGATATTTTAAACAATGAACTCGTTTGTGTCCAGAAAAGAAGTCTTGTTGTTGACGTGACGGTCGACATATAGGTCGGCCTGTGCCATCAATAAACCCCCAGCAATTTATTAATGGAGCATTTTTATCTGCAATAGCCTATATAACAAATATCTGTAAATTACGTATTACCCAAATACAATATCGGTAATAGTACCCACCTGACTATACTGCTGCAATTTGTTGTAGTTTAACCAGGCCAAATTGTTTAAATTCGTCAGACGATTTTGAAAATTTGTATAAATATGTTGAATAATAAGTGTTGGCGATGTCAGATAAGTGTTTTGACGATAATCCAAACAGAGGTTCCAAATCAGTAAGTCTGTTTGGATATGATAATCGTCGGAGGCATATGCACAGTCCTTCTAAACCTACGGAATAATAAAATAATTAGTTTTTGCAATACTGCAAAAATAGTTTTTAACTTCTACCTGTTGCAGTATGCCGATCTATAGTCCGTATCTGTTGTGGTATTCTTAGAGCTTCTGTGAGTTGGAATAAGTCCTTCTTATTAAAGCGAAAATATAAACGACTCTCTTCCTTCGTAAGGTTTTCTAAATTAAATCGCCCATATTGCTCTGCTCGAATGCGTCTAGGTTGTCGTTGGTTTTCTAGCAAGGCAATCACGAACTCGTCGTCCATGTCGCCTACATCTAAGTCACCTAGTGCCGCAATATCTAATAATTCTTCCATTAGACTATGTTTATACTTTTTGCCGAACTATCAAAACTCGGTACACATGCGAATCATACGTTTTTAAGGTTATGTAACTATTTTTAATAGGCGTTAACGAAAATTATACCGGTAGATACCGCTTGCACCAGTTGCGTTCGAAAATCTAACCGGTTAATTCGTCTCGCGTTTAAAAATTCTACCGAATTCACCCGGTGCATCTACCAGGTTGATGATTTGTGGATCGGCAAAACGCGTTGGTAAATGCGGGAAAAGTAACGACATAACCTCTAAAATCTAAGAATCGTGGTGTTAAGTGTATCCTCTTTGGCGTTATATTATTATTAGTAAGTGCCTTTTCATTGCTGTTTGCTAATCGAAATCATGAACAGTGGGCAACCACTTGCTGAATGTTCAATTTGTGGATTCCAAGGGGATTACACCCTTGTACAACAACATTTTGATCAAAATCATGTTGTTGAGGACGACAATTACACCGGAGAAAATACCCTGGAAGGTAATAAGTAGTATATAAAATAAATATTTCTGAAGTTATCCAAAGTATACTTTTAGAGATAAACACAACAAACGAAGAAACTGGGGCCAAATGGACAGACGCAAACATTAAGCTACTGTTGGAATTGTACAGAGAAAATTTACATTTATTTAAATCTGCGAAGAAGAGTAATAAATCGATTTGGTTATCGATTGCTAAAAAAATAAATGAAATGGCGAAAACTGCATTTACCAGTGATCAGTGCGATTTAAAATTCAGAAACCTTAAAAAGATTTATAAACGAATAATAGATTCAAATTCAAAAACAGGTCGAGGTGCCATTAATTGGCCTTATTTTGCTATATTTGATAATATTTTTGGCACTGATGACGATGTAACACCTATTTGCCTAGCTAGCAACACTTCTGGCGTAACATACAGTACACAATCGGATGATGCTGGGCCTTCATCAGAAGAATCCTCCCATAGTTCAAGTAGAGCAGAAGTAAGTTATTTTTTTGTAACCTTGTTTTGAAAATTACAATAGATTTTTATTTTAGAGTGTAGCCACCCCTACTCGAGACCCACCTATAACTCCTCGAAGTTGCCGTAAGAGGAATGCATCTAACGAAGAACCGGAATGGATAAAGCAGTTGAGAGCAGATGCTGCTGCTCGCCATGAAGACAAAATGAATATGCTGAAAGAATTAATAAACGTACTAAAGAAATAACTTTTTATTGCATAATGTAGTTAATTTATTAATTATTATTATAAAGTTCATTTGCAATAAGGTTTCGTTTATTTAACCCAACGTTATCATAACCATTATAAAAAATTTCAGGGTGAGCATCGTCATCAATATCTGGATCAACAATATCATTTTTTAACATACATAAATTGTGAAGCACACAACAGGCTAATACTAATTGAGGAATAAGTTTAGTTTGATATATATTGACATGTTTTAAGATTCCGAAACGGCCTTTCAATAATCCAAATGATTGTTCTATATATGCTCGAGTTGCAGAATGTTTATAATTATATTGTCTTTGCAGTCGAGTTAGATGTCCATTGTCTCGAAATGGTGTAAGAACGTAATTAGTATTTTGATAGGCGGAGTCTGCCAAAATATGGCTGTTATGTGGAAAAAGGGCTGCCGGATTGTCTTCAATTTTTCTCCCTAAATCGGAATTCCGAAATACTCGTGCATCATGTACGCTACCAGGGAAACCTAAAGAAAAATAATTAAATTATGTCTATACTCTAGATGTACAGCTACCTAAATTATACATACCTACAAAAACATCTGTGAATATATAATTAGCATTGCATGCTGCTTGTAAAATGATGGAATGATATTTTTTCCTATTGAAGTATGCCCTTTGTTGCTTTCTTGGAGGAGTTATGGGAATATGACTTCCGTCTGTTACTGCAATAACATTCATGAATCCTTGTCTCTCTTGAAACTCTGCCATTGTTGTAAGTAAGAGCTTGTACATCTGTTGGCCACTTTATATAATTTTCTGACAATTTCACTAAAATTCCACAAATCTTATGCACATATAACCATGCGCTAGACTTCGACACATCATATTGTTCTGCGATACTCCTACAATGGTAACATATATTTATAAAATATGTAATCAATACTACTACTAATTATTAAACAAACCTAAAAACATTTTGGTTACATAACATACTTAATGCTATCAGTAACTGCTTTTCTGGAGCGTGAGTTGGCCTTCCTATTCCCGTTGCGTTAGATGATTTCAAATAGGGTGCTAATATTTCGGTCAAATGTTCAAAGGTGTCTCTCCTCAGTCGGAAGTGGCTCTTAAAAACTAGTTGAAAGCATTATAATTTGCCTGCAAGTTTTAGTCAATACTTATACCATCAGGATCATACATAAGAGCTACATTAGTCACATAATTTGTTATGGCTAAACGTTTCCGCTTGTTTTTGGATCTATAATAATTATTTAAAATAATTTGTATCTCTTCATCACTGTCACTATCTATTAACTCGGATACGATGCTAAAAACGGCCGTAACTGTTTCGTTATTCATAATATTAATAATAAATACGACGATCTAACCAATTTGACAACAAAACTATTGAAGGTTATGTTATTGTGAAATAAGGTATTCTAGAACACGTGACCTCAGCTCTTTAAAAATGGCGTCTGCATGGCAGACATCGTCAGCTGTTTCCGTTCTGTGTATGGCGAAGTGTTGACGTGCTAACTTGTTTAGAATTTTTTTGTACACGTGTAACGTTAATATTGCTTTTATATTAAAAATGTGGCTGTAGAAAGAAAAAGTGCGTATTTGTTAAGCCTAGAAAGTGTAGGTACTGATGTAGCAGAACGATACAACGAAAAAATTAAGTTAATAAACAACGTGGGTCCCTATGCTCTTGATGAACACGAGTTTAACACCAATATTGATGCGTATCCACTAGTAACTGCATTTAATAATGCGATAATGATAGCTGTGAATTAGGGGAGGGATGGGTAATCACGAACAGCGGACAATGCCGAACAGCTCTTAAAAAGTCTTGTCCACCGCTATCTGCGCCTGGGCGACACGCGGTGTGGTTGCATACAGCACCACAATCGCGTCAGTTCAATCGCAGACCCTCTAAGTAGCAAGTGTAAAATTTTACAGCGTCTTTTAAGTTTATTAGCATTGTGTTATTATTTTTTAGTGTGACACATTAAGGTATGTAGACCATACAAGCTATTTTTTTTTGGAAAACTCTTAATACAGCTGTGATTACTGAGTTATTTATTACGTCCTAGCATGTTTTTTTCTAATGTAATCTTGTTTGTTTACGACATGTGAATTGGAATAATTAACCAAAACATTTCGGGTAATCACGACCAGTGCTGTTCGGCATTACCCGACATGTATTTCAATGCGAAAGAAAACCTTTCATTTCAAACAGTTGCGCCTTTGCCAAAAAAAAGGGCATAATCCAAAACAAAATATGCGGCGCAGAAAGCAAAGATCGGAAATCCTCACATCAACTCCCATTAAAATCCATGTTGGAAGATAAACAAAAGAAACGCCTTGTGAAGGAGGCAGATCTGAAGAAACAAGAAAGGATGGGTACATAAACTTTGTAGTGGTGCGGAAAGGCCAATAGGTTATACATGTGACTTTTGTAGATAATTCTTATTTGTTGTAGCGTTTTATTTTGGATGTTCTAACTTTGTTCGGGACTACCCGCCAGCTGTTCGACATTGCCCACCATCTTCGGGTAATCCCAAAATTGTAATATGCAACTTTGGACATTGTTGTTATTTCTATGAATAAACTAAACCACTCTATTTATTGTAATTTACGTTCCCAATACCTTATCTATTCACCTCGACCAAGTCATATGATCATAATTATAATAATTTCTGAGTTATTAAGCTTTTCGCTTAAGTGTTCGCAATTACCCTTCGCTCCCCTACAGTGGTTTCACTTAGACTGTGTTGGTTTAGCTGATGTTCCAGAAACTTGTTGGCTATGTGAAGATTGTAGGGTTAATTTTAATAGTTAATTGTGCGCTGTTTACTCTACTTCATGGTGATGACTAGTTCAGTTGTGGAAAGTTGTAGTATTAAGTGAAGGACAACACTTTTGTATTAAAATAAATAAAAGGACGACTTATTGTTATCATTTTTGTTTATTTAACTTTAAATATGTATATATAGAAAAAAAGATTTTGTTTTTTTTGTACATATGGTTTACTTAAATAAAAAAATTAACTATTTAATTATTGTTACAAATGTTACAAAATTTTATGTAGATTATATATATCATTTTAAAGCTTACGACACAATCTTTGAGTGATATGCATATTTTTAAATTTCAACAATATTATTTTAATGAATAAATCTGCAGGTTTTCCTATAATTTATATATGCTGAGTAACATTCTAGTTAGTAGGTGAGTACCTGAAATAAAATGCCTACTGCATTTTTCGACTTTGTTTCCGTGAAATCCACTCGTTTTATTGCATTATTGCATTAAGCCATTTCTGCCTTCTAACTTTCAATAGTTCATTTAAAGTTACTTTATGTCTGAAAGATAGTACAGCAGGTATTCGATAAAAATGCACGTCGTCGCGTTCTTTGCGACTACCACATTTCGCCACACAATAAAACGCAGGCATCGTTACTTTAAAAAACAAAACTTTTCGTCAAAAAACAAGAAAATTAACACCAAAAACGCTTTTAACACCTATAACACACAACATCAGATAGGCTATGGTGACTGTGTCTGCCATGCAGCGGCCACATTGAATTTACTTTGACAGCATTCTGGAATGCCTTATAGGTACATTGCCAAGCGTTCGTAATTTAATTAAACGGATCCATCTACCGCGAAATCAGCTGACTATACCAGTCGGTAAACGGTAGAAACCTACCGGTATAATTTTCGTAAACGCCTGTAATAGATGTCGGTGGTGTTGCTACCTATAGTGCCTTTATATACACAGTGTGGCCATGGGTGGTCAATTTTTTGATTGGTTGTTCAAACTGCCGCCATTTATCCATAAATAGAAACACAATTTCAGGGTTTTCTTTTCTAGGGGGTAGCAGGACAGGACCAAACACTAATTATGTTTAAATCGTTCCAAAGTGCGAAATAAGGGTCGCGTGTAAACGCACCGCTCGTACTGCTTCTTTATTAGAAGCCCCCAGTGTCATCAGCATCTCATAACTCCAATAATTCGCGGCCATTATGTCGCACTTTAGAATCAAATTCAAACAAATGACAAACTATGAAAATAAATAATGACATGCTGCTTTCAATAGCCAATAGCGTACCACTGCTTCATTGAACACGTAAATTTAAGTTTTTTAGACACTTGTAAACGACATTTGTAATTTTCTTCTCAATTATTGTTCGAAGCAGGGTTGGGCATGTAGAATATTACATGTAAAATATACCTATTATTATACTTGGTTATTCTGCATGTAGAATATTAAGCTCTTTTTCTGCATATTTTACACGTAGAATAATACAGATGTAAAATCAGACAGTTTAAACGTAAAAAAGAAATTTTATTGTCGGTGCATTCTTCGTGAAGGGGCGGGACTGGCCGCTGTAAGAATCTTTCGGACCGTACCAGAATCCTCAGCCCTTCTTCAGCCGAGAAAGGATGGGTTTAAGCAAGAAATTTGAATAAGTGATGATTTTTGGGGATAGTACTGTCCCAGTATTTACCTTGCGAGCCAGGACAAGCGTTACAAAATAGTAAAGACTAAAAACTTCAAATAATTGCGACCAGTGCCGGAATTATGGTAAGGGCGAGCGGCACTTCGGCCCCTGACGTAACGATTTAAAGGCCGCAATTTTATTGTATAATTTTTTTATGAAGACAGCTGATTTGTCATTTGATCACTCTTGACAATTAAAAACATGTTGCAGTGCTGCACGTTTAAAGAGAGAAAACGAAAAGGCGGCGCGGCGCGTTCGTACCGATGGATAGTCACATGTCTCCCCCCTTCTATTCACACGCATTCATCTACATGCTAAAGTAAACACAATTATTTTATGCCGGAGTTTTTTTAGAATCTATTGACACATGTTTTACATATTCTACATACTATATGCTATAAGGTAGATATACCAGTTTTATTTAACATACATACTCTACACACTTTGCTACATGTGATGTAGAAAATAATATTCTACGTGTAAAGTTATAACCATGATTTTTGATGTATTTCTTGTTTTTTGTAATTTATTATGGATTGATTTTAGTACTTGATCCAACGCTTATATTTGAATATGAAAGTTTTTCTTTCTATCATTATCAGATTTTTCATAACTTGAGTAACTCCAAAAATGTTGAATCGAAAAATCACACAGGAACTTTTTGTTGTTTTTTTTTACGTTTATTACTGCAACACACTCCGTATCCGCGAGTTTCGGAACACCCTGTACATGACGTCATCTAAAAGAAAAAAAATTAACTACGCCAAAACGTTAAAATAAAAAAAATAAATAAAAAAAAATTATTTTCATTCTACGCCATACACAAACTTATAAGTATATAGGCCTTATAAATATGTATTTATACATTGGCCTGTACTCAAGTGAACTGTGAAAGATATTTCAAATTAAAAAACTATAAATAATCAGTGACGGTCATCTGTTCCTCAATAGCTCATAGGTATAGAGACTAATTAAGTAGATGGGCGAATAAATGCTAGGGCTAGGATTTATATGCATTTGCATGTTCTTTTTGTATGTAGTAAACATACGCCAAGTTAAATTTCTAGATGTTTCATTCTCATATGAACGACATGTGTAAATTTGAAAATGCATATTTTTAAGGTTTTCATAAGTGCATTCATATTTTTGATTATCCGAGTAAATTTGCATATTTTTAAACTAATTTTCGATTATAAGCTCTAATATACATATATTTGCTTGCATTTCAGTTAAAGTGTTTTTTTAATGCATTTAAACAATTATTTTTAGAGAATTGTGTCTATTCTATACACTTTTACAACTAGCAGCTTGTTTAAAAGCAGGAAGTTGTAAGGTTTACGCATAAAAATATAATCCAAGGTTTCTAAGGGTTGGGTTTCAATTTTCTTGATTGAATGGTTTTAGAATAATTTTCTTAGGTAAATTCTTACAACTATTTATTTGCATGCTTGTTGTTTATCTTCTAAAGCACGAAATGATTAAAAGACCCGTGATTTCCTCACGTTCTTTACATAAGGGTTGTAAAATTGACACTGTTCTTAGGTAAACTTATTTAATACTCAGTTAGGCTCGATTCACACTATCGGTCAGGTTCCGATCAGATCACGGTCGAGAAATTTTGTCTAGTATTCACATTGTACGGTCACACAACCGGCTACAGTTCCGAATATTCAATCGTAAACGAGGGTGTTTTTGAAAATGTTCAAGAACTTATCAACAACAGATTTGGCCTTAATGGCTCTTATTTTGGACGAGGAAGAAGAAATTGAATTATTTCTTAAAATTTGTTATATTATTATCGATCAAACGATGCATTTCTAATAAAATGTAGTTGTAGGTGATTGTAGGTGGTTGTAGGTTTAATCAAGATTAATAACGTGTGTGTTGTGTAGGTTAACTTGAAATTAAACGTTACATTTCATTCAATTAACGGTGGGCCTAATGCTACTGTATCCAATAGCCAATACGACAATATACCGAGTGCTTCCTAAGTACGTTCAAAAACTTAAGGAGGTTATTCCTTGGGATATTTAATGATGAAGGAAGTTCGTATGATTTATGAACATACGTCCAGACATGCTTCCTTATGGAGTTACAACCCTCTGAAGAAAGAACAGTCGAATCACTGTTTTGTCGATAACTTCAAAAGTGGTTGCAAAATTTTAAAATTTTATATCTATGCATAACTGATTTAGCTTAGTATTTCCACTAATTTTTGTTTGAATAAGTGCACCAGGGGTGTCTCATATGGGGGTGGGAGGTCACGTAATATTTTCAAAATATTTTAGATCTTTATGATTTTTGAAGTGTTGCGTAGAAAATCTTATTCTCCCTACCAAAATACACAAAAAAAAGGTAGTCTTGCTGAAAGTCGCTATGTCTAACAGTTTTAGAAGTAATTTAGTTTTGACTAATGAATTTGCCAAGTGTTTCATTAAAATGTAAAAATACCTAGTGGGTAGAAACTTTGAGGATAAGTTCTACACATCTAAACAATAAAACAAATTCCCATAAACTTGAATCCCGAAACGTCTCGTTACGGAGTTACAGCCTCCTGAAAAGGCATAAATTGTTGAAATTTTCCACTTCTGGAGGCAGCACCTCTATAACGAAGCATTTCTGGACAAATGTTTATTGGAAGTTTTTCATTATTTCATGTGTGAAACTTCCTCTCAAAGTTTGTGGAAATTATTTGGAGACTTTGAGAAAACACTTGGCAACTCAATTTTACAACAAAATTGAACCATCTCGAAAACTGTTTGATTTGACTTTCAACAAGAGTACATTTTTTAGCATTTTGAAATTTTATATGTAAGCCCTACTGACGTAGCTTAGTATTTCTATAATATTTGTTGAAATAACTGCACCAAAGATACTCATATGCGGGGGTACGTAATATTTTCTTTTGAATATTTTCCATCTTCACATATTTTATTCTTTCTTCCGAAAATGTTTCCTTATGGAGTAATTTTCGGACATATATTCATGAAATAACATAAGGCAACACCTGCTTCAGTTTCACGTACTTAGGAAACACCCTGTAGAAATGGAAGTTAATATAGACATGGAATTGCGCCTAATACGTGAAAATTATATATTTGTTTATCAATATTTACATTCTTATAATACTTGATGAAGACTAAAAGACCTTTTCTTTCAGATGTACTTTTAAAAATTGAAGAAATAGTGGAACTGGAAGTACGGCAGGCCGATCGAGTTCCACGCCTAAGACGACTTGCCAGACCAGTTCACAGGCAGTTTGAACAACAATTAGATGTTGCATGGCAACATCTGGTAACAGGAATTATAGGTGTTCCCAATTTTCTGGGACAGGTGCAACATTTTATGGAAACGCTGCACAACAGGTTACATAACTGGGTCCCTCTAGAGGAGGCCAATGAAAATGCCAACCTCAATTTTCCTAATTTTGGTCCAATTGTTCACCACCCCCAACAAATGCAATATCAAGCTCCTCAGTTCCATGTTGTAACGCCCCCACCTGCTCCTGATCGCCCAATTCCACCTCGTCCTGCTCCTCGGCGTCGACAACCTGTACCTGCACGGCGGCGCCTTCAAATTCATGCCCCTAATGCTCATCTCCCAGTTGATCCATCAGTAGAACCTCGTGCTCATCCTCAAATTGCAAATCCACCTGCTCCTGCTCCTCATCTTCGACAACCTGTACGGCGACGCCGTCAAATTCCTGCTCCGAATGATCATCCCCTACTTGATCCACCTGTGGAACCTCACCCTCAACTTCCAAATCTACCTCTCCCTGTTCCTCCTCGCGGACCACATCCCTGCCTTCAAATTCGTCCTCTAATTGTCCCTCCTGTGCATCACCCTCACTCCATTAATACACCACTTTCCTCTCGAATTCATGTGCCAGTAACACAACAACCTCAGCTTGCTGTTCAGGGTCTTCATCATCCTGTTACAGCAGTACCACCTTTAGCACCACTTTCTGGAACTTCTAAACCTCCTCCATTGCCTTTGCAATCCAGTCAGGCAAGAACGAATATACGTATTCCTTTACCAGCAGCTGTTACATCTAAACTTTCCCAAATTAATGAGCCACCCATACCCCATCCCTGTATCATTGAACCACCTCCTCTAGTGCCCTTTTCCCGAGCCGGAACCTCTCGATCTTTAACTGCATTATCCAGCAAATCAACAATATCCACTAATTCGCAAGATATTTCCATCGCATCTTCAGAATTTTCTTCTTTATCCCTGTCCCTGTCTCCTTAAAAAATGTACTTGTATTTTTTCTTTTTTTTTAGTTGAGGTCAGCATTTTGTAGGGTTGCCAGACGTCCGGGTTTAACCCAGAATATCGGGGTTGAGATAGTTTGTCCGGGTATCGGGGTAAACCATAAGATTCCTCGTGTTTGAGCAAAAATTTGTGGGCCCTTTAATATATAAAAGTTTCCCTCGCACATTTCGACACTTGAAGTTGTATGGGATGTCCAAAAAACATGCACAGTATGGAAATCGCAAAAAGTACGAGAGATACAAATTCACTTAGAATTTACCTACAAAATGTTCGGTATTTGACAGAAACATTAAAACTTTTACAAAATATTTAAATTCAAAATTTTACAGAGCTTAAGTATTTATAGTTCAATTTGTTTATAGCAATACAAGGTTATTACACTTATTTTTAAAATTGTATCGGTATGATTTATTTAAGCTAATATTATTGTTATTTTGCTATTGTAGGTTATCATTAAATAGATCATGGGCAATGCTACATCAATTTTCATTATTTTAATTTTATACTAATATAGATGAATTTATTTCTAATTTATTATCAGTAATTTAGTTATTCAAAATATAGCCCGTTTGGTACGTGTAAAACAGAAGTTAATGTTTTTCGAGTAAATTTTGTAGTTACACTAGGTAGCGATACTTTTGTAGATCTTTTCAAGCCATTTAACATCTATGCAATGAGTTTTTCTAGTCAGTTTTTTTAAGATTGCCCATAGGATTTTACATGTTAATGTTTCAACCGCCTGTTAACTTTTGTCTTCATGAAAATATCCAACCCAGTTTTGCAATAAAGTTGTAGAATTTGATAAGTATTGAAACGGTTTCAATTTATCGATCTACAAGCAACGAAGAAGCTACCAAAAAAGCAATTTTTGAATTCCGTTTGCTTTTCATTGCTACGTTTTAGTTTCTAGTAGGCTAAAATTTATGTTGACATTTGTAATTTTGTTCTGACAATAGTAACAATTCAACAAATTTTCATAGGAAAGGTGTCTTTTCTTACAAATTTTAATTTAAACTACCTTGTTATAACATAAATCATGTATCGTTATCAAATTAAATGTTTTGTGTTTCTTTTCTGGCATTCGGACTATTTATTTGCAAATAGCACATTGTTTGTAACTTATCTATTCTGGTTCGCCGTGGTTAACCATTTATTATAAAATGAAATGACTAGCTAATGTTAATATTTAATCTAAAAATAGTGCAAAGCTTCGTAATTTTCACAAAAATAAAAGTTAACAGAGGGTTGAAACATTAACATGTAAAAACCTATGGCCAGTCTTAAAAAAAACTCACTGTATATTTATGTTACTTATGACGTTCTAGTTTTCCATATTCTTTTGTGGGATTCATAGTATACCTTGTTTTATATTTTTAAGATTTGTATTTGTTTTTTTTTAATAATAAATATTTCTTATGTGTCTGTTATGATAAAACTATGTTAGTTCTAGTCTTCCATATTCGTTTGTGGAATTCATTGTATATCTTATTTTATATTTTTAAGATTTATTTTGTTTTTTTTAACAATAAATATTTCTTTAGTGTTTGTTATGATAAAACTAATATCTAATAAAATCTGTTCTGAATAACTGAATATTCAAAAAGTCAATAGAAATGTTTACATACAGCAACTCTAGCATTTGATAACAATAATTTATTTCGCAGGAGTCTTATAATGTGATCTCTCTAATATACGATGCAAAAGTACCTATATCTACTGAAGGTAGTACCTTCGTTAGGCAAAGTAATTATAGTATCTGAAATGTTTGTGGTTTTTGATAAATAGAAGCTGATTTTATAACATTCATCCACAACCATCTTTGCCCAAGGTCAATTATATCTTTTTCATAAATTAAAACAATGCTTATACTAGAAAATTATTCCAATTATTCAGTTACGCTATAATCCTTCTTTAAACTAGAAATATAATGGTATTTCTTGTTTAAAAAGGATTATAGCGTAACTGAATAATTGGAATAATTTTCTATTATAAGCATTTGTTTTAATTTAAAAAATGTACCAAAATTAAAATTTGTAGTCCACAATTCAATTTGCTATTAGAAATAATAGCTGCTCTAGATATTTACCGTTAGGTATATTACTACTTTCAGATGTAATTTGGCTAACGCTGACATAGAAAATCCGATTTCTAATTATTTTTTGAATAAACAGCTATACCGTGAGCTGTACTTTGATATCGAGACAATCAAACGTCATTTAGGTAATTATTAGAACTGTCCAAACTGCCTAATAATTTTCATTTTACCATTTACGCTGTTTAAAGATCTTTGATTTGTAAATGTATTAATTAAAAATTAATTACGATTTTCAAGCAACTTGATATACCACATAAGATTGTTGTTTATGGTTTCGTGGGACAGTTAAAAGTTACTGAAGTCTTGTAAGTTTACCTTTATATTAAAAAGATAAATACAGAAGGGACGATTGGCGTACAGGGTTAAAAATTAACGTTGGATTTCCATGTCAATTTTTCTAATTGTACACCAGTTATATATGCAGGAATACAACTTTTTATTCATTTATTAACACAACAAATTTTCTGTACCGCTTTTTCGCAGTACAACAGAATAACTACAGCGTTATAGTTTTATTTTATTTTAAATATGCATTTCCTACCGTACAACGCTACTATTTTATCTTTGTGCTAAAACATTAGATTTTGTTTACTTAACCAAAGATATATTCTGTGTACTTAACCTTCAAATTCCTAACCCTTTTGACTGCTGTTTGTTGACGTTTCAAAAATTAGTCTTTTGTGGGTACCACCACAACAATTCATCAAAATAACTAAGTAAAAAGTACTAAAACCGAAAGAACACGAATAAAGTGACCTCTTCCAGTATTCTGTTTAATTCTATTCTGTTAAATACTATTTCTGTTAAATGCTACTTTACGTTCGCATGTCATCGGCTTCGGGTATTCTGTTCGTTGGTCATTCTGTTCTTTGCAAATTCTGTTCATTGCATGGCCATCGTCAAGAAATATACGCAACTGACATCCTACTACTACTGTGGAGGATTTTCTTTTTTTTTTGCACTAAACTAATAAACAACCCGTCAGAATTCGGTTTCCGAAGAGAAACAATTGTGGAGGACTGAAAAATCCTCCACTATTAGAGGATCCGCCACAGTCTGGTTGTATTCATGTAAAAATCGTCACAGTTAATGTAAAACCTACACACATATTCACACACATACACACCCACAGACATACATAGGGTTTCACGAGACTCTCGATTTGCAAGATTACTTCTTGTCTTGATTCGAGATAAGATCAAGACAAGACTGCTTTATTAATATCAAGACAAGATTAAGACTTAATTGGTCGAGAATTTTCAAGATCAAGAAATATTGTCGATATTTTCTTGATCTTGAAAAGATAGGGTGTAATCATGAAAAACCGCAAGTGATAGAAAGCAGGTTCTTTATTACTATAAACTACATTACTAACAAACTGATATGGATGCAGTAAATCCTTGAAAACACAATATTTTTTTCTATAACACCGTAGCATTAATAATAGTGAAAAAATAAATTTATTTAGGAAACTATTAAATGCAAAAGTCTGCTTCGTTCTTTTCTTATAGTAAGTGTTGCCTTCGAAAATAATGTTTCTGCAAGACAAGAAACTAACATCGAGAAAATGCACAAGAAAAGAAATATTAAAATTCTTGTTTGGATAATCAAGACAAATTATATGGATGTACCATTTCCTGGAAACCCACCAAGCAAGCTTCGGTAGCCCTTTCTATGACTGAAGCTAAGTATATCGCCCTCTCAGTAGCGGTCAGCGAAGGATGCTGGATAAAAAATATATTGGAAGATTTGCAATTAAATTATTTAAAACAATGATGGATCTAGAGTTCCTAAAAAAATAATCAACACAAAAAGTTGATGACGTTGTTACAGAAACAGAAGGTAATTTATTAAATAAACATTTTGACAGTAAAATTCAGTAAAATTTTAGTTCCTTTTACGTGAGAATATGGATACATCGAAAAACTGCTTTTTTATATTTAAAAAAGACATTGGAAGAAGCTGCCCCGGGATAGCTCAAGTAGAGCTATCCAAGGCGGCAGGGATGTTATGGCAAAATTTACCGGAACGGAGCGGACAGCCGTATCGGAACAGGGCTCAGGCTGTCCGTGACCGAACAACTCGGAGCCGGGGAGCGAGTATTCTATTTAATTTATTCAATTCGTGTCTTGTACTATTAGTGTTTTACGTAGTAGTACAATATTTTAGAAAATTTTAAAAATTTCAATATGTCAAAAAATTTCAGTATCCGTTTTTCAAAATTTCAGTAGTGTTATTACTAATTTTGTAAACAAATTATCACAATGGTAAGAAGATGCTTGTTTCAATTATCTACTGTGGTCTGAGTTTTTAAATTAACTTTAATTCCAGCGAGAGTGCATATTCGTTCACATTGGCCAAGCAGGAAAATGCAGGAATGCAGGAAATGCAACCTGGGAGCTGCGTACTGTTTAGAACATGGTATATCAGTAACGTGCATCCCTCCTGAGACACCCTGCATACAGGGAGAGATGTTACGTGTTTCAGAGAACATCTTTAAAGAAGAACAACTCAGCAGTGTTTGTAGACCATTCAATGTAGAACTACTTACATACGATGGTTAAAAAATTGTGATGATTTATATACCGTTCCTGATAATATTAGTTAAAGCAATATTATAATAAAGCATATCACGTCTTTATAAACAAATATGTAGCAACCGTTTAACCAATTATTCATGCTCTACTTTTATGGTAAAATTTGTTAACATTAATTACACAATTGATAGTAAACACATGATCAAAAAGTACCTATGTTTTTTGTTTTTTGTTTGTGGGAGGAACGTCAGTGAACCCACAAGTGATGTTTACTTCTTACGTAGTTAGTAGAGCGTGAAGTAGAACTTTCGCTATCCCTCTAGGCAGATAGAAAATTAAAGTGTGGTAGTGATAATAACAACCTTACGCGTCGCGTAGTATTTATTTTTAAGTGTAATTTGTAAGTAAGTGCGGGCAGTACCGTGCGCTGTAGCATACCTAAGCTACTCCTACCACGGTTCGTATGCCATCCGATCCGAGTCGGTACTTCAAAGAAAAATTTGATTAAATGTGGACGGCATTTATGCGTTTCAACTGCCTCGCCTCGCTTCTCGCCTGTTCAGTCAGGTCTAGTGCACTGTTGATAGTGTTTGCACAAAATAAATTACTGCACAATGAGTTGGGATAATGAAAAAACTTTAAGTTTTATTGAAGAGTATGAAAAACGGCCCATTTTGTGGCAAAAAAGCGACAAATTGTATTATAATATTGTTAAAAAAGAGGATGCTTGGCGGGAGATAAGTGAAATTTTTGATGAAGACATTGCAGTGTTGAAAAAGAAAATCGAGAGCCTGCGTGGTTCGCGGCGTAGAGAAAAAAACCGTGTGCTGCAAAGCAAGGGGACAGGTAAAGGTAAGTTAGTCTATTTAATTGTGGTAATAATAGCAGATGTGAGTTTATACAAATATGATTTCAGGTCGGGCAGACATTTATGTTTCGAGGTGGTTCGCGTGGGATGCTTTAAAGTTTCTGGAGGATCCAGAGGAGATTCGTACAACAATATCAGTACGTAGTGAAACCTTAAAATATTTTAAAAAGAAACTAAATGGTATAGTTTTTTTTATGATTTAATGACATTACGATTTCAAATACATACAAAAAACATTTGAAAATGGTACATACATTTAGGCATAATCATTTTGCCAAAGAACAGATCTCTTATTAGAAGAGAAATATGCAGCGAATTCAGCTCTGATATTTTTTGTAGAAAGCGATGATTTTCGCGGAATATTCCTTAAGGGAGTTAAAGATGTAACATTTTCGTGGTCACTTCTCCAAGAACCAGGAATGACTTGTCCATTGACTTCCTTGTCGAATGTCCCTTCAGGCGCATAAATATTTCTTGATGAATGGCTTTTTCTCAAAAAATTGTGCAAGCAAATTATAGTCATTGTGATGAGCTCCGCTTCTTCTGGTTGTAATAACATTGGCTTTCTCAAAACTCGAAATACAGATGCAATAATTCCAAAAGCGTTTTCGACAACTCGACGGGCTCTACTTAGTCGATAATTAAAAATTCGTTCTTCAGAACCTTTCGGATGTAATCCAGAATACGGTTTCATGATATTTTCCGATAGGGCAAATGCTTCGTCCGCAACAAAAACAAATGGTTCATTTTCGTTTCTGCCCGGTAAAGTTGAGCAATCGGGAAAATGTAACTTGTTTCTTTCCAAGTTTTTATGCAACTGACAGTTTTTAAATACGCCGCCGTCGGAAACTCCTCCTTGGCAGCCAATATTAACATAGAGAAAATTGTAATCAGCATCTACGAGAGCCATTAACACAATACTGAAACTTGACTTGTAGTTGTAATATGTACTTCCGCTATGAATTGGCGATTGCAATATAATATGCTTCCCATCGAGCGCTCCCAAACAGTGTGGAAAATTCCAAGTTCCTTCAAATTTTTTTGATATATCTTTCCATTCTTCAACTGTTGAAGGTACCTAAAACAAAATAATATTTTTATTGCAGAATTATCCAGAAGAAGAAGAGACTGAAGAAGAGCCTATCGAACATTTTGAGCCAAAAGCAGCCGCAGACGGAATTCCGATCAATATAACGATGACCAAGTCAAAGAACGTAATAATACGGTCAACAAACCAAGCAACCCACAAAAAAAAAGTTTTGTATCTCCCAAAAAGCTGGCGTCAAAAAGACAGCGCTCTGAGGATCCTCGAATAAAAGAGGCGTTCAATATTTTACAGAGTACAGTAAAAATGGATAAGAAAAAAGATGAATGTTCACTATTTGGTGAATACATTGCGGAAAAAATGCGAAAGCATGATAGTACAACCCGCATAATACTGCAGCATCGGATTCATAACCTTCTCTTTCAAGCCGAAATGAACATCCAACAATTTTCAATGTCACAGCAAATACAATCGCAACCTACTCCAATGCAACCACCTATACAAAATCAACAAACGGATATAAAGAAATTTACCAGACTAGCTAGATATTGAGATTTTTGTCCAAATAGTCGTGTATGCAGCCGCTGCACACTGTAACATTTTCCACATCTAGCGGAATTTAATTACAATTTTTTTTGGTTAAATATATAATTATTTTACAGCATTACGACTGAAAACATACTAGGCAAGCATATGTCAATAGTAATTTTTGTGTGGCAACACTGTTTTTGACATGGCCACCCTAGAAAATGATACAAACAAAATAAAAGACAAATAACTTTTACTAGTCTATCATTGACAGTAATTGTAATCAGGTGTAAGGCAAGTGATTAACAAGTTGTAACCTGCAAAGCCGCGTGTTATCTGTGTCTGTGTTCTTCGTGCCACCCTACAAGGTAAGAATTACTATCACATTTTACAATAAAGAGTACCGTAAAAGGAGGATACTTAGGACGGGGGTATAACTTGGGACGTTTCGCGCTAATTTTATTTAAAATTCACAGCTACCCAGTGGTGCACTTTAGAACTACGATGAATGCATGTCGGTAAAGTAGACATTTGGGATATTGTTCCTGGTAGTTCGTTGGAGTTGACATAAGAGCATGGCGTTCGTAAAAAAATCGCAAATTTTAATAAATTTTTAAGTGTTTCTTAAACATTGAAAAGAAAGTGCTGTAATTATTACAAGTATTTTTCGAGCCTGATTAACATTAGGTAGGTTTATAGCTACACATCTTAAGATTGATTTCCATGTGACACATAACCTACAAATTCGTTCCGTCTAGTTTATTTATTTTTTTTGTGTACAGATGCGCAATTAATGTAGCTTGGGACAACATGAGAACACATAAAAGGCGACTTAGTGCGAGGAAATATAACGATTTCAGCAGTGATGCAATGAATTCAGCTCTTACTGATTTGGCTGAAGATAGAGGAAGTATTCGTCTCATAGCAGAAAAATATAATATTCCAAAATCTACTTTGCACAGAAAATTTCATGGTCAAAGTTATCGTAAATATGGAAGACCATCTGTATTTTCTAAGAACGAAGATTTGTTATGTAACGGAATATTAACTGCGGCTAAGTGGGGCTTTCCTTTTACGAGACATGATATACGGTTAGTAGCGAAAAGTTATTTGGATAGGCGAGGTAAGATAGAAAGAAGATTTCATGATAATATGCCAGGCGATGAATGGGCGAAGTCATTTTTGAAACGACATGGTAATGTTTTAACAGAAAGACTAACTGAGAATATAAAATATAAACGAGCAGGTATTACACATGAAACAATTAACAGCTATTTTGACAGATTAACTACGAATGTGGAAGACGTAGCTCCAGAAAATATTATAAACTTTGATGAAACCAACATGTCGGATGACCCGGGGAGCACTAAAGTAATTACAAGGAAACGTGCGAAACATGTCGAAAGAGTGCTTGATACGTCTAAATCTTCCACTTCAGTTATGTTTTCTGGTACAGCCTCCGGTTTGCTACTACCTCCGTACATTGTTTATAAGTCCGTTCATTTGCATGATACATAGTGTACAGATGGCCCCAAAGGTGCAGTATATAATCGAACTAAAAGCGGCTGGTTTGATGGCTTCACGTTTAACGACTGGTTTTTTAAAATAATTATCCCATATTTCAAAGACAAACAAGGTAAAAAGGTGGTGATAGGTGATAATTTAGCATCGCACCTTTCGGTGCGTGTAATTGAAGCATGTGAAAAATTAGACATACATTTCATCTTGCTGCCACCTAACAGTACACACCTGAGCCAACCTTTAGATGTCTCTTTCTTTCGTTCCTTAAAAGGTGCCTGGAGAAACCAGCTAATGGATTGGAAAAAAAAATCGTGGCTGCTTATCAAAAGATGCTTTTCCAAATTTGTTAAAGAAAACTATTGAAAGTATTGAAGAAAAAGCTGATCATAACTTACGTGCAGGGTTTAAGACCTGTGGCATTTTCCCTCTGGATAGAAATGAAATTTTGAGGAAATTGCCAAAAGAAAATGAGAATGAAGGAAAAAACGCAGAAGATGATAATACTACCAGAGTTGAATTGTCACAATCATTTGAAAATTTCTTTAAAAAATCCCGTTTAAGTGAAGGGACCACTAAGAAAAAAACGAAACGTATAAGAGTCGAACCAGGGCAAAGTATAACTGCAAAAGACCTAAACCCGAATGCAGGACAGGGAGAGAAAGCTATGGAAGTTGAAGACTTAAATAAGGATGCAGGTTCAGAAGAGGTGGATGAAGAAATACAAGATTCAGATGAAGATATGGACGAAGACCGAGAAGTTATGGAAAACACCGAAGAGGGTAACCAGCCAGGAAATTCAAAAACAGAGATCTGCAATGAATTTGTAAAACAAGTTCCCAAACTTAAAGACTTTGTAATGGCAAAATTTACTTATAATAAGGGCACCAAAAAGGAATGTGTAAAACAATATATTGCTGAGGTTGTAACTGTGTTAGATGAGTCAAATTTTTTAGTGAACTGCCTCCGTTATAATGAAGTATCTAATGCCTATGTTTTTCCCAACATAGTTGATGAAAATGTTATAAATATTACTCAAGTTTCTAAAGTTTTAAAAGCCCCTACTATTAAAAGAGGCAAGCATTATTTTTCTGTAACCAATATTTGCATGTAAAATATACTTGTTATTAAAAAAGCGTTTTTGATATCTAAACATTTTTTTTGCATGAATTTTTTTTACAGGGGTTTAATAAGATGTTCTGAGCGTAATTTGGTTGATATTGCTAACCTTGAAGTCCAAATTAATTTTCTAAAGCGCTAAAATGATTTAGTCACAAAAAGAAAAGATCTTTAACTTTAATAATACCCTACTCCAAACTGGTACGAGTTTTGATAAAAAAAAAATTATAAAGTGGTGCTCTGGTATGTCCCAAGTAACATCCATATAGTTCTAATGTCCCAAGTCAATATTCAAGAGCAGAATTAAATAAAATGTAAACTGTCCTAAGTAACCTCCTTCCAGAGGTAACTTGGGACAGTGAAAAATCGTGAAACAAATTGGGTAACATGCATAAAAAAATTATTTTTTAAAATCTTATAGCCTTTGTTTCACATCCTTCTATACATCAACCTGTATTTCAAATTTTTAACCTAAAAGATAAAAAAGTTATTTAAAAAAAACTGCTAAAATTGTCCTCGTTTTACGGTACTTCTTTGATCATTTACTTGCATGTCGCATAACTTGTATAATTTTTGAAAAATTGTAACATTGTTTGAGATTACAAAATGTATCCGCATGTATCTCACCTGAAATGCTGTTTATTGCCTTCTTGGAGGATTTGTTTAACATATTTAGTTTATATTGGTTGCATCCATTTGCGCAACTCATACCGTTTTTTTATTTTTTGATAGGAGTCCACAAGATGAAAAAACGAGACATTTTTAAAATATGGCATAGAAGTCAAAAAGAAAACCGAAATACGTTCATTTCCAATTTCATTTTGGAAAAATACAGCATGTTGGACCTTGACAAGGTCCCAAGGGTGTTGCAAGTATACATCAGTAGCCTCAGTAACAAAATATCAAGGAAATGGGAGCAAAGTCAGCGAAAGCTTACCCGATTTTTAGCTGAGAATGAGGTATGGCTGGACAGTGATATATCATTGCCGTCTCAATTTTTGGCTATGCTGCCAATCACAAGTGAAATAGACTCACCAGAATCCTCAAGAATCGGTCGGCCTGAGAAATTATTCGAAGAATGCACATTAAAGGTCAAAAAAAGGAAAATTAGGGAACTAGTGAGCACGACATCTCCAGCAGAACTTACGCTCGCTGCCGAAGTCACTTTGCGATCAGCTGGGAAAAGAGACGCAGCAAATATTATTAAAGAGCTAGCAATAGCTTCGCCTTCTCGGGCTACTACTATAAAAAAAGGCAAGAAAACTTTTCAATCAACCGGAACCTAAGCTTTCTCCAGAAGCAGCTTTGGCTCTAATGGTTAATGCCAAATTGAGCACTCGCCAGTATAATATCTTGAGACAACAGCTGAAGGGTATAAATTCGAACATATATCCACCGTACCATCTCGTTAAAAAGGCTAAGGAAGACTGTTACCCACCGGAAGAAGCCATTAATGTAACTGACGTGTCTGCTGAAATTCAACTGCAAGTACTGCTTGATCTAACACTAAAACGAATCTGCGCTGCACAAAAAGAGATGTTCAATCAGTTCATCACAGCAACATCTGATGTTTCACTGCGTCTAATTTCAAAATGGGGTTGTGACGGCAGCTCAGCGCAGAGCCGCTATAAGCAGAAAGTGCAAGACGATGCAGATACAGAATACAGCGACGAACACTTATTTTCCATCACGTTTGTTCCACTTCAATTGCTTGAGGATAATTCCAAAGCCATTATGTGGCAAAATCCTCGACCCAACTCCACCAGGTTCTGCAGACTTGTACGGTTCTCATTTAAAAAAGAAACTACGGATGTAATCAAGGCTGAAACAAGCCAAATGCACCAACAAATTGCTAACCTAATTCCAACAAGTTTGGAAATAAATAATTCTGAGTTTCAATGCAGACACGAACTCGTGTTCACAATGATCGATGGGAAGATTTGTAGCACACTGTCTCAGTACGACTCTTCCCAAAAGTGCTACATTTGTAGAGCAACTCCTACGGAGATGAATAAGGACAACGTTGTCACAAGAATAGAAAACGAAGAAATGTATGCTTTCGGTATATCTCCCCTTCATTCATGGCTCAGGTCGTTCGAATGTCTGCTTCATATTTCCTACAAACTGGAAATAAATAAATGGCAAGCGAGATCTGCTGAAGAGAAGGCTTCAGTAGCTACGCGAAAGGCCAGCATACAAAATAGGTTTAGAACACAAATGGGACTGCTAGTAGACATGCCAAAGCAGTCGGCCGGAAACACGAACGATGGCAATACCGCTCGAAGATTTTTCCGAAATGCCGAACAGACAGCGGAGATTACAGGGGTTAATCTAGATCTCATCCACCATTTTCGTGTCATACTCGAAGCTCTGTCTAGCGACTACGACATTGATTCCCAAAAATTCGAAGAATACGCGTTAGAAACAAGAAAAATATACCTGAAGCGTTATTCATGGTACTATATGCCTGCGAGCATCCACAAAATATTGACACACTCCAAAGACATCATACAGGCGTGCATACTGCCTCTAGGACAGTTAGCAGAAGAAGCTCAGGAAGCGAGCAATAAAGAATACAGACGCTTTCGCGAACACTTCAGCCGCAAAACGTGTAGAAAAGACACTAACAGGGACGTGTTAAACAGGTTTCTGATATCTTCCGATCCACTGCTGTCCAGTAGTAACACATTTCTTCCACGGAAACGGCACGCACTTCCTCGAGAAACTATCATGCTGTTGAAGGCTCCGGAAATTCCAGAAACTAGTAACTCCGATAAGGAAGAGTATAAAGAGGATAGTGACAACGATGTTTAATAATATACAATATAAAGGGTGTCCGAAAATTATGAGCAAAAAAATTAGGAAGTGATTCGACTCATAAAAATAATGGTACAAGTTCATATAACATTTTCTTAGAATTTCGTTATTAACGGAGTTACAGCACTCTAAAGATCATTTGTTTATTTTAATATTTCGCTGTAACTTTTTGTTGGTGCTCCGATCTATTGCAAAATTGCCATAGGTACTTGTTATATATAAAAAAACTTAGTATCAAAAACAATTTCCCGATGTGTTGCTTCGAAAACTCAAAAACGATTCTATGCGTGTTAGTTGAGGTTTAACAGAATTTAAGCAATGCGCTTTTATCGAAAATGGTTGGTTATATCATAATTATTGGCTGGCAATTGGAGGACTTTATTATAATAAGGTTTTTCAATGCTCTTTAATACTAGAGTATTGAATTTTAAAAAAGATTCAAAAGTTCTAGACAAATTTGTGGAAACAATTGGGATTTAAGACCTTAAAGGTTTTCCAATTTTTATGAACTTGTTTATGATAGTACATATTCTTGTGTATAACAAGTGTAGCAAATTTGAAAAAAATCGTTTCACTGACAAAAAAGTTTAGGCGAAATATTAAAATAAATTTATAGCGTTATTATTTAAATTGTGAGAAAATGTTATACTATAACCATATAACCTTGTACCATTTTTTTAATGGGTAAAGTCATAGAATATTTTGCTCATAATTTCGTGATGGCACCTTGTACATACAATAATTTTCGGTTTCATAGTAGAAGTACAATAATGTTTGTTGCCATTTAATTATGATCTATAAGTACATAAATGAACATGCCATAGACTCAAAAGTTATTAATTGATTAATAAAAAACACCTGATACTTAATTATATACGAATGAAAAAAATTTGTAATAAAGTTCCGCTAGATTCGTAAAATCTTACAGTGTGCGCTGCCAATTAAATTAACCCGAGTTTCCCGCGCTACTAAATATTAGCCAGTTTCACACAATACAATTTTCAATCCAAATTTTGTTACAAATAAATTGCCAATTGGCAAGCTACGTTATAGATTTCGAAATCGACACTTAAATCAAGTTTAAAATATTATAAATTTAATAGAAACAAAGACCCGTGCTAGTAACCATTACAAATAATAAAAAAATATATACATATATTTTGCTTTTTCTTAATCAGTACGAGGGCCTTAAAAGCATTACTGTTAAAATTAGTACGAATGGTTACTGTAATTTTACCTGTATTTACAGAAAAACACCAAAAACTTACTTTTCAGTTCCGAGTTGGGAGTAACAACTTGAAAAGGTGATTTAGTTTCCAAAACTACTATACCAGTAATACCAATAGTACTAGGAACTGTTGATCTAACTACTGTGATATCAGCTCCTATAAACTCAGACTTTGCAAACACGAAGCCAAAATTGGACCATCCCGATTCTTCACAACTAGGAGCTTTCTTTATTGAATCAATATTCTTCTCATATATTCCTTCCACAACTGTTACATTAATTGTAAATCATTATGGTTCCATCCACTTTTCAGTAATTTCAATAAATTCAATCCCTTCCGTTGTGCACGTGTTAAAAATTGTTTGCGTTTTCTTTGCACTTTTGGCTTTTCGTCCCATATCAAATGTTTGTCCAGTACAAAATTCCATCAAAGATCATTTTCCACTGAAGGCCTTTCAGACTTTGGCAAATCATTTTGCAAAATATTTTTGATATAATTTTCAGAAGCTTTTTTACTAGGACCAGCATGTAATGAATCGTCTACATCTACAAAGTAAATTATAAGTCATGAATAAATAAATCTTGAGTACCTAATCCACATTATTGACTAGGTATTTTATAGGTAGGTATGTACAAACCTGATGTACTTTGCAAATCCATGTTTCTGAGAAGTTATTCAAGCACGCTATTAGAATTAGAAAAGAATTATTTAAATAAAGATATGTTTACATTCCCTATGATCTTATTTTTAACCTTTTCTAAATAACTCAATCTTTCATCACACACAAAAATTTTAGGTTAAATTGGTTAGGTTTATTTTTGCTGGATAGTGGCGCCTAATCGCGGCAAGTGTAGAAACTAATTCATTTGCACTACGGCAGAAACCTATGATGTGTTTGACAGTCAAAGTGTACTCCAGACGTTGTAAGTACGTGTTATACTCGATTGTTGATTTTTGTTGTTATTCGTTTATTGTGTTCTTAAATAATATACTCTCAAAACTCATATTCTTAACTATAATTTTACGTAGTTACCGCACGAATAATTTATTTCTATTTGATTAAAATTAATTTGTAACCTTAAACTTGCGCTTGGGGCAGAACGGACTGGGCAGAATCCGTTCCGCCCCATTTATTATTATTTTTAATTTTATATTGCGTTTGCTCTTCTGATAGTTCTTCTTGATCGCAGATGGTCAGAAACTACGTACGTAAGACCAACCGACAAGAATGGAATGCAGAAAATATGGAATTAGCGGTACAAGCCGTCATAAACAATAAAATGGGCTTAAAAAAGGCTTCAATTCAATTCTTTGTGCCAAAAACTACTTTACGAAGGTACAAAGAACAAAGAGAACAGGACAACTCAGCCAAAATAGATAAGACAAAGGGAAAATTTCAATGCATATTTTCCAGTGAACAAGAACTGGAAGTTGTCGACTACCTGAAAACAATGAAAGGCCGCTTATTTGGCTTAACGATGCAGGATTTTCGTTCTGTTGCATTCCAGTTAGCCGAAAGAAATAAACTGGATCATCCATTTAATAAAGAATTGAAAATGGCCGGTAAGGACTGGATGGCAAAATTTTTGGCAAGACACCCGGAGTTAAGTGTACGAAAACCTGAGGCAACATCCGGTGCCCGATCAATGGGTTTTAACCGACCAAACGTCACACGATTTTTTGAACTTTTGACTGAAGTTATCGATAAGTATAAGATCACAGCTGACAGACTGTATAATTGCGATGAAACTGGTATTACAGTTACCCTAAAGGGCATTCCAAAATCCTCGCCCCTCGAGGAAAACGCCAAGTGGGTGTTCTTACATCTGCGGAACGAGGTGAGACTGTGACAGCGGAGCTGTGTTTTTCGGCGGCTGGAGCTTACATGCCACCGATGCTCATTTTTCCTCGAAAACGAATGCAAAGAGAATTCGAATTAGGTTTACCGCCTGGATCTTGGGATGAAGTACACGAGACAGGTTGGATAACTACAGAAATATTCACACGATGGTTCCGGAAATTTGTACAATTTTCGAAAGCAAGCAAGGAAAATGTAGTTCTCTTACTATTCGACGGCCACTCAACCCACACTAAAAACATCGAGGTTATTGATTTTGCTAGAGAAAATGGAGTAGTTTTGTTATGCCTACCACCTCACGCATCACACCGCCTGCAACCTCTTGATGTTTCTCTAATGAAACCAATCAGTTCTTATTATGAAGATGAAACACGGAAATGGTTAAGGTCGAATCCTGGGAAGGTAATCACCTTATGGCAAGTGGCAACCCTCTTTGGTTGTGCATTTATAAACGCTGAAACTATGCGGACGGCAATTAAAGGCTTTGAGAGAACAGGGATTTGGCCCGTTAACATGGGGGTCTTCACAGATGCTGATTTTTTACCATCTGCTCCTACAGATATTGAAGTTAATTACTTAGCACCAGTGCCAGTCGAACCTACCACGCGATCAACGCCTTCCTTGTCAACCCCAACGCAATCATCTGTTTCAACGCCAGTGACCACAACAAACGCGATACCTGCAAAACCCTTACAGAAAAATATTTCCTTGAAAAATGATGATGATGACATTCGACCATCATGTTCGTGGAATACGGAAATCATCATCAGATCGCCTATCTCATCTTCATTTCCTCATGCATCTCCCATGCAAGTCATGGCTGTTCCAAAAGTATTAGCAAAGGAAAAGCAGAAAACTAATAGAAAGAAAGGAAAAGCCGAGATCTTAACTGCGTCCCCTTATAAAAATGAGCTTCAGCAATCTCTTCACGAAGCTAAAAGAAAGAAAGAAGAAAAGGAGAAGAAGGTTGTTACAAAGAAATTAAAATTCGATTCTTCTGCAAAACAAAAGACAACTGTTAAAAAAACGAAAAACTCTAAGGAAGAGAGAGTGAAGAGAGAGAGAGTGAAAGAAGATAGTGACACTTCTGATGCAAGCGATGCTGAATGTCTCTACTGCAATGATTTTTATTCAACATAGACTGAGGGGTGGATTGCATGTGGAAAATGTCATAAGTGGGCACATAATGCGTGTGCCGGCATTGATAGTGAAGATGATGAAGCTGTTCATATCTGTCAGTTATGCATTGTTTAATTTTTATTATTTTTCAATTTATTTTGTACTCTTAAAGAAAATAATATGTTTGTTATTTTGGGTTCCGTTCTGCCCCATGGGTGGGGCAGAACGGTCTTTTTATTATTTGCTACTATTTTATTTTTTTAAATTGTATTTTTATATTGTTTAAACACCTTGATATATTGTCTTACAAATAAATATTAGTTAAACATATTTTTAAATTTTCAGTGTTTTTCGGCTTTTATTTCAAGTTTTACAACCATTCAAACCTTAGGTGGGCCGTTCTGCCCCGCCATCCCCTACTGTTGAAACGCGAGTTGACTAAGTAAAGAATTTCTGAAAGAAAAGTGTATTATTATTATTATTTGTGTAATACTTAAATTTTGATTAAAAAGGTGAGTTTTGTATAATACATCTTTATATACCTGAAAAGTCAATTAATATGAATTTACAATTTAATATTTTATCATCATTTTTAGTAAAATCATGTCAGAAATTTCACAAGGTTCACAAAAGAGAAGTTTAATCTGGCTTCATTTTACTGAAACTTCGAAAGAAAAAGCAAAGTGCAATTTATGTAAATCCGTATATTCACACAAAGGTGGAACAACATCAAATTTAAAAAAGCATCTTCAGGGCAGACATCCCACAGTTCTTCTTCAAGAAAAAGAAACTACATCGCGATCTTCTACTTCTGAAGCATCTTCATCCTTAACAACTGAAGGTATTATTTACTTATCATGATTAAATATATTTTTTCAATGTTATATTATCAACTTATTTTGTTAATTCAGAGTGTATCTTATTTTTATTTATTTACAGATTATGCATTCACACCTTCCACGTTAGTAGCGAAAGCAGGAGACCAATCTGAATCTAATGACGTTTTAGCTCCTTCTGCAGCAAAGAAAAGAAAACATCAGGCTACTTTAACAAGTTATGTTTCGCGTCCCATATCCCTGCCTCGCCAACAGAAAATTAATACTTTAATATTAAATTTGGTTGCAAAAGATCTACAGCCGTTTTCTATTATAGAAGATGTAGGTTTTAGAGACTTACTTTCCCAACTTGAACCATCATATAAAATTCCTAGTCGACCAACGTTTACTAATTCTCTTTTACCACAAAAATATGATAACGTTGTTCAAAAATTAAAAACGCTGTTGGAAACGACTGAATTTTTTTGTGTCTTTGACCACAGACGCATGGACATCTGCCGCTAATGAAAGCTACATAGGAGTTACTGCCCATTTTATCACTAAACATTAGAGTTTTTATTCTTGTCTGATAGAATGTTTTCACTGTGAAAAAAATCATACATTTATAATTTATCTGACGATTTACGACGAATTGCAACGGAATGGGGTATATTAGACAAAATTTACGCTGTTACAACAGATAATGCTGCTAACGTTGTTCTTTCCATAAAACTTTCTGGGTGGACTCATGTTCCTTGTTTCGGACACACCCTAAATTTAATAGTTCAACAGGGTCTCCAAGAAATTGAAATAATTTGCGGTAAAGTAAAAATTATTGTTCAGTATTTTCATAGGAGTACTCAGGCCAATACAAAATTATTTGCGACTCAAAGACAAATGAATCCAAATTCAGTGTCACTTAAATTAAAAAATGATGTCCCAACTAGGTGGAATTCTACATTTTATATGTTTGAAAGAATAATTAAAATGGAGGAACCAGTTACTGCAACTATAGGTTTATTACATAATCCTGTTGAGTTGCTGTCCGAGAGTGACTGGATGTAGAAGTTTGTAGAATTTTACAGCCTTTTGAACAAATTACGAATTAAATGAGCTCTGAAACGTCAGTAACTCTTTCAAAAGTTATATTAATTGTTCAAGGTTTAAATATAGTTCTCAATAAAATTAAAACAACGATAACTTCAACAATAGCTAGCGAATTAATAAATAATTTGTTAGTGTCAATTTCAACAAGATTCTCGAACCTTGATAGCAATTATACGTTGGCAAAATCTGCCTTACTCGATCCAAGATTTAAAAAAAGAGCTTTTCGTTCTGAAGATTCATTAAAAAAAGTAAAAGATAAAGTTCAGGAAGAAATAGTTACCTTAATTAATAGAGATCAGCGGCAGCAAAATATAACGGTATCCCCTGAAATAAATGAAGGTGATGCATCTGTCAGTAAAAAATCTAAAGATGAAAACGCGGATTTAGTTTGGCAACACTTTGATACATCTACTCAACCCACAACAACAACTAGTCCAACTGCTCTGGCTATAATCGAATTAAGAACTTACTTAGAAGATGCACCTCTAGATCGGAAACAAAATCCCCTCGAATGGTGGAAAAGTAGGGAATTACTTTACCCCAGATTAAGCCAATTGGAAAAAAATTATTTAAGTGTTGTTGCCACTTCAGTACCATCTGAAAGACTTTTTTCCAAATCTGGTCAGCTAATTTCAGATAGAAGAAACCGGTTAAAAGGGAAAAACGTGCAAAAGATACTTTTTTTAAATTGCAATCAACAATTATTTTAGTTTATAAGAGATTGTTTTTTACTTACTAGGTTTATTTTAAATTGTTCTTGTAGCTATTATCTTAAACAAATATTGATAAAATATAGAATATTTATTACATTTTAGTTTAATAGTTTGCCTTTCATTTCTAGTCATAACAATTTTATCTGTAAATAAAAAAGGATCATATTACGGCCTACGCAGTCACTAAATTAAGTAGACCTATCCATAATCTCACAACCGGACCATGCTAACGTAATTGTTACGTATAGTTAGGCTTACCATAATTATGAAGTTCTAAACCGGGACAGGTATAACAGTAATGGTAAAAAAAATTACAAAACGTAAAAAAATTTATTCATAGACCCGCACATTTAAGAAATGCTACGAACTACGCATGCGCCAACTTCAACAGTTCGGGCAAACTGTCGCGCGAGTTACCGCAAACGTGTGTTAAGCATGGAGTCTTCGTTACCGTTTTATGCAGTTAATTCAGTGGCGTGTTCTCCATGGAAGCTAGGGAAGCACTGTATCATTGTACCTACTTATATCTTAATACTAAATTAGTTTCATACAATTATTTAAATTTTTGTATCGCCTTTAATTTCTTTTCTTAGACGGCCGCGGCGCACATACGGGTATTTCTTCAATTTAGCTGGCCATAAGTCGTTTTTGTAAAATTCACTATGTGTAAAAAAAATTGTACCTAGATGGCGCTAAATAGTCTAGGCACCTCCCGCTGCACCCGTTTTTACCGACCCGTTCACTTAAGTCACGTCAGTCACATTACAAAAAGTTCAATTGTCTAATTTAAACCTTGGCTAGTTTTATAACAATTTTATCATACAAGTTTTGGAGGAGCACATTTTTTTTGCTGTCTAGTGTTTATAGTGACTAGTTATGGATTGTGTTGAAGCAGGTAAGTAGGCATTCATTTCACACTGTTATTTAATTATTGTAATCTTTTGGACTTAGAGAAAAATTATTTACCAAAAGAGGTTTTTGCAATAATAATTTTTAGCCAATTTTAACAAACTCGAAGGTATTTGTTGTATTTCAGGGTGCGTCCCGGCAATTATTCTGACTTGCATGTAAAGATAACTGATTTCACTAAATTATGATTCCAAAAATAGCCGCGGAAACACGCGATTTTTCAAAATTCAGATCTAATTAAAATCGTTGTAAAAACATGAAAACTCTACCTTCCTGTATGTTTTTGTTTTCAATTGTTTTGGTTTGGTTTTAGGATCATCAGGAATTAAGATAATGACTCGTGGACAAATATTTGACATGATGCAGCGACAATATTTATCTAACATTAACGAAAAATTGGAATTTATCGAAAACTACCTCCTGAATTATGATGATTACGAGGAGGAAGAAATAAAACAAATAAAGCATAAATTTTCATACGTGAAATTAGAATTCAAGCGAAGGTGGACAGCAGCTCAAAAGAAAGAAGATATTTTCATTAAAAAAAACCATAATTGGCTACAAGGGTCGCTTGAGTTGCCAAGAAAAATAAAGCGGTCTGGACGACCATCTAAAAAAATTGAAGAATCAAGTGACAGAAGCAAGCAAGAGAAGGAAAACAGAAGAGCTGCGAAGTAATACGGAAGTCCAAATATTAACTTATGCTACACAAATGAAGTTTCAGGAAGTAGGAAAAAGAGATGCTTCTAAAATACTTAAAGATTTTACAAGTTCTCCAACCAGAGCGAAGAAATACAAGAAAGCATATTCAACTAATGTGCATGAAAGTCATAAACAGCTGTCACCTTTGCTTGCACTGTCAATGATGGTGGAAGCTGACCTTTCTAGAAGGCAGTATGAGACAGTCAGGAATAGCAACAAAGCTTTTTATCCATGCTACAGTGTATTACAAAAAGCTAAAATGGAATGCTATCCCGACAAGGCGTCTTATATAGTCACTGATACCTCTGCCGAAATTACATTACAAGATTTAATAGGTCACACCATCACGCGGCTGATGTTATATTTGAAAGAAATAGTACAAAATTTGAGCGAGGAAGAGAGCAACGCACTTCGTTTAATTTGTAAGTGGGGTTGTGACGGCTCACAGCAGGCTCAATACATACAAAAGTTTTTAAATGATTCGGATTCGGACATAAATATATTTCAAAGTTCGTTCGTACCATTGCAATTAATTTGTGACCTCAACAAGAAGGTAATATGGCAAAATCCGACACCCTCCTCGCCACGTTATTGCCGCCCTATAGAATAAGATTTATCAAAGAAAGTGTTAATATCACTAACGCAGAAATATCTTATATACAAAACGCGGCAGACTTGGTTGACGAAACAAAGGTGACATTAGCAGGTAAAAATTTTCGTGTTAAGCATACTATGATGCTTACTATGATTGACGGAAAGGTGTGTAATGCTGCCACACAAACATCATCCACAATGAAGTGTTACATTTGTGGCGCAACATCCAAAGAGTTTAATAACTTAACAGCCAGAAAGAAATTAAAGCAGACACGCTCCAATTTGGTTTATCGGTTTTACATGCTAGAATCCGTATATTTGAAAGTTTATTACATCTAGCTTATAAACTTCCTATAAAGAAGTGGCGCCTGCAATCAGAAAATGAGAAGGAAGTTGTCAAACAAAGGAAGATAAAGATCCAAGAACACTTTAGAAAGAAATTGGGTTTGATAGTTGACGTACCAAAACCAGGCTTTGGCAACACCAATGATGGAAACACCAGCCGAAGGTTTTTCGCAGACCCAGATATTGCATCGGAGATAACAAGTGTTGATTCGCGTCTCATATATCGTTTCAAGGTAATATTAGAAACGATATCTTCTGGACATAAAATCGACACCGAAAAATTTTCTGAATATGCTACGGAAACTGCAAAGCTATACGTCCAGCTGTATCCTTGGCACCCAATGACGCCAACAGTACATAAGATCCTGGTTCACGGTGCCGCTGTTATCGAAAATGTTTTGCTGCCTATTGGTCAGCTTTCAGAAGAGGCTGCTGAAGCCAGGAATAAACATTTTTGTCAATATCGCCAAAACTTTGCCAGGAAGTTCTCAAGAGAGAATCGTGCAACTTAGACGTGTTGAACAGACTACTCCTTACTTCTGATCCTCTTATATCTGGTATGAGGCCAACCCAAAAGAAGAAGTCACTACCATTCTTAAAAGAAACATTGAATTTGCTACTTCCAGCTGAACCCTTCAACCAGAACTTATCAGCTGCATCTGATCAGTCTTCAGATGATTCGCAACAGTCGTCAGATGAAGCTGAACTTTCATCTGATGAAGAGGCGTGGTAGTCATCACCTTCCGACGGATGTGTATAGATATAAATAATACAGTTAACTTTTAATAAATATTTGTTAGGTACCAAATTATATATTATATTTCCATTAATTTTTTTTTAATGTTATCCAGCCATAAAACCAATTTATAACCAAATTATATGTTTTATTCAGTTTATCACGAAATGCATTTCCGGATTACTTAATATGGCATGCTCATATTTCTATAACACTGTTTGAATCAGTTAAACAACATAAACAATTTTGGCCAGCCAGATTCGCAAAATACCCGTATGTGCGGCGGCGCGGCGCGGCTCGTCACTTATGAATTTTGCTTCTTATCCTAGCGCGCCTGAAATTCGCTTCCACTCGCCGCTCCCTCGGTCAGTTCCGTGCTGGAAGCTGTATCTCTACAGCGTAACTCTCGGATGCAATTGTGCATGGGTTTTGCATATAATTGAGCGTGTTGTGCGTGGTTTACCGAGAATTTAAATTTAGTTGTTTTAAAGTATTGCAGCAGTGATTTAGTATAGTTGATGTATATAAACATTGTTTAGAAAGTGTTATTAGTTAGGATTTATAAAATAGTGTCATTTTAAACGAGTGAGACTTAAAAATAAAATTTTAAATTAGTGCGCCTGCAAGCTGTAGGCTGACAGATTACAAAGCAAAAGAACTATGGCAATGCCCGGTACGCCAACGTCTTCAAACAGTTTAGTAGTACTAGTATGTGAGTGTACTGTGTGCAATTTAGTGGTAAAGGGATTTGCAACTTTTAATTTTGAAGAAAAAAAGAAAATCATTTTAAAAGGTAGGCCAACTCCATTATTACGAAAGTTAACTAAACAGACTAAATTGTATGTGAGACATTTCCAAACAGAAATTTATAAAAAATGCGAGTGCCTCACCGGTTGCGACACTAAGTCGCTTTTATTTTGCTGGCCATGTCTTCTCTTCGCAAATGAAAAGAATTTGTGGAACAAAAGTGGGTTTTCTGATCTAAATAATCTATATAAGTTAATAAAGAGACATTCGTCTAGCAAGTTACATATTCAGTCAATTATTAAAGAAAAAACCTTCGGTAAAGCAAGAATAGGGCATTCTTTAGATGATCAGTTGAGAATAAGCAATGAACAACACAATCAGCAAGTACGCAAAAATCGTGAAATACTTCAAAGGCATGTGGTACGTTACCTAGGTGAACATGAGCATGGTTTTAGGGGTCACAATGCGTCTGAAAATTCTTCAAATAAGGGAAATTATGTGGATTTAATTAATTTTCTGGCCAAATATGATGAACCATTGAAAAATCATTTGGAAAACTCTACAGTATTTAAAGGTACTTCAAATCTCATACAGAATGATCTAATTTCTTGTGTAGCAGAAGTTGCATTAAGAAAAATAAAGTGTGAAATAGAGGAAACTTCGTTTATCGCAATTATACTAGATGAAACTACTGATGTTGCAAATATTAGTCAGTTATCGAAAGTTGTTCGTTATGTTACAAGGAAAGGTGAAATTAAAGAACGCTTTTTGGGATTTTTAAATGTTTCCACTCAAAGAACAGCAATCGCTCTTTATAACATAGTGCAATCTATAATAGAGGAACTTAATTTTGGTTCAAAATTAGTGGCGCAAAGTTACGATGGAGCTGCAGTAATGGCAGGTGAATTAGGGGGACTACAGACTAAAGTAAGAGAGACTTACCCAAGCGCGCTTTTTGTACATTGCATGGCGCATCGTTTAAATTTGGTGTTACAACAGTCTGTAAGCAGTATAAAAGAATGTAAGGTGTTTTTTTCAACTTTAAGTGGCATCGCTTCATTTTTTTCAAAATCTTCAAAACGAACAACTGCCTTAGATTTGGAAGTTCATAAGAGAATGCCAAAGGTAGCACCCACTCGATGGAGTTACAATGGAAGATTGGTGCAAACTGTGTTTGAATATCGTCAGCCACTTATTGATTTTTTTGAAAAAAAATAGAACACCGGCAGGAATGGGACCACGAAACCATAGTTTTGCTCTAGAGGATATTTAGACATGTTAAAAACAGAAACTAATTTTAATATTTTACTTCTTATTTTCTCTGAAATATTTCCGTTTTGCGACAACGTATTTGCTGTTCTGCAAAATAAATCAAGCGATATAAATTTTTGTATAAAAAAGATACGGGAATTTAAATTTGTTGTTTCATCTAAAAGAGAACAGTTTGATAGCCTATGGAATAAATTCGAGCGACTGGATATTAAAACCAAAGCAAAATCAAAAAAAATACGCACTGATATCGTAGGAGACGAAAAAGCCTGTTATCGCAAATAATTGACAATATTACTACGCACACGGATGCCCGATTTCAAAATATGAATAGTTTAAAATTTATAGAGTTAATCAATTTTAATGATCATAATACAATTCCGGAAGGTGCTGTACCGGTTCCAAGCTTTTAAATTTCGCGGTAGCATTAATCGTTCTAGAACATTCTAGAAGATTCTACGGAAATGCTACCGTACGAAGCAACCAATGGGGAAGCTGAAAACCAACCCTGGTGGACTAAGGGTTTCCGGCGCGCGCTACCCTTGTTCAGTATAGTGGGTGATGGCGTTACGAACGCAACTGATTTCGCGCGTATAATTATTCTGTGTCTTTGAATTGTCTGTACATTTGTTTTGTTTTGTTAGCAATAAATAGTTTTATAATTATTTACGTGAGTGTTATTATTTAGCATAACAATTACAGTGCATTTGAATCTTTGAAACAGAATTATTCACAATATTTTGATTTTCCTGCATTACGATACGAACTTTCAGTGATATACAACACGTCGGAAGGTTTAAATAAAAGTAGTGTTACTGACTTATGGAAATCCATCAAGGAATGTGGACTAGATCAAGCTTGTCACGAAATTATTAAACTATGTGAATTAACTCTCACTATTCCGGCCACAAGTGCATCCACAGAACGCAGTTTCTCAGCGTTAAAAAGGATTAAGAACTTCATTAGAAATTCTACCGGGCAAGAAAGACTTTCTAACCTGGCGCTGTTATCCATAGAAAAGGAATTAATTCAAGAAATGTCACTTGAACAAAGGTTTTATGATGACGTTATTGATGAATTTGCAAAACGAAGTAGGCGAATCTCCCTCAATTTTAAGTAAGGTAGGTTTCATAATAAAATACAGAGTGAAATTGATTTGACCAAATACAAACTAGTTCTGACCATTTCGGTGCAACCGAAACTTAATTGAATATAATAAAAAATAAATTTTAATTTTTTTAAATCATTTTTTCCTTTGGGTGGAGATGAAGGCACAATAAATAAATTAGAAAGATAGACGATTTGGTGGGTCAAATTGAGTATATTGCCTAAAAATTTCAAAATTTTCCGGGGGAGAACCCCCGGTATGTGGATACAGCTTCCCCTCTTATGAAAGTCACGACACGCCACTAAGTTAATTTAGAGGAAAGTGAAGTTCCCGGAGGTGTTTTAACTGGTTTAAGAATTGAACAACACTCTGTTGTTCAATTAAAAAGATGGTTGCAGTGCAGAGGTGTAACAACTTCAGGGAAAAAGATAGAATTAGTAGAAAGGTGAGCGAGGTACTTTGTATTTTATTCAGCCCATTTTTCATTATAAAAATTATTTTTTAGAGTGAAAGAACATATGTCACGAGGGACAAAGATTACTCCTGCCATAGATGGTGGATTATGGCACGATAAAAAACTTAAAAAGACTAGACAAGCGGTATGTTTAAAATTGCTGACTTAATTTAATATTTTTGGTTTACTCACCAAATGTTATTTTTAGAACCTTGAAAATATTGAATCAAAACCACCCGCTTTCCCGATAAGTGGTTGGAAAGCATTTCCGGCAAACGAGATTCCAAAACAATTCAGTTACGGGAGCATATACGAGCACTTCATCGAAGTAAAAGCTTTGGCACCAAGAAGTAGTAATAGCACTGTGACTTCTGCTCGTAACGGTACTGAAAGCAGCGAGGAGGATGATGATCAATTCTGCGGCACTTCAAAGCCTTTAAAAAAGGGAGACTATTTATTAAAAGTGGCCATGTAAAAAATTTGAAAGACAGCAATGTAAATCAATATTATTGCCTTAAAGGTACTGTGCAGGCATCGTATCGTGAAAACATTGGTTTTAATGTAATGGTAATGCTCGGTAAAAATGGAGGCATTGTTGATTCGACATGCGAATGTGCAGCTTCTGCAATGGGAAGGTGTAATCATGTTGCGGGAGTTTTGTTTGCACGGGAAGATTACACCATTATGTTTGGACATTCTGCGGTGGCATGCACCAGCAAACTGTGTGAGTGGAACCAAGGCAGGAAAGAAAAAAAACCCGACAACAATAGCCAGTCGAAAATATTCCGACAAGGTGGATCCCACCATAAAAGGTAAATTTAACCCGGTGCCAAACAATCTCGAACCACAGCAGAACGTCGATAGTTTGTTGTAGCAGTGCCAGCATTATGGAAAACCAACAATGTGGGAGCTGCTATTGGAGTATAAATACCCCGACTATACTATCGATGATAATAGAGCAGAACAACTGAAAATATGCATAAAAAAATTACAAGAAAGTCTTCTCTTTGACTTCGACATCCTAGGTGAAGTAGTAGATACGAGAGGACAGGCAGATAGTGATCGTTGGCACCAACTACGGAGGCTATTAATCACAGCTTCCCGCTGTAAACATTATTATACAATAGAACCAGTCAACATGTTTAATAAACTAAATACCATGATGCGGCATGATCAATTTATTAAGAATAAATATGTTGAACATGGTATCAAACATGAAGATATGGCGCTTGAAAAATACTCCACCGTTACAGGATTTAAAGTGTCGAAAACCGGTTTGTGGGTAAATCCGAAGTATGTGGGGTTAGGTGCTTCTCCAGATGGGTTGGTGTTTGATACCATAACCAACACTTACGGCCTTCTGGAAATAAAATGCCCCTACATATTGAAAGACAAAGAACCAACGGATTTTTCAAATCTAAATCCGTAACAATTAAATTCATTTTGTTCCACTATAGGAGATGACCACCAATTACATATTAAAGAAGACCATAAGTATTATGATCAGCTACAAATGCAAATGGCCATATTATAAAAACCTTGGTGTGATTTTTTAATTTGGACTTTTAAAGGCTACAACATTCAAAGAGTCAATTTCGATGAGAAATGTTGGAACACTGTTTTTCCCAAATGAGACTACCAAGGAAATTAGATCCATTAGTTTTAATGTGAATATTATAAATAAAATAAACACAACATACTTTTATACTTAATTATTTTTAATGATACCTCTAATGTTACCTTAATTTAAAATTATTACAATATTATAAGAACAAAATAAAAACAAATGTATGTGTCTTTTTTTACATCATTTAAACTTTTGAAATTCCCATCTTGTCGTTTGCACATTATAATCCACCGGTTACACTTCTGACAGTTACCGCATGTAGATTTATGTTGGGAATTTGCAATTATAAACTGTTTTCGAACATCTAAGCAGGGCTTTGGGAAAGAAATGAATTGGTAATCACTCGCGTTCTTACGGCTATCACTTTTGCAATTTCCAAAAATACAGTATTTCTTGGCTCCTTTTCCAACAGGTTTTCTAGGCCTACCGCCAAGATTTTTTATATTCATTATTAAAAACAACAGCTAATGCAATACACTTCCGTATACTTTAACAGTGTCAGCTGGAAAGTTTGCCCGAACTAACGCCCACTTTGGTCGCGCCTGCGCCAATGACAAACGCTTAAATGTGCGGGTCTATTGAACAATTCACAAACATTATTTATTGAACCACTCATATTTTTCACTTGAGTGAACTTTTTTTAATATTACATCAATACGTTTCACTTTTTCGTACAAATCAGCGCATGTAATAGTAAAGTTTAGTTTGCAGTACAGCAGCGCTCGTACTGTGGATTCTTGCATGCGTCCACGATCATCCGACCAAATGTTTTTCATTATTGAAAACACTCGTTCTACAGGGCATGAAGTTCCTGGCAGACACAAAAGGTATTCAATGATTTTTGAGAGATTAGGAATTTCTATGAGTTGCTCCTTCATGTGCTTAAACATCTGGACCCATCTGTCAACATAGTAAATCCTATGACTCTGGACAGCAGTTGACCATTCTTCATTTTTTGATGAAAAAAGTTTTAGCCTGTATCACTTCGTCAAAAAGATTATCAATGTTAATTTTATTTTTATGTTTTATTTTATCATTAATTGCTTCCGCAGATGCTTCAATTTGGTCCCATTTTATTTCGTCTTGAAGGTTGATCCAAGAAAACTTGTCAGCATGGCCGAAACTGTTTTCCCACAAATCTATGTACGAAATACAACGTCCATAAAAACCGGTAACCTCTGTCATTACTTTATTGATGTTCGGAGTAGGGGACAATTGTGGTGACAATTGTAACAGGGTACAAATGTAACAAATGCAAAAATATACTTAGATTATATTTCAAATTTCGCGCCATTATCTCCATATTACAGTTGGCATGCTCTACGGCAGTTAGTGTAGTTTGGCAGAAATCCGTACGTTCCTCGTGGTTTGAGAAATACAACAAGTTAATACTGTAAGTAAAATCGTAATAGTAAGCGTTATTGATAATAAATACAGGAGATTACACACAAATATGCGTTTTGTTGTATCATTAATTTACTTGAAGATTGTGTTTGGCCTACCAACGTATATTTTAGGGTTATGTTTGACAATTTGTGGCATTTAATTTTATTTTGAACGAAATCCGTCACGGGGACAATTGTAACACCTGTTGTGGGGACGAATGTAACATGTTACAATTGTACCCGATTTGAAATATATATTTGCTATAGTACGTGTTTATATCGGTATATATTTCTTATTAGATCGCAATGCCGAGAGTTAGAGTTAGAAAAACGGTTAGAGGACCTGCCATTGAAGTTATGAAGCAAGCAGCAGCACTCGTTATGGAACAAAATCTCACAGAGAGAGAAGTTGCTCGTGAGATAGGTATTTGCCACGTAACTTTAAATCGGTATCTTAAGAAATTAAAACAAGGCATTACCGAACCAAATGTGGGTTACAATTCTCATAATAAGATTTTATCCACGGAAGACGAAAAAGTGTTTTGCGACTACATTCGCAGTTCAGCTGATTTGTATTTTGGTCTTACCCCCACGGACATACGTGCTTTAGTGTACGAGTTTGCACTAAAAAAGAAAATAAAAATTCCCAACCAGTGGCACGACAGAAAGATGGGTTCAAAAGATTGGTTCGCCAACTTTATGAAGAGGAACCCTATACGAGTTCCAGAGGCTACAAGCCATGCTAGGGCTGTTAACTTTAATAAAGTTAATGTGGGCAAATTTTTTGATAATCTGGCGAAAGTAATGGAGCAACACAAATTTGCAGCTTCAGATATCTACAACGTAGATGAAACTGGGATAACAACAGTACAAAAACCCAGTAAAATTGTTGCCACCAAGGGTCTTAAACAAGTAGGTGCAATAACATCGGCAGAAAGAGGCACGTTGATTACCGTTTGTGCTGCAATAAGTGCAATTGGTAATACGATTCCGCCGATGTTAATTTTTCCTCGAAAGCGTTTCAAACCATATTTTATGATGGAAGCTCCCACGGGTTCAATAGGCGAAGCTAATGGTTCGGGATGGATGGACAATCAAACTTTCTTTAATTTCATTAAGCATTTTGCTACCCACACTAAGCCGTCTATAGATAAAAAAATTCTGTTGCTCCTCGACAATCACGAATCCCATTTAAGTCTTTCTACTATAGATTTTTGTCGTGAAAAGGGTATCGTTCTCCTATCTTTTCCTCCCCTTACCTCCCACAAGCTGCAACCACTAGACAGGGGAGTGTGCGGTCCCTTTAAGACATACGTGAACAGTTCTATGGATGCATGGATGAAAAATCATCCTGGGCGCACCATGACGATATATGACTTACCCGGAATCGTCGCACAAGCGCTCCCGAAAGCTATGACGCCTACTAATATAATGAGTGGATTTAAAGTGAGCGGCATAAGTCCATTTAATAGGAACATTTTTGAAGATTTTGAATTTGCACCTTCGGCACCAACAGACCGCCCCCTAGCTTCAAGTCGAAATGATGTTTCTGATGCAGTAGGAGAGACTCGTGGATTAGATTATGAGAATGATCCTGTTCCTTCTACGTCAGCTTCGAATCAAAATGTTGTAGTAGAAAGTGAACCTGTTCCTTCAACATCGAAAGAGAACACTACTGGAGATGAAGATCTTAATTCTTCTAGGGAACTGCTAGAAACTATCAGACCCTTTCCAAAAGCAACGGTTAGCAGTAAAAGGCTAACAAATAAAAAGAAAAGGAAGACAGCCATATTAACGGAAACCCCAGAAAAACAAGCACTTGAGGAAGAAGATGCTGCAAAAAAAAGAAAAAGCGTTGATAAGATTAAAGGAAAAGTTGACAAGGTGAAAAGAAACATTTCAAAAAAGAAAAAGATGGACAGTTCTTCAGACGAAGAAAGCGATGCTTTGTGCTTGTATTGCATGAAGCCTTTCTCATCTGATGCAAATGGTGAAAAGTGGATACAGTGTCAGGACTGCAAGGGGTGGGCACACGTTGCTAGTATGAACAATGGGGACTAGGAATCGTTCTTCTCATGCATTAACTGCACAGAATAATCGATTATTTTAATGTTTATTATGTTAGGTTTTTTCCTTTATTATTCCTTTTTATGTTATCCATGTATAATATTTTAATATGAATAAAAGTTTACTTTTAACTAACTAAAATTAATAAATGTTGTTCTTGTTACAATTGTCCCCAGGTTGGGGACAAATGTAACAAGTGTCATTGATACAAAAACAATTTATTTCTTGACGTACAAATAGAACAAATGAATTACAATTATAACATTATGTAGGTAAAACATGCACCAATTTAATTATAAAATTGGGTGCCTTTAAAATTATGTTTGCCAATGTGGGATAATTTTGAATACAAAGTGTTACAATTGTCTCCGATCTCCCCTACTGAGTTTTTTTAACAATTGTTTTGCTCCTTGTGGTACAAAGCTGCTGTCCAATCTTTCTTGCATGTTAGTTTTAAGTTTTATTAACTGTAAAACGACATCTGTGGCACATGCTTGATTTGTTTCCATACCAAGAATGGTTTTGTTAAAAATATTTAGCTGTCCGTGAACAAACCAAAAATATATCTCACCTTCGTCACTCTCAAAAAAATTTCGTAAAGCTAGCGGACAGTTTTCTTGATCCAGAAAATATGTTTTCACCCCTTCAAAGATATTTAAAATTCTCTCAATTGCTGGCAGCAGAGAAAGAAATCGGGTGCTTCCATGCTGGATTAATTTTTTGTATTCGATATCTACCGATTCACAGAATTCCTTTAATTTCGTGACTCGAACAGTGTAGATGTAGAAATATTTGTATATTTTTACAATAAGGGCTTCAGTTTCAATTGGCAGACCATCAACTGCATATTGAATAGTGTTGTGTACAATATGTGCACCACAACCAATTCCGATTATATCAACCCCAATTTCTTTTTTAAGTCTGCGGTAAACGTTATTTTCGCCTCTTCTTTGCACCCCTCCAAAATTCGTTTTACAATTATCGCCACAAAATGCTGCCAATTTTTCGTCAATTTCGTGACGTTTTATAGTTGACATCAGATTTGCAGTTAATATTTCTGAGGTTTCGCCGTGAACAGATTCAAAATCTAGCAATTTAACTTTCGTACCTTCCTGTGGTAGAAAGAAACTGACAACAACGGGTGCAAGTTTCACGTCAGTACTGACACTCACAAAATGCGTTTGTTTGAAGTCATCATGCAACTCTTCCAGCGACAAAGGTGCGATAACGTTTAAAATAATGGCTTCGCATTTGGTTCTTGCGGCTCCAAACTTCGGTTCGAAAAATTTAGCAATTAATTTGGACGTACAATCTGAAGTTTTGAAGCTCAGATCATGTGTAGCCGTGTGAAATGCAAATGTGGCTTCTTTTGCAGCAATCACTAAATCACCTTGGACTGGATCATTACTTTTAAAAAACGTTTTAATAGAGGAAGTGCTAGACGCAGCCATCACACCAGTCTTGTGTTTCATACACTTCAAATGATCTTTAATATCTGCTCTCCCTCCATGCGCGATAGAAAATTCAGAAAAACATTGCTGACACTTTACTCTGTCGGGTAGTCTTTTTGAAGTTCATTTGTGAACGTACAATTCCTCTCGGGCATTGTAAAACCAAATTTATTTTTAAATGGTTCTATTATAATATCGTCCTATAAGCGTATAACGTATCAACAATGACAATAATGAACCGACATTAGCATAACAAAGCAAGAGATACACTAACTGCGCGACGCTACGCCCAGTGGCCAGTGCACATAAAACTGGATTAGTATCACTTACTGCCGCCAAGAACACTGAACTGCGATGCGCCCTACGATCGTGCATGGAATGTTGATTATGAATAGCGCCTTTCAAACTCCGCGCACGTAGGCATGTAAGATTTTTGTCGACCGGGACATAAAGCCAAAACGGCCGAGACGCCGGGACCTATGTCTCAAACAGGGACAGTCCCGGTGAAACCGGGACGTATGGTAAGCCTACGTATAGTAAGAGTATTCTATACATTAGTCGTGCGTATCAAACTACCCCCCTTATGGTGAACGAGTACTCGGTAACGAATACAAAGTAACGAATACTGTACCTAAAAGTAACGAATAGTTACAAGTACCGAAAAGTAACGAAAATTTACATCTCTATATGACAGGCAACTCTGAACTCGGTAATAAAATCGAGCAGAGTAACAGCGCCGTGTGCGTCCTTAGTTGCAACTATTTTGATTTGGCGCGTAATTTAAGTTTTAATTAATATCTCCGTCAAAAGTTGAGATATTTGATTCGAATATTGTGTGGATATTTTACTAGTAATGCTTTACAGTTTCACTTGTATACGTTCAAATTTATCAATCAGAGGCGTGGAATCTGGGGGGTGCAATACTTAACTCTTAATGTATTTTTTGAGTTGAAAAACGTATTCTCTATGCAAAAAGAAACAAAAATGCTACTCTTGTTAAAAGTTGCGGAATCTAACAGTTTTCGAGATAATTCAAAAATAGATTTTTCATAAACATTAAATTATCTCAAAAACTGTTGGATTTAGCGACTTTCAACAAGGCTGTCTTTTTTGTAAGAAAATCTTAAGTGTGTTAAAAATACTGTAAGATATACATCGAGCACCTCCCCTTCTATGCCCTTGCTGGTTGATAAATTTGAATGTAAACAAGTCAAATTGTAAATCATCACTAGGAAAATATCCACACAAATTTGTATCAAATATCTCAAATTAAGGCGGAAATATTAATTAAAACGTGATAAAACTGGTTCATTTCAGGAGGCTGTAAGTGTAACTCCGTAAGAAAGCAGCATAATGTTTTATGTGAACTTTTTCTTACGAAATGATCTAAGAAACCACCTTCCCAAGTTTGTCGGTTTAATTTTAAAACACCCTGATAGATGCTGGGAAAATGTTGTCTAGGCTATAACTTTGCAGGTAAATTTTTACACTTAAAAATAATTAAATGGGTGTTAGTAAAATTGGTCTGCAAACCAGCCCTTTTAATTTGAAAGTAAATACGAAGCCGTTTCTCAAAATTTTCAAATAGAAAAATGCAATTCTAAGTAACACAATTTCTTTTTACCTTCATTCCCTAATGATTTTGAGTTTGTGGCTTGGAGGTACCATAATTAAAAGAAATTCTTTTTTAAGTTGTTCAAAAGATTAGGTAAAGCACTACAAGTTAACCACATTTCTATTTGAAAATTTAAAGAAACCTGCTATGCCCCCAAGTATATATTTGACTCTAAAGGGCTGTATATTAGACGTGCTTTCTGGACCATGTCTAGAAGTTTCTTGATTATTTTAGTGTAAAGAATTTACCTACAAATTTATAGACAACATTTTCCAAACTACCTGTATGAACATTTATTTAATTAATTATCCTTTAAAATCACAGATAAACATAAGCATAAACTTATTGTAAGTGATTTTGATTGAACCGATTATTTAGTTGATTAGCTGAAGCATGCCGACAAAAAAATTCCAGATTTCGTTAGTTTCCGTCGGAAGTAATTAATATTTACATAGATGATGGTAGTATTTCTCATATAATACCCGCCAGCAGTATTTCAAACAAAGTTACACATGGCAATTAGGTTAATCTTCAATTCCGAAATCCTATATTTGGGTTGGGATCGACACTAACCCTCACTTATTCAAATGATAACATAAAAAATAATTTTCTAGAAGTGTTAGGCGATATAGATGACGAATGTGATCAGAGTGATACATCCACCCAGGGCTGCCTTACCCCTTCAAGTTCAAATTCATCTGGGACGGATTCAAATTTATTTATTTACTTATTTGCTTACAAAGTCATTTAAAATTGTTAAAAGCAATCCTTTAATTTAGCACAAGCTTAATTTAATTTTTTTTTAATCAGTCTCATGTTGGTTGCATTTGTTGTCAGTTCTGTTAACATAAGGTTATATAGTAACTTCATCTTATATGCAAGGAAGTTACTGCCATATGTTGTTGTGTTGATGGATTTTAGTTGCATCTGGGTTCTGTTTCTGGGTAAGGTAGTTGTGTTTTCCTTTATTTGTTGCTAATGTCTTTTGTGTTGTCAGTACTGTTATGGGCTTTGTAAGCCACATTGCTAACTGCAGGTCTCTGTGTAACAGTAGTGCTTCTGTATACATGTCTGCTCTGTGTTTGTCCTGTAGACAGGGGCGGACTGGCCTACCGGGATACCGGGAAAAATCCCGGTGGGCCGATGCATTTTGGGCCGGTTTATTAAAGAAAGAAATAAATAAATTGAATATAATAATGTAACCATTATAGAAATTATTTTTATACTAAGTCGGGCCGGACACACACTGGGCCGGTCATTACGTTTAATTTTTTGCCGTTGCAAAAGAAAAATAGTAAAACGTTAAAATAACAGTTCTGGTCCAACAGCTCTGCTTGCGGCTTAATAAAATAGAACACTCTTAAATAATATCCACAACCATTCCACCTACTTAAGTTGGAACCGTTGTTTCCAATACAATAATATTATTGTGGCACTGTGCCTTGGACATAATATAATGTTACGTATTCTACGAAGTTCATGTAATTCGGAGCTTAATTTATGAGGCCGGCCGATTGCAGTGTTTGGTTTGTTTATTATACTACAAGCACAAACATAATCATACCACTGTTTTGCCTAACGTTTTAGGTATTTTAAAATTGTTTTACTTCATTTTCAGTCCCTTTTACGAATGCGTTTGAATCACATCGGCCGGCCCCAACAAATAAATACTCGTGTAATATTTACTTAAAATTATTAGGTTAAAAAGACAAAGTTGTTAGTTTTTAATTTAGTGCTAGTTTTGTGCATTTAAAGTGCGTTTATTAAACAATAGTTTTTAGTGTCGTTAGTTTATATAATTAAATAATTAATAATAAGATGAAAAAGGCTAAAGGGGGAGCAGAAAAGCTTCGCGAAAAGAAAAGAAAATTATTGCTAAAAAATCTGTGAAAATTTCCAAATATTTTCAGCAAAACTGATGAACAGACAACTACTACAGAAACAGAGACTCTGACTTTCTCACAATCACCACAACCATCTACCTCCTTTCAATTTGTTGAAGAGGAAATAGAAGAAATTGTAGACACAGTAACAGCTCCAACCTCAATTTCGTCAACAATTATAGTGCCAGAAAATGAACCGATTGATGAGGAAGAAGAAGTGAAGGAATCGTTAAACATTTTTGTTAGGCCTGCTATTACAGATATAGCACTATTTTTCAAATTACATCCCAAGCAACCGTCTTCATTCACTAATCTTCCTTTTACAAAAAAAAGTATTCCATAAAGAAAAAGGTCAAGACCGATGTTGGCTCAGTTATAATGAATTAAATTATAAATTACATTGCTCTGTTTGCCTAGCGTTTGCAAAAACAAACGAAAGTAATTCATTTATTGAGGGAATGAGTGATTGGAAACACGTGCATCAAAGAATCAAGGAACATGAAGGTAGTAAAATGCATGCCCACTGTACTGAAGCTTATTTTCTATACTTGCACGAGCAAGATATTAATACCATGTTATTTTTAAAACAAAAGACCATCAGAAAAGACCAAGTCAAAAAGAAACGTCAAATTTTAGAAAGAGTGGTAGACATAGTAAAACTTATTGGAAAACGCGGCTTAAGTTTTCGGGGAACACAATTTGAGGCTGCATATACACTAGATGATTCCAAACTTGACCATGGTGGTAATTTTTTAGAACTTATTATATTAATAAGTAAATATGATGTAGTATTAAAAGAACATTTAGATATTATAATTAATAAAAGCAAAATTGCTCATGAAGCGGGTAAAAGAGGACGAGGAAATCTATTATCCTTGTCATAAAAAAAACGGTAGTCGTAGTAATACAATCAATTGGTTCATTGATTAAAAAAGAAATTTGTGGCCAAATTCAAAATGCAGGTATGTATTCAGTAGAACTTGATACAGCCCAAGATGTTTCGGTGAAAGATAATGCAGTGTTGTTATAAGATATGTTTTTGACGGTAAAATTAATGAAAAAGTAATTGCCGTCGTAAACTGCGAAAGTTCAACTGGCCAAAGTTTTTTAGAACTTTTAAAAAATGTTTTATTTGTTAATAATTTAGATATACAGCAATGCATAGCAAATACAACTGACGGTGCAGCAAATAGGATCAGGTCAATTTAATGGTTTTACTGCTTGGTTAAGTAATATTTTGCCGCAACAAATTCACGTTTGGTGTTACAGCCATGTTCTTAATTTAGTACTTTGTGATGCCACAAAAGATCCAATTGCAGCAGCTTCGTTTTTTTCTTTACTTAATTCGTTAGATGTATTTTTCAAAGAATCTTACAAACGAATGAATATTTAATGAGTATCTGTATATAAAATACTTAATCACTTTAACAATTTCTATTTATTTAAACCTTATACGTATTTCAGCATGTTAACATGCCATTGTCAAAGGTTATATGAAGGTAAACAGTTAGCGTTGTTATAGCAATAGAACTTTTTTACTTATCTTGGTAATCGTCTGCAGATGACTTGATTTCTTATTCCAAAATGTCTAGTAGAGGAGAATTTAACAGATCAATTTGCTCATTCATTAACGGTACAGTTTTTAAATGTTTGTGAATTTCAAAAGCTTCTAGTATATCTAATTTACGTTTATCATCACAAAAGTGTAAACATTTTATGGTGTTATTAGATGTCATTGAATGATTTTGTTCTAGTAAGTGTTTAGCGTAGTTGGATTTATGTGGGTGTTTGTATTTGTAACAACGTACGTGTTCTTTATACCTAATATCAAAATTTCTAATAGTCTGGCCTATATAAACCGAATTACAATGCGAACAATTTAATTTGTAAATGCCTGATTTTAACAAATCGTCTGTTTTTGATTTTGCATTAAACAAAGTATTTAAGATGTTCCTAGTTGTTTTAAAGCTTACTTTATATTTATTTGTTTTGTTTATAATTTTAGCAATTTGTTCTGATTTCTCACCAAAATATGGGATCGAAGCATATTTAATTGTATCGAACGAAGTTAGGATATTCGGATAAATTTTTTGAATGGCTAATTTATAATCTTTTTCTTTAATTAATGTATCAATAAGTTTAGTATTATAACCATTACTGTATGCAATTTGTTTAATAATTGAAATTTCTCTATTATAATTAATTTCATCTAAAGGGACCGTCAAAGCCCTATGTATCAGGGACCTGTATGCTGCTAATTTATGTGTTTTATGGTGACAAGAATCGTGTGGTATTGTAATGTCTGTTTGTGTAGGTTTTCTATAAACTGAGTACTCAAATTTATTACTTGAATTAATTTTTATGTTTAAATCTAAAAAGTTAATGGACTTATTTTGTTCAGTTTCTAGTGTAAATTTTATGTTTGGGTGCAAGCTGTTAATAAAAATTAAAAATTCATTAATTAAATCAAATGAACTATTAAAACATGCTAAAATGTCATCGACATAACGAAACCAAAATATAACTTTCTCAGATTGATTTGATTCGAATATTTGATCTTCTAGATTTTCCATAAATATGTTAGCTAAAAGAGGTGAAATTGGACTTCCCATGGGTAAACCATCTTTTTGGAAATAAATTTTATTATTAAAAGTAAAATAATTTTGATTGGTGCAAAGTTCAAATAATTGAATCAACTCAGTCCGTTTTATTAACTCAACATTTTTGTTAATAAGAATATCATTTAACAAAGGAATACACTCTTGAGGAGGTATTTGGGAAAACATATTAGTAACATCAAAACTAACTAGCTTGCTTTGTGGTGGTAAATGTAAGTTAGACAACTTTTTGATTAATTCGGAAGAATTTTTAACTGAATATTTTGGTTTATAATCAAAACTGGTAACTATATTATTTAGTATTTTTGCTAGCATATGGTTGGGTGCATTTATGTATGATACTACTGGTCTAATGGGCATGTTGGGTTTGTGTATTTTTAATAAACCGTATAGTTTTGGTGGTTGTGGATTTGGATTTATTATTTGTCTTTTTTGATAATCTGTTAAACAAACCTGGCAATTTTCTAATGTTTGTTTTAATTCTTTTTGATAATTTTTGGTAGGATTACTAGTTAAAGTTTTTAAGTTTGAATTGGTTATGAAATCATTAATTTTTTGTAAGTAAATGTCATTGGGTAATATAACTAATGTGTTTCCTTTATCTGCCTTGACAGAAATCAGATTATTTACTGAAATTTTTTCTTTAATCGATTTAAGTAATAAATTATTTTGATTATTTATTTTATTTTTTGATTTATTGGTATTGATTGACATCTCTTTTAATAAATTAGCAATTTGAAATTTTGCATATAGGAAATGTCTTTCTTTAAGAATCAGTTCAGAATTGACTGCTAAAATTTCTTTAATATTATTGGTAAATTTTGGAAAAGGGGCAAACTTAAAACCCTTATTTAGGAATTTTATCTGTTGGTCATTGAAATCTGTGTTTGATAAATTTAGAAAACGAGTATGAAAATTTATTATTGTGTCAGGTTTTGTGTGTGGTTGAAGTGCACGTGTGTGTTGTTCTAATCTGGAAAGTTTATTTTTCTGTATTGTGTATTTTTTAAATTTTATTCTACTAACTAATTCTCTAATGTCATTGTCAAATACGTCAAACTCAATTGGATGTAATTTGTGAATAAGTTCTGTGTAAAGTACCTTTAAATAAATGTGCAAATTGTCTCTAATTCTAAACCATCTTTTTGATTCTTCTTTCAACCATCTTTGTTTAGCATTTCTGATTATCTTCTCAGTTATGCTGTTCTTGGTTTTGGTGGAGATATTAATGTAGTTTGGAATGAGCTTCTTTTTCTGACATTGTTGATTAAACCAAACGTTCTGTGTTGCTACACCATGTTTGATCATGATCTTCTTGTACATTTTAGCTTGTTCTTCTAACGAAGATGACATCACTTTATTTATCAATTCCAGCTTTACTTCGTTAAAGTCCATATTTAATGAGTATCTGTATATAAAATACTTAATCACTTTAACAATTTCTATTTATTTAAACCTTATACGTATTTCAGCATGTTAACATGCCATTGTCAAAGGTTATATGAAGGTAAACAGTTAGCGTTGTTATAGCAATAGAACTTTTTTACTTATCTTGGTAATACGTATAAGGTTTAAATAAATAGAAATTGTTAAAGTGATTAAGTATTTTATATACAGATACTCATTAAATATGGACTTTAACGAAGTAAAGCTGGAATTGATAAATAAAGTGATGTCATCTTCGTTAGAAGAACAAGCTAAAATGTACAAGAAGATCATGATCAAACATGGTGTAGCAACACAGAACGTTTGGTTTAATCAACAATGTCAGAAAAAGAAGCTCATTCCAAACTACATTAATATCTCCACCAAAACCAAGAACAGCATAACTGAGAAGATAATCAGAAATGCTAAACAAAGATGGTTGAAAGAAGAATCAAAAAGATGGTTTAGAATTAGAGACAATTTGCACATTTATTTAAAGGTACTTTACACAGAACTTATTCACAAATTACATCCAATTGAGTTTGACGTATTTGACAATGACATTAGAGAATTAGTTAGTAGAATAAAATTTAAAAAATACACAATACAGAAAAATAAACTTTCCAGATTAGAACAACACACACGTGCACTTCAACCACACACAAAACCTGACACAATAATAAATTTTCATACTCGTTTTCTAAATTTATCAAACACAGATTTCAATGACCAACAGATAAAATTCCTAAATAAGGGTTTTAAGTTTGCCCCTTTTCCAAAATTTACCAATAATATTAAAGAAATTTTAGCAGTCAATTCTGAACTGATTCTTAAAGAAAGACATTTCCTATATGCAAAATTTCAAATTGCTAATTTATTAAAAGAGATGTCAATCAATACCAATAAATCAAAAAATAAAATAAATAATCAAAATAATTTATTACTTAAATCGATTAAAGAAAAAATTTCAGTAAATAATCTGATTTCTGTCAAGGCAGATAAAGGAAACACATTAGTTATATTACCCAATGACATTTACTTACAAAAAATTAATGATTTCATAACCAATTCAAACTTAAAAACTTTAACTAGTAATCCTACCAAAAATTATCAAAAAGAATTAAAACAAACATTAGAAAATTGCCAGGTTTGTTTAACAGATTATCAAAAAAGACAAATAATAAATCCAAATCCACAACCACCAAAACTATACGGTTTATTAAAAATACACAAACCCAACATGCCCATTAGACCAGTAGTATCATACATAAATGCACCCAACCATATGCTAGCAAAAATACTAAATAATATAGTTACCAGTTTTGATTATAAACCAAAATATTCAGTTAAAAATTCTTCCGAATTAATCAAAAAGTTGTCTAACTTACATTTACCACCACAAAGCAAGCTAGTTAGTTTTGATGTTACTAATATGTTTTCCCAAATACCTCCTCAAGAGTGTATTCCTTTGTTAAATGATATTCTTATTAACAAAAATGTTGAGTTAATAAAACGGACTGAGTTGATTCAATTATTTGAACTTTGCACCAATCAAAATTATTTTACTTTTAATAATAAAATTTATTTCCAAAAAGATGGTTTACCCATGGGAAGTCCAATTTCACCTCTTTTAGCTAACATATTTATGGAAAATCTAGAAGATCAAATATTCGAATCAAATCAATCTGAGAAAGTTATATTTTGGTTTCGTTATGTCGATGACATTTTAGCATGTTTTAATAGTTCATTTGATTTAATTAATGAATTTTTAATTTTTATTAACAGCTTGCACCCAAACATAAAATTTACACTAGAAACTGAACAAAATAAGTCCATTAACTTTTTAGATTTAAACATAAAAATTAATTCAAGTAATAAATTTGAGTACTCAGTTTATAGAAAACCTACACAAACAGACATTACAATACCACACGATTCTTGTCACCATAAAACACATAAATTAGCAGCATACAGGTCCCTGATACATAGGGCTTTGACGGTCCCTTTAGATGAAATTAATTATAATAGAGAAATTTCAATTATTAAACAAATTGCATACAGTAATGGTTATAATACTAAACTTATTGATACATTAATTAAAGAAAAAGATTATAAATTAGCCATTCAAAAAATTTATCCGAATATCCTAACTTCGTTCGATACAATTAAATATGCTTCGATCCCATATTTTGGTGAGAAATCAGAACAAATTGCTAAAATTATAAACAAAACAAATAAATATAAAGTAAGCTTTAAAACAACTAGGAACATCTTAAATACTTTGTTTAATGCAAAATCAAAAACAGACGATTTGTTAAAATCAGGCATTTACAAATTAAATTGTTCGCATTGTAATTCGGTTTATATAGGCCAGACTATTAGAAATTTTGATATTAGGTATAAAGAACACGTACGTTGTTACAAATACAAACACCCACATAAATCCAACTACGCTAAACACTTACTAGAACAAAATCATTCAATGACATCTAATAACACCATAAAATGTTTACACTTTTGTGATGATAAACGTAAATTAGATATACTAGAAGCTTTTGAAATTCACAAACATTTAAAAACTGTACCGTTAATGAATGAGCAAATTGATCTGTTAAATTCTCCTCTACTAGACATTTTGGAATAAGAAATCAAGTCATCTGCAGACGATTACCAAGATAAGTAAAAAAGTTCTATTGCTATAACAACGCTAACTGTTTACCTTCATATAACCTTTGACAATGGCATGTTAACATGCTGAAATACGTATAAGGTTTAAATAAATAGAAATTGTTAAAGTGATTAAGTATTTTATATACAGATACTCATTAAATATGGACTTTAACGAAGTAAAGCTGGAATTGATAAATAGAATGAATATTTGGCTAGATGTCGAAAAAAGGAAAAAATTGCAAATTATTGGCGAAACAAGGTGGTGGGCGAAAGAAGTGGCTTTAAGAAGAATTTTTGGTTCGTTTGGAGAATACAGTGATTCCCTATTTGTTGACATAATTATTGTACTTAGCACAATTATAGATAAACAAGAAATGAACTCTGAAATTCGATCAAAAGCGCAAAATTTTAGAGATTCTCTTTTAAAATATGAAACAATATTAGTGGCGCATATTTACTTACGAATTTTTAGCCACACTACACCTTTATCCAATTACTTACAAACAAGTGGATTAGATCTACTTAAATGTCATCAAGTAGTATCAGAGACCTTAGAACAATTAAGAGATATTCAAAGAGATGTCAACACAATAATAACCGTGGCAAAGTCATTTATACTCCCATAACTGATGCAAACCAACATTTTACAGTAACTGTCCGCAACGTGATTTTGGATACAATAATTAAAAGTATGACAACTAGATTTGAAACAAATGGTGAATTATATATGGACCTAAGTTTCCTGTCGCCTAGTAATTTTAAAGAAATCGCTGAAAATGGAATTCCTGAAAACGCTCTTCAATGTTTAAGCGAAAAATTGATTAAATTTGATGACCGAGTCACTAAAAGTAATTTATCTCAAGAGTTAATTGATTTTGCGAGTAAATGGGACAGATTAAAAAATTCGATAACTGAAGAATATTCTTTACTTGAACGGAACTTGGATTTTGATGAATTCGAAGAAGAGAAAGAAGAAAAAGAAGAAAGTGCGGATAAACTGACAACTTGCAAAAACTGTAAAAATTGTGCAATTTGCTGCTACCAATTACTGCACAAATTTAATTTATTTAGTGAATCGTACAGCATGCTATCATTGGCATATAAATATTTATTGACAATTCCAATTACCCAAGTGTCTTGCGAACGGTCCTTCTCTAAATTAAAATTTATTAAAAATCGACTGAGAAGTACATTATCAAATGACAATTTGGAATCATTTATGTTAATGGCATATGAAAAAGATGTTTTAAACAATATTGACTGTGATTCCATTATAGACAAAGTTGCCGAAAAGAATGATTTATTACGAAAGGAACTTTTGGTTTGATTTGCCGTGTTCACCATTTCTGTACTTTATTTATGTAAGTACCTTAGAACTTAAAATTATAATTTTATGTTCAAGCATGTGTCCTTCATAATTTTTCGTATTTTTTTTTAAACTTGTGGCATGATGCATATCAAGTTAAGTTATTTGTAAGTGAGATTTGCTTTAAATGCATTCTTCGTAGCCACGCTACTTTCTTCAAAAAAATTTTCGGCTGGGGCGGCCGGTTCACCAATTTCCCGGTCGCAAATAAGCCCCAGTCCGCGTGTAGGTGGTTAAAGACGTTTCTGACTGACCGGTTTTGCATCACTTGCAGTTAATATAGGTATTTTTTCGGGACACAACACCATATTGTTAGCATGTAGTATTGAAGGTGACTATGAATTAACGAATAATAAATTGTTTTCAGGATTCCTGCATGTACCTACGGTTCCTGTCAGTCTTCTTAAAATGCCTGTGATTGGATTTATTTTGCGCATTACTTTGTTTATATGATCTTCCTACGATAGATTATACATAATTTCTAACTCTAAAACGGCCACTCTTTCTGCCTCTTCTATTTCTTCTTCTTTTATATGTAACTTCAGATTATGTTTAACTTTGTCTTTGTACATTACCGTATACTTAGTTTTTTTATGAATTTAGTCTTAATTTATTAGCACGGTAACCATGCTGTGAGTGTGTGCAAGTCCTCTTGTATGTGCATGAACAGTTTTTCCAGGTTATCCTTTATATAATACATATCGATGGTCAAATTCTAACACGTCGTATCCCCACCAGACGGAATTTTACTGGAGATACAAATAACCGTTTTAAAAACGCATAAAATAGAAAACTGTTGATGTTACTAGCGATATGATAATGTAACCTCTTTAGAAGCATTTTATATAAAAAATTATTTATTTTTTTACTAGGTTTATTTTACGGTGTGGGATACGACAAACTAGAATTCTCTTAATGTGGTTTACGCCTTTTGGTTTTTTAGAATGTGTGGCTAACGATCTTTTACTTCTGAGGTTTGTATGAAAATGTGGGTTGCGATATTTACAAAGATCAGTCTCAATAGAAAAGTAACTTTATTTTCAAAATTTACTTATAAATGTAATTATACTAATACTAATATAATCGAATTATAATAATTACGCAAATCAAGTCAAATTTTACTTTTTAGAAATGTAGGGTAAATCATCGTAGAAACTGTGAGCATCAATGAGTGATACGGTTTTCAGTTCTTGTAAGTGTTTCCACTTTCTTTCTTTTGTTGGTAGTCTTTCAGGAAAAAATGGTTGCAAGTCTTGATTTTTTGGTAAAGGTGGTAATCGGGTACGTTGTGGCAAAATTTTGTATAGCTCGTCGTAATTGATTTTATAATAAATCGTTCCATCCGGGAAATATTTCAAACACCTTAAGTCTGACACAGTTGGATCACTTTTAATTTTTCCTGGTCGTATTGACTCAAACCGAGTAATAGCCTTATCGTCATATTTAAGGAAGAAATCATGAGACAGATACTTCACATCAAGTGGAAAAGGCTTTTTTCTAGCTTCTCGAATAACTTCTGCATACTGAAAAGGAAGCGTAATTTCGCGACCTTTTAATTTTCTTTCTATGAGTGCATGGGTAGAGTCACACTCCATTTGAGTGTGACCCTTCTCAAGGTATTTTTGCTCAATTGGAATTTCATGTTTTGTAGAAAAAAAGCTTAACGCGTTAGACAAAGTGGTATTCCTGTTCTGATACCCGCAGCCGTCTGAAAATATAATTATGCCTTTCTTTTCTTGCAAGCAATGTGTTTCAAGATGGTGTATAATGCAGGAAACAAACACAGATGCCTGTAAATCTCCTTCAGTCTCATTCCAGACGTAATTCGTGCACTGATGGGTTACAAAGTTATAGATCGTAAATATGTGGACTTGTAGTCTAGTTTTGAAGTAAACCTTGCAGGCTTCAATAACAGGACACAATTTCACCGCCTGGACATCCATAGTAAAAATATAGTGCTTTCCATTAATTCCTTCTTCTTTATCTTTCTTCTTTTCTTCTTGAGCTCGGTTGTTTTTTTTTTAAATGATTCTGATAGTTTTCTTCACTCAGTTGTTTGGCTTTGTACTGAAGGCACGTGTCACACTGATCCTTTTTTGGTGTCTGCAGTGCTAGATTAAGACTGTCAAATACTTTAATAAAAGAAGTAATAGAAACAGCTGTTTTTCCTTCAGTTTCACAATGGCTTTTATATAGATCATAGATTTCTTGTTTTGTTCGAAAACTGTGCTGCAGGTACTGTTTTTGTGAATCCTTACGGCAGTAGTGAGATTCTGCTTTCGGCAGGAGGTCAAAGAATTTTATTCCAACAAAATGACATGCAGATAGAACACATTGGAACCACAATTTTTTTTAATCTTGAATAATTTGTATCAAAGAGAACATTATTTTTTGTAAGTTCTAACACATCACGATAATTCGAAATAGTCGTATAATCACTAATCAACTTCAAGAAGGCAATTCTAAAATGACGTATAAACAAAATCAAACAAATAGCATTTAATTTTCATTTCTAATGCTTTTCCAGTTAATAATAATAAGAGTAGACAGACTATAAGCACATTGAAACATAAATAAACAATTATTACAACAAATACTCACCTTTTTACACTTAATTTAACAAAGCTTCACGGTAACCTAAACACACCACTGCACTTGTATAGCTTAACATGGAGGTTATGTGGGATACGATTATTTGCGTTTAGTAAACCAGCCAAATGATTATACGATGTTTGTCTATATTTAAAAATAAAGCATTTCTATTGGTCTAAGCTTTACGACCTTTTAGAATTAGTTCAGGAGCGGCTCTGGTAGTTCGAAAATGATTTAAACGCAAAATCGCAAATATTGTGGGTTACGACATGTTAGAATTTGACCATCGATATGCTGGTGTCTGTAGTATAGGGATTTTGGTTTTAGGATTGTAAAAGTTAGGGGTTAGTTAGTTACCTAGTTACCTACGAGATTAGTGATGAGTTAGACGTTTTTGAAACGATAGTAATTTAGAAGTTTGTGTAATCTAATGTTACAGTGTTAAATAAACATATATTCTCTTTATAGGGCGTTCTTGAATACTGTTGTGTATCTAGTATGTATTATGTGAGTTATTATAGATTATGTCAATCGTATACATTATCTCTCATCAGAATGTAATGACATCCAGGTAATAAGCAAAGCATGGTGTCAGAAGTGGTGGCGTTTTACAGCGTTTTTACAAGAAAAAATTGAAGAAAGCGTAGTAAAACACGACGATATAAACCCACATCTAAGAGCCTGTCAGATACATCAAGGAAATAATAGAAGTATCAGGGCCTCAAACTGGATTTACAAGCGGAGGAGGAAGAGGTCATTGACATATCCATTTTATTTCTGGAAAATAAGAATGGTTAGAACATAATGAGAACCATTACCTACTGCTCTATCTTTTAACAACGCCACAGAGAACAGCAAATTTTTTCAAAGAACAATGGACGAAATATCTTATCGCATCGGGTTTGGAGCAGAAGGAAGAAAGGGTGAAAGTAGCTACACGTTTGTCTATTATGGGGAAAAAATGTTATAAAATCTATAAAGCACTTCCACTGACAGAAGACAGGAGAAAAAATAGTGTAACAATCCTGGAAAAATTAGAAAGTCAGTTCGAATCGATGTTAAATGTGATATACGAAAGATATGTTTTCAACACAACAAACCAAGATGAGCTAGCAATAGATGAATTTGTTTGTAACCTTAGGCATCTGGCAAAGACGTGTGCATTTGGTACACTGGAAGATGAGCTAATAAGAGATAGACTTGTAATAGGCATAAATGATAATGATTAACGTAGGAAATTGTTGAGTGAAGCAAAATTAACACTAACGTTAGCAATAGATAGTGTAGATCTAGAGAAATAGCAGATAAACAAGACTATCAATGCAGAAACCGAAGCGGTTGCTAAAGTGCATACCACAAAACGCAGTGATAAACAGCAGGTAGCAACACAAAATCGTATTATGTGTAAATATTGTGGTACGAAACATGAAAAGAAAAAACTAAAGTGCCCAGCATTTGGGGAAAAATGTAATTATTGTGGTAAAAGTAATTACTGGGAAGATGTCTGTATAATTAAGAAGAAACAGACCTCGGAAGACAAAGCTTTGCACAAAGTTACAGATGACGGAACACCGAGCAGTGAGACTGATGAAGAGTGTACGTACCAAGTAGTCGAAATAGTCAATTCTCATCAAAATGCAACAAAAGAAGTGTTTGCCTGCAACTTTGAATCTCTTCACCAATGGAAAGAAAGCCAAAGAAGTGTCAGTTAGATACAGGTGCAACGTGTGATGTTATGAGTCTGGAAGATTATCGTTTAATTACAGAGCAGATCGACCCAAAGCTAGAAGACTCCAACGTAAAACTAAAATGCTATGGAGGAGAAATAATAAATCCTTTAAGGGTAGGAGAAGTCAGCTGTAGAATAAATATGGAGGAATATAAACTCAAATTCCAAATTATTCACACAAAACAACTACCACTACTGTCAGCAGAAACCTGTATGCTGTTGAATTTAGTGAAAATAAATCAGAAACTGGTAAATACAGTAGAAGAAAAGACTAAGAAGAGATATGGAAAACTTCTAAAAGAATATGAGGATGTCTTTGAAGGTTTAGGCAAAATGGAAGGAAAATGCCATATCGAGCTAGATGAGAAAATTAAACCTACACAGGCACACCCTAGAAAAATCCCAGCAAACCTCAGGAAAGATTTGGAGATGAAAATGGAAGAAATGGTCGCAAAAGGGCTGATAAAAAAGGTAGAAGAACCAACGGAATGAGTGTCAAATATCTTCTTGTGTAGTTAGGCGTGGCAACAAATTTAGATTCTGTTTGGATCCGCAGCACGTTAACGAAGCTATCAAGACCCCACACTACCAACTACCAACGATAGAGGATATACTACCTAATCTGAACAAAGCATAGATATCGAAGTAGCTGTAATTGAAATGGTTACGGATAATCCCCATACAAGTCAAAGAGCGATTGCAAATGCCTTAAACATTAGCCAAGGTTCTGTTTTTAATATTCTTAAGGCGAACAAATTTCACCCCTACCATGTTTATACCATACACTATCTTGAAGATAGGGATTATGAGCATCGTGTTCAGTATTGTCAATTTCTTAGACGGCAATTAAACGGCAATGCGGAATTTTTAAGTATGGTATTATTATGTGATCTGAAGCTTTGTTTATAAGAAACCTGGCTGGTCGCCATAGTATTGAACAAATCGAATCTATCTCGTTTCTGAAGCGAGGTTTTCAAACAACGGCATGGTTAATCGACATAACTGCCACTATTACGCCCAAGGCAATCCCCAATCTCTTAATGTGTGGTGCGGTATTATTGGCGATTTTGTAATAGGTCCACATTTCTTTAATGAAAATTTAGATGGTGAAATGTATTTAAATTTCTTAATTAATGAACTACCGGCTCTCCTCCAAACAGTTCCTCAAAACGTACGAAATAGCATGTGGTTTTTAAACCTCCGCATTTCATAGGGATGTGAGAAATTATCTTAACCAACGTTTTGAGGGACGCGTAATTGGACATTGCATCCTTGGCCTGCCCGCAATCCCGATTTGACTCCGCTAGACTTCTTTTTGTGGGGCAAAGTAAAAAATGATGTCTATGAAGTGCCCATTCGAAATGAAGAACATCTACGGGAAAGGATAATTAAATGTTGTCGCTCTATCACACCGGAAATGTTAGCTCGTGTTAGAGGTTCGATGCGTAGAAGAATTATACTCTGCGAAAACGAAGGGGGAAGGAAACACCTGCTTCGTTTTTGTACTATGTTCCTATTAAATTGTTGTAGTTATTGTTGTCAAATATTAAATTTGAATTATTAAAGTAACCTTAAATTTGTACTTAATCATTAGTAGATACATGTACTGTAAAACAACCCTGATCTCAATTTAATTTCATGTCCCCATCAATTCAATATTTTTGTATTTTTAAAAAAGTTTAATTTTGGGATCATTCGCAAGAAAAATATGTACTATAACACTTCCTTGATTTGAAATATTACGAAAAACAGAAAAACGGGTACATTTTACTATAGAAATATGAAAAAAGTCATTCCTCTGCCATGTCGTGGCTGCATATTTACAGTAATGTAGCTTCAAAACGTAGCATTGTTTGAAAGTAATCAAACTTCACATTCAAGACAATTATTTCTCTGTAGCAAAATCTAGCGTTGCACTTATTTTTTGTAGACGACAATTCGGTATAACACTAAAAATTTTCGAAACTTGATCCCCTAGTTTGTCCGATCATTCTGCTGGATGTTTTGATATTTCTGTCACCAGGCGGGAGTTAGCTTTAAGTGGCTTGTATGGTACAAAAAAAGAAAGTTGAAGGGTTACCACCGAACGTGTGTGTTTGAAAATATTATTAACCGTTATATTGAAATTTCTTGTGTTTGTTGAAAATCATATAGTGTCACACACTTATTCTTCATTCCCCTGTCAACAAGTAAGTGCAATACTGATTATTAATTTCAAATCATAATTTTATCAAAAGTACAAACTAATATGCGTATACGTGATGCTAAATTGTCAGATTATAATGAAAGAATAGTGTTTAATGTTAAGAGTTAATTGTTGTAAAGATAAAAAAGTAGGTGTTGAAAATAAAATTAAACACTGTTAATAAAAAAAAAAATAAAAATTTTTGTAACAAGATTTAAAAAGTTCAATAAATACTGTTTAAATCAGTGATTATTCATTAAATTACCAGTAAAAACAACAGGTTATGGGCCCAGCCCCTCTCGTGGACTAATTTATCACTCATTTTGAGGTTAGTGGAAAAATACCCGAGTGGAGTTCAGGACGAATTTACTGGTTGAATTTTGTTGGTCATTAAAACTATATAAAAACATGAGTGATTTGATTGACCTGAAAAGAATCGTAAGTTTGGATGGGAACGGCAACAATTATGCGGCATGGAAATTTTAAGTGGGAAATCTGTTGAAGTCGTCAGGATTATATGAAATAGTGAGTGGTGCAAAAACCCGGAGTAGATCCGAGGCCGATAAGAAGAAATGGGATGAAGAGGATCTGAAGACACAAAAGATTATGGTGACACCGGTAGAGGAAAAAACAATTACCCACCTCGTTTTATGCCATAATGCAAGCAACATGTTGACTAGGATTCAAGCTCTGTATGGGAAAGCAACGGAAAACAATATCCACTGTCTGCAGCAACAGATCTACGCTTATGTGTACAAGAATGAAGGAATTGCACAACATATCGCTGATCTTGAAAATTTGAGTCACGGAAATTCTAATAAGTCTTCCAGATAAATACAAGCACTTTCACTCAGCTTGGGACAGTTCTGCAACTAAAGATCTCAATACACTAACTGTAAGGTTGATGGGTGAGGAACAACGAATGGAAAATAGAGAATCAGATCAACACGCCGGTGCACTCGCAGTAAAGAATACTAGTGGCAACCGAAAATGGAAAACTAAATTTTAGAGAAATGGTGCCTGTAATTACTGCAAAAAACGAGGCTACTGGGAGCGGGATTGCTAGTTTAAAAAGCAAAAATTTCAAAAAAAAAAGCTAGCAAAAGTGGTGAGTCGCATGCTTTTACATCCACTAATAATTTGACTGATGGAATGAATGAGTACTGGTGACTGGACAGTGGTGCGAGTCATCATATGTCAGCATATCAAGATTGGTTCATCAATTATAATAAATTCGATGTTGACCAACACATAACCATTGGTGATGGAACAAAATTACAAGCTGTTGGACGGGGTACCATTCCAATAAGGCTTCTTAAGAAAAATGATGAATGGGATAATTGTGTGATTGAAAATGTATTGCATATGCCAAAATTAAAATGCAATTTATTCTCTACAAGTAAGATCACAGATAAAGGTTATGTAGTAATAACTGAAAAAGATAAATGTAGCATTATAAAAGAAAACAGGGAAGTCATGTATGGCGATATAACACATTGTAAGAAAATTCTGCAAAATAATGGATTTACCATTGCAAATAAAGGAGAATTTCAGTGCGAACATTGTTTTCTTGATAAACAACATCGACAATCATTTCGATACAAAAACATTGCAGTCAGGGGAAATTATTCACACTGATCTTTGTGGTCCTATGGAAAATGTATCTATGGGTGGTTCAAAATATTATCTTCTGCTAAAGGATGACTTTTCTCGTTTCAGAACAGTATATTGTTTAAAAAGAATGGATGAAGTAGTTGGAAAGTTAGAGGAATTCATTCCAAGATTTGGAAAAGATACAAACTAGAAAATTAAGATAATCTGATCAGATATTATAACTGAATTTAAAAATCAAAGAGTGAAAAATTCGCTCAACAAATGTGGAATACGTCAACTATTTACATGCTCATATACACCAGAACAAAATTGTTCTGCTGAAAGAGAAAACAGAACAATAGTAGAGGCAACAAGAAATTTATTTTATTGGCAAAATCATGAGAAGAAACTGTGGGCAGAAACAGAAACAGAACAGGTAAAAGTGCAATACCTGGTAAAACTCCTTTGGAGTTGTACTTTAACAAGAAGCCAAACATAGCTAACTTTACAATTTTTGGAAGTGTAATGTACACCCACATACCAAAGGAAAACCGAAAAAAATGGGATGCAAAAAGCCGCCAAAGAATGTTTGTAGGTTATTCCGATGAAACAAAAGGTAATAGGATCTAGTTTCAGGAAGATAACAAAATAGATCTGCGCAGGGATGTGATACTTAAGGAGATGGAACAAAATTCTGCAACAGTGATTGTAAGAACAAATGAAAATTATATACAAACAGAACAACCAAGAAATAATGAAGAAGATAAAGTACATGGAGGAACGAGACAATCTAAACAAGAAGAAAGTACGTAGTTGGAAAATAAGTTTAAGAATGTAGTAGAAAACAATGAAGATAGGACGTTGCGAGACAGAAGCAAAATCAAACAACCAGTTCGATTTGAAGATTTTGCGATGGTAACATTAAACGAAGGTATAGACTACACAGGAACGCCGCAAGACAGAAAATGGAAAAAAGCTACGGAAGAAGAATTCGATGCCCTGATCACAAATGGAACCTGGAACTTAACTTATGCCCCTGAAGGCAAACAAGGCAATAAACAGTAAGTGTGTATTCAAACTAAAATCAAACAATCTACACAAAGCACAATTATTAGCAAAATGTTGCAGCCAAAAATATGGTATTGATTACCTGGAGACATCAATTAGACTGACACTTGGAATCGCAGCAGCATACAAAATGAAGCTTGCACAATTTGATGTTAAAACTGCATTTTTGAATGGAGATCTTCAAGAAGAGATTAATATGATGCAACTTCCTGAATTTTAAGATGGCACAGAAAAAGTTTGTTGTTTAAATAAAGGGCTTTATGGACTAAAACAATCGCCAAGAAATTGGAATATAAAGTTTGTGTGTATTACAAAAATTTGGCTTGCAACAATCTAAAAATGATGCAAGGACCTGGACATGCAGTCTAGATAAATCAGTTGAGTAGTGTAGTCGTTACGTTATTTTACAAACCATTTTTACTCTGTATTTAATTATAATCATAAATTGCGTTAGTTAATTCAACAATGCTGGACAAATGTTTATAAAACAAAAAGGATATATATTGAAAAGATACTAGAAAAATTCAGTATGAAAGAAAGCAAAGCAACTTCTACTCCTGGACCAACCAAATAGCTAAAAAATCAAACGACATACTGACAAATGCTACTTATAGAGAAGCCATAGGAAGCTCATTATTTTTAGTATCAATAAACAGGCCAGCCATTGCTTAAATAATTGAAAAAAAATTGGGAAATGGGCAAACGCGTTTTAAGATATCTAAGAGGAATACAAAACTATGAGTTATTATTTGATACAGGTTTAGAGAAAGCACAGATAATAGGTTACAGTGATTCAGACTTTGCGGGAGACAATCAAACCAGAAAATTAACATCTAGTTTTATGATTTTTGGAAATACACCAATATGCTGGTTTTAGAAACGACCACCAATAGTAACACTCTCCACAGCAGAAGCAGAATATGTAGCAGCAGTTGAAGTCATGAAAGAAATGATTAAGCTGACTAGATTGGGCGAAGAATTAGAAATATATGTCAGAAACCGTATCTAGTAAAAGTGGACAATCAAAGTTCTATAAAGATGCTGAAAGAAGAGACATCACAAAAGAGAACTAAACATATGGATGTTTTGCTTATTTAAATATGGATGTTTGTTTTCGATTTTTAGAAGATAAACTACTACATGAATTTTAAGTCGAGTATGTTCAAACTGAAGACCAACTGGCCGACATACTGACAAAATCGTTGGATAGGTCAAGACACGAGAATCTAAGAAGAAAACTAAATATTAAACAAGAGGGAGTGAAAGAATAGTGTTTAATGTAAGAGTTAATTGTTGTGAAAATAAAAAAAAGTAGTTGAAACAAAAATAAAATACTGTCAATAAAACAAAAATAACAAATTTTGTAACAAGATATAAAAAATTCAATAATAGCTGTTTAAATCAGTGATTATTCATTAAATTACCAGTAAAAACAACGCACTTGGACGTCAGCTGCTTCGATCCTTTCAAATCTTATTACAACAAATTCGTTGATAAATGGATGCTGAATCGTCCCGGGGTACCCATGACAATCTAGAATTTTGCAAATGCGGTAGGAAAAGCCTTTCCATTAGCTTTAACGCCAACAAATATCATAAAAGGGTTTGAAAGAACTGGAATTTTTCCGTTTAACTCAAACATTTTTAAAGAATCTGAATTTTTGTCATCGTACGTAACAGATAGAACATTAGAAACAGAAGAACCATCTGATGCTCTAGGACCTTCAACTAGTAGGGAAAGTTTAGTAGTTACCCACAATGTTTCAACACCAAGTAGTACAAGAGCAAGTCAGAATATAGTAACTCCTGAAGAAGTTCGACCACACTTACAGGCGCAGGCAAAAAAGGGCAATAGAAAAGGAAGGAAAAAAGCAAAATCTACTGTGCTAACAGAGTAGCTCTTGAGTAAGTTCACGAACAAAGGATGCAAAAAATACGAACGAAAGAAATTAAAAAACACCAAAAGGAAAACGAAAGGCGGAACAAGGACATACAACAGAAATTATGTGAAAAGAATGTAATAAAGAGAAAAGGTATTTGAAGAATCTTCTAGCTCAGAAAGTGATGTGGAAGTAGAGAAAATCTACAATGATTCAACAAATGACAGCATTGCAGAATATAACGACGTTGCAAATGAAACTTTGTCCAAAGGAGACAATTCGGTATAACACTAAAAATTTTCGAAACTTGATCCCCTAGTTTGTCCGATCATTCTGCTGGATGTTTTGATATTTCTGTCACCAGGCGGGAGTTAGCTTTAAGTGGCTTGTATGGTACAAAAAAAGAAAGTTGAAGGGTTACCACCGAACGTGTGTGTTTGAAAATATTATTAACCGTTATATTGAAATTTCTTGTGTTTGTTGAAAATCATATAGTGTCACACACTTATTCTTCATTCCCCTGTCAACAAGTAAGTGCAATACTGATTATTAATTTCAAATCATAATTTTATCAAAAGTACAAACTAATATGCGTATACGTGATGCTAAATTGTCAGATTATAATGAAAGAATAGTGTTTAATGTTAAGAGTTAATTGTTGTAAAGATAAAAAAGTAGGTGTTGAAAATAAAATTAAACACTGTTAATAAAAAAAAAAATAAAAATTTTTGTAACAAGATTTAAAAAGTTCAATAAATACTGTTTAAATCAGTGATTATTCATTAAATTACCAGTAAAAACAACAGGTTATGGGCCCAGCCCCTCTCGTGGACTAATTTATCACTCATTTTGAGGTTAGTGGAAAAATACCCGAGTGGAGTTCAGGACGAATTTACTGGTTGAATTTTGTTGGTCATTAAAACTATATAAAAACATGAGTGATTTGATTGACCTGAAAAGAATCGTAAGTTTGGATGGGAACGGCAACAATTATGCGGCATGGAAATTTTAAGTGGGAAATCTGTTGAAGTCGTCAGGATTATATGAAATAGTGAGTGGTGCAAAAACCCGGAGTAGATCCGAGGCCGATAAGAAGAAATGGGATGAAGAGGATCTGAAGACACAAAAGATTATGGTGACACCGGTAGAGGAAAAAACAATTACCCACCTCGTTTTATGCCATAATGCAAGCAACATGTTGACTAGGATTCAAGCTCTGTATGGGAAAGCAACGGAAAACAATATCCACTGTCTGCAGCAACAGATCTACGCTTATGTGTACAAGAATGAAGGAATTGCACAACATATCGCTGATCTTGAAAATTTGAGTCACGGAAATTCTAATAAGTCTTCCAGATAAATACAAGCACTTTCACTCAGCTTGGGACAGTTCTGCAACTAAAGATCTCAATACACTAACTGTAAGGTTGATGGGTGAGGAACAACGAATGGAAAATAGAGAATCAGATCAACACGCCGGTGCACTCGCAGTAAAGAATACTAGTGGCAACCGAAAATGGAAAACTAAATTTTAGAGAAATGGTGCCTGTAATTACTGCAAAAAACGAGGCTACTGGGAGCGGGATTGCTAGTTTAAAAAGCAAAAATTTCAAAAAAAAAAGCTAGCAAAAGTGGTGAGTCGCATGCTTTTACATCCACTAATAATTTGACTGATGGAATGAATGAGTACTGGTGACTGGACAGTGGTGCGAGTCATCATATGTCAGCATATCAAGATTGGTTCATCAATTATAATAAATTCGATGTTGACCAACACATAACCATTGGTGATGGAACAAAATTACAAGCTGTTGGACGGGGTACCATTCCAATAAGGCTTCTTAAGAAAAATGATGAATGGGATAATTGTGTGATTGAAAATGTATTGCATATGCCAAAATTAAAATGCAATTTATTCTCTACAAGTAAGATCACAGATAAAGGTTATGTAGTAATAACTGAAAAAGATAAATGTAGCATTATAAAAGAAAACAGGGAAGTCATGTATGGCGATATAACACATTGTAAGAAAATTCTGCAAAATAATGGATTTACCATTGCAAATAAAGGAGAATTTCAGTGCGAACATTGTTTTCTTGATAAACAACATCGACAATCATTTCGATACAAAAACATTGCAGTCAGGGGAAATTATTCACACTGATCTTTGTGGTCCTATGGAAAATGTATCTATGGGTGGTTCAAAATATTATCTTCTGCTAAAGGATGACTTTTCTCGTTTCAGAACAGTATATTGTTTAAAAAGAATGGATGAAGTAGTTGGAAAGTTAGAGGAATTCATTCCAAGATTTGGAAAAGATACAAACTAGAAAATTAAGATAATCTGATCAGATATTATAACTGAATTTAAAAATCAAAGAGTGAAAAATTCGCTCAACAAATGTGGAATACGTCAACTATTTACATGCTCATATACACCAGAACAAAATTGTTCTGCTGAAAGAGAAAACAGAACAATAGTAGAGGCAACAAGAAATTTATTTTATTGGCAAAATCATGAGAAGAAACTGTGGGCAGAAACAGAAACAGAACAGGTAAAAGTGCAATACCTGGTAAAACTCCTTTGGAGTTGTACTTTAACAAGAAGCCAAACATAGCTAACTTTACAATTTTTGGAAGTGTAATGTACACCCACATACCAAAGGAAAACCGAAAAAAATGGGATGCAAAAAGCCGCCAAAGAATGTTTGTAGGTTATTCCGATGAAACAAAAGGTAATAGGATCTAGTTTCAGGAAGATAACAAAATAGATCTGCGCAGGGATGTGATACTTAAGGAGATGGAACAAAATTCTGCAACAGTGATTGTAAGAACAAATGAAAATTATATACAAACAGAACAACCAAGAAATAATGAAGAAGATAAAGTACATGGAGGAACGAGACAATCTAAACAAGAAGAAAGTACGTAGTTGGAAAATAAGTTTAAGAATGTAGTAGAAAACAATGAAGATAGGACGTTGCGAGACAGAAGCAAAATCAAACAACCAGTTCGATTTGAAGATTTTGCGATGGTAACATTAAACGAAGGTATAGACTACACAGGAACGCCGCAAGACAGAAAATGGAAAAAAGCTACGGAAGAAGAATTCGATGCCCTGATCACAAATGGAACCTGGAACTTAACTTATGCCCCTGAAGGCAAACAAGGCAATAAACAGTAAGTGTGTATTCAAACTAAAATCAAACAATCTACACAAAGCACAATTATTAGCAAAATGTTGCAGCCAAAAATATGGTATTGATTACCTGGAGACATCAATTAGACTGACACTTGGAATCGCAGCAGCATACAAAATGAAGCTTGCACAATTTGATGTTAAAACTGCATTTTTGAATGGAGATCTTCAAGAAGAGATTAATATGATGCAACTTCCTGAATTTTAAGATGGCACAGAAAAAGTTTGTTGTTTAAATAAAGGGCTTTATGGACTAAAACAATCGCCAAGAAATTGGAATATAAAGTTTGTGTGTATTACAAAAATTTGGCTTGCAACAATCTAAAAATGATGCAAGGACCTGGACATGCAGTCTAGATAAATCAGTTGAGTAGTGTAGTCGTTACGTTATTTTACAAACCATTTTTACTCTGTATTTAATTATAATCATAAATTGCGTTAGTTAATTCAACAATGCTGGACAAATGTTTATAAAACAAAAAGGATATATATTGAAAAGATACTAGAAAAATTCAGTATGAAAGAAAGCAAAGCAACTTCTACTCCTGGACCAACCAAATAGCTAAAAAATCAAACGACATACTGACAAATGCTACTTATAGAGAAGCCATAGGAAGCTCATTATTTTTAGTATCAATAAACAGGCCAGCCATTGCTTAAATAATTGAAAAAAAATTGGGAAATGGGCAAACGCGTTTTAAGATATCTAAGAGGAATACAAAACTATGAGTTATTATTTGATACAGGTTTAGAGAAAGCACAGATAATAGGTTACAGTGATTCAGACTTTGCGGGAGACAATCAAACCAGAAAATTAACATCTAGTTTTATGATTTTTGGAAATACACCAATATGCTGGTTTTAGAAACGACCACCAATAGTAACACTCTCCACAGCAGAAGCAGAATATGTAGCAGCAGTTGAAGTCATGAAAGAAATGATTAAGCTGACTAGATTGGGCGAAGAATTAGAAATATATGTCAGAAACCGTATCTAGTAAAAGTGGACAATCAAAGTTCTATAAAGATGCTGAAAGAAGAGACATCACAAAAGAGAACTAAACATATGGATGTTTTGCTTATTTAAATATGGATGTTTGTTTTCGATTTTTAGAAGATAAACTACTACATGAATTTTAAGTCGAGTATGTTCAAACTGAAGACCAACTGGCCGACATACTGACAAAATCGTTGGATAGGTCAAGACACGAGAATCTAAGAAGAAAACTAAATATTAAACAAGAGGGAGTGAAAGAATAGTGTTTAATGTAAGAGTTAATTGTTGTGAAAATAAAAAAAAGTAGTTGAAACAAAAATAAAATACTGTCAATAAAACAAAAATAACAAATTTTGTAACAAGATATAAAAAATTCAATAATAGCTGTTTAAATCAGTGATTATTCATTAAATTACCAGTAAAAACAACGCACTTGGACGTCAGCTGCTTCGATCCTTTCAAATCTTATTACAACAAATTCGTTGATAAATGGATGCTGAATCGTCCCGGGGTACCCATGACAATCTAGAATTTTGCAAATGCGGTAGGAAAAGCCTTTCCATTAGCTTTAACGCCAACAAATATCATAAAAGGGTTTGAAAGAACTGGAATTTTTCCGTTTAACTCAAACATTTTTAAAGAATCTGAATTTTTGTCATCGTACGTAACAGATAGAACATTAGAAACAGAAGAACCATCTGATGCTCTAGGACCTTCAACTAGTAGGGAAAGTTTAGTAGTTACCCACAATGTTTCAACACCAAGTAGTACAAGAGCAAGTCAGAATATAGTAACTCCTGAAGAAGTTCGACCACACTTACAGGCGCAGGCAAAAAAGGGCAATAGAAAAGGAAGGAAAAAAGCAAAATCTACTGTGCTAACAGAGTAGCTCTTGAGTAAGTTCACGAACAAAGGATGCAAAAAATACGAACGAAAGAAATTAAAAAACACCAAAAGGAAAACGAAAGGCGGAACAAGGACATACAACAGAAATTATGTGAAAAGAATGTAATAAAGAGAAAAGGTATTTGAAGAATCTTCTAGCTCAGAAAGTGATGTGGAAGTAGAGAAAATCTACAATGATTCAACAAATGACAGCATTGCAGAATATAACGACGTTGCAAATGAAACTTTGTCCAAAGGAGACTTTGTGTTAGTAAGATTTTCTACAAAACAAACCATTAGATTTTGTGTTGCCAAAATTGAAAAGATAGAAAATGTTGACCATTATGTAACATATCTCACAAAGGGATTTAGGTGGACTTTCACGTTTCCGGAAAAGAAAGATGATGCTGTAAAATGGAGAGAAGACATAGTTATGAAGTTACCTAAACCGGAATTAACAGGGGTAACTGAAAGAGCATCTAACAAGTTTAAATTTAATATTGATCTAACAGATTTTAATGTTTATTAATGTGTATCTGTTAATTTATATAATAATTTACAGTTACTATTCACCGTTTCTAATAAATATTTTCATCATTTTTTTGTTTTTATCAATTTTTTCTGTGTCCCGTAATGTACCAGGTTAAATCCCAGTATATACGGGCGTGTAAACGGCGGGAGTAACTCTCTCAAGAGTGGAGTCAACAGGTCTGCACAATCGGGCGAGAAGAGTTATTCTAAGCGACATCCTAAGCGGTTTCCGTGGAAGACTAGCAAAGTTTAACTTTGATCAAACGAACCTGTTCTCTACTTAGCCAATTCAGAGCCTCCGCTGTAGCAATTCGTTGTTCGCCAAGACTGCTTGCAGTCTACAGCAGGCGAGAGTCGGGTGGCGCTAAACGCTGAATTGGTGAACCTTGTCGCATTAAAAACTTCCTTAGCAAAGGTACCGATCTCCATCTAATCCCCTGGAAGTACGGGACTTTAATTACACCATTTGTGCGACAAGGAATAGTCCCGGTGCTATTTTAACTCCGTCAGTGGTCTTATTTAAAAGAGGTTTTTATTCTTATTTTTCGTAAAAGACTGCAGCTTTTCGCAGTTCTTACCTCTTTTATTTTTTACTGTATATATATATATTAAGTACTGCGATGTTTCCGTGTGTTTGTGGGAAGACCTTTGGGTCAGAAGCCGGCATCAAGCAGCATATAAGGCGCAGATACTGTAGAGGCGCCGCCGGTCCCGACAAGCACTGTCCTGTATGTCAAAGAAAGTTCAACACCTATGCGGGCATGCGGCAGCATCTGAAAAAGTCCCACTCGCTCGAATACAATCAGGACCTGGACTACCAGGCAGAGAATCCGGTCAGAGATCCTGACCGATGGACCGATGAGGAACTGATCGCGATGGCTAGGGTCGAAGCTGTTTATACAGGACGTTTTATTAATGTCAGTTTGGCCCAGCTCTTCACTAGCCGGACGAGAGAGGCGATCAAAAGCCGCCGTATGGAGACGGATTACAAGGACCTAATACAGGATTTGACTAGGGGAAGGCAGGACGAGGAGGTTGGTCGTGACTTTGTGGATGAAGTTGAGCAAGAAGGGGAGCAACATCAAGCAGAGGTCTCCGTGGATATTGTGGAGAAGCCTCTTGCAGTCCCCGGTCCTTCGGGACTTTGAAGGCCTAGGAGAGCCAGAGACTCCAGCAGTTCGGAGTCGGAGGATGAAGAACGGACGCAGGGAAATCGGGGCTGCCCTACATTTATTACTGGGACCACTCGGACTCTTAGGAGTGCTCGGAGAGGAGCACAAATGAGTAGCGAGAGTGGGTTACCAGAACACCAGGCTGGGACACCACCAGGCACCTCCGAAGTGGTATCGGGGGGCCACAGGGGTGAAGCGCCAGCATTTAACCACGAGGAACAGTCGCCCGATTCACCCATTGCACGCGTCCGGAGGGGTCCAGTCCGCCCATTACTGGAAACCCCTATGCCACACTTCGCTACAGTAAAACACCAGCACGACAACAACCGATTTTGAATGCCGACCCTATAGATTTGTGTTAGGTCTCTCTACTTCCCGTAACGACTGGACGCAACCCGACAGGGAAGTGTTCCAGTCCCTGTATTCAATAACCAACGGTTGCTGGGGAGAGCCATTCTTAGATGGCTAGAGAATCTGGACCTCCAAATCCCTACGGTTACGCGTAAAACCACACCTCTGATGACTAAGCGCGATCGTGTGGAGAGATATAAAGCGGTACAACGGCTTTATGCCAAAGATACCGCTAAACTAACAGGCTACATTATCGACGACAAGCCTCTCCACACAATCGACGCTTATCCTCCGATTGCTGAAGTTGAAAGGAGATACAGGGGCATTTTTAGTGCTCCCTCGTCTCCGGACAATGAAGGCATAGGATAGGTCAAAGAGGGAAACGGTGGAGCGTGGACGAGGAGATCCAATGGGCATTAAACCCCACCAAGTCCGCCGCCGCTGGCCCGGACCGTGTCACCATCACACATCTTCGGAAAATCCCGGTGCCAAGACTATCAGTCCTCTTAAACTCTCTGTTGATCTTGGGAGATCTGCCTTCTCCACTGACTGATAACCGAACCATATTAATTCCGAAAGGAGGAGATCCTATGTTGGTCGATAACTGGCGACCCATCACAATCGGTTCAGCAATCACCAGGCTATGTCACAAAATCCTCGCCAGGCGATTATCCAGCCTTCCACTACACCCACACCAGCGTGGTTTCCGCGCGGTAGATGGAGTGTTCCTGAGTACACTCACCATCGAAACCCTTATTCAACAACGTAGAAGGGCGGGACGGCCGTATCATGTCTTATGCCTTGATTTGGCCAAGGCGTTTGATACGGTCTCCCATAACTCGATAGACAGGGCACTCCGGCGCTTTGGGGTTGATGAGAGGTTGAGAGGATTTATTAGGGGGGGTTACACCGGCGTCCGCACGCAGATCCATACAGGATCTGAACACACCTCATGGCTTGACATCAACTCTGGTGTGGAGCAGGGCGAGCCCCTGTCACCAATCCTTTTCAACCTCGTTATGGACGAACTAGTGGAACGGCTGCAAGGGTCTAACCTGGGTCTGACTATGAACGACCATCTTTCTGTGGCTTGTATTGCCTATGCTGACGATTTCATGATAGTCAGACGACCGGTGTCAGCGCTTACTGAGGATGGCAGTGGATTTTTTTGACGGTCGTGGGTTGAGCCTTAATCCAACCAAGAGCGTAGCTCTTGCTGTTCGTGTGGTTCCAGGTAAGAAAGTTTTATTCAGCTCGACAACGTCGAGATTTTTCGTTCGCGGTCACCCCATCAAGCAATTTTTTAAATATCTAGGGGACCGTTATTCTTACCTGGGAAGGGCAAAGCCTATGATCGGAGGATTAAAAGTCCACTTGCAGAGGATAGGCGCTGCACCTTTAAAGCCAGCGCAAAAACTGGCTATTCTTAAAACCTATCTCCTCCCTAGGGTTAATGCGGTTCTCATATGTACAAGAGTGAAGTTGGGGCTTTTGAAAGAGGCTGATAAGCTTGTCCGTATGTGTATCCGGAAAATACTCCATCTTAAGCGGACCTGTTCAGACGCTTTCATACACTCCCCCACCCGCCTGGGCGGACTTGGTGTCCCCGCATTTATTTCGCAAGTTCCGGCGATCCTATTTCGTAGCATCACGAACTTAGCCATCACAGAGGATCAAACCACGGCCGCGGTGTTAGCTCTGCCGGGGTGTGAGAGACTTTGGCAGAAGCTGGCTCGCTGGACCGCTTCTTATGAGACGACCACGAATTCAATCAGGCGTAATTGGGGTGAGCGATTGGAAGAGTCTTATTCAGGGAACGGATTAATGCAAGGACAGGCTTTAACATATTCGGGGCAATGGATCGACCACCCTCCTTCCTTCTGGAAAGGTAGGGATTATGTCAAGGCGATCCAACTAAGGGGAAATCTTCTGCCAACGAGAGGAGTTCCATCCAATCCTCCCCCTGCCCGGCGATGTAGAGCGGGGTGCAACCGTGTGGAGTCGTTATCCCACGTGCTCCAGGGTTGCCCCTTAACTCATTGGCCGAGGATTCGGCGCCATGATCGAATCTGCAAGCGAGTCGGGCAACTGGCATTGCGTAGGGGGTGACTGGTAGAAGAAGAGCCACATGTGCGACTGGCAGATGGACAGCTCAGGAAGCCTGATTTAATCCTTTTACAGGCGGATAGAGCTGTCGTCTGCGATGTGGCCATTTCGTGGTAAGGCCCGCGATCATTAGCTGCTGCAATTCAAGCCAAAACCGCTTATTACTACGAGCCTCAAATTTTATGATCCCCTTGGACTAGTATGTCGATTACTAGTTACAGCTAAAATTAGTATGCAAACATTATGGCAAAATAAAATTACGTGGGACGCAAAGTTGCCATAAGTTCATTTGCTTCAAATTTAGTTACAATGTCGGCAATTAAGGTCCCTAGGCAGGTTTTTATAAATCCAGCAGTACATGTTGAGCTAGTTGGGTATTGCGATGCGTCTTTATCTGCATATGGATGTTGCATTTATATACGAGTCATACACCTAAACAGTTCGGTGTCGTTCACTCTGTTATGTTCTAAGTCAAGGGGGCCCCTATTAAAAAAATGATTATTCTAAAATTAGAGTTGAACAGCGCTCTACTTTTGTCAAAACTTATTCATAGGGTGCACAATAATTAAAATCACAGGTTCAAAAGGTGTACCTATGTTCAGATTCACCAACTGCATTAGCTTGGATACACTTAAACTGTTTAAAATTAAACGTCTATGTAGCCGATAGGGTAAAACAAATTCAGGTCGCACGACAACCCAGCTGATTGTCTGTCTAGAGGAAACCTCGGGTACTACAGTTACATGATTTATAATGGCAGGGCCCTCCTGAGTATTTAAAAAAGTCTAATTTCGAACATGACCTTACCTCTACAATCAGTATTTCGGATGAATTACTGGAAGTTAAAGTATATGTATGTACACAATCAAAAGAAACTACTGCTATTTAGTAAATACTCGAGCATAAATAAAACGCAAAGGGTGCTAAGTTTTGTTTTGTGATTTATAACATAAGAAATGCAAAAAATAAATTAACGGGGGACAATTTGAGTCATAGAACTCAAAACAAAAAAATTGTACATGTACATCTATCTCTAAAATAGCCGTATTACCTATTTATACTGAAGGATAGCTTACTTGTGTATATATTAACTGTTTTTATGTAACACTAAGGTTTATAACATTTTACAAATATCAATTCAAAATTAATTAATGTAGATTTAAGACTAAGGCATTTTTTTTTATTTTGTATTGTAGGGTGTTGTAGTATTAAGTAGCAATATTATAAATAGTTACGACGAATTATTTATTAGTCAATTCTTTTATATGTTCAATATTAATTTTCTTGCAGAAATAATATCATTTTGTATTGTTTTCACGATTTTTATGTAAATGATGTGAAAAGATTACATTGTTGTCTAAGCAATTATATGATTTCGACTGCTGGGCCATAGTTTATGTTCACTACATGCTACATAAGTGGCAACATAGTTAGTAAGAATATAGTTGGCAACATTGTGACCTTTGGCACAGGGCCCTTCTTGGGGGTGTGAAATACGAAGAAAGCATTCAACCACCACATGTGACAGTGTTAATAGTCATTCTTCACTATGCAAATTATTAGTGTTTGTTTTAATATTTGTAAATAAATAAATATATCCAAAAAGGCTTATTATTAATTTAATGTGTTCTTGATGGACCTTCGAGTTATATAACTATACATACAGGTGTAGTTTTACCTTAATGTGCATCTAAGTGTGCAACAAGATTGTATGTCAATATTGCATGTTCGGACTTGTAATACTTGCGCTTTCAAATAAATTATTGTTCAATCAAAATGAAAGCAAGAATATTGCATGTCCGGACATACAATCTCTGCGCTCTGCTGCAAAAATCTACAACCCAAGCGAATTATTTCATGTCCGGGTATGCAACAGTTTGCGACGTAAACTCACTCCTACACAACATAAAAGCCGATAGTAATATTACAATAAACAAATCTCGTTTTTCTTAATGAGAATGGCGAAAATGTTCGAGTTTGTTTAAAAATTGTTTGTGCAACTTTTAGTATCAGTTTCCAAATTGTTGATCTGTCTCTGAAAAAACGTGGTCCTGGTGGAGCGTTCTGATGGGCAAAGAGGAAGACCAGCTCCTAATGCCACTCCAGAAAGCGCAAGGAGTCATGTTAAACAACACATAAACAGCTTCCCAAAAATGGAGTCCCATTACTGTCGACTTGACACCAAGAAGCTCTATTTAGCGGCTGACTTGAATATCTCGATAATGTACAAATTGTACTGCGAAACATATTGCCTCTAGGAAAAGATTAAGCCTGCTTCTGTAAATGTGTACAGACCCTCGTTTAAGTTTCCATGTCCCAAAGAAAGATCACTGCTCTAAGCAGGCACGTAACTAGGGGTGGGCCTGGTTGGGCCATGGCCCACCCAAAAATTTACTGGCTCACCCTTGTGCCCACCCGTTGAAATGAAACATTTTAAAAATAAATTATATTAAATTATTTCTTTAAAAAATCCAGAATAAAATTATTAGCCCTCGGATGACCAAGCGAGGTCATTTTTGACCCCAGCCCTTGTTTTTTTCGTGTAAATCGGTAAATAATTTTGGTTGACTTGTTTAAATTTATTTTATTTCGTTAAAAAAAAAACAAAAAAATGTTGTGTATCATTGGGGTCAAAGATTACCCCACTTGGTCATTGAAGTTATAATTCGTAATTTTACTTTTCGTAGTGGTATATCTGTCTAGCTCGGCATGTGAAGTGCGAATGTCCATATTAGGCATCTGCGCATGTCCATAGTAGGTGGGTTCGTATGTCTCTAGCTGGTAAAGCCGGACATGCAACCTGCATATTGGCAGTAAGTATCGTAATTTCAAGGTGTGTGTGTTTGTGTGTCATTGTGCAGGCAGTGTCTGTTTTGCGTACTATGGCGCGTAAATATCTAACTGAAGCTGAACTAGAGGAGGTAGTAAATGCTAGTGATTTTTATGATGATATAGAAGACGAAATATTATCAGACAACGACGATGAATTATTGATTGAAGATGACGACTCACAATCTGAATATAATGATCCTGAAAGCAGTTCAACAGACAATGAATCTGACAGGGACAGCACAGATGAACCTAAAACAATGCAAGGAAACGATGGTACATTATGGCGAAAGACCAAACCACACAGCAGTAGACGTGTACAAAGAAATATCTTGAATAAAAAGCCTGGTATTACTGATTACAGCAGAAACTTTACAACACCTGCGGAGGCTTTCAAGCTGTTCATCTCTGATGATACTTTAGAAATTGTTATTCGAGAAACAAATAATCGAGCTCACACAATAATGGGCGATAACTGGGACTCTGTGAATGCAGAAGAAATGTATGGCTTTCTTGGATTACTACTCATTGCTGGCTGTTTCAAAGCACGTCAAGAACCAATTTTGGAATTGTGGAGTACGAAACATCCAGATTTCACAGACCCGTTTTTTGTGCCACAATGTCCCAAAATAGGATGAAGTCGATACTTAGATTTATACGATTTGATGATTTAGCAACACGGCAAGAAAGACGTGAGATAGATAAATTAGCTGCTATTCGTGATATCCGTGATATATTGGCTTCTAACTGTAAAAAATCGTATAATCCCAATCCTCGAGTTTGCGTCGATGAAGCACTGGTGCCTTTTCGCGGTAGGTGTCCGTTCAGGGTATACATGAAGTCCAAACCCGATAAATATGGGATAAAAATATGGACTCTCTGTGATTCAACAAATGCGTATTGTTGGAATCTACAAATTTACACAGGAATGATAAACAACGTAGCGGAAAATGAGCAAGGTAAATGCTTACTAATAATAATTGTACTTTATTGTCAAAACTTCTAATGTTTTTTTTTCAGGCAAGCGTGTCGTATTGGACTTAGTTGGTGGATTGGGTGCCGGATATGGTGTAACAACAGATAATTTCTTCACTTCTCTGAAACTTGCAAATCTACTTACACGGCAATCAAAGTCACTAACAGGAACTATAAAAAAGAATCGCAAAGAAATACCCAAGGAATTTCTTCCCAAAAAAGGTTGCCAACAACACTCAAGCAACATTCTATACACAAAAGAAGCAATTTTAGTTTCCTACGTACCAAAAAAAAAATAGAAGTGTTCTGCTACCAAGCACATAACATTCAGATCTAAATGTATCAGGCGAGGAAACAGCTTATAAACCAGAAGTTATTTTAGACTACAACCAACATAAGGCAGCAGTTGACACCTTGGACAAGATGGTAAAAGAATATTCGTGCAATCGGAATACAAAACGCTGGCTCTATTTTTCAACTTTATTGACATAGCCGCAATAAAGGCATTTACACTGTATATAGATAAGTAGAATGATTATGAAAAAGGAAAGTCATTCTGTAGGAGACTTTTTCTTCAAGAATTGGGACTTCAACTGGTTACCCCTCTAATAAAATCACGCCCGCGTCGAGGATTACACAGATTTATCCAAAAAGCAATAGATACGGTACTTGACAACGAAAATGTAGAAAATGTAGAACATAATGAAAATCAGGCCCAGGAAAATACACAAAAACGTGGACGCTGTAAAATTTGTACGCGTTCTTCAGACAAAAAATGTTCGACGAAGTGCGATAAGTGCAATTATTTTGTATGCAAAGAACATTCTTGTATAAAAAAAACATAATATGTAATACTTGCGGCGATAATCCGTAGCTTGTGTAGAGAAACACTATTTTGTTTTTTATTTTATTTTTGAGTTTATTTTAATTTTACTTTTATTAATCATAATCTAAAATTTTAATTTTGTTATTTAAATAGTGTATTTTATAGTTTAATAAAACAATAAAAGCTAAACAATTAGTGTCAATTTTTTAATTAAGCAAAAAAAATGGGGTCAGTTTTGACCCCACTTGGTCTTCCATGTATGAAAAAAAGGTTGATCATCCGAGGGTTGAAACAAATTTTGTGGAAGAATAAAAAATATTCATATTGAAGTCGCGGTAAGTAATTTAATACAACCACGCTCAACACGTAAATCAACAACAGTAGACATAACTGACACGCAGCATCGGATTATGCGATTTACTAGCTCTTAACTGGACTTGGGACAAACCTAAACTATTCAGACTAAACAAAAATAATATTTTTTATATTAAATTTACTATTGCTTACTTGGAAAAATTGAGTTCGATTTAAATTTAAAATAAATTAAAACTGAGAGGCAGTCTCACTTGGTCGGCTGCAGAACTAGTACTAAATTAAAAGTTGTATTTATAATATATTATTAAAAGGTGCGCTAAGCGAAGTGCTATCAATATTAAAGACTATTTTAGTAAAAAAAAAATAAATTTGAGGAAACAGTGTCTCCGGAATGTTCGGGTACTAGCACTCACAGAAGTTCAACATCAACATCTACAGAAGCAAAAGATGTGGATATACAGAGTTCTGGTTCAGATTAAGAAGAACTGCTTCTGCTGTTATGAAAATTTATACATTTATACTAGAACAATGTTTATGAAGATGGCGAGAGAGGTTGATTCGGTTTTAGTGGGACAGTTAAATAAGCTCTCTAAAGCGGACTTGTGCAATGAGCTTAATAATATGGGATTGTTGACAACAGGTAACAAAACGGAATTAGTGGAAAGATTAATTGCGGTCAAAGGGACGAATGGTATACCAAACTCACAAGGAGAACAACCTAACCTCAAAAGCCCAGCTGACGCTGGTCAGGTAGAATCGCTTAAGGTGGAAGTGCACTATTTAAAAGTAATAATTGGTGAACTACGTAGCAAGATAGCGCTGCAACAATTGGTTATTGATGTTCTGGAGTAAAATAATGGATCGGGTAAATATGGGATCGAAGATATAAAAATGTGTGCGGTGGAGACTTCCGAAGAAGCAAAGAAACCAATCGTAGAAGGTAAAGCAACTTATGCTAATAAGATAATGTAAAATGCACCGCACAAAGTTATTATTAAGCCAATAACTGGAGAGGAATGCGGTACAGGAATAGTTCAAGAACTACAGCATAGTATCAATCCATGTGAAATGGACATAGGCGTGTCAAGTATCAGAAACACGAAAAGTGGGGCTGTAGCGGTATCGTGCGATAGCAAAAAGGATTGTAATAAGTTGAAGCAGGAGAGTGAAGAAAAACTAGTAACGGTGTCTAAACTGAATAGGCCGAGGGTGAAAGTCAATGGAATTAAATATATCGAGAACCAGGACTGTAACGAGCTGCGCGCTAACATCATAAAACATAACAATTTAAATGAGAACGCAGATCAATTTTATTTCAAAGTAGTGCTCAAAATATTCAATAAGAAGTTCAAGGATTCCTCATTAATTCTAGAAGTGGACCCAGCCACATATCATATCCTAATGACCGGAGGTAATGTGGAATACGGCTAATACACTGTGTCCATAAAGTAACTCCCCCCCTCCCCCCCCAACTAACTTTTGAACGACTTTCTATAAAATTTGGTGTGCTGTAATGGGAAATTAAATACTATTTTTCAGACCATATTAAAATTTTGTATCATCCAGAATGGCGACTGGGCACCATTTTGAAATTTTTTTTAAATAGAAAGGGGGATTGAGTGACACCTCATTTGAAAGGTCTTTTAGTTCTGCGTTTGATCCTAGAATATCAAAGAAAAATATTAAGCCATAACAAAATGGCGGATTGTAAACCAATGGACTCACTCAGTTCAAACTTGTTTTGATTTTCTTATCCTTCCTTCTTATCCAGTAGTCCACTTTTTCATTTGCAGGACTAAATTTTCCCAGAAATATCTCAGGTGGCTTGAAATAATATTGAAAACGTTATGTTCCAACAAGACGGTGCGCCGATTCATTATTATAGGCCTGTTTCTGACTTTCTCAGCGGACATTTTTTTGGCAGATCGATTGTTAGGCGGGGGCCTGTAGAATAGCCGGCTCACTCCCCAGATTTAACTTTCTTAGATTTTTTTCTATGGAAATATCTGAAATCGAAAGTGTATAAGAACCCGTCCAGAAACAATTGAAGAACTGCAGCAACGCATTACAGAAGTTTGCAGAAATATCACTCCAGAAACTTATGAAAATGTAAGGCAGGAATTTCATAACCGACATTTTATGTGCCAAGAAGTGAATAGTAAACATTTCGAACACTTAATTAATTAATTTAAGCTTTAATTCTTAGTTTTTTTAAATAGACTTCTTTATCTTCAAACATTGTCATTTTGTTATGGCTGAATATTTTTCTTTGAAACTTTAGGATCAGACGCAGAACTAAAAGACCTTTCCAATGAGGTGTCACTCGACCCCCCTTTCCATTTAACACATCTCTGAATTAATGATTCTACGAAACCAGGATTTTCTATTTCCTTTGAATATACAGTATAATTTAATTGTACAGAGCCAATATAAATGCTCGAAGACCACGTGATTAGTAACTTTAGTAGATTTAGTGAATTTTACTTTATTATGTTGCTTGTAAGCAGCGGTTTGACGTTTCTAAACATTGGCGTTCGTAGTTTATTGTTGATTAGTTTCCTTTATTCTTCGCGCTTTTGTTGACGGTTTTACCTGTGTTATTTATCGAACTTACAACTTTTTATTTCATTTGCACCAAGAAAACAACAGTTCTTTTGAGAGCTAGCTTATCTACTTTGAAATTGCTTCGGTAAGTCGAGATTTGAGTTCAAAGACCGATATTATGGCGCATTTCCGAAGTGGAACTCGCATTGCAGATGGTTTATGGTCGTATTCACTGCAGTCTTGTATCGAACAGTTTACCGAAGCTTTCCCTGATCTGAATGTGGACTGCGACACCTTTGCAAATCATAAGAAAATTCTTGTTCATCGCTTTGAAAACAAGCACTGTATTTGTAAAAGCAAGTCTACAGGTAGACCTACTATTCTAACAGAAGAAGTTGTGGAGGATATTCGAACTAGAATGGAGAGAAGTCCTCACAAATCCGTAGCGATTTTGGCTGCACAAACTGGTAGGAATTTAAACAGGTACCTAAATAGCAAATCTAAAACTTAAAATTATTCTTTGTACAGGTATTTCTTATGGAACTTGCCGGAAAGCACTCAAGAAAAATCTACATATGCACCCCTACAGGCTATCGATAGTTCAACAGCTGTATCGACATGATGTTGGACAACGGATTCAATATTGCCAATGGTTTTTAGAGAGTTTAGACAATGATGACCTGTTAGACTGCACATTTATGTCAGATGAAGCACGGTTTCATTTGTCGGGTTATGTTAATAGTCAAAACTATAGAACATGGGCCACAGAAAATCCACATAATTATGTTGAAACCAGTTTGCACCCACTCAAAGTTGGAGTTTAGGTAGGTATGTCAAGAAGGCGAATTATTGGCCCAATTTTCTTCCACGATACAATAAATGCAGAAAGATATCGTAATAATATTTTACAACCGTTTATCGAACAATTACACGAAGATGAGTTAAACGAGTGATATTTTCAACAGGGTGGAGCTACACCTCACACAGCCAATGTAACCCTTAATTATCTAAGAGAATTTTATGATGACCGTCTTATAAGCAGTGGACGATGGCCCCCGAGAAGCCCGGATCTTACACCATTAGATTTTTATTTATGGGGACATTTGAAGAATAATGTATACAAAAACCGTTTGCAAAATCTTAACTAGCAAATCTAAAACTTAAAATTATTTTTTGTACAGGTATTTCTTATGGAACTTGCCGGAAAGCAATCAAGAAAAATCTACATATGCAGGCAAAACAAAAAAATACGAATTTGTATCGATCCATCACAACTTAACAAAAATCTTAAAAGAAGACAATATCCCTTGCAAACTTTGGAAGAAATATCAACCCGCATTCATGGGTCGAACTGGTTCACATTGTTAGACTGTAGGAAAGGATTCTGGCAAGTGAAGGTAACCCAGAGGACAGCCAAGTACCTAACGTTTGCAACGCCTTGGGGGAGGTACAAGTGTTGTCGACTCCCATTCGGTCTCGCATCAGCACCAGAGGTTTTCCAACAAATAATGTGCAGCCTACTAAACAACCTAAAAGGAGTTGAGTGTTCGATGGATGACATACTAATACACACAGCGTCCAAACCGGAATTAGAAGAAAATACTAAGCTGGTAATACAGCGACTCAAACAAGCAGGTTCGAAATTGAATGACGAAAAATGTAAATTCGAGCAAGAAAAGATAAAATTTCTAGGTCATTACTTAACAAAGAAGGTTTACTCCCAGACCCGGAAAAAGTAGAGGCAATTTTCAGATTGCAAACGCCAACAACCGTAAAGGAATTGCAACGATTTCTAGGAATGGCAACGTACCTCGCAAAATTCATTCCGAACTTAGCAGATCTAACAGCCCCCCTAAGAACATTGTTAGAAAAAGAAAGTGAATGGACATGGGATAACCAACAAAACAAAGCTATACAAGAGATAAAAGAACTGTTAAAGAAACCGCCAGTTCTATGTTACTTCAACCCTAAGGTACCAGTAGTGCTATCTGTCGATGCAAGCAGCACCGCTGTAGGAACAGTGTTACTGCAAGAAAACCGACCAGTGGCATATAGTGCAAAGTCTCTTACAAAGGCTCAAACAAACTACAGCCAGTTAGAAAAAGAAGCATATGCAATACTCATAGGATGCAAGAAATTTCACGAATACATCTGGGGAAACCAACCAGTGATAGAAACAGACCGCAAACCCCTAGAAGCAATCTTCAAGAAATCCATCTACGAAGCACCGGCAAGACTACAAAGAATCCTGTTCGAAGTAACCCCATACAACCCGATTATAAAATACAAAAAAGGCGTAGAATTATTCATAGCGGATACACTAAGTAGAGATTGTCAACACACAAAAGAAAAAGATATGAAGGATATTCCAAATAGCCCTTCAATACATGTAGCAATCCCAATGTCACAGGATAGAACACAGCAAGTTAAGCAAGCGACTACCAGCAGCAGAGAACTGCAAACACTGATAAAAACAATCTTGACAGGCTGGCCAAACCGAAAATCAGAACTACCAGTTGAAATACAAAAGTACTGGACTTATAAGGAACAACTAGCATACTACGAAGGTTGTTCAAGAATGATCGAATGTTAATCCCGACAGAAATAGTAAGTACTGTATTAAAATACAGCCACCTCGGACATAAAGCTGCACAAGGAACCCTAAGAATGACACGACAGGGTGTTTTCGGGCATGATATGACCAAAGACATAAAAAATTACGTAACCAACTGTTAAGTGTGTCAGAAAAAACAGAGAGATAATATGAAAGAGCCATTAAAACTGCAAACAGCAGCTGAACGTCCATGGCCAATGGTAGCATCAGACATCTTTCACCTGAAAGGAAAAAACTACATAGTAATCGCAGACAGTTATTCAGGATTTTTCGACTTCGAGCAGATACCAAACATAAACAGCAACACAATCATTAAAATACTGAAGCAATGGTTCGCTTTACACAGAATTCCAGACGTATTGGCAACAGATAATGGAAGACAGTACACATCGGAAGAATTTCAGAAGTTCGAAAACGAATGGCAGTTCGACCACCGACTTTCGAGTCCAGGATTCCCTCGATCAAACGGATTAGCGGAACGTTATGTACAAGAAGCGAAGAATTTGATAGACAAGTGCAACGAAGAAAGGTTCGACCTTTATCTAGCACTCCTACATCATCGCAACACACCACGTGACGATCTCGGATCACCGGTACAAAGACTCATGAGCCGAAGGACACAAACGTTAATGCCAACGAACAAGAAGCTGTTAAGCCCTAATGTAATTAAAGGAGTCGCACAACAATTAAACAAAATCAAAAAAGAAGAAAAAATTAATGCCGACAGAAGCTCTAGACAGAGGAGAGGGTTTGAAGAAGGAGAAGAAATACTATACAGAAATAACAAGAAGGAATGGTTGCCAGCAAAGATCACTGAAAAAATACCAGAAACCAGATCATTCAAGATTAAAACACCAGAAGGCAGAACCTATAGAAGAAATTCCTGGTTCCTTAGAAAAACAAACCCAAACCCAACACCTACCATAGTGGGGCCCCCAGGAACACCACCTGCAGAGGACGACTCACCACCATTACCAGGTCGCAGCAGAACACCACCTGCTGAATTGGAGCCACCACAATCGCCAGCTCACAGAGTTTCCACAACAGATGGCAACGCAACGGTCAGGAACAACAGCGTAACTCCAAAAACCCTGTTCGTCCTCTGCATCTAGATAGTTGTGATGATTCTATAAACAATGATGCCGCAAAAACAAAAGAAACAAACAAAAATTTATTTACTCTAATTTTTTTGGTTTAAATTTATGTATATTTTTACAATTTATAATATGAACGACCATAATAACGGTGAGAGATGTAGATTTGATCTATACATTTTACTTTTTCATTAAGATTACATAAAACAGTTTTGAAAATACATCTTGTCATTTTTTGACATTTGCATGTTTTTTCCCCTTCTCTAAGTTCATTATAATTCATTATTTCAGCTGTTCCATGGAGACTACCGGAAGAATCAGTCAGAATACTCAAGATGTGGTTCTACGAACAAGAGCCTCCATGGAACACCCAGCCGAATCCGGCACAAGTACGTGACTTGGCGGCACAAGCGCACCTCACAACTGCCCAAGTGCGTAATTGGTTTTCCAATGGCAGGCGCCGAAATTTTGTAAAGTGGAATGAAACCCTAAGAGAAAGATTTGAAGAAAAACAACCAAAATATAAACGTCCTTTTATTTATACACTTTTATTATTTTTGGCCTTATTACTATATGTTTTGTTGTAGAAACTAAAATTATTTACTAAGAATTATTGTGTATATGTTTTATTTCAATAAAATTATTAAGTATATTTTATAATAAATGTTTTCACAGTGTAATGTTTATTAATTTGAGTAAGCAGGTTTCCAAATTGCGTGGTAGTTATTGGTTTTTTATGATTCATAAGTAAATTTAAAGCAATAGGTAGGGGAGACCGCGGTTAGTTGACTATAGGGGTTTGTTGACTAATAGCCCATAATTCCCGTGTTAACTTCTAGAGAGCGCCTGCACCACGATCTTCAAGCGTCCGGGTGTTTAGTCTACCAGTACAGATGTTGCCGTTACCGACGGCTTATTTTTATCTTACTCTAAAATCATTCTATTGCATTTCATTATGAATTTGTAGCCGCGAAGATCCCTGTCAGATAACCTGCAAAAACTGTAATTTATGGTGTTTTGATGTTTTATGGTGCATTTTATAACTATTTTGAAGTTGTGATAGTTGGAAAAGCAAATTGGTATACTATGTCGGGATATTATTTTGCTATCTTACATAATTATTATAAGGATTTAATTACGGGGTCGGCGCTATGGGCAGGCGCAGCAGGCCCCTGCCTAGGGCGCCACATTAAGAAGAGCGCCCCAAGCGCTGAAAATTTTGTCCTTCGCCAGCTCTGAAAGTTGCAGGCATGTAACTAGGGGTACGCTTGGGTGGGATATGGCCTACCTAAAATTTTGCTGACTCATCCGTTGAAATGAAGGAAATAAATTAATATTGAATAAATTTTTCTTATTAAAATTTCGAGAAAAAAATTTATAAAGCAAAATTTCTCGCACTTAAAATAAATAGAAACTGAAAGGCAGTCTCTGCATAACCAATATTAAATTGAAAGTTGAATTTATAAAATATTAAAATTTGTGGTGAACGAAGTGCTGTTAATTAAACATACTGCCAATATTTGCCCGTCTCCGTTACTTGACCCACCCAATATTGTAGTAATTAATAAATTCGTAGCAATTACTATTTTCTTTATTGTTTTGACGCTTCTTTTAACTTGTTGTTTTTTCGCAAATAGTCAATTGTTACGGGCTTCGGGCAATATTTCGACACCGTAGCAAAAAGGTGTGCCTGGCAGCTAACTCGTAGCCGGAGAAGGGAGGGTTGTAAAGGGGTCGGAAGACTTCCAGGACTAACACAAGGGTTGTCAAAGTTGAGGTTGGGGTATTTAAAGGGCGCCAGCTGCTCTGATGGTTGAAGTAAAGGGGAGGCAGCGAGCGGTTCTAGTCCCGGGGCTGAGAAGCAAGAAATCCTCCCTGGGCGGCTCGTTGATCTTGACGTGACTTACCTTGGCCTTTTCCCACTAGATCAAGCAACACAGTATATGCTTACAAAGTAGGATCAAAGCTTAATTACGAAGATAATGAATAAATCACGCTACGGTAGTTTACAAATCAAATATATTGAATAACGTTATGTATATGTATATGTATGAATAAGTATCATGAAATAAAATATTGAAACAGCGTATATCAAAAGCAAACTGTGAAATGAATAACAATTAAATCTAAGCACAAATAGTTATTTAGGTACGTTGCGTAATTTCGAACGTTCCACGTCGACAAGCTTTTCCTTAACAGATACAAGGTATTGGCTTATCCGCTCGGACTCCGAGAACAAAGGAAATCTGTATATCTAAATCAATCTATAAGGCATGCAACAGGTTATAACATGAAATTATACTCCTGGGTCCAAATCGGATGGTTTCTTCACACAGCACGAAACACAGGTGATAATCATTAATGTACAAAGTTACTTACAATAATGTCGTTCACCTGGTGGAAAATTGGCCTTTATTTATTGTCGTTAAAGCCGTGGGAGATGACGTACTTCCAGGCGGGAACTCGTTGCAGCGAAATCGGGATGGTAGGCGGTACGAGGCGAGAACGTGACGGAAAGATTCCAAGACGGCGTCCAGCGAAAAGTACTGGTAGAAATGATGGATGGACGATAATGATGTGAAATAACTCGGGAACTTGTAGTGACTAATTGGATCCGTTTTAAACGTTAGAATTCGAGTAGGAATCGATAATCGAAATTCAAATGTGGCTCTTCCTTTGTTAGCGAAAACACTTCAATCTTGCGTACAAATATCGACAAAGTACCCTCCAGGTCCCTCGGTCATCATACCTACGGGGGCGCATTACAGTGTTCTGTCTAGGGCGGCAAAACGTCTAGCGCCGGCCCTGTAATAATTACCTATATTTGTCCCTTAATTGTAATAGAAAAAAATTATAAAAAACAATTTAATTCGATGCTTCTTGACGCCCAAATCATGGTTTGGAGTTTTGAATAATATTTTCCACAATCAAATATAAAACTTTTAATTTTCTTTTCAGTGTTAAAAAAAAAATTGATGATACAAAATTTTAATATAGTCTGAAAAATAGTATTTACTTTCTCATTACAGCACACCAAATTTTGTAGAAAAATATCAAGTCGTTCAAACATTGGACTGGCTAAATGTTCGGAACCTAATTAACCTCTTAATGCCCATTGTTACAAATTTGTAACAACAAAAATAAAATGAAATTTTATATTGAATGTCTTGTATGTGCTTTTATAGTTCATTGTATCATCTCAGTAACGTTCCTCTAGTAGTGTTTTCAGTAACTGCTGCCCTCTGTTTTTTATATTTGTAGTGTTGTTGTGTTGACACAAATGGTGGTTTGGGCGCTCGCTTGTTTATTGTGTGTTTATACAGTTTGTTTCGTATTGAAAGTTTTTGAGTGTTTTACTGTTAGAAACAGGTAAGATATTTTGTTTGAAAAATATTTATGCCATAATTTAAGGTTTATTGAAGCTGCATATGAATTTTTTGGTAAATAATTTCTGTTCACCGAGTACAAGTGGGTTTGTTTCAAATTTGTAACATTGGGCTATAAGTAAGTCGAAGATTAGTTATTCGTGTATGTTATAGCTGTATTTCCAAATTTATTTTTTTATTACTTAGATGGAGACAAGAAAGCAGCGTAACAGACGTGTTGCAGTTCCTCCAGAGCAAAGTGATGACAGCTGTCTAGATGACAGTGACAATAATCCCGATTTCGACCCACTTGCTAGTAAAAACCGTCGTTGCAAATATATGACAAAGCATTCTGATACGTCAGGTGATGAAGTAGAAAGCGAGTCAGATAATGAACAATTACAACCGCCAGCACCACGACCATCAAAGGCTAAACAATCTAAGTCTAAACCATCTATGAAGCCACCATTGCAATGGCAGGATGTAGCTGACGATGAAAAAGAGAAAGCAACTCCAGTATGGATAGGAAATATTGAAATTGAGAACGAAGTACAGAGTCCCGTGTATTATTTTAGAAGATTCTTTGACAAAAAAACTCCTTATGCATATTTCGGAACAATCCAATTTGTTTGCAATTCAATCAAATCCGAACAAACCGCTACGAACAAATGAAAATGAGGTGGAGCAGTTTATTGGAATTTGTATGTACATGTCCGTATTTGGCCTTCCACGCACCAGAATGTTTTAGGCTTCAGATACACGAGTGGAAAAAATAGCTAAAATCATGTCACGTAATAGATGGGAGGAATTGAAAAGCAGACTGCACTTCAATGACAATACCGCAATGCTTCCACCTACTGATCTAAAGCAAGATAAATTGTTCAAAATACGCCCGATTGTTGACGCCCTTCAGAAAAATAATATGGAGATACCAATGGAGCAAATGTTATGTGTTGACGAGCAAATTGTACCGTTCAAAGGCAGATCTAGCTTGAAGCAATATAATCCAAAAAAGCCTCATAAGTGGGGATATAAGATCCATGTGCTTTGCAACACAAAAGGCTTGGTACATACTTTTGAAATTTATACAGGTTCGATACAACCATCTTCTACCAAGTTTCCTGATATTGGAGCTAGTTCCAACATAGTTTTACGACTTGCAGAAATTATTCCTAATAATAGTAACCATTTACTATACTTCGATAACTGGTTTGCTTCACCTGATTTATTTGCCTCGCTTGCTAAAGTAGGTATAGGTGCACTGGGAACCATTCGTCCTAACAGATTTCGAGGGCTATCTTTTTCTTCGGATTTAGACATGAGAAAGCGTGGCAGGGGAAGCTTGGAAGAAAGTAAAACTGACATCGATGGTATCGAGTTGCGAGCAATAAAATGGTTTGATAATCGTGGAGCATGTCCCCAGAATCATATCCCATAACCCCTCCCTCTCCCTCTCACCCCCCTACTTGCAATCCCATCCCTGCAATACCCGAAGAATCCGGTCTTGATCCCTTTAGCTCTTCCTCTGATAATAATTCCCCCTCCAACTCTAGGCAACACAATCCTCCACCTCCTCCTATCTATTCACAGCCCCATTTCCCTCCCCCTGCCTCCAATATCATTCCTCCCCTCTCCCCCGAAATCGCCCTTGAAGCCAACCTCGACCCGGTATTGGATTTTCTTCTCGAGATGCGTTCCTGGAACGGCATCTGTCCCGCAGACTACGAAATCCTTGACAAATTCAAAGAAAATCGCCCTAACCTAAAAACCGAGTTTTTGACCTGGGCTGATTTACTGATTAACAATTATCGCCGTCCTGTGGCTAGTAACCAGAAAGACAAACCACGAACAACTAAGAAGCGGCTCAGATGCTATTCCAGGGGCGCAGAACGAGCTTATTCCTTTAAGAAAGCTCAGGATCTATATCACAAAAACAGGGCGCAGTTGGCCAGCAACATCATAGATGACCTTGAAGACCAGAGCCCTGAGAATTCCCCTTCCCTCACTGATATCGAGACCCACTTCAATTCCATCTTCAACCCTATTCCTTTTGCAGACCAGGCTCCTGTCCACAATTTCAAACACTGTCCTACCGATCCCTACTCTCCCATTGCTTTGATCGATCTCCAATGGGCTATCTCGTCCACGAGGTCAGACTCCGCGGGCCCGGATAACTTTCGTATATCCGATATTAAAAAGATCCCGACAATCAGTATGCTGATCCTGTTTAACGGGATGATAAACTTATCCGTCATGCCAACCCTTTTCAAGCAATGTCGGACCGTACTTATTCCCAAAAAAGGTGACCCCGTGGATGTGGCAAATTGGAGACCGATTACTGTGTCCTCTGTTTTCCTCAGACTTATCAACAAAATTATCGCCAAACGCCTCTCTGATATCCCCCTTCATTCCCATCAGAGAGGTTTTGTTAGAATTGATGGTTGTCTAGCCAACAATCTTACTATGCAATTCGCAATTAAAGTCCAGAGGAAAAACATAAAAACCCTACTCCATCATCACCCTTGATCTGAGGCGGGCTTTTGACTCCATAGCCCACTCATCCATTAAAAGAGGGCTCAAGCGATTCCAAATTAATAATAAGATCAGCAACTTTGTCTTGGAGGGATACCGTAATTGTTATACCACTGTTTCCTGTCTTAATAAAAAAACACGTGAAATTCCGATGGCTTCCGGCGTGAAACAGGGCGATCCCCTCTCTCCTGTTTTATTCAACATTGTGCTAGATGAGCTGATTGGGGAGCTGGAAGCTACTGGGGTAGGTCTTCCGCTTGGGCCGGACCGCAAGTTAGCGTGCTTGGCCTACGCGGACGACCTGGCTCTGTTTGCCCCCAGCGTATATGAGGCCCAATCTCTTTTAAAACGAGCTTCTGCTTTCTTCGAAGAGCGGGGTCTATCGTTTAACGTCGGGAAGTGCACGGCCGTCACTACAGGGGTAGTCCCCTCCAAGAAAAAGTTGTTTACCGCTGCTATTCCTAGGTTTTATATTGGTGGCTTGCCGGTGAAGCAAATCTCCGTGGAGGATTGCTTTAAATACCTCGGCTGCCATTATGGACACCTGGGGGTACTGAGACCCAACATTAAGGAACTTAAAAACCAGCTTACACGAATTGAACGAGCCCCTCTTAAACCTCCCCAAAAATTCACAATTCTTAAATCCTACCTGCTCCCCCGTTATATCCATTCCCTTCAAACGCCCAATGTTATGATTAAGGACCTGAAAAATGTTGACAAACTTATCCGATTATCAGCGCGCAAAATTTTGCATTTACCCAGGACCACCCCCAACAGCGTTCTGCACACTGACTGTAGAGGGGGGGGGGGGGTCTTGGGCTTCTCTCTATGCTTACCTTAATACCATCGGTCATGTCAGATCGTTTGAAGAACTTGGAATCTGCTGGAGATCCATCCGTGCGTGCCGTTTTAACTTCTACCTGGGGTAACCATATTAAAACCAAGTTTCAAAAGGGCCTTCGGCGAGGCGATTTTGACATTGATAGCCGAGGTCAGGCTAGAAGGAGGTGGCGTGATGAGTTGGAGGGCTCCACATCGGGCAATGGTTTGCTCCAAGGAAGCTCCTCCGGCGTAAGTGGCGCCTGGATCAACTACCCCCCAAGGTACTGGTCTGGGCGTGACTACGTCCGTGCGGTGCAGCTACGGAGCAACACGCTGCCTACGATTGGGGCTCCCCATCTGAGGCGACACTGTAGGGCTGGCTGCCCTAGAGTGGAGTCTCTTTCCCACGTTCTTCAAGGCTGCCCTATATCTCATTGGCCGCGTATCAGAAGAAACGATTTTGCTGTTGGCCAGGTAAAGCGGTTGGCCGAGGCGCATGGATGGAGTACTCTAGTGGAACCTTACGTTAAGGGCACCGATGGTATAGGTAAGAAACCTGATCTTGTGATAGATAACGGTCGCGACGTGATCATTTGTGACATCGCTGTTCACTGGGAAGGACCCCGTAGTCTTTCAGTTGCCTATCAGAACAAGGTGGGGCTATATAGCACTCCCTCTATTCTCGACGCTATATACGCCAAATTTCCTTTACACCACTCCTTTTATGTCCTTCCTTTGATTCTGGGCGCTCGAGGCACATGGTGCGAGCTCAATAACTGTCTCATCGAGCGCTTAGGAGGCAACAATTCAGATAAAAAGAATCTTATTTATGGAGTTATTCGAGGGAGCTCCATGGTACACGATTACTTCATGAAAAACACCTGGCGTAGAAACAACGTTGAGGAGCCTCCCCCACCCTTGGGGCATGGTTAGTTGGTTTTATTGAGCATCTAGTTTGATTTCATGTGCGCCTTAGTTCGATGCTGTGCGCTTGTGCTGCGCTATTGATTATGTATAGTTTATGTACAAATTCTTGTTAGTAATTTGTTTTGTGTTATACATTTTTTTTTTTTTTTAATATACTTTGACTGTTGTTGTTATCTCTGTTGTAAACTTTTATTATATTGATTTTACGTTGCATTGCCGCAGCTAAGCACATGAAACGATTGTATTATGTACGTGAGCATTACTCACGAAATGTCTCTTTCTGTCTTTTTCGAATAAAGATTTTTACTGGCTTCAACTTTTGAGTCGACGTACCCACTGAGTAAGGTAAAACGGTTTGATGGAAGAATTAAAGATTTTGTAGAGGTCGATTGTCCTAAAGCAATTCAAACTTACAATCAATTTATGGGCGGAGTCGATTTACTGGATGGATTGATACCTTATTATCGAATTTCAATCAGGTCTAAAAAATATTACCTCAGATTTTTTTTTCACTTTGTTAACCTTTGTCTTGTGAATAGGTGGTTGTTGTACAGACAAGATTGTGAAACCACAGCATACCGAAGAAAGAACAAGTGGATTCGTTACAATTTCGAACTGAAGTAGCAGCTGCACTTTGTAAACAGGGAAAGCAGCGTGGTAGGCCTAGAACTTCTGGTAATCATGTGGATGTTGAACACGAAAAGAAACGGCACAAAGGTCCCACAAAGCCGATTCCTGAGTTTACTGTTAGGAGAGATGGAATTGAGCATTGGCCATCAATTCAAAATGATCGACAAAGGTGTAAAAAACGAAACTGCAAAGGACTAACCAGCGTAAAATGTACAAAATGTCAAACTTATTTATGCTTAGTTAAAAACAAATACTGTTTTGTGGAATTTCATTTGTGAATTACTTCGATGTATTTTTCTTATAAAAAACTGTAACGCGACCTTTTTTTTAGTTTTTATTTTATTTATGGTATATTCATATCTATTTTACACATTCCATTCTAGCCCAGTGTTACACATTTGTTATACAGAAAAATTAAGCTTCATTATACCTCATGGTCTGTTGTTACAAATTTGATACAAACTTAAAATTTTTTGAATAAACAATAAAAAAAATTTTTAAAAACGGTAATACTATATTGTTACTGCCTAGGGAGTACAACTACAAAAGTTTAGAATTTTTTCTCACCAACCAAACACATTGGGCATTAAGAGGTTAAACAGCAAGTATTAACATTTATTTATAAGATTAAAAATGGACTTGTTCCTAACTATCTAACCGAGAAGCTTGTATCGGTCTCAGCTATACATACTCACGACACCCGCCAATGTACAGATCTATATTTAGGTGTTACATCTAAAAAAGATGCTATGAACTCTATATTCTATTCAGGAGTAAGATTGTTTAATAGTTTACCAAAAAATGTACAGGATTCGCTCAACATAAAAGCTTTTAAAAACAAAATTAAACCTGTTCTTAATGAAGATCAGTAATTAAGTATTACTAGATATAAGTTAGATTGTTGCTTAGGTTAGTTTATTATTAATATCTAGGCTAAGTAGCTAGATAATATCTAGTATAAGTGTTTTTTTCCTATTACCAATTGTGTAATGTTATTATGTAGCTATTGAGCTAATAAAGCATATATTATTATTATATACTGTCTGACTCTGATGAAGCTATCCCAGAAGTTGACGAACCGCAATTAAAATTCGAAGAATGGATTAAACGAGCTGATCGGCGTAAAAAGAATCCGTGGAAGTTGCAAAAAAGGCACCTAGGCCAGTTGATGTTTCACTAAGTCCTATCGATGGACCTAAACAGCCGATATTAAAATTTTATACTAAAACAAAATTTGGCAACCGACTTCGGCAGTTCAACAGCAGTTGGTTTGGTTAGAATATAGCATTTTATGTACATCTGCATTTTGTTTCGCATGCAGACATTTTTTGACAGTTGCTAATGAAACTACAACTCTATTTGTTAGTGGAGGTTTCAAAAACTGGAAGCGTGCTTTAGAATTTGACACTGGTTTCAAAAAACACAGTTTTAGTACAGAACACAAAAATTGTGAATTAAAGTGAACAAACTATTTAAAAACTAAATCAACTGGAAGTTCCGCTACAACCCAGATTAATGAAGCTCATCTTGCTTTAGTGAAAGAAAATAGAACTAACATTGGTATCATAGCCGATATTCTCCTTTTTACAGCTACGCAAAATATAGTACAGCGGGGTGACAACGAAACTGAAGACAGCAGTAATAGAGGAAATTTTCTTCAATTGTTGACTTTATTTTCTAAATATAATGATGTTATTTGCAAGAAGATCGGCGAGGGAGCAGTGGCAAAGAATGCTAAATATACTAGCCCAAAAATTCAAAATAAACTTTTGTATATATTTTCAAAAATTATCCTAAAGGAAATAAGTGTCGAATTATAAAAGAAAGCAATGGCCGGAACGAAAAAACCCCACAGTGGGCGAAAACAACATTAAATATGTGCCTCTCATCAAAAAAGAAAACATCATTCTTCCACCATTACACATTAAACTTGGACTCTTCAAAAACTTTATCAAAGCGTTGAATAAAGAAGGCCAAGCCTTCGCTTATTTGAGAACCTTATTTAAAAGTCTTTCCTTTAAATATGTAACTATTAAAAAATTAATAGATTATTAATAAAATAAAACTCTTGGTAATTGTTTCACAATTTGTTGGTATTTATTTTCTCGGCTTAAGTTTCAACCTTCACGGTCATAGTCAGGAGTTTACAAATCAAACTAATACTAAAACTTAAAGATGTACAATACTACCCTAACCATTTCCGGAATTTTGCGTCGCCGCCCTGACTCTAAGTGTTAACACATGTGTTTTTATGCTTTGTATATTGTAGGTCAAGGAGCGGTGAATTGCCTAAATCGGTGTGGTCGTTAACTATATTTTTATTATTATTTATTGCCTTTTTAATTTCTAAATTTTCTGATTTATTTAAACGGTTGCCCTTGTTTTCTACGTGTAAAATTTTTGTATCTGTGTGTTTGAAAAAATGATTGTTTGTAATACAATGTTGGGAAATGCCGGTTGATTTATGATTATATTTAATTGATCTAATGTGTTCTTTAATTCTTGTATTAAAACTGCGGCCAGTTTGTCCTTGCATCACAATTAGAACAGTCTATTTGATAGATACCATTATTTGAATATTTTTCTATTGTGTCTTTATTGTTTACTAGATGTTTATGGAGTTTGTTCGGATTGTGCATAGCTACGTTAATATTTAATTTTTTGAGCCTGTTAGAAACTTTATAGCTAACACTACCTATATATTGATTTTTGACCATATTGTTTTTTCAATTGATGCCTTTTGTTCGTTGTACAAAAGATGTTTTACATTTTCTTTTTGTTTTTCCTTTAAAATGTTATCTACAAATTGCTCCGTGTATCCGTTTTTTAGAGCTATAAATTTAATTGTGCTAAGTTCTTTATTGAAATTTTCGGTAGGCGGTGGGATATGAATGGCTCTGTGTATCATACTATTGAAACTGCTTTTTTAATTTTGATTGGTTGTTTAGAATTTGAATGTATGACCATGTCTGTACTTGTGGGTTTTCTGAAAATATTGTACTCTAAATTGTTCCCTACTCTTTTTATGCTTAGATCTAAAAAATTTAGGGTACTGTTCTTTTCTGTTTCTATTGTGAACTTAATATTATTATGATAACACTTTTTGAAAACCATTTTTTAAATATTGGGTATGTCAGACTTGGTGTCCCCACTCGTGTTCTGCTAAAGGGCGCCACCACCGCAGGGTTAATAGCATCGACCACAATCGAAGAGCACGCCAGGCAGTTAGATCAAATTTTAGACAGGTTAGAAAGGGCCGGTATGACTGTAAAATTAAACAAGTCGCAGTTTTTAAAAGATGAACTTAAATTTTTAGGACACATTATCAGTTCGGGGGGAATAAGCGTCGACCCGGGGAAAACAGAAACCATTATGAATTTCCCAGCACCCAGAAATAAAAAAGAGTTACAGTCTTTTCTAGGGTTTTGTAATTTCTACAGGCGGTTTATAAACAAACACGCTGAAGTAATAAGCGATTTAACACCACTTTTGCAAAACCAATGTAAATGGCATTGGGGAAGAGTTGAAGAAAACGCGTTCCAACGAATCAAGGAGAACTTTGCGCACGCGTTGATGCTAGCACACCCGGATATTACTAAACCATTTTACATATCAACTGACGCGTCAAATAGGGCTTTCGGCGCGCATCTTTATCAAATACGTGACGATGGGGGCGTGAAGACTTTGGCATTTGCCAGCCGCACTTTAATTAATGCGGAAAGGTACTATATGGTTACGGAACTCGAGTTGTTGGGGATAGTTTTTGCGTGTACAAAATTTAGGACTTATACTTTAGGGTACCCAATTGTAATACGCACAGATCATAAAGCGTTCAAATTTTTATTTAGATGTAAAGCTTTAAGCGCGCGTTTAATGCGTTGGTGTATGATCTTGCAAGAATACCAACTAAAAAAGAATTCTGTAGGGGAAGAGACAATATTATCGCCGATTTTTTAACAAGATATGGGCATGGCACCGGAACGCGCAACCAACCAATTACAATTGCGGCAAACAAGACGAGCGAAGAAAATAAAATAGCCGAAATGTTAGATAATTTTTGAGATCAGGTCAAGAAAGGGTACGTTTTAGGTATAGTTTATTTAGTTATATAGTTCTGTAATTTGTTTTTAGTAGGGGAGAAGTGTGTACCTTGAGAGTGTGTACCTCAAGACATTAAAGTTTCTATGGAACTTTTCAAATATCTGCGCTAAAATCCTGTTGGGTTTTACACTTACACTAAGAGGTGGCGCCATATGTATTTTTATGTCAAAACGAGATTTAGCAGTGAAGTTGTGCGGTGTTTAGTGTTTTGCCAATATTGAAGTAAATATCAATCCATGTACATCGGATGAAGTAAAAGAAAAAGTAAGTAAATTAAGTGAATTCTGTTTATACTATCAAGTTTGGCATTCGGTTGCTGCATATATTTTCGCATTTCAAATTTTTATATCCTAAAAATGTGACACCCCTGGAGTAGAATTTTCAATGACACATGTACCTTGAGACAGTACACTGAGCGTACCATGAGACATGTCTCAAGGTACACATTCTAATTTTATTTCGTTTTGTTTTGTCTACTTAGATGCCTCGAAGTAAAACAAATGTCAAAAGAGCACACCCCGACCCTGAAGCTATTACTGCAGCAGCTAATAAGGTGTTGAATAATGAATTCACCTTAAGGCAGGCAGCTATCGAATATAATGTTGACAGATCTACTTTAAGCAGACATTTAAAGAAGCACAGAGAAAGTGGACAGGAACAATTTGTTTACGTTGCATCCAATGCTGTAAAAAGAGTGTTTACTGATATTCAAGAAGATGAAATAAATTCTTATTTAAAACAATGTGCAAATATGCATTATGGCCTATCAATACCGGAAGTTAGGAAGTTAGCATATAACTATGCAGCAGCAAATAATATCCAATATCCGAATTCATGGGCGGTCAATCAAAAAGCAGGGATAGATTGGTTGAAATTCTTTCTAAAAAGGAATAGGGACATAAGCTTACGTAAGTCACAGGCAACCAGTTTAGCTCGATCGACGGCATTCAACAAGGCCAACGTTAACCTCTTTTTTGACAAGCTGGAAGAAGTTATGAGCCGATACGAGTTTGGTGCAGAAAACATCTACAACCTAGACGAAACCGGTGTATCAACCGTTCACACTCCAGTTCGTATTCTGGCACCTAAAGGAAATAAACAAATTGGTAGCGCGACTTCCGGTGAGAGGGGAGCGAACGTTACCATAATATCTGGTATTATTGCACTAGGAAATTCAGTACCACCTCTTTTTGTCTTTCCTAGAGTCCATTACAAAGACCATATGTTAAAGGGAGCTCCAGTGGGAAGTGTGGGAATGGCTCATCAAAGTGGTTGGTCTAATTCTAACATATTTTTAGAGTATTTGCGGCATATAGTAAAGCATTCTCATTCAAGTGAAACAAATAAAATTTTAATGATTTTGGATAACCACGATAGCCATATTTCTATTGAAAGTTTGAATTATGCAAAAGAAAATGACACAAGTCATAAGTTGCAGCCACTATACCGGGCAGTATTTGGCCCGTTAAAAAAGTATTACAATACAGCGTGTAGTGAGTGGCTTCTGTCAAATAGTGGTAAAGCTATGAATATCTATGATGTCGCAGAGTGCATTGGAAAAGCATATCCCAAAGCATTTTCAGCAGAAAACATCCAATCTGGATTTAGAGTATCTGGGATATATCCACTTAATAGAAATATATTTAGCGACCATGAGTTTTTGTCCTCATTTGTGACAGACAGGCCATTTGACTCAGAAGCTTCACTAAATAACTCTATTTCTCAGACAAATTTAGGAATAACATCCACAACAAATGGATCTGAACAGCCCAGTGCATCAGCAGGTAAGTGACTTTTACTTAACTTTGAATCCGGTTACAGCAAATGTCCAATATTTTGTAGATCGAGAAAATGACTTGCCTGTTCCTGGTACATTAGCAGAGAAGACTCATTTGACACCCGAATGCATAAGAGCCTTTCCAAAGGCACAAGCAAGAAAAGGTTCCAAACGTGGTGGTAGAAAACCAGCCCGTTGCAGGATACTGCCTGATACACCGGAGAAGCGGGAGATTGAAGACCAAGCGACTAGTAAAAAAAAGAAGACTGAATGCAAAAAGAAATTAACAGCTAAGAGACTAATAACTGCAGTCAGTAGCAGCTCAGAAGATAATGAAGAGTTTGTTGAATCAGATGACAGTTTACAAGATGTTGAGTGGGGAGAACATGAAATAGAAGAAGAAAACGAAGAAAGTTTTGAACATTTGAAAGATAATGATTTTGTACTGGTCAAACTAACAAAAAAAATGTGTAAATTTTATGTTGCAAAATTTATTGAAGTTGGAAATGATGTAATAGGCGTAAAGTACTTAAAAAAGAAAGTAGGCAACAAATTCATAACGGAGGATGAGACTGTTTATGAAATACAAGCCACAGATGTAGTGATGAAATTACCACTACCTCATATAACAGGAGGAACAGAAAGAAGAAGTCGGGAGATGCAATTTTTCATAGATTTTTCGTCTTATAAAGTAGAATAAAATGATTTTTTATTATGTCTCAAGGAACACTTCAACGTGTCTCGAGGTACACTGACCAGTTGTACCTTGAGACATAACACACTTTTATTTAAGAACGTTAATTTTATGTTTTATGTTTTCATGTTTTTGTTAAGGTTTTTTAATATTACTGAAGTTAATAAACCATATTACAAAGTGTAATTAGTTTGGACCTTTTTCTGTAAAACATTTTAAAGAAATCCAACTTTAATTTTTTTTGTCTCAAGGTACACACTTCTCCCCTATGTTATTTTCATAGAGAAATGACCCAACAAGGAAAACAAAAAAACTATTGAATACGTCGAACCGAACAAATTAATAAAAAGCTCGATAAAAAAAACAGGTTACAAAATCAAAACGAAATGATACAAGAAACAATAGAAAAGAACAAAAATATGAAGGTGCTACGACCCAAACTAGGAAAAACAAGAATTCAAGCTTTAAAAGACAAGGAAGGAAAAGAGTTAAGACATACAAAGGAAACAGAGGAAATAATCAAAGAATACTATAGTAACTTATACGAGTCAAAACAAAATCCCACGCATCAAACAGAACAAATGTTAAAGAATAAAATCCTAAATGTAAACTCGGAAGACATACCAGAGATCGAAGAAGAAGAAATAACTAATGCAATAGCAGAAATGCAAAACAACAAATCACCCGGAGAAGACGACATGATAAAAGAATTATTAAGAGACGGGGGAGAAGAAGTAATAAAAATATTAAAAACATTATACAACAAATGCATAGAAACAAGTACAATACCAAAAGAGTGGAAAGAGGCAAATACAATATTACTATTCAAGAAAGGTGACAACCAAGACCTTGGAAATTACAGGCCAATCACACTTCTATCACACAGTTACAAAATCTTAACGAGAATAATTTTAAAACGAATTAATAACAAATTAGAATCCTTCCTTAAGTACGAACAAGCAGGGTTCAGAAAAAATTTTAGCACCATAGACCACTTATTAACTGTCAAACTAGTGATAGAGAAAGCAAATGAATACCATCTACCTCTGTTTATCGCGCTAATAGACTACCAGAAGGCGTTCGATACCATTGAAGAATGGGCAATCCAAAAAGCACTATAGAATGCAAGAATAGATCATAGATACATGACACTGATCCATAACATTTAGCAGGATGCAATAACCAACATCGAAATACAAGGACAGCAAGTAGAAAATATCGCTATAAAAAGAGGAGTACGGCAAGGGGACCCTCTTTCACCAAAGCAATTTATAGCAGCACTGGAAGATCTTTTTAAAATTTTCGACTGGGAGACAAAGGGCATTAACATCAATGGAAAATTTCTATATAATGTCAAGTATGCGGATGATATCATGTTGGTGGCTAAAGAGGAGGAACAGTTACAAACGATGATCCAAGACCTAAACGAACAATCCAAGCGGGTGGGATTACAGATGAACATCTCGAAAACGAAAGTAATGACAAATACAGAAGAACATCTAAATATAACTATAGATAACCAGACATTAGAACAAGTAAACCAATACGCATATTTAGGCCAACGTATTAAATTGAACAAAGAAAACCAGGAAACAGAAATCACAAGGAGAAGAAAATTAGGATGGGCCTCGTTCGGAAGATTAAGTCGCATATTAAAAAAAGAAAAATCCCGCAACACCTTAGAACAAAAGTGTTTGATGCCTGCGTCTTGCCTGTCTTAATCCATGGAGCCCAGACATAGACGTTGACCAAGCGTAACATGGAAAGATTAGCGGTGACACAGAGGGCAATGGAAAGACAAATGTCTTCTCTGTTAATTAAAGTCATATCAGTTAAATTACCGAGAGTTTATTAACTCTTTTAAGCTCTTATAATAGGCGACCATAATGTTGTGAGAGGTTTTTGATTTTGGACTTGTATTATTTTAAAACTGATTTTAGGGCTTTATTTTATAAAAGATTTCTTTTATAAAATATCTTTTATCAAAGTTAGCTACATTCGACCATATTTGATAAAAGATTTAACAACCACTTTACAAAATGGCATCAACTAAGTTCACGTGGTCACTTGATGCTACTAAAACTTTAATTTCTGAATATAAAAGTTATGAATTTTTGTATAATGTTCAACACGAAGATTACAAAAATATAAATAAAAGATTAGAGGCGTATCAAGAAATTTCCAATGTGATCAGCAGTGGATGCACACACATTGATGTAAAAAATCTTCTTTAAGTGCTTTATAAATGGCATCACAGGTTTGGGGTATTATAGAGCTTAATGTACATTGTGGTATTCGCGTAGAATACTTTAAGCTGGAATAACTTTCCCCAGTGGCCAAAAACCGAAGAGTCACAAGAACGCGATCTTCTACACTGATGCAATTTCTTAAATGGGTATTCTTTCGCGCAATAAAAGGAGCAACTTTTGATACAACCAGCTGAAATGTAGCATCATCCATTCTTAAATAATTGTTATAACATGACATATCTTCAACTCTGAGTTCCTTCAATATGTTTTGGTGTTTACCCAGATCGTCACGTCTCGAAACCCATGGTTTAACCCACTCACGTCTTTTTTGCTTTTTACTCTTAGGGCCGGTTCTACAATACATATTTATCCGGGGAATAACTTTATCCTTGGTATAAATTCAGAATCTTGGTTCTACCATTACACTTATGCGCGGAATAGATAAACTGTTGGTATAACTAGCGGGTTAAGTTATTCGGTGGCTTCGCGGCAGAATAAGGCGCTATTCCACTGATTTGGCAAATAGTGAGGTTATACGTGCGTGCTTGTTTTTATGTCAAAGTTATTTTCGTGGCGATTATTTGGTTATTGCAAGTTTATAATGGCAGTGAATAATGTGGATCTGGATGTATTTGAATCAGACGATGACGAGGAGATAATCAACTATGTTGCAAGACCAAGAAGGCCAAAAATATATGGCGAAAGATACAATTATTTCGACGAACTCAATGATGGACAATTTTTTATTAGGTTTAGATTACAAAAGCCAACTGTTTTACGACTATTGGTTGAAATCGAATATTTAATTGAGTCTCCCACTGACAGGTAAGAGCTTTTCCACTCAATGAATTTCCCAAGAAACTAAAAATGTTTATTTTTTACAGAAATCGTTCCATATCCCCAATAACAAAACTTCTCCTAGCACTAAGGTTTTATGCTGTCGGCACAATGCTTCTTGCTATTTTTCTGGAGCCAGCAAAACTACAGCTTGCATGATGGTTAGGCATGTGTCGGAGGCAATCGCATTACAATTACAACGATACGTATTCTTACCTAGAACGCAGCACGAAAAAGAAGAGGTTGTTCTGCGGTTTTATGAAATGGCACGATTTCCTAATGTTATAGGTGCATTAGATTGTACTCATGTGAAAATACAATCGCCAGGAGGAGATGATGCTGAATATTACAGAAATCGAAAAGGTTATTTTTCTTGGAATGTTCAGACAATATGCGATGGCAATCTTCGAATTTTAGACATAGTTGCTAGATGGCCAGGATCCACACATGACCAAACTGTTTTTAACAATTCTACATTAAAAGCAAAATTTGAGAATGGCGAAATGGGAAATTTCGTGTTAGTTGGAGACAGCGGGTATGGCGTGACAAATTATTTACTGACTCCACTTGGAGCTCCTGCAACTCCTGCTGAGGTTCTGTATAATGAATCGCAAATTAGAACAAGGAATGCAGTAGAAAGAAGTTATGGGGTGTGGAAAAGACGTTTTCCTGTATTACCATTGGGGATGCGGTTATCAACTGAAAGATCAAAAACGATCATTGTAGCAACAGCAGTTTTACATAACTTGGCTATTGAAGAAAAAGAAGTTGTTCCTCCTATTGATCCCGTTCTTGGCATCGATGATGCTTTTTTCAATGGAGATGTAGATGCATTACCTCAACTAATTAATCAAGAAAATGCAACGAGAATACAAAATTATTTTTCCAATTTATTATAATTTGCACAGGAATGCATCATTTAGATGTACGCTACAGTTTACTGATTTCATTGTTGTAATGTAAGTTTATCAAAAAAATGGATATTAATGTATTTGTAATAAATCAAGAAAAAGTTAACATGCTGCTTGTTAAGTTTAATTATTATTCAAGTTATTTACCATTGTGGAATGATTTCCATGTTATCACAATTATTTTTATAAAATTGTTCCTGTCACATGCTTTGTTTTATTTCAAAAGTAATTGAATAGCTATTTATGTAATAAGTACATAATGTAGGTCTTTATTGGACGAGTAACTTTATTTTACTTGTACTATAAAGAGCTACTTTACGGTTGCGGAACTAAGTAATAAACAGTCATTTAAATTTTTGTGTAATAATATACAATTTTCATTAAAATATTTATTAATTGTTTTTATTTAACATGTGTTCCTTAAGTTTTAATTCTGCTTCTAAAATTTTCATTTAAAGCACGTGTTTTTCTTCCTCCATTTTCATCCGTGCTTCCGATTCCTTTTTGGCAAGTTCAATTTGAATCTTGACTAATTCTAGCTTTGCATCGGCTAAAGCTGAAAACTTTTTATTTGTGTCCGCTGCCGGTGAATTGCTGCTCCGTTTCTTTAAAGTCGGGCGAAATAATGAAAACGAGGTTATGTTTATGCAAAAACAATGTCATCAGATCTAAAACTTTTAGGTCAGATAACAACTGTCACGATACAGTGCAGCCAACGTTAAACTTTTGGAGCTTATACGACGAATAACTAATCCAAGAATAAAAGTACCTGTAGAACGTATAAAAACTTATTCCAAGTATAACTTATAGAATAAGAATATTCTAAGAATAGCTACACCCCGGTTTATACTAGCATTGTAGAACCGGCCCTTAGTCTTTTGTTTTTTAATATTGCACAAATTATGACAATTGAACTAATTGAAGCCACACAAGCATAGAGCTGTTGTTCATCCATCATATGATGACAACTGTGATAAAATATTTTATGTGGTGTAATACTAGTTTTCAAATCGTTTTTTAATCTTTGAATAAAAGAATATTTTATAAAATCTTTTATAAAAGATCTCTTATCAAATCTTTGATAGTGTAATACCGGCCTTACGGACTTTTCATATTTCACTTAAAATATAATTTTATTAAATTTTCTCAAAAGTCCCAACTCTGCTCTATAATAGTTCTTCGCTCCTGATATTTGGAATTTTTAAATACAATCAGTAGACGTGTATAATTAATAATTGCCGACTACTGGTTATTGTAATCTATTACCATCTAGTAGCTACAGGATCTACCCTATTGTGACTCCTGCTACTGCACTTTAAGCGGGCTACTTGGCCGTGACACTTTCGACTTAGAATATTTTCACACTCTTTTAAAATTTTAAAATTTTACAAGTTTCTTAGCAAACTTGTGTTTTATTCGTTCACTTCGACTCTAGGAAAATTGTCTGCAATTTCATTGTATTTTTTTTTAATTCACTGCTGCTGCGCGTGTTTCTTTAGAGAGTTCACCCCACCTACTCTTAGGGGTAGTTATTCACCACTTGTTGGTTCTTTCTTTCTTTTGAGTGGGTTTTAACCCTTCTTTTTTTGACAGTGTGTCGAGTTTTACTCAATTCCGACTTGCCCCCACTCCCCCATAATAATGATAACATCGACCAACACAAATGCCATTGTGGCAAATCTTATAACAGTAGAAAAGCATTTTTACAACATCAACGCCGTATTTGCCCTCCACCAGCCACCTTGGACAATTTCACCTGCGCCCTATGCCAACGCTCATTTAACAGCTTTGCCGGTCTTAGGCAGCACCAACGTCTCGCCCATCCCTTTGAATACAACGGTGCAGCCGAAGTAGAAGGCAACAAAAGAAAAGTGATACCTTGGTCTCAGTTCGATCTCTTATCGATGGCCCAAGAAGAGGCCAAATATGAGGGCACCACTATCTTGCAACATCTAGCACGCATCTTCGAGCGTAAAACTGATGCTATCAAATATCAGCGTCGTCAAGCAAACTACCAGAACCTCTTAGCCAAAGTCCGAAGTGACCTTGAAGAAGCTTGCCCTGACCCAGTAACTGACAGTAATCTATCATCTGATGAATCTTCCATTTTACCTTCCGCTTCCTCATGTCCCTCAGTATCTTCTGCCTCTTTTACCGCCTCCATATCAACTGTAGCATCTCACTCTCCTACACACTCTCTCTACAACTCCCCCCTGTCTTTACGAATTATATCGAATCTCCACGGCAAGTCTCCCATAACTCCGACTCTGGATACCCCACTGCCTCTGAATCCCTCTCTCCTAGTACTGCGCCTCCTACTCCCTTGCATCTCAATGAACCTGTATGCGGTAACTCTCTTGCGTTAAGCAATCCTCCCCGTGAACTATACTCTCCACCTCACTCATCCCCTCCACCTCGTCGAACTACCAGAGCTACTGCACACGTACAACGCCCTGATCCTCTGTCAGGTGCGCCGCAAGAAACTGATATTCTGCCTGACCAGCATGCTGTGTTTATCAACTTTTTTACAACACTGGCTACCTATAATTCTCTGACCAGCACTGACAGGCTACTAATCGATTCTCTGTGTCTAAACAGCTCAACAATCAGCGCGAATCTTGACGCTCTCGCACTGGACCTGATCTCCTTGCGCAGAGCCCCTCGGAATACTCATGCCTCTAGTACTCTCAGAAAAGGGCACACTAAGACCTTCCGCGGTAATGCTACAAAGAGAGCTTATGAGTACAAAAACAATCAAAACTTATACCACCGTAACCGCACTCAGTTGGCAGCTAATATTCTCGACGATCTTAGTCCATCTCAAAACAACAACTCTCCGGCCATCGAAGATATCCACCACCACTACGCTGCGATTTTCGAGAATGATACTTTTGTTGATGATGAGAGTGTGATGAATAAGTCTACCTCTAAATCTACCGGCCATCTATGTTTTCGGCCATTTGATGCTACTGTGCTTGGAAACGCTATTTCAACTACCAAATCCGACTCTGCAGGTCCAGACGGCTGCCGTATATCTGACATCAAAAAGATGCCAATACAGCGCGTGCTACTACTCCTTAATGGCTGCCTCTTTTCTGGGCATACTCCATCAATACTCAAACAGTGCCGCACAACTCTTATACCTAAGAAGGGCGATCTTCAGGACGTCGGTAACTGGCGTCCCATTATCGTCCCATCCATTTTCGTCAGGCTTTTGCACAAAATTCTTGCCGAACGCTTAGGAAAGCTGCCTCTTTGCCCCCTTCAAACCGGTTTTCAAAGGCTCGATGCATGTATGCACAACAGTTTTATCTTGCAATCAATCATTAAGTCCCATCGCAACAAAAAACAACCTTTTAATATTCTTACATTGGACATCAGTAAAGCCTTTGATACCGTCTCCCACTCCTCCATCCGACGAATGTTCTCCCGCTTCAATATCCACCCCTCAGCCGCCTATGTTTTGGACTCTTTTCAAGGAACTACGACTACCGTTTCCTGTTCCTCCTCAACTACTCCCTCGATTACCATCCGCAGGGCTGTCAAACAAGGCGATCCTTTGTCTCCCATCCTGTTTAACCTTATCCTGGACGAATTGCTCGATCATATCCATCATACACCTGCAGGACTACGTCTCTCAAATAGCGAACGTAGAGTAGCCGCATTAGCGTACGCCGACGACATAGTGCTCTTTGGGTCTACTACTAGAGAAACCCAGCAACTTTTACGTATATGCAACCAATTCTTTGGTAAGCGAGGTCTTGCTCTTAACGTTGGCAAATGCACGGCTTTGTCGTTTGGTTTAATACCTAAGAAGAAGAAAATATTTACGGTTACCACCCCTCGTTTCCACATCAGCGGCACTCCGTTGCGTCAATTGGGTGTAAACGATTTCTTCCAATATCTTGGTCTGCGTTATGGCTCACTCGGTGTTTCTACAGCCGACTTCTCTATTGCTAAAACCTACCTAAACCGGGTTGAAAAAGCCGCTCTTAAACCGCAACAGAAAGCCACGATTATCAAATTTTATCTGGTCCCGCGCCTAATTCATTTACTTCAAGCTCCCTCTATCTTCCAACACACCCTTCATAATTTCGACAAACTAATCCGGGGTTCTATCAAACGTTGTCTCCATTTTCCTATAACCATCCCTTCCTCTGTCCTCTACGCCCACACCAAAGATGGTGGAATTGGAGTGCCATGCCTTCGCGACTCCATTCCTTCTATATGCTGTACAGAATCAACAAGCTTGCCAACGCCAATAACCCATTCTTTATGGATGCTTTACAATCTGAAAGGTGTATACGTCTTTTATACAATTTAGAACAACGAACAACTCATGGACAAAATAAAACGGCAATCCGCTCATGCAACCTCTCTGCAATCCTCCACCTCCGACAATGGACTCTCTCAAGGTGCGGCGTCGAACATTAGTTCCGCTTGGATTCTCAACCCACCGCCCTTTTGGCCTGCGGCTGACTACGTGAAGGCCATTGCTCTTAGGGGTAATGTTCTTCCCACCGTCGGCACCCCTTATAATCGTGGAGAAGCTGCCCGTTGTCGAGCTGGATGCAATCGCGCCGAAACTCTATGCCACGTATTACAAGCATGTCCTTCTATGCATTTCCCGCGCATCCAACGGCATAACTACATAGCTGCCTCGTTAGCCAAAATTATACGTAAGAAGGGTTGGGCCGTTGACGAGGAACCTAACATCTGGGGAACGGACGGCATTCGAAAGAAACCTGACCTGGTTATCTACAAGGATGGTATACTTTTCATCTCCGATATTGCTATCACCTGGGAAGGTCCTCGGACAATGGACCAGGCTTTTTGGGGTAAGGTTAACGCCTACAATACTGCCCCTTTTATCGAGGCAGTCCGCAAAAGATACAGCCCCAAGGATATTTACTGTCTCCCTGTCATCATTGGAGCACGCGCCACCTGGTGCGAGTTAAACAATGCCCTTTGGGACCATCTTAATCTCCATGAAAACGACGCTAAGTGTTTGGTGCATTCAGTTATTAAAGGTAGTGGTGCACTGGTGCACGCAGAGTTCTCGCGGGTTGTGTGGCGTCGTCAGTGTGCCAATAACCGGCAACAACAATAGCCTTTGTAAGGTTTTTCTTTTATCTAGTTTTACTGTTATAATAATTGCGATATTGTCCTTTTGTGTCACTATTTAACTTTTATTGTATGTATTAACTACTGAATACTTTATAACACCTCGTGCATTTCCATGCTATTGTAATAGTAATAGTATTTATTACTTTATTACTGTAACATTTTCTTGTATGCTGGGACGGCCCCTTAGCCGTAATGTTTATTGCTTAAATAAATCTACCTTAAATGATAAAAAACGAAACAGCTGGATAAGAGAAAGAACGAGAGTTAAAGACGTAAGAAAACAAGTGGCACAATTAAAATGGCAGTATGCTGGTCATATAACGCTCGACATAATGATGATAGATGGAACTCGCAAATAACAAATTGGCGCCCTTGGCTGGGAAAGAGAGAACGAGGACGACCCCAGATGAGATGGGAGGACGACGTGAAAACACACGCGGGCTTGATGTGGAAAAGAAGAGCCCAAGATAGAAGCCAGTGGAAGGAAATTGGGGAAACCTACATCCAAAAATGGATTGAATAAAGGGTGAAGAAAGATGTTATTTTCATAGTACGAATAGATTAAGTTGCGAATACAGCAACGTTAGGCCACACTGGAATTCAATGCAAAATTTTGAAAAAATGGGGTTTCTTTTTGACCAACAGTTCGCTCAGTACCAGATGAAGGGGTGTTGCTGGTGTATTAATTCTGTTCACGAATTTTGTAATTCAAAATCCGCTCAAGAATTAGGGGAAATACTGTAATGGGTCAACTTTTCAGACTAAGACTTTCTTAGTAAATTTCCTTTTGCTAAAGCCGCTAAGTGCACTTGTAGCATTGCATAAAAGGATTTGCTAAAAGTGTTGGTCGAATGGCTGGGGTAGGCGACTGATCGCCGGGGCCGATTCTTTGTTCCGGTCACGTAGGTAGACGCCAAGTGACCTAACGGTACCCCCAGGACGCCATGGAAGGCGTGAGAAAGCGTCGTTGTGAGTGAGGGTAGTTGAGGAGATGATCGCAAGCGGTCGAAGGGTGAAGACTAGGCGGACCACGACAGTTTGTGGTGTTTGTGTTGACTGTGCAAATTAAGATTTAAAAAGCGCCGTTGTTAGCAAAAGTGATTTTAGTGCGTGAATACTACGCCGCGAGATCCACACCAGAGTCGAAATAGAGATCTTGAATCCACCATCGAGTCAGCGCAGCGATTAGATTCCTTCTCGCCACGCTCAGCGACCCACCACCGCGACCCACCACCGAGAGCGTCCACGACACACGCCGCGGCTCCATGACCAGCAAAGCTAAGTAGAATATAAGGTAGCATTAAGATTGTATATACTGTTTTCTTATTTTGTATCTAGAATAGTTAGCTAGGTAGGGCCGATAGGGTTAATTGTGTTTCCTAAATTTAAATGTTTACCAATAAAATGCTTGTTAACAGGTAAAATTTGATAATTTGTTTCTCTGGGCCAATAGTGTTTTCTTGTAATTTAGTGTCCAAAAGGACGTACAGTATCTGTAAATATGCGTCTTTTTGGTTTTTTGACAATTCCAAAATCAAAATTTTTGCGTCGGACACCGGTGTCCGCTATGGACTGGAAGGAGCAGCGGTCACCGTCGGTCATCGGCTGCCACCTGGCGGTCATGACCTATACAAGTGTGATTTGCACTATTTGCATGTTCACATCACTTCTCTAATCTATGCACATCAGTTTAGTGCATAACTTCAGTGCGACGTGACGCGTACAAAATGGACTCCAACCGTAGTAAACGCATATTAGCATTAGCTTTGGCTAAAGGCGAACACGAAGTTGAAGGTATTTTCTAGGTTTGTTGTCATGGTAGTCTGGATTGGAATTTTTGATTACTCTTTTTAGAAACAAAGCAGGATGGTTCGTCTAACGAATTATTTAGTTCATTTGATTCCAAGCTGATCCTGTTTATATCCCTTCCGGTAGCGATGAAACTGGCTTTAGTAATAGTGATGATCAAACAGTCAGAAAAAAGCGGAAACTCGAACGTGAAACAGAAACCGGGCATGACGATTCCTCAGAATATTCGGATATTGATGCTGTTTATATCCCTTCCGGTTCTGAAGAAAACTATTTTTCTGATAGTGACGAAGAAACTGATAGAAAAACGAATAACAACCAATTACTACAAAAAACTGCCAAGAAAACGAATAATCCACAAGTACCACAAAAAACTGCCAAGAAAACGGATAATACACGCGTGCCACAAAACATTATTTGGAATAAGCATGACGTCAAAGCTTCTGTTTGGACTGACCCCAAAGGAAATCATTTACAGTTCCATGAAGATTTTAAATCTGGAATTTCAGATGAATGGTTTGCTGTCTTAGATGGAGAAGAGCCATTACAATTTTATTTGGCTTTTATTGATTTTCCACAGATAGATGAAATTGTCGATCAAACTAACTTGTATGCCACGCAATACCTTTAATCTACTGCAAATCTTTCAAGTAATTCTCGAGCACACCAGTGGACTCCAACCTGTAGAAAAGAAATGCTTCGATTTTTTGGTTTACTTGGCTATATGCGACTTGTACGTATCAATTCCACTCGCGATTATTGGTCGAAAAAATGGATTTATAAGAACGAGGTAGCCCACAAAATAATGAGTCGCAATAGGTTCGAATTGCTCTTGAAAATGTGGCATTTTGCAAATAATGACGAACAGATAGAAGACCGGCTACATAAAATTCAACCAATAGTAGATAGATTTATAAAAAATTGCCAAGATATTTACACGCCTGGTAATACTTTTTGTATAGACGAAACAATGATACAGTTTCAAGGAAGACTCTTGATGAAGCAGTATAATCCTCAAAAGACGCATTAGTACGGAATAAAAAATTTTAAATTGTGCTGTTCTTATGGCTACACATGGAATCTAAACATATATGCAGGAAAAGAGCAAGACGGAGGTGCTTCAGTTCCTACAAATGTTGTTATAAAATTGGCGAAAAATTTGCTAGGAAGTGGAAGAAGGTGTATTATAGATAACTGGTATACCAGTTTAGAACTAGCCCACCTGCTACTTGACAATAAAACTCATCTAACTGGTACTTTGAGAAAGAATCGCAAAGGGAATCCTGAAACTGTCACTCAAAAGAAATTGCAAAAAGGCGAGGTAATTGCGCAAGAAAACGAAAGAGGAATATGTATTTTGAAATGGCACGATAAAAGGGATGTCTTGATGTTATCAACGAGTCACACAGATGAAACTGTTGAGGTAAAACGGCACGCAGAAACTGTGCAAAAACCAAAAGCAGTATAATTGATTACAATGCCGGTAAAGGTTCGATTGATATATCTGATCAAATGGCAAGTTATAGTACAGCCCTAAGAAGAACGATCAAGTGGTATAGGAAGATAGCAATTGAAATTATTTTAGGAACGGCTATAGTGAATTCTCATTATATCTTCAAACAAATAACGGGAAGAAATATGTCCATTACAGAATTTCAACATAATATTGTAGAAAATCTGCTAAAGTATGATGAAGATATTCAACAAGGTCTATCTAATAGAGAATCTCTCAGTTCACACACTTTTGCAAAAGTTGAAGGAAAGGCGAGAGATAACAGGAAATACTGTAAAGGATGTTATTAGAAGAAACTGAATAGACAAATAGACAAAAATAAACTGAAAAAAGTTACTACCTATTGTGCCGATTGCGAAGAAAATCCTAGATTTTGCCTAGATTGTTTTAACGCTGTTCATAAAAAATTAAATTAACACTGTATTTTTTTTTATTGCATTTTTATATTTTTTATAGTAGACTCATGGTTTATCATTATCTTACAAAATAATCAGAAATTGTATTTTAGTTTACATTCCAATGCGCATATAAAATAATATGTAGGTATTTTAGTTATTATTACTGTAATTCTTATTTTGATTTAGGTTATCTTTATAATAAACCTACATCACATTCATATTAAACCATACTGTGTATACATAAAATGTGTTTAATTTATTATTAATGTACTTTTCTACATGTACAAACAAATAAATGCTATGAAGCAAAAATGCGTCTCACTTGGAAAAAATAACTAATTATGCGAACCTGGTTGCTGCGCTCAGTGCGTCAGGGCCAAGCGGTCACCTTCTTATGACATAATTAATGTAACTGTAGCCGCCTGGCCTGGGCGAAATCATAAAGTGGGATACTTCTGGCGGACACCGGTGTCCGCCATGGCCCACGCGGAAATTTTAAAAGCGGACACCGGTGTCCGGCATGGCGCTTAACCTGTTAAAGTGCATTTAGTGAGCATTATTTCATGAAAGTTAATAGAGAGCGAAAAGTTTACGGGCTGGGAAAGTGACCCAGTACCCGTTACCTGAATTGCCCTGAAGTTGAGACTGAGCTAGCTGAGGTGAACTACAAACCCAAATTTCAACATCAAGGTAATTAAAAAACAGTACCATTACAACTTATCCAACAACCCCGGACTATACCCCTTGAAATTAGGACCAACTTTGATACAAGCATCAACCTGGACACCTATTGCTCAAAATAATTACAACCCTCTATTAAATGAGTTCAATTATTTAAAAGAAAATGTGAGAAAAAAACTTAATTATAACCTTCGCACCACCAAGAGACCCGAAATATCCCCCGTGTGTTCATCATCCATTTGCCTCGATAGCAGGAACACTTATAAAGCTAGAAATTACTCTAATTACGAATATTCCAATTGCCTTAACATAATGAACACTTTGGTAACCGAAAATGAAAACCTCATTAAACACCTATTTCCAACACATCGAATCAAACGAGGAGCCATCATTGGTTTAGGATCAATAATCAAATTTGTAACGGGCAACCTAGATGCAGAAGATGGACAGCGATATGAAAATATGATAAAAGAACTTCAAGAAATCTCCAAAGAACATGAGAAAATTATGGAACATCAAGCATCCCTACTTTTAACAACAGTCGAAAAATTCAATGAAACCATTAAGGATTTGTACTCGAACCAAGAGTTTACTACAAATAAATTAGAAGAAATGCGAACCTCTCTACAAAAAGAAGTAAGACAAAGCACAGAAATCGTAAATGCTCGAGGACTAATGAATCAAATGATAGCCCTTCAACTAATTCTAATAAAAATAAAAGATCTGCAACAGCGTTCGTATTTGCAAAAGCAAATGACCTACATCCCGCTCTAATAGGAGACGAAGACCTAACCCAGGGACTACAATTTATAGAAAAAAAAGCTGTTAATGGAATCACAAGAAAATAATATCAAAAGATATTTATCTTTACCATATCCCATCGATAAGACCCAAATTCTTAATTACGAAAAAATCATAGATGTAAAAATCTACCACATCAAAGAACAAATTACATTCATTCTTGAAATACCTCTTATCACAAAAACTAAATACCTAAGGTATAAATTAATTCCTATCCCCATTTCTACCGATAATAATTTTCATACGATCTTACCACATTTCAATCAAATCCTTCACTCCGAAAAAGATAGTATACCCATAACATACAATCAGTGCCTCGATATAAAAGAAAATGAATATTTTTGTTAAAAATCAATACCACTTTCGATACCTAATAAACTGTTATGTGAAACACAATTGTTGTCTTTTATGCCTAACAAAACATGTAACATGTATTCTTTCAGGCTTGATAACTATAAGATAATTCAAATAATAGATAACCAATGGATTATCGCAACTCCTTACCAGATAATTATCACTGTAAAATGTGCCCTTAATGAATATAAAAAACATTTAATCGGCACCAAAATGTTAATCATACCCAGCTCTTGTTATGTTGTTGTACAAGAAAATGAGTTATTAATTAATCATAATATTAACGTAGATATTAAAGATAGGTATTTACCGCATATTGATGCTTTAGATTTAAGTCTAATCCCTAAGCAAGAAATTAATCAAATCAATTTAAAACATGTCAATCTACATGATTTACAATCTCAGTTAAAGAGGAATTAAAACAAGTCCCTAAGGACATCCAAAATATTCATGAGACACATCATTTGGCCATTGGATCGATAAGTACTAGTTTATTGATATGTATGCTTATAATAATTATTGTCGCTGTACTTATGTGTAAACGTAAAGTCCTTTACCAAAAAGTTATTCATAAAATTAATAAAATCAAGAATACTGAAATTGAATTAATTGAAAAACCACATGTCGAAAAGTCGAAATTAGAAAATAAAATTTTCCAAATTTATATTTCCATCTAAGGGTGGAGGAGTTAGGTACCTAGAATAGTAACGCTAGATAAATATGAGACCAAGATAAAACTGCATTCTGCAGTCTCTGCTACTTTCGTTTATATAAGCATTTTACACGCTATTAGAAGTTAGTTATGCTGTCAGTTTAAGCTCTGACATTGCTTTTGTAACATTTTAATGTAACTCCGTTTTAATTAAAAATAAATTTTATTATTTTTAATTAGTTTCTCGTTAAAACTCGTAACTTACCGGTTATGACAATATTTCTAGTAGAATTAAAAAAAAGTTTATTACAGCATCTCTAGGCCGCTTGTTCAAAATCTACAAAGGCCTTGATAGCGGAAATAAGCAGTTAGCTATATTTATTGATCTATGTAAAGCTTTCGACACAGTTTCACACGAGCGATTACTCTTTAAATTATAAAAATATGGTATCAGGGGAATGCCCCTTCAACTTTTATCTAGTGATTTACTAAATAGGAGACAATGTGTTAAACTAAATGATTATATCACCGAATTCCGCTCTCTGGACTGCGGTGTTCCTCAAGGGACGGTTTTGGGCCCTATATTATTCTCTCTATATATATAAATGACCTGGTAAACTTGAATACAAATGGGGAAACAATCTTATTTGCGAATGATACTGTAGTTTTGTTTGATGATGAAAATTGGGAAAATGTCATAAAAAAGCTGAGACTGGTATATCAATAATAAAAGACTGGATGGACGTAAATATTTTAACTTTAAACCCAACCAAAACCCAATTTATGTTTTTTACAACACTAAACAAATATCAACCTGACGTGAATAGTATCAAGGTGCACAATCTTTCCTGCAACAAAGTCAATTGTAATTGTTTACAAATCAAAAAAATCGATAAAGTCTCGGAGTAATTATTGATCAATGCCTGAAATGGCAACCTCATATTAATTATTTGGTAACAAGATGTCGAAGATTAATTCATAAGTTTCTAGCACTGCGTGACATTTTGCCTCTATCCCAACTTAAACTAGTGTATTTTGCACTAGCTGAATCTGTTTTAAGATATGGTATCATTGTGTGGGGTGGTGCTTACACCAATACTATACTTGAATTAGAAAAAACTCAACGACTCCTGTTAAAAATATTACTTAAGAAAACTTCAAGATTCTCATTCGAACTTCTTTTTAACGAGGCGGATGTATTAGAGCTTCGTCTTCTATATGCCAAATCAATACTGTTGTTTTTATTTAAAAATAAAATATTTAAAAATACAATAAATCATAATTTCAACACAAGATCAAAAAATCAAGGAAAAATAGTTGTTCCTAGAACTTAGTTGACCCTTAAACAACGTTATATTGACTATCTTGGTCCTAAAATATATAATATTATTCCCAGTGAGTTTCAAAAAACCATAAATTTGAATAAATTTGATTTGATTGACCTCTCGCCTAAATGATAAAGAATAATACTTGCTGTGCTTAGTAGTGGTATAAGTGCTGTAGAAACAATAGGACGTGAATACGGTCTGTGACACCCGGTGCGACTCCTTACGTTACTTTATTTTGGTGCTAGTGCTTGTTACATTTTCAACTATATGTAAGTTATGGTGTTTGTAATTTGTTTATTTAGTACTAATTATCACGATTTATCAAAAGGGGCTGAGAAATTGGCGATTATGAAAGCGAATTAATCAAATTGCAAAAGCTACATGAAGAATTTCTAAATTCAGATGACGATAAAATCGAATAGGATGATGAGGACAATGAACATTTGTATGAAGATATTGTTGCCGAGGAGAGAGAAGGCGACAGTGATACTGAGCAAGAATTTAATGATGACGAATTGAATGAATATGATGAAGAAAGGGATGCTATCCGACATCGAACTCCCATATTTATGGGTAAGGAGAATAAAACGAAGTGGAAGAAACATCCCAGAAACAAAAAAAAGTCCGAACGCGCAAGGAAAATATTATAGTACAACTATCCGGTGTTAAAAGAAATGCAAGAAACTTGAAGACTCCTCTTGAGATATGGTTTCAATTAGTTGATGAAGACATGTTGAACAATATTGTTGACTATACTAATATAAAAATTAATTCTATTTCGGACAACTACTCACGGGAAAAGGACGCGAAGCCTACGAATCTGGTAGAGATAAAAGCTTTGATAGGGTTTTTATATCTTGCTGGCGTAAGAGGAGCATATAGGCTCAACACTGAATACTTGTGGAAATCGGATGGTACAGGAATTGAGGCTTTACGTTTGGCCATGAACATTCCGAGATTCCGTTTTCTTCTACGATATATCAGGTTTGACGACATAACAACACGTGATAACCGACGCCAAACTGATAAGTGAGATCCCATACGTACTTTACTTGACAAATTTAATGTAAATTGCAAGAATAACTACACTCATTCAGCGTATGTAACTATAGACGAAAAATTGGAATCGTTTCGCGGAAGGTGCAGCTTTAAGCAGTACATACCAAATAAACCAAACAAGTATGGCGTAAAAAATGTTTGCCTTATCAGATGCCAAAGTTTTTTATACTAGCTATATGGAAGTTTATGTGGGCAAACAGTCTGATGGTCCATATAAATTCGACACATCTGCAAAATCAGTCGTAGAACGCCTGTGCTCTCATTTATATGGATCCAAAAGAAACGTTACCACTGACAATTGGTTCACAAGCGTAGACCTCGCAAAATCCCTCAAAAATAATAAACTCACACTATTGGGCACAATTCGTCAAAATAAAAGAGAGCTGTCACCTTTCTTTGTTCAGGTATCTCGTCCAGTCGGATCAAGTTTATCTGGATACCAAAAAGACTGCACTTTGGTATCTTTTGTTCCAAAAAAAATAAAAATGTTCTTTTGATTTCAACGATGCACAAAGACGATGCAATTCAATTTCTGGCAAACCAGAAATGATTGAGCAATATAATAAGACTAATGGAGAGGTGGATACAGTGGATAAGCTATGCGCTCAGTATAATTGTGCACGCAATACCAGAAGATGGCCAATGGTTATTTTTTATAGTATTTTAAACGTAGCTGGTATAAATAGTAATTTGATTGATTTTGCAAATAATCCAACTGCTAAACCTAAACGCAGAGATCTTCTACAACAACTGGCTCTTAGTTTAATCTACGATTATCAGAAGGAGCGAGCAGCAATGACATCACTTCCCCGAACAATAAAACTAAGACTAAGAGAGGTTTGTGGACTTGAAGAAGAAACACATCCCGTTCAAGTAAATCCTGGAGGAATTGGTCGCTGTTCTAAATGTGGATGGCGAAAAAACAGAAAAACCAAATATGCATGCAAAACCCGTGGACATTTTTTGTGCTTAGAACACGTTACCGCGGGTTACCGTTACCGGTATGCGATCAATGTTATAATACTGTGCCATAAGAAAAAACGTCAAATTTTTATAAAAAGTTTTCGCAATTAATCAATTCCTAATGATACCTTTTCCATAGAATTTATTTTCTTTTTGTATTTAATAAGGTAGTTTACTATTGTAATTTTTCGAATTTTTAATAAACTATTAAATTAAATTGTTTGTTTTAAATTTAGTGGCATCCAATACTGACCAATTTTTTTCAAGAGAGAATTCTAGGATTTTCGATTTAATTAAAAAAATTCACATGTGGTGGTCCAAGCAGAGATACCCTATAGAATGTAGAAAGGTGAAAATACACATATTTTAAAAAATATATGCCGTTTGACCCCCCCCCCCCCCCCCCCCTAACCGGTCTACCGGACCGGGGCGACTACTGATGTCTCAGGATTTGGCGCGACTACTGAAAGGTTAAACACGGATGCCGCCGTTGTGGTAAGCGAATACGTCACTAAAGATAAATTTCAGGTAAAATTACAGGAGCAACTGGCAGTTACTTTGGCTGCTCTAGAACAAGCAATTTCTTTGAAACTAAAAGAGGAAAATCAGGGAAGAATAGTTGGCTTGTTACCATCACTAAATGACGCAGGTACAACTTAGCTGCCTTACATCACTCAATGTCGCTAGTGAGAAGGTCATTCATCTTACCGCGCTTAAGTATTTATGAAAAACAGGTGATTGAAAATCAAAATTGCGAGGTGGGGGAAACTTTATTCGGAGCAGATCTTTTAGAGAAATACAATGCCATAAAAAAACTGGAAATATCTAGCCTAGTTTCACAAAATCCAGCTCATAATAAATGACGCAAACAAAACAGACAATTATTTTCAAATTATAAACAAAAACAAACAGTTGCTAATACAACTGCTAAAAATGCAAAAAAAAACTGGAATCCGCCTGCTCGCTCATGAAGGGAGTCGAGATCATACAACAGGCAACCATCTCCACGTTCTCATTACAAGTCCCATCCAAAACAATTGTCGGACAACCCAGCAGCAGAGGGAGATCTATTCTCGAGCTTGAACGATAAAATTCCTACGCGATAAATTTCTCCTAGCAAAATTCGCACAAAAATATGGCCTAAGAACAAAACCTTATTCTCGAGTACCGGGGAACTATTATCTGCTGGGAACTGTGAAACGAAGTATGTGTTGATTTGGTTCTTACGAAAATGCGTGTTCAGCCAATGGTAGCGCTGTATTGTAAGCGTGCGCGTTATTACTACTGTCATTATGTTGTTACGAACGCGCGAAACACGTCTCAGTCATCATAACCTCTAATTTGTTCAACACGTTGTGATCTTTTCTCGAGTGCTAGTTTTTTTTTTACAAGAAAGAGTGCAAATGCAGAAGGTTCGGCTAAACAGCTAAAGCGCACGCCAAAATTATCGGCCCACCAAAAACAGACTTTGGTCGATTATTTACAATATTTAAGTACTGGCAAGTTTTCAAACAATTTTACGTTTAAAGATGCCACCCAAGTATGGCAATCACTTGCCAACACTATAAATTCAATTCCGGGGGCTCAGAAAGACTGGCACCAGTGGAAAAGGTAATTAGTCATTTTTGTTTGTGTGACAAGCTGCTTTATTAAGAAGTACGGGTTTTAGGTTTGGCAAGACCTGAAAAGGCAACAAAACAGAAAAGCAGTAGCATAAAAAAATACACTGTGCAGACAGGCGGAGGAGCAGCTCCTAAAGAGGTGTTAACACCCATCGAAGAGGAAATCCTAGGAATTTTGGGGACCACTGCTATCGAGGGACATTCTGATGTAACCGAAACACCAGTAGATGTAGTGAGTATTTACCTACCTAAGACCTAAATGTCCTAATAAACGTTCTCATAAGCTAAAAACTGAAATATATTACACACAATTTGTATTTAACTAGATCATGGATGAGGAAATGAGCAACAGTGTCTCTACAGCAGATACAAATGCCGAGGAAACTCAATTAGATGGGCATGCTAATGTAAATGGTGAGGGACAGCCTACTGAAACCATTGCAGCAACTACAGCAGTACGAAGCACCCCATTAAAAAGAAAAAGTGATAGGAAGCGTAGTGTTGTAGCGCACAGGTTACATAACACTATCAATGCGACTGAACTATTAGTCGCTGCTGCGGAGAAAAAACATAATTTAAAAACATTTTATTATGAGCAAAAGCTGCAGTTAATGCAGCAACAGCTGGTGTTGCAGCAAAAACAAATTGAGCTGCAGCAACATAATTTAGAAGTTAGCAAGAGTATTGCTGCTTCATTAGTTGCTCTTTTAAATAAACAAATGTAAGATAGTGTAGTAATTAGATAGTAACATTACATATTAAATAAATAGATTAAGATATTTTTATATAGTTTATCCCTTTGTCTACCGGCTCTCCACTTTTTTTTCTGCATGTATCGGCCAAAGGTACTTTGCAGTACCCTCATCTTTTTTCGTCGTATATTCTATGTATAAATAACGTATGCTTCTACAAAGCCAGCGGTACCTATAAGGATCTTTTAGATGTAATATGCAGTATAGAATTTGCCCGTTAGGGAATTTTTAGTAGTGATTTTCTATAATTCAGCTGACAGTCGTAGGTTAGAGAGCGAGCGAGCGGTCGAGCTGACCAGCACGCAATTGAATAGCTCTGCAATTTTCTGAATTGTTTGCCAAATAAAATACATAGTAGTAGTGATAGTGTTGGTTTAAAGTGATTATAATTATTGTGCTACTTTTAGTTTTGCTTATTCGCTAGTTACGATGAAGCCGAAACACTTGTCCGATCTCAAAGTGTCTGAACTAAAAATTGAATTAAATAAGCGTGTTAGGTCTAACTGAAGAAGAATGGGGCAAGAATAAGATAATTTATATTGATAATTATTATACATCTGTCAAACTGCATGAAAAATTAAAAATAGAGAAGACTTTGGCCTGTGGCACAATTAAGTCTAACAGGAAAGGAAATCCACCTAATATGACTCCTGACAAAGATATTAAGCGAGGTGACTTTGATTATCGTGTTTCTAATACTGGTATAATTTATTATAAGTGGAGAGACAATAAAATCGTGACCCTTGCTTCAAACTTTCATGGAACCGAAGATGATCCAGTGCAAAGAAAAGACAAAACTGGGTCAAAATTAGATGTATGTGCCCCTCTTATAATTAAAGATTATAATAAAAGTATGGGGGGAGTTGATCGCCACGACCAACTACGCAGCTACTATGGCATTGATAGGAGATCTAAAAAATGGTGGCATAGAATTTTATCTACTCCCGTTTTAAAATGATCACATTAATATGTCAATTATTGTACGTGAAGTGTTACATTAATGAAATTGTGCGTAAAAGTATCAAAATCGTGTGCAAAAGACCAATGTAAATTAAATGGGACTTTCATTATTAAACGATTTCTATCGACAAAAAACAATCGAGAAAAGGCCACTTTGTTTATTGGGCGCTGTATTCGTAACGTCATTTCTCATTAGTTTTGTTTGACAGATAAGTACGAAGTGCACTTTTGCAGCCTTTTCCTTTCGGTTCGTAGATAAAATATTGTATGACACTCATGTGTGAAAGACTTTTACGCACTCATTGTGATTAAAGCACTCGCCTTCGGCTCGTGCCTTAAACTTCGCAATTCTTGCGTAAAAGTCCCACTTCACACACTTGTATCATAAATATCTATTTTGGGCATGCTTAGAAATTGCATTCATAAATGCAAATGTTATATACAAGCAACTCGTATCTGATGAACTTTCACATACTTTATTAGATTTTCGTCGTGATGTTACTCTTGGCCTAATGAATACGAACGCCTGTGAGAAAAAGCGAAAATCATCCAACATAACTCTTTCTAAGAAGAGACGTTACAATTACAGCGTTTCAAATAGTGTCCGACTTGGAAATCTTGGAAACCATTGGCCAAAATTCGTCGAAAGAAGAGGACGGTGTGAGTTATGTAGTAGCAGAGGTATTCAATCAAAACCGTATTCTATGTGCTCTTCCTGCGGGGTTTTCCTTTGTGCAAATGACAAGAAAAACTGTTTCACTGAATATCATGAAATAATATAGAAAATGAAATAATTTATAACAAATCGGGACCCCAATGTATCTTTTATGAATAAATATTTTCTAATAATATTTTTTGCTTTTAACTTTAACCAGCGGTACTTATAGGTACCGTTGTCTGGAAAACACTAGAAAAATGTAAAATGATTATTTTTTTTATAAAAAATATAATATTTGGTCTATTTTAAGATAGAAAATACAAATAAACCTGATTACATTTAAAGTTATTATTACTTGGTATTCTAGGGTTCTACATTTTGATGGTACTCGTAAGTACCTCTTGGAGACAAAGGGTTATTATATAAATAAAAACGCTTTTTCTTCAGTTTGATTATTATTCAAAGAATACTTTTTCTAAAATTGGAAAAGACCCCAAAAATAATTTTTATGTAAAATAATTTTGAATTATTTGTTGCTGTAATTGTCGACCTTCGGCAAGCTCGGGGTCCACTCTACCAGCAGCTCGGGCATTACCATCATTGTTAATTGCAATCATCTCAAAATCTTCCTTTCCATTTCATCTACTTCTGGGATATTGTTTTCAATACACATGTTGTGTAGAACAACACACGCATTTACAATTTTCGATGCTACATTTGGAGCATAATGTAAAACTCGGTGTTTCAATAGGCACCGAAAACGACTTGAGGATACCGTTGCAGCGTTCAATTATACTCCTCGTACTCTTGTGGCAGTTGTTATAGGCCTCTTCAGGAGTGTCTGGCTTAGGGTCTACTTCTAGAGGAGTTAACAACCATGGTCGTAGTGGGTAACCGGAGTCTCCTAAAATATTTATTAGCAATTATAATAGGAGTGAAATTTGAAAATACAGATTTCATAATAAACACCTAATCGGTAAAATGCTCCATGATGTCTTTGGTACAACCTGACCATGGTTAATACCTTATTGGCAGACAAAATTACTAAATCATGCGATAGTTGCTCGAACGAATTTTTTCACATTACTTTCTAGCCCTAAAACCTAATGGAGATAAACGTTTACTTTAAATTTAAAACAATTAAATAAACTGATAGAAGCCCCACACTTTAAACTAGAAGACATAAAAACGGCAGCAAAATTAATACAAGATAACTTTTTTATGACCACTCTTGATCTATCTAATGCGTATTATCAGTTTTCAGTAGCCAAAACAATAAAAGCAAGAGATAAAAGAACAGATGTCTTCCAAGTAAAAAAACAAGAAACAAGACAAAAAATACAAAACAAAATAAACAATAACTTAAGAGTTACAGAATTAAAGGCATCAAAAACCCCACAAGATATAACCAACAAATGGGAAAATCTAAAAAAACGCATTAATCGAACCTAGTAAGGAAATAACGAAACACACAAAAGACAAAACAAGATTGAATGCCCCTGAAATCCTTCAGCTCATGAACATACGACGAAATTTTAAAGTAATAACAACACTGAATATAATATATACAAAGCATTAGAGCACGAAACCGAAAAATGAAAGTTACTGGAGGAACAACTGGCATTACTAGAAACGTCATTGCCTTGAGTCGATTTTTTTTAACTGCACCTGAAATGGCGAGGCTGTCCAAGGAAGCTCAGGACATGTTTAAAATATCATCTTATAAGTCGGAGAAACAGCATGCCTTAAATCAGTCTACTACAAAGCGACACCAAATAACGTGCAGAAATTATCAGCGGGGTGATAGGAAATCCATTTCTTTACGGAGGAAATAATTTGATTAACTTCGTATTTGACGACAATGTTGCTCGTGACATGTGCCAGATGGATACTTTGGGTAAAATTTCTTACCAAAAATTTGTAGCTAAACCTATAATAAATGCAGGAAAAGTTTATAGGAACCTATTAAAAAACAGGGATTACATTTAGTCTATTATATCAACATATGAACTATCAGCTGTACCTCGTTCGCTTGTTGCACCTGATAGACAAATGCATCATTGCTCATCCAAAAATATACTAATGCACATTTAGAACATTTGGTATCAGCAGAAGAAGACATTACAAATGTGATTATATATTGCCAGGTTAGTACCAATCGAAATTGTGATTCATGGTGCACATTTGTGTATATGTATGTGCAGTAACTAACACTGCTTCCTTCTTATTTCAGATTTTCCTACTAGATTTCCGTGGTTAAAAAGAACTGCTGTGCCTTCTGAAAATTTACCTAAACTTTACAAGTTTTACAACCCAGACTCTAGAATCTAGTAATCGACAACAGCGAAGATTAAATAGAAGGAAAATAAATTACAAAAACAAAGAAAATGCAGAAAGTGTGGTAGACTCCATTGTTACGCCAACAGACCAACGTAAGATTGAACATTTGTTAGAAAAAGAAAAACTTGCTGTTTCTGGGTTACTAAATCCAGTTAATTTTTCTCGGGAAAACAAAAAAAACTTCGTAAACACAGCAACACAGGTAAAAAATGGCGACATCGTAATACCATTCATAAGTGCAATTCACAGATACCCAATTAAATTCAGTGACCGGCCTACCATCGTTCAAAGTGCTTTTAATTTTGATAAAACTTTATAATAAACATTTTCCACAAATTAGAAAAAGTAAATTATCGCCAAAGCAGCGTATTATTTTAACATTTATGGAACTGAAGACTGGTTTTCGCTATGTTGTCTTGGTACCCTATTTAATGTATAATAATAAATAATAATACTTGAAGGATTGTCTTTCATACTACAATTTCAAAATTAGCGGTAATGTGAAAACCAGTAATCTTTTGGCCATCTTTTGATGAATCGAAAAAACGTTGTCCAGTGTGTTTTAAAAACTTTTCTTATGTAAGAGTGGTACTAGATTGTACAGAGTTGAGTGTTCAACAAGCAAACTGTTGGTGTGTGGTGTCAAATAAAACTTATTCTCACTATAAAGGCAGCCAAACAATCAAGTTTATGACCGGAGATACTTCTGCAGGTTTGATAAGTTTTGTAAGCAGGGCATATGGGGGCAGAGCATCAGATAGCGCTGTATTTAAACTAGCGGTATTATTTCCAAATTAAAAAGTGGCGCGGGATGCTATGATGGTAGATAAAGGGTTTCGCATTGATTAAACAACAGAAGCACAGTTTATAAAACTTATTAGGCCACCTTATCTTAAAAAGAAGGATCAGCTAGCAGAACACGAGGCCAATAGAAACGTTGAAATTGCAAAAGTACGTGTGCATATAGAAAACCCAAACCAACGTATTAAATTGTTTGAAATTTTTGTAAACCATTACTTTGGTTACTTGTACCGAAAGTTAAAGACATGTTAACTGTTGCATGTGCAATTGTAAATCTTTCATTAACAATTTTAAGTGACGATAAATGTCTTTAAAATGTTTTTTTTTCTAATAAAGTTTGTAGTTTTCCAAATAACCAAATTTAATGTATAATAATAATAAATAATAAGACTTGTAGGGTTGACTTTCATACTACAATTTCAAAATTGGCGGTAATTTTAACACCAGTAATCTTTTGAAGAATCGAAAAAAAGTTTACAAATAAAACTTATTCTCACTATAAAGGCGGCCAAACAATCAAGTTTATGACCGGAGATACTTCTGCAGGTTTGATAAGTTTTGTAAGCAGCGCATTTGGGGGCAGAGCATCAGATAACGCTATATTTGAATTTGCGGTATTATTTCCAAATTAGAAATGGAGCGGGGTGCTATTATGGCAGATAAAGGGTTTCGCATTGAATAAACAACAGAAGCACTTTTTATAAAATTTATTAGGACATCTTGTCTTAAAAAGAAGGATCAGCTACCAGAACACGAGGCCAATAGAAACGTTGAAATTGCAAAAGTACGTGTGCATATAGAAAACCCAAACCAACGTATTAAATTGTTTGAAATTTTTGTAAACCATTACTTTGGTTACTTGTACCGAAAGTTGAAGACATGTTTACTGTTGCATGTGCAATTGTAAATCTTTCAATACCAATTTTAAGTAACTATAAATGTCTTAAATAATCATGTTTTTTTTTCTAATAAAGTTTGTAGTTTTCCAAATAACCATTATCTGCTACTACAACTTACTCAGCCTCCCCAATTTCCGTTGACCTTACCGACTACGTCTCCCAAATCAACCATTGCATCATCTTGGGCGATTTCAACTCCCACCACACAGATTTCGGTGATATCACCATAACGGATGTCGTCGACCAGATTTTAATAACAGACCAACTAACTAACTAACCCCTTTCGTGAACCCAGATTCCTCTATCAGAACGACCATCACCTCCAACCACTTCCCGGTCATTTTAAACCTCTTCCCTGGCCACCTGCCCCCCCCCCCCCCCCCACACACATTGTCACAATCTTCGACTACCCCAATGACAACTGGAACGACTACAAGGAATTTATTTCTCAGAACCTTCCCCACATAGCCCCAATGGAGGACCCAGCAACCATAGACGACCAAATTTCTCAGCTTACTGTCCTCATTGGCCAAGTCAAAACCCAACATATCCCAATTAAACGCATTCCCCAAAAATAGTACTCCCTTCCTCAGCGTATTCTAAACCTCATCCGACAAAAACGCAGAACTTACCACGACTACTCCCGAACTCGTCTCCCCATTTTCAAAACCAACTCGTAATGGTTTTAACCATTTTGCGGTAGGATGTAAGTTTAGAAATAAAAATAATAGTAAGAAGAGCAAAATGCAAGTTGTAAATAAAAATAATTCTAAAAATGTTGTTTCTAGTAACCCCAAGATAGAGTATAGAACATGGTATGCTGTTTCTTGGACCAAATTTCGTCAACTTCTGCGCAAGTGTAAAAACTTGTTGAGAAACCTTGCTTTCCATCAGTTCGCACGCGCAGTAAGTGTACTTCTGTCAGTTTCTAATGTCAAGTGAATTGATATGAAGGTTGGACGCTTGTAATTTGTCAATAAATTAGTGTTTAAAATGAGTTTCACTTACTTTATATACTTTATTTTAACCCTTTGCCGCCTACTGGTCGCCCTGTCTAACCACCGATCTAAAATTTATTTCCCAGTTGCCTAGCGGTCCGCTGGCGTGCCCACTCATTATAAGCTATACTTATGCTGCCATCTAATGGTAAAAATTTTTACCGGTCTGTATTTGCAACCTTCAGTGTTGTAGAGATCGGTGTGTCTGGCATTGTCACAAGTGTAATATACGTTATTTTTGTTCTTTTGTGAAAAATTCAAAAAGATTTGAAAATTAGTAATGGCTGGTAAGTATGATGATAAATGATCATAAAAACGACATACTGCTATGTAATCTAATATTGTGCAATATATTCAAGTTGTATATCAGATGATAAGTGGTGGTTTGATGATATAGCCACTAGGAAAATAGCAATGAAAAAAAAATGTACGTTTATAAATATTTTTTTTCACAGGTAGAAAGAAATGGTCTTATAATGATTTAGAAGCATTGGATGATGAGGGGATTCAAGCTATTTTAGCTTAAATCCCTTCAGATGTGGAATCGTTGGCATCTGATGTTTTGTCTGGTGATGTAGAAGATATGGCTGGTGCGCCTGTTGATGATGTAATGATGCGTAATGAAAATATTGGCATTGTTGAACTTGTTGCTAGTGACGATTCACCTTCAGATTGCGACTATGATAGTGAAGACGATTTACCTCTTGCTCAGCTTGCAAAAAAAGCACGAAAAGGTGTGCGTGATCTCCCATTGGATATTGTGTGGAAAAAACAAAATTTTTATCAAGAACCTCTCTCTTTTACACACTCTTATGGGCCCAATGTAGATGAGTCGATTCAAAGTCCTGTGCAGGTTTTTGAATGTTTAGTTCTGTTAAAAAAAATTGTTTTTGAGACCAATTTATACGCCACTAAAAAAACTGCTCAGAAAGGAAACAAAACTTTCAAGCCCACTACTTGTGAAGAAATAAGAATTTTCTTGGGTGTAAACCTGCTTATGGGAATAAAAAAACTTCCTAGCTTGAGGGATTATTGGTCTTCACAAGAAGAATTGAGAGATGGCTACATCCCCAAAGTAATTTCTAGAGACCGATTCCTTTGGATTCCAAGCAATCTACACTTTGTAGACAATACATTGCAACCTAAGAGGGGGGAAGCAGGTTTTATTAAACTGTACAAGATTAGATTATTAGACACACTTTCCGAAACATACAAAAAGAACTATTCTCCTGGAGAGCTTCAAGCTGTTGACGAAAGTATGATAAAATTTAAGGGTAGATCGGCAATGAAGCAGTATATGCCCAAAAAACCTATAAAACGTGGTTATAAAGTGTGGGTGCGAGCAGACGAATCCGGATATGTTTGTGAATATCAAATATATACCGGAAAGATAAGTGAGCTACCTGAAAAAGATCTGGGCAGGCGAGTGGTAAAAGATTTAACAAAAGAGTTGAAAGAGAATCACAGTGTTTTCATAGACAATTTTTGTACTGGTGTGCCACTTTTACTTGATCTAAAAGATAGGAACATTAATGCCTGTGGAACTCTCGAAAAATACATTCCGACGGATTTTGTAGCTGATGAAACACTTCAACGAGGCGAATCAGATTGGAGGATGACAGAGAATGGTTTGGTATGCCTAAAATGGATAGATAAAAAACCTGTGTATTTCCTTAGCAACTACCACAATCCCGAAAATTTAGTTTCGTTAAACCGGCGTAAGTAGGATGGTACACTGGCAGTATTAAGATGTCCTAACTTGGTTGAACATTACAATAAGTATATGGGTTTTGACGACAAGGCAGACATGCTCAAAAAATGCTACTCGATAGATCGCAAAAGTAAAAAATGGTACCATAGAATCATCTGGCATTTTTTGGACACCACGGTTGTAAACGCGTATATACTGTTTCTAAAGAGAAGTTCCGGATCCAGTTTAGATTTAAAACAATTTCGAATAAATGTGGCTTCAGGACTGATAGGTACTGGAATGTCGCCAAAGAAACCGGGGCGAAAAGCAGGCCAAGCCAAGAATTGTTACAAAAAATATGTTTCCATCGAGAAAAGAATTGATAAGGCAGCCCATATGCCCATATATGGATCATCCAGACGCTGTGCACAATGTAGTACGAAGGCTGAAACTCACAGGAGCCGGTGGCAATGCACAGTGTGTGAAGTAGGACTCCGTCTGGACGACAAACGCAACTGCTTTCTTAATTTTCATAAATGCGAATAGTCCTACTGGCTAGATGGCATAACCATCATTTTTCTAAAAAACTACTGTTTTTTTTTATTTTTTGTAATATTTAAGCTACTTATGTATCACTTTGACCATACATCCCAACTAACAATTTAACCTGGATAAGGGTCTATCGAAGCTATTTGCCCTCCCGGAATGCTACTTATGCGAAGTCTTATCGAAAGACATTTGGAGCGCTTTGGCGAAACTATTCGCAAATATTTAAACTGATTTAAGGCTTCTTTCGCGAGTACAATGGAAACAATTGCTAAACTTGAACAGTTCGAATAGACCTTACAGAAGCTACAGCTACTGCTTCTAGTAGGCCTTGCAGAAGCTACATATGAAGCAATTGCTTCCGCAGTAGGCTATTGCTTTGCCAGGGAAGCAGCTTGAACGACTTCCGGGTGCCTCACCGCTTTTTTCGATTTGTGGGCGCGATGATTGAATATTTTTGTGTTTCTCACAGATGGCAACTGAGCCAAATTATTATAAAGTTGTGGAAACGATTGAATACGGCAGATCGCTACTGTCGCCTGTGCCACGGCTTTGGGAGAACAATGGCAAGTTGATGTGGCCGCCACGGAACAAGAGAGCAAAAGCAATGAAAAACCCGTCGATACCGTCCGGTACTGTAGACGATGGATGGACCGAACACAATTGTATCGTGAAACGGTCATTCATCCCCACATATAGCCAAGCCTTAAACGAAATTTCTGCGATGTCCGATAAAAGCGATACCAGCGAAGCTGAAGCGGGTTTTATACCGCCGACGACGCCGAAACGTTCTGCTGGTGCCCGAAAAATTGTTTCGAATGCCAATAATGCAGATAAACAGAGGTCAAATTTCAATGAGGTAATATATTTTTCACGCATCGCGCTTTTCTCAATGATCGATTGGTAATAAATATGTGTGTTGTTAGTTTCAGGAAGTGTTTACAAATTTTGAACCCGAATCACAACAATTTCAAGAGCCACCGAAAGTCATCGTCATTGATAATCAGCCGCCACAAAACGTCAACATTATTGACAAATTACAGCAAATACAGCAAAGACCATTTGAAATTGCTAGCACATCATCAGCGCTTCCAAATCTAATTTTACCGACACAGCAACAACAAATTCTGCAGATGCCGCAGTCACAGGAACCACAAATCGTCGTCACTGAGCAGCAGCATCAAAATGCCCTTCAGTATACTATAAATAATGGTTCAGCGGTTATGCAAGTAGAACAAATGAACCAGCAGCCGTACGCATCAGCAGCAGCTGCTGACACAGCAGATGTATATTCTTGGAGCTGATGGTAACCTACAACTCGTTCCATCAGATGCCACCCAACATGAAGATCAAGGTACTGATATCGCGGCCATGCTTGTTTCTATTATGGACGGCAACGCGAAACTGCATACCAGATTGGAATATTCAATAAGTCTACAAGAACAAATATTATCGAAACTGTCGTGCATTTCATCAGCAGAAGCAGTCGCGGATAATGTGTCGGCTCCACAACTGAATAACGCATTTGAGCCAATCGACACCATCGAACATATCAATGACTTTGAAGAAAAATTGGCTAGTGAAAAATTCGTTGAAGAATTGGTGAGTTTTCCTTCTTTTATTGATTTTGTACTACAAATTTTAAGATGTATATGGCAAGTAAAATTGTTTCTATACTCTTTCTTCCGCAGTGTCCAAAATTTTACTCAATTTGTGGTCCAACAAGTGGTCAAACTGGCGACAACGCGAGCTATCGCTTTATTGATGCTATATTCACCCGTCGATTTTTTACAGTGGTATCGTGGACTGGCGGCTCGAGAACCGGAAAAAAGAAAGAAAACTTCAGCAGATTCGTGCGCACCTTCAAATTTTACTATCATTTGGTGAAGCGATGCGATCCGAACTATACCGAATATAGTATGAAACAGTTTTTTCGGAATATAATCGACAATTCGAAACGGCGCTACGAAACGACCCTAACAGTAGCAAATGGTAAGCGAGCTTCTGCCGTCAAACATCATGGTAATACAAGGAAGCGACGTACAATCGTCAATGTAATGAACCGCGATGATCTGCCATCAGCGATAGCCACCGCGGCCGGCGTAGAACACGATGATAACACTACGATGATGGACGAAAGCAATGGCATGCAAGAAATCGAGATAATCGAAACAACAGTAAAAACAGCTGGACCGACTGAACCGATGACAAACCCACAAGCTGATAAACCAACTAGTGAAGAGAAAAATAAGAATGCAGCAACCGTTAAAATTGGCGGTAGTGACGAAAGTGACAGCAGTGGTAGCGATAGTGAAGATATCATGTCGTTGGAGGCAATTGAACTGGTCGAGAATAAGACTGCTGCTGCTAAAAAGGTAAAAATGTCAATATATATTTTAATTATATTATGGCACTCTATCTTTTCTACTAATATGCGTGTGTTGATTTTTAGCGCTATGAAAAACAAAGTAGCCAAAGTAAAGGAGAAGAAGATGAAGCTACCAAAAAATAGGTTGGGAAAGAGCGTCCCCCGTCTGACGCCGTACCAATCGCCAGAAATAAGAAATTCAAGACCAAATTGATGCGTACAAAAACGCAAAAATAAGCGACATTATTTATTGTATTTCATTTATTGTTTCCCGAATAAATTTGCAAATTTATTTACATTTACAGTCAATAATCAACCTATATTTAAATTTACAATTAATTATCATCGTCTTCCACTGGTACGCTATTGGTATGCTTGCAATAAAGGAATGAAAACCTGAATTTCTCGATAAGGCAAGTGTACCAGTTTGCATTTCACATCGGCCAACCCAAAAAACTTTTTTTCTTTTTTATTTAAATGAACATCACGATCAGCACAAAAAATATTAAAATGCCTCGACTCAACGGGAATTATAAAAAAATTGGCTTTCTCAGCTGTGTGCTGAGATTAATAATGTTGGTGACGCACGCAATTCCATTTTTTCTCGTCAAAAACCAACAATTTGCTGGATCCGTGCTAAGGCAAAATTCCTTCCATTGAACTTAGGAATAAAATGTGTAATTCCCTTTAATCGATGATGTAAAGGAATCCGGGACATTTTCTCCATCATTCCTTTGCTCAGAATAGCCTTTTCTTGTTTTGCTTCTACCGTATTGATTTCAGTAACAATCATGGGAGGTTATTGCTTCTATGAAGTCTTCATTCGCAAGCTGCTGATTTCATGGGAGAAAAATCTGTAGTTCTTGTGAAATATGCAAGAAAAATATGTTTTCAAAAGATTTCTACAGACAAGATAATAATTTGATTGCTGCTAGAGAGCACGGTGGTGAGTGGAGTAGAAGGTTATGTTACCCGACGATGCCTTTAGCTAGTGCCTTTAAAAACATACACGACATAATAACTAATAACCTAAGGGAAATGCCTTCTAGTAGTAGATTATTGCAAATATCAAAGAATCGTTACTTAAAAATATTTATTTTACTTTTTTGGAATGTTGTGCACACAAAATGAAAGTGGTCGATTCATTTTTCAAACTTTCAATTAGAACACTCGTGCATGTCTGGTGCAAAGACGTAAATAAAAAACTATTTGGTAGGGATTCAAGGTCTTATTATGGTTGTGACAAAGTAAAACGTGCTGCTATTTTAAAATACAAAAAAGGAAAAAAAACTAATGTCGTTGAATAATCCTTTTAGACTTAAATGCATTTTACCATTACCCCATGTTTTATTTCAGTTGTTTACATTGTAAAGTAAGTAATTTTACGTATTGATTTTTGAATTGGCATTGTTTACATATTATCCTATCACATTTATATTTATATTTTTTGCTGAAACAAAAAGAAAAACGCTGAAGTGTTAACGTCGAGTATTATGTTAAGCTATATGTTCATCCCTTTCCTTTTTGTAAATTTATTAAATTGTAAATAATGTATTGTTTGTGTAGCACCTAGCCAGTATTTCTTTCATCTAGTGTAATAAAATGTATAAATGAAAATATTTATTATTAAAAAATAAAAAATTATATTACTTAGATGGATCATTAATATTACTTTTACGGTTTGTTAACTGAAGCTTTATGTTATTCAACAAATTATTTTGTTAAATAACACTACAGCTTTATTGTAGCTACAAAAAGAGTTCAATTAGCTTTCAATTTTAAAGTTCCTGCCAGTATTTCAATTTTAAATTTCTCGCCAGTAGGTTTAGTTGCGCTAGAGGAGCTGCTAAACGCTTCCAAAGATTTGTGTGGGCGACATGTATCTATAAAAGTTAACTAAAAGAACTGATTTGTGCCAGGAACGAGCCTGCATGTTAAAGATAACCGGCAAGGGAACGTTTATGCACACATGTCAAGGATTCACTTTCAAATAATTTGCAAAAGATCTTCCACCTGTAACGAAAAATAATAATTAATTAAAATTTGGCTTTTTATTTAGAAGATAAAGAAAAGATAGCTTATTAAAACAAAATCAATAGGTCGCCATAGTAAAATTAAATTTTAACAGTTTCGACTGTTTATTTGAAATTATTTGTAGTTTTATTGATTTTTCTGGATTTCCTTCTAAATTATGTGGTGAAAAATACAAAAACGGTTTAAAATATCCCGCAGCCACAGGAGATGCAAGAAATCCATTCTTGAACTTCTTACGAAGATATAGACTAAAACACTGTGATTGGCCAGCTGTATTAATAGCTACAGAAGGAGGTCGCTGTTGGAACAGAATGACCACTGCCCAAAAAATGAAGTTTAACAGGCAGGCATGTAGAGTACCAAAACATAAGCGGAAAAACCGTCGTTCACGGAAGACGAGGAAAAGTAGTAATTGTAGAAAGCGCAGGAGAAGCAACTGCGAAAAGAAGCGCAGGAAGAGGAGTTTAAAGAAGAGGCGTACAGAAAGTGAGAAAGCTTATTTGGCTTCAGAAGATCTTAACGCCCCATCTACTTCGCAATCTTCTGGTACTGCCACAAAACATAGACCATAATGTGACTGCAGGACCTGTAAACCATTTCTTTTTTTTGACAAGTGTTTACTTTGGCTTGGGAATTGTAGATTTGTCATAACAGTTTTAACAGAACATTAGTATTGAATAACTTTCTTGTAAAGGTGTTAATTCTGATCAAATTTCCTTTGCGTTTGGAATGTTAATACTGTGCTTTCCTGTCGGGTTTGGCGGTTTTCCTTAATGAGGTATTTTTATCTTTTCGCGGTTGTGATGGAGAAAAGAAGAACATTGTGGATGTAAAGAATTATGAAGATAATCATTTAAGTATTTTCAAAATTCTAGTAATCCAAAAATAATGGTGTTCCGCCAAGTATCTAAATGGGTCAATTTTGATCAAGTAATACATTATTGCTGTTTAAAATTTTTTATAGTTATTTGTAATTCTACCTATTTAAAAATAAACACATTTAGTAAAAATATTTTATTAAAGTTGAATAGAAACGCTTGACTCTGGGTACGTAAATAAAAATTATTCTCTCATTACCATCGCATGTTCTACAAACAAACTTTTCTATTACTCATCAACGAAAAATTTCGATATGAGATTACTGTTTCTATTTCTTTTTAAATTTTTTATATGCAAGATCATTGCTTTGATAAAGCTTCAGGTTACAAGCTTTATAGAGACTTCTCGACTCGGCTTTGAACTCGAAGCTCTATCGAAGCTATGACTTCCCGTACTTCCACACACAAATTCCCGGAAGCCCAATCAAAACATTATCGAAACTAAACCCCCTCAGCTCTCTATAAAGCTAGTGGACTTACCTCCCATAGGTCTGAAAGAAGCTATTAACGAAACTATGACTTCGAAAATGCCTTACTTTTGCTCACAAGCTCTATGGAAACTCTATCGAAGCAATAGCTACGCCAAATCGAAAAATTTTACCTTACCGAAAGAAAATTGTTAGTTGGGACTACAATAAAATTATTAAAAAAAAATAAAAGTTAATACCGGCTTTAAAGGGTTAAAGTGCTATGTAAAAAATTGTCCCAACTATAATAGTAAAACAAATAGTAAATATTAAATTGTAGATCCACCTAAATTAATGTTTGTATATTGAACGTTATATTATTATGAGCATAGGTACACCCAATGTGAAATATTTTAGTTTCCCAGAGGATTTTTATTTAAATTTAACCATTGCAATTAAATAATTAAATTTTTATCCCAGGTAGCACACACACACGTTTTATTGACGTGTTATAAGGTAATTTTTCGTGGATGAGAAAAATCAATGAGGATGGCGGTCAACATTGTTTCCCTGAATTGCACCAATACGTAGCCTCTAATAAAGTCGTTGTTTCACAAGACTTGCTGTCCCGTTTCAAGGAACACCTCTCAAAGCTCACTGACTGGTTTGCAAAATACTTTGAGAAAAACAATGTCGAGAAATTTGCGTGGCTACAAGATCCTTTCTGTGTTCAAGCTCCACCAGAATTCACTTCGCAGGAAGAAGAAAGTCTAATTGAACTCTGTTGCGACAACAGCCTGAAAACAAAATTTGCTTCTTCCGATTTAGCAGAGTTTTGGATATCAGTCAAAAATGAATATCCAACTCTGAGTTCAAAAGCTGTAAGAATCCTCATTCCCTTTGCGACAACCTATTTATGCGAAGCTGGATTTTCAGCTGTAGCTGTAATAAAAAGCAAATATCGCTCAAAAATCGATGTGGGGCGAGAAATGAGAGTGGCAGTGTCAAATCTTATTTCGCGTTTTGAAAAAATGTGTCGCGATCAGCAAGCTCAACCGTCATATTAACTTACGTGTCGTTGAAGGTTTTTACCATTTATTTCATATTTTTTTCTATTTTCATATTTTAGTTTGATGGTTCAATTTTAATAAATGTGAGCTTCACATTGTGAGGTTTATCTGAAGAGTTGTTTCATTTCTGTGCCTGATCTATGTTATTGTACACATATTTTGACAAGGGCGCCGCACAGTGGGGCATTAGTATGAAGGAGCTGGTCAAAACTCAAATTCATTAATTACACAATAGGACAATTGTAATGAGTTTTGGGAATAGTACAATAGATGGCGCATCAAACGGTAACCATTTTGAGATGCAATTTTAAGTGGTTTATTGACAGCGTCATGCGTCAGTCGGAATCTCGTCATCGTTTACGTTGCACGTTGCAGTTCTCGGCGCGCTTTGAAAAACACCTACTTTTATTCCTGCTAAAATTCAGTGGTTTGAGAAGAAGATTTCGATATGGATATTGAAAGTGAAGGTATGTAGTCTATTATTACCTGTATACAGTAACTTATGAAACAAAATTTAAATAGAATATTAATACAGTCTATCTTAGGAAGTAATATAAGAAGAAAAAAGTGGCGGAAGTTTGGCGTTTTATTTACTATGATTTTTTTTATATGAGGTGTCACTAAATGTGGATTTCATCATTATAGACTGTTATACTTTGTTTTAGGTTACTCGGGGGATATGAAAACGTTTACCAAACAATATTTATATGATATTGTGCTTCAATGCCCTATTAAACAAATTGACAAGAAACTTGATTATTTGGAAGACCATTTGTTTGAAATCACCAAATGTGAACGTCATATCCTGAAGCATAAACTGTCCTATTATAAATCCGATTTCAAGAGTAAATGGATGGCTGCCTACAAGAAAAGAGACGTTTTGAAAAGAAGAATGCCAGTGGGTTAAAAGGTGTTATCGCTTTGCCAATGATGACGTCATCTTTACCACATGCAGGTGCAGGTGGTCGGCCATCAAAATCATTCCTGGAATCTAGCGACCGCACCAAAAGAAGAAAAACAAAACATTTGCGAAAAAATACAGATCCAAGCAGTTAACATTTGCAGCACAGATGAGCTTGAGTGCCACTGGCAATGTAGATGCTTCCAACATTTTAAAAGATATTACGAAATCGCCAACGAGGGCAACTAAATTCCGCAAATGCATTACTAAAGCACCTGTCACCTACAGAAGCGTTATCTATGTTTGTGGAGGGATATTTAACGAGGAGACAATACAATATTGTGAGAAAATTTGACAAACAGCGCATTCCGTGTTACTCATTATTACAAAAGGCAAAACAGCAATGCTATCCGAAACCTGAGGCATTTCGTGTAACATCCACATGTGCTGAGGTGAAATTGCAAGATATTCTGGACCACACTTGTTCCCGTTTATGCCAGTATCTGGACGAAGTTTCTGAAAGATGCAGTGAAGAAGAACGATCTAATTTAGAACTGGTTCACAAATGGGGCTGTGATGGATCGCAGCAAAGTCAATTCAAACAGAAGTTTGAAAATACAACATACTCTGACGCAAATACCGGTATGGGGTTCATTTTACGGTTTATACATGCAACTCGGTCTGCGCATCGGCTTTAAAGAAAAACCTGTATGCGCGTGTAGCACGTTGTTGAGTGAAATTACAGGACTACGACTAACATCGAATATCGGCCAGGACAAATGATGTCACACGTTGATTATCTAAGCCACAATCCGGTAGAGAATGTGTGTGTTATAAAAGCCGTAATTCGGGTGCCTAATTGGTCCCTACTAAGACATTGTCCACTTATCAACATAAAGATGAATTTTGTCAAAGTGTGATTAAAAATCCCGATGCCTGTGACAAGTGTAGGGTACTGAACAATGTTGTGACACGCAATCAGCCTTCAAAATGCTACGTTCCCGTCGCCGCTCGTTTGGAAACAATGCGTCTGTACCACGATGCATCATCCCATATTGGCTGGCATAAATGCATAGCTAAAATGCGTGAAGACCTGTTCTGGCCAAAGATGGGCCAATGCCTAAAAAAATACATCAGAAATTGTCTAGCGTGTATTTTAGGAAAATCGCATACTAGTCGTCGGTCCGGGCTATGGCAAAGCGGGGATAAGTCTAAAGATATTCTAGATATTTTGCACATTGACCATGCCAGACCATTAGTAAAATATCGTGGATGCACTCAAATTCTAGAAGTGATTGGTGCTTTCTCAAAATATTGTGGTCTCCAACCGATACCTAAGAAAACGACAGAAGACTCAATTCGAGCATTGTTATCACTGTTTGAGAAGCTGGGAAAACCTCGACGAATTGCGGCTCCCTGATGTTTCGTAATTTTCTAAGCAAGCAAGAAGTCCACCTGCATCACATTGCAACTGGAATGTTGCGTGGTAAGGGGCAGGTCTTGCGGGTAATGCGTACGGTTTTCAATTTGTTGCAAGCAACCCTCACAGCTGACAATGAGAAGACGTGGGTAACACCTTGCCCGCGATTAAAAATGATATAATAAACACTACTGTACATGCAACAACCGGTGTTGCGCAGACGGTGCTGCACTTTGGGACAAATCCACGGTTAAATGCAACTCGGCGGTTTCTGGCAGATGCACTGCCAACTGATAACTACATTGATCCTGAGGAGGCCGTTTTCGAATCACGAATACGAATGGCTAGACTAAGAGGAAATAATATCTACATAGAAGACGATCTAACCAAACAAGAACAGCAGATCCAGACAGCTATAGAAAACGTAGCAAGAGAAGAAAGAGAAAAAGGGAAGAAAGCACAAATAGGTTACCGAAAACTAAAAATCAACAACGTCCACTATGCATGGTCCAATGAAGATGGGGGCAGCCTAAAAATGAAAGAAGAAGTCAGCAAAAAACTAATAACGATGCAAAAAGATAGATGATCCAAGATAACGAAAACGGATACGAATAGGAAAGAGAAAAAGAAGGTTAACGTAAGTAAAAGTGTCGACACAATAAAGGAGTATCGAATAAGTACTAAATGGAAAATAGGAACATGGAATGTAAGAAGAATCAACTACGAGGGAGCCTTAAAAAACTAATACAACAATTAAGAAAATATAAGGTGGAGCTACTAGCAGTCCAGGAAACAAATCTAAAAAATGAAACTATAGCAGAGACAGACAAATACATATTCTTCAATGGAGGAGGAGCAAAAAACAGACTAGGTACAGGCTGTTTCATAGAGAAAACGAGAGCAGCGAGCCTAGTAGATTTTAAGAAAATAAATGAACGTATAAGTTATTTGAGAACAAGAGGATCCCAAAGAAAACTAAGTATAATAAACGTACAAGTGCCTACAGAAGATGCAGAAGAAGAAGTAAAGGATAAGTTTTATGAAGATTTAGAAGAATTATATGAGAAAGTACCTAAATTCGATATAAAAATCATTATATGAGGAGTGGAAGACACCAAAAGAAACATTAGAACGAGTTGCAAAGAAATTGCTACGAAATAAAAAAGATAAGAAAAATATTTGGTTCGAAAAAGAATGTAAAGAAATGGCAGAACAGCTGAACAAAGTAAAACTGTTAATGCTAAACGAAAAAACGAAACAAAGTGAAGGCCAACTTAAAGACAAAAGAAAAGAGGCGAAGAAAATATACAGTGAGTTTTTCTTTTTTGTATACATACCAGCTATGTATACTTTTATAAAAATATGTCAATGCATTGTTTTACTGCAATCTATAGGCAACCAACTATACACTACATTTCAAAGCTTCAATTTTTGAAAAGACTAGTCTGCTGTGGAAATAGTAATTGTAATCAAATTGTTTAATGTCAAATTAACAGCCATTGGTTTTGATTTTTTAGTTTAGCATAAAATTGTGATTTTTTAAGACAACCATGTACAGCAAAGACGAAAAAGTCGAAATGTTAACGTGGTATCAGATTGGTAGTAGCTTGAGAACTGTGAGAGACTTATTTTCGACAAAATATCCAGAAAGGCCTATTCCTTGTATTAGAACTATTCAAAACATTGTTAGAAAATTTACATCACAACCCGTATAACCAAATCTATAAAGATGTCCTAGGCGATAGAGATATTTAAAGATGCGGTAAAGATTACGTGATACAGGTGTAATATGTATTGGAGCTGTACTTTAGCCTATACCTTAACTGTATAGATTAAATATTTACCGCATCTATATGATATCTATACTTGTTTCCAGTACAGTTTTATCTTTATCACATCTGTATCACATCTTATTCTATGCTATACCGCACCGATACTTCAAGCAGGGATTTTATCTTTATCGGATCTGTAGAAAATATATACTGATTGTCTTTACAGTTGTACCTTTAACAAATCTCTACAATATCTTCATGCAGGCTATATCGCACCTGTAGCGCAATTATCGCTTTTGTCTTTATCGAATCTGTGCTAAATATATACTGCCTGTCTTTACAGTTTTATCTTAAGCCTAAAACCGCTGTGTATAGCGTCAATCTAAACACTATCTTTATTTGTTGGCCTTGTGTATAAAAACGTTAAAAATGGCGCATCAACAAGATCAAGAATTTAAAGTTTACGAATTTGCTGGAACCTTGGAGATTTGTGTGCTTCCTACAATTATAATAATAATTTATGACATAATCATTAACCAAGGCTGCTGTCTCCAATGTGGAGTTATTTTCGATAGGGGGATCATTTACCACAATATCTATAAACCACAAGTAAATAAAATGATAACCTTCATCATAAACTGTTATTACACCTATAACCAATACTATAGAAAAAATTTGTAAATAAATATATTTCATCGGCTAAAAGTTTTCCAGCGAAACACAATAAGAATGACTCAATTGCAAAGAAACTTTCTTAACGGTAAAACCTAAAACCAAGCCGGACGTTAAACAATGCATGGCTTAAGATTAGCTATAAACCTTTATGGGGGTTTATAAACAGACCTGTTTGGAAAGTCTACTCACCAAAAAGATAAAGATATTTAAAGCTTATCCCAGCGCCAGCAGTACAAAGTACGAACCGACATCAACATGAACATATTACGTGATATTTTTTTCTTGAAATTACAATTCTGACCTCAGCAATGGCGGGAAATTCAGAAATAATGCACTTTAAAATAGTTGGTGGTAAAATAATACAAAGACATCAATTATTTCGAAGTAAGATTCTCGAAATGTCTGAACCTACTAAAACTGTTTTATATTTTATCCCCTATAATTCTTCACTGTTTATTTTTCTTAATACTTTACTCTATCAAAATAGTCTGTTTTCACGTGTTTCTTGAAATTTTAATACTATATATAATCTAACTACGTAGTTGTCTTTTTTTTGTTTCGGCATCAGTTTATTAAAAACTTAGCAAAGCTACAAACGATACACTTTACCAACTATTTATAAAATGATTTTACTCTACATTAAAATTAATGTAAAAAACAAAATTAGAAAATGAGAAACATGAAACACATTTAACTTTAAAAATTTCAAGAGCCCACAAAAATGTCTAACTTTATTATTAAGCGTCCAATGCGTTTTCTACGTAGTCCCTGTTAATCACGTTTTATCCAAGCATACTATACGCCCTTAACGAGATATTATGCAACGTCACTATAAATTTTACTGCAAAAAAACGGTTTAACCCTAACTGTAATTCTTGGTAGTACATTTGTATCATATTGTCCATCATAACCTTCTGTAATACTCTTAAAACATTTAGCGGTCGAATCTTATAACAGGCGAGATTAGCTCAGGGTGCAAGGAGACCGACTCACAAACCAAAGATGGCCAGTTCGATTCCCCGCTAAGGTAAAGTATGCAGCGCATTTTTAAAATTAAAAATCTATCAATAAATACATTAGTGTAAATGAAATTAGCTAAAAAAATACAGAGGGGTTGTATAAAATATTATAAAAGAAAATATATCCGCGTAAAAAAATATTTTTTTTTTTATCTAAAATTAATTGCTTGAATTATCTATACCGCACCTTAATTTGGACGATACAGCATCGGAATAGTATCTTTAAAAACCTATATCGTATCTTTACAGTACCTTCATGTGCTCTATACGCAATCTTAACTGCATCTGTACTTTAACTATATGTTGTCTGTACAGGAGCTTTACATCTTATATACAGAGTTAGTAAAGACAACTATACCCAATCGATATGTAATCTCTATCGTCGCGCTATCCATAGGGTACAGAAAGCCTGTATCGACTAAAGATTTAAATACAGGTTCGATATAGGTTCTGTATTGTGTGGTTATACGGGAAGGCTGCATAATAAATTCCCACAAAAAAAAGACTAAAACCAATCATGTGTTGACTGAAGAAATGAAATTAAATATTTTATGCTATGTTGAGGAAAAACCGATAGTATCGCTACAAGAAATAGCTAGACATTTTAATGTATCTAAAAGTTCTGTATTTAAAACGCTAAAAGAATGTAAGTACAAATCATACAAATTCTCTAATCACCAACAATTATTTGAGGAGGACAAAGCAAAGAGAACAGATTTTTGCGAAACTTTGTTTAACTTGCTAAATGAACACAAAGACATTTTAGAAAAGATACTTTTCACCGATGAAGCAACTTTCACATTAACCTATTCGTGCCGGGAACCGCAAAAATGCGCAAAACCTTGTCTGCTAAATATGCGGCAGCCGCATTTTTACGAAAGCCGTGGGCCGAGACCCTGGACGGGAAGCGCACGTTTACGCGTAATATACTCCTTTGTAAACCCCTTTATAAACTTACAAAAAATGTTGGTCACTCTTGCATAGATTACTAGGCTAAGAATAGAACACGAATAAGTGCATTCGCAGTGGGTTTTACATACATGTGTTATACGTGCTGCGGTCCAGTTTACATTGTTTTTACTTTGAAGCAGTTGGGTTATAGTGTTTCTAAAGGGCGGTACAGACCGAGATCAAAGACAAACGAACGCCAACGAACGCAAATATGGCGTTGGCGTTCGGGGTTGGAAACAATTCGTCAGCGTATGCTTGCAGTCGTCCACACCAAAGTTTCGCATTCGAGCACTGGCAGTTCGGAGCGGTTGGTAAACGTTCGGTGCTACTCTGTCCGAATTCGTATTTACGTTTTATTTAATAATACAGTAATTAATTAGTCATAATATTAGTATGTCCAGCGATGATGAGGATTTCTTAATGGCAAATGCGGGATTCATAACAATGCATTCGTTGATAACCAAGAAAAAGGAAAGGAGACGCCGGCGCTGGTGGATGACGGCACCATTTAGAAACAGAAGGGTATATAGTGGAAGTAACTTATTGGATGATCTACAAGAAGAAGATGCTGGTCATTTTAGAAATTTTTGCAGAATGACCCCAGCCATATTTGATACGCTACTTCGTTTAGTAACACCAAAAATTGAGAAGCAGAATACCAACTACAGGAAAGCTATACCAGCTAAAGAAAGATTAGCTCTTACACTTCATTATTTGGCTACTGGAAATTCTTATTCAAGTCTAGCATTTACATTCAAGATATCAAAACAATCAATATCCAGTATTATTCTTGAAGTTTGTGCAGCTATAGTTGAAGTACTTCACGAATATGTCAAGGTAAGATTTTTATTTTTATTTATTTTCACACTGGTAGATACATTATAATACATATGGTTACATAATATTAAACTAATTACTGGTGATAAGGATTACTATAAAACAGTTCATCTGCCCCTTGCTCGTACCGTCGGGCATAACTAGTTGATGGTGTTGCCGATGGCGAAGATGTCGTTGATGCCATAGGTGACGAAGATCCACTCCAATTATTTAAAGGTTGTAGTGCCTGGTGTTGCGTTCTACCCATTTCCGCCTCGAATAAAATATTTCCAATTTGGTGTTTAACGATGGCACGCATACGTTCATCAGATTTGGCAAGTTGGCTCGCCACATACTCACCATACAGCACGCACTCGTCTTTTTCAACCCTTGTTGCTCTTTTTTCTCCAAGAGCTTGTAAAACATTAAAAGCTGCGTTGATGCGTGGATCTTCTTGGAGTCGTTTTTTAGATGGTAATTTTGGAGAAGTAAACACTTTACGTTTGCTTGTTTCGACTCTGACCGAGCTCTGTGATTCTTCTGTGGCATTGTCTTGAGCATTCTCGTCTTCTAAACCATCTTCTTGTGAGCTGTTTGCTTCTGACTCAACATTTTGCTGAGTTTCATCTCCCCGGTCCTAAAATAAAGTGAAGAATAATAAACAAATATATACGCCCTTTAATTAGATCGGTGTTTTGAGTTACTCTTGGTCGAAACTTATCATTTAGGAACTGCATGGCCTTAAAAGCAAACCATTTTGAATGGTACAAATCGTCTGGTCCCATGCCGGAATGTGTGGTACCTTCACGGCGCATTTCTCGGCGATAAGATGATAGCAAGCTTTCATTTTTTTTTAACTTCCGTAATATCGCACTTAAATTCGTCTGCAATGCTTCTCCAAATATCCACCTTCTTTTTGGTTAATTTATAGTGCATACTTGTTGGGTCCCATAGCATGGGTTTGTCGCGGTATCACTCTATTAATTTCAAACTTAACTCGTCGCTCCACTCCATCTTTATCTATTATTTAAAATTTTTTATTGAAATACGTCCCAAACAGTCCAAACGCTTACCAACGACTGAAAAGTGACAAATCTTGTCCAAACCAAAACGAATCTTTCTTTGAGGTACCGCTCTACTAGCGAACGCAATGGAACGCCAACAAACCCCTTGGCAAGCGTTGGTAAGCGTTCGTTCGCGTTCGCCAATCCCGTACACACCAAACTCAAACGGTTCCACATGTGCCTTCGTTGGCGTTTGTTTGCGTTCGGTCTCCTGTCTGTACGGACCTTAAGCTGAATTTGGTGAAAATGAGTAGAAAATATTTAACTGACGCCCAATTAGAAGAGCTTCTGTATATGAGTAATGATGAGGATGGAGAATTTGATCCTGAAAGCGGCGCAGAAAGTGAATTTAGCGAAGGGAAGGCAGGTGCTATTTCGGATTCCAGAGGAGGTGAAAGCGATGAAGATGCGATTGAGGGTGCTGAAGAATTTCCAGTTGAAGGTAGTGCAGATGTCCAAGTTGATCTAGATAATCACCGTAAGTTGTTTGTTTGCTTTTTGTTTGGTTTAATATATCTTCTCTAAGTCCGAAATTCTCAAATATTCCAAGTATTTCTAAGTTAACGGCGGGAGTAACTATGCCACCTCTCCCCCCCGGCGAGGATCAAGACTTGCACTTATGCCCTTGCGGCAAATCATATACCAATAGGAAAAACCTACTACAACACCAGAGAAGATTCTGTACAGGAATCGACCACCAAAGGTTAGACAGACATCAATGCCAGGACTGCAAGAGGGAGTTTAACAGCTACGCCGGGATGCGCCAGCACCAACGACTAGCCCATCAGCACAACTATAATCAAGAGATGGAGCAAGAGGCGGGTATCCCCAAGGTCCAACCGTGGTCCAGGTTGGAAATATTGGAAATGGCCAAAGAGGAAGCTAAGTTCGAGGGGCTACACATCAATCTCCACTTGGCCAGCATATTTGGTAGGAAAGTGGACAACATCAAGAACCAAAGGAGGAAGGATGAATATAAAAACCTTCTCGCAAAAATAATTGCGGACTGCGAAGAAGCTAAGGAAAATTCCAGCTCGTCGGAACAAATGGAACCTCCTGAACACGATAACATCCCGGATACAGCAAACCCTGAGGTATTTGCCAATTGGGTTGATGCAAAAAAAAATTATGCACTATTTTTGCATGTTTCGTCCATTTCAGCTTACGAAACCTATTAACCTTGAATTTGTCGTGAAAAAACCTCTAGGTGATTTTTAAAAAATTATCAAACTTTGAATTTTTCAAATTTGCAGCTAAAATAATTTAAAAAAAGTGGCAACCAATCAGCGCAGTTTGACGTCACTGGCTCGTACGGTTGGAATTTGCTGTCGTTGGCAATTGACGTTCAACTGGGTTAACCGCTGTTGATTTACGTTTTCTTGTTAATTTCTTGTGTTTTTTAAGTGTAAAGTTTCTTTATTACTACAAAGAGTCCTTTTTAGGACTAACCTGTCGCATTTTGATACGTCTTCTTGTTAATTTCTTGTTTTACAAGTGCAAATTATCGTTTATTCTTGTGGTTGACACTTGCAGTTGAAATTAAAGTAATACTGGTTGAGGTTGGATTTATTAAAGCCAAATCAGACAATGTTTATGGTAACAGAATATTTAAAAACAGACGATTGTTTTGGTGCTCCCGAGGTTCGAGGTGCTAAAGCTGCTATGTAAGTATAAACTGAAATTTGTATTTAAATGTTTTTCATATTAGCTGGCTGTATTAACATTTCTAACATTTGTGTAAAATGGAGATAATACTAACCGCAATTGGTAGTTTATAGCGAATTTTTCCCAAATAATATTGTATTCAACATAATTTGTTTTTTGTAGGTCTTCGCGTGAGTCATACAGCGATAATGCGATTGGATATGTGCAATTAAAAAGGGACGATCATCAATGCCATTTAAAAGCAAAAATTTGTCCAGAACATAAGGTACGTAGTTCAATGTACCTTGTGTCCCTGACCATCGATGAAGATCAGGAAAAGGTAGTGGATAATTGCGTGCTATAGCTGTGCTGCTGCAGCAGGTAAGAAAATTTAAAATATGTTTTGTTTTCTTATTTTATTAATGCTTTTAACAATAGGTGGTTGTAAGCATGCATTAGCATTTTTAATGTGGCTTCATCGCCGAAGTGAAGACCCAGCTCCAACCGAAGTGACGTGCTATTGGAAAAAATCAACATTATCTAGGGTTGGTACATCGATGAAATTTATTGAAGCGAAAGCATTGGGTAAACAGAAAAGGGGAACGGATCTGCCAGATAACAGTATCATTTTAAAAGAATTTTTGCTGTTATCTGAAAACAAACAGCTCGAAAACCAAATTTCGAGGCATTCTTTCACTGCAAAGAAAAATAAATTAATTGTATTATCAATTTACCAGCAAATGCTAGAATTTTGTGAGAGAGGTGGCACTTCCGTTGATGAATTTTTAAATTATTGTAAAGAAAATATGTCTGAAGAGCTTTGTACAGAAGCTGAAATTTCAACGAGGGGACAAAGTGACGAAGTTCTTTGGTTCGAGTTACGATATGGTAGAATAACAGCTTCTAAGTTGTACGAGGCAGCTCACTGTAAGACTACTGACGGGTCCCTAGTTAATCGGTTGATTGGTGCATCGAAGATAAAGGACACCAAAGCAATGGAACGCGGTAGAAGACTAGAAGGCGAAGTGATACGTGTGATGGGAGAGAAACAGGAAATTAAGTGTTTAACAAGTGCGGTTGCTACTTATTGCAGAATCACCCCATATTTGGAGCTTCACCAGATGCCATTACTGATAACTTCGTTGTGGAAGTCAAGTGTCCTACTAGTGATAAGTCTTTGGAACGATATATAAAAAACGGTGTGGTGGCATCAAACTATTTATCGCAAATTCAATTGCAAATGTTTGCAGCTAAAAAGACAAAGGGCTGTTTTGTGTTGCTGATGCAAATTTTGAAACGAATAGGAAGATATATGAAGTTTGGGTAGATTATGATGCTAATCTGTGTAATGATTTGCTTGAAAAAGCTAACAATTTTTGGAAGCAATGTATATTTATGAAAATTTTTCAATCTGCATGTAAATAGTTTTAAGAATACTTATTAATGAAAATAGATTTTAACTTACAACATTCGCAAATGATGTGTAACATCTAACCTCAAATTTTGAAAGTATAGGATATTATAATATCAATACAGAAATTATTATTTTTTATTAATACTTACTTTACCCAACTAACTTTCAGAAATGAATTCGTATTTTTAATCTCAAATTCCTAAGTTAAATTAAAAATAAAAAAAGTGGGTAACGTAAAAACCTGTAAAAAAATAAATATTATTTAATAAAATACAGCATTTTATTTTTACAGGAAGTATTGAGAATATTAAAGACCTGTCGTTATAATGTATATTCACTAATGCACATGCAATGAGTACAAGATCGTCTGCATAAGCTAACATGCTATGGTTGATTACTGCATGTGGTTTTAGGCTTTCGAATTCTCGTACCCTTCGTATTACCCGTTCTATATGAATGGGTAAGCTTGCAATTCGTTTGGTTTCTAGCACTTCTTCCTTGGACGGTTTAGCAGATGAGGACACACTAGGAGGTTTTATAAGTTCACAGTTTTTATTTTTCAAAATTTGTTTAATGTGTTTAAATCCTCTATCTGCTAAGACACCACAACCATGTGGAATCTTATCCAGAAAGCCGCAGTGTTCAAACAATAAAATATCTGCAGTTCTTCCGCCATAACCTGTAGATATAAAATTTATAAAGCCATCTGGGGTACAAGAAATCAAATATTTTAACGTATTGCACTTTTTATAGTCTGACCATGTTAATGCTTGTGTAAGAGGATTCGTTGGCTTCTCGATTTCGATTTCAAAGCAGTCGATAATTGCTTCTACATGACTATATGCAGGTCTAAAAGGTATTGGTAAAATTTTTTTTATTGTTCCTTTAGGCCAGTAAATAAAAGGTTTTAAGAGATGAGCCAATTTTGGGATGGTTTTGCCAAATACTCTACTACCGTTGCTGATTGACATTCCAAACTGGTCACCTAACCGATCAAACGTATCGTTACATTTGATTTTCATTAAAGTGAATAAAATATTACTATGGCTTAGTTTACTTTGAGATTTTATTGGCAGTAGATCTATTAACCAAAAATAATCTTTTGGAATTCCTAAATATTGTTTCGGCTTCTCTTTACACAGTTCTACCGTCATGTTATGTCTTCCTAAATTAAAGATATCGTGTTTTGTTTCATTGTCGCTGTCTTCCGACATGTATGATGTACTATTTGAATTCGTTTCACTTGGCTCATAACTTGTACTAGAATCGAACGTTTCATCCTCGGAGGTTCTATGAGATGAACTTGAAGTTGCTTTTTCATCTACAGTAAAAACCTGTAAAGGTGGTTCAGTTGTTTCTGAAAGCTGTAGACATTTTATGGGGGATGTTGCCACTGTAACCATTTTCGGAGTGATATTGCAGGACACATATTTGCTTCGATGCGATGGTTTCATTTGCACTGCTTTATTGCTAAATGTTTTAGAAGCGTCTTCTTCGGATTTTATTACTGGTTCTGGTGATAAACAAGTGCTTGTAGATTCTTCGAAAGTGTTTGTACCTACTGTCGTTGCTTGAATTTGATTTAATTTAGTCTCCGAAGAAGATGCAATGGCTTCTTCAACCAACTGTTTTCTTGATCTTTTTTCAACAGCTGATCGAAGGGTGCTACTAAAAGCACGCTTTCTGTCTCGCTGACAATCAAATATGTGTGGCACTATACCAGCTTTAATTCTAATTTTCACATTCATGTATTTATGATACATAAAATTTTCTAAATCATTCTCCAGCTAAAAATTTATTAAAAGATAAAATAAACAACTTACTGTAGTTAAAACAATAGAACTTATTTTAAAATCCCTACCTCAAAATGGTCTTGGCAACAATATAAGTCCGAGTTAGACATGTTTGCAACATCCCTTCTAGCACTTGTAAACCACAATTTTCTTTTAGATTTGTCTCTTGGTACAGTAACAAATATTTTATCAGGCGTACTTATTGTTGTATTTGTGCACTGTGGCACAAAACACCACTTATAGCACTTAGTTTTGATTTTATTTTCCATAGTCATTAAACGTAAACGTCAACACCGCACAGATTACTTGAAACCAGGTTAGCGCGCCAAACGCTCCGAGCTAGTGACGTCACGCGCCAATCGGATAATACCGATAGGCGTCGGGAGCTTCCGCTACAGAGAAATATTTTAAACTTAATTAATTAATTTAAATTATCATTTCTTTTTTTATACTTAAAAAGCATACAGTACCTATAAACTAGTATTAGTTTACTTAATTAAGCATAAAAAAAAATTTATGCATTAACCTAATTATAGGTACACCCCCCCGAGGATGAGATCGAGAACCAACCGTGCGCCGATATCTCCCCAACCCTCCATTTCAGCCAATATTAACCCTCTTCCTCATTCCTTACTCGTTCCCCTTCCTTCTACTGCCCTAAGTATTAGCCCCCTTCCCCGATCCGAATACATACAGGACAGGATCCTATTCTTGTTTTCTTTCGAGATTTGTCACTGCTGCCGGACCTGGATCCCGACGACTCCGACATATTAAGTAAATTTCTTGAACTTGCCTTCTCTATTAGAGAGCAGTTTCGAGAATGGTCAGAGAATCTCATTACAAAATTCCAACCACGTGCGAATAATAACCCTTCTAATCAACGCGTGAAAAACTCGTAGTCTAAAAGGGATCGCAGATACGGTGGCGGGGCTGACCGAGCGTATGCTTTTAAAAAAGCTCAAAACCTTTTCAAAAGCAACCGCATCCAACTTGCGAGCAACATAATCGATGATATCCAGGAATTGGGTCCTGGTCAGGTGCCTAGTCTAGACGTCATACAAGACACATATAGATCTGTCCTAAGTGCAAATGACATCCAGGATGACGAACCCATCTATGATTACCGTGGGGAGTCAGGGCAGACATACGCACCCATTACTAAAGAGAATCTCCAATTGGCTATCACTGGGACTAAATCAGAATCTTCCGGCCCTGATGGGTTTAAAATAACGCATTTAAAGAAAGTTCCGGAAATCAAAATGATTATTTTTTTTAATGGAATGGTTTACCTTTCCTACATTCCACCGTCTTTCAAGGAATGTAGGACTATACTGATCCCCAAAACCGGTGATACCAGGGATATTAACAATTCGAGGCCCATAACTGTATCATCCGTATTTTTACGAGTAATTAATAAAATTATGGGAAAGCGTCTGTCTGTGTTGCCTCTACATAGTGGCCAGAGGGGGTTCGTCAGAATGGACGGATGCCTGGCGAATAATCTGTGCATTCAATACATTATTAAGCAACAACGAAAATTAATCAAACCCTTTTCAATTCTCACCTTAGATCTGAGGAAAGCTTTTGATACCCTGTCCTGCTCATCCATCATTAGGGGCTTGAAAAGGTTTCGCCTGCACCAGAAAACCATAGACTTTATCCTGGAAGGTTATCAGGAATGTTATACCACCGTGTCCTGCCTTGGACTTAAGACCGGGCGTATTAAAATAACTCGCGGCGTGAAGCGGGGGGATCCATCATCACCATTTCTCTTCAATGTTGTGCTTGACGAACTTATTTGTAAACTTCAGCTTTCGGGAGGGGGTATCCCTCTTTCCCCTGATGTCAATTTGGCTGTCGCAGCATTTGCTGACGACTTAGCACTTTTTGCCAATTCAGTTTCTGAAGCACAACTATTGTTGAGGATGGCCACAAAATTTTTTAATCCTTCAAAATGTACTGCACTGTCGTTAGGGGTAGTTCCCTCAAAGAAAAAACTATTTGCTTTCAGTACGCCCAGGTTTTACGTCCAAGGGTCACCCTTTAAACAAATTAATGTCACAGACCATTTTAAATACCTAGGTTATCGCTATGGCTATCTTGGTGTGGGCAGGCCGGACGTGCCTCTGATGTTGGTGCAGCTGGGGAGGATCGAAAGGGCCCCCCTCAAACCCTATCAGAAACTCTGTTTAATTAAGAAATATTTTTTACTCCGCATAATGTTTCAACTCCAAACACCAACCATTAATCTCGTGGATCTACGTAATGTAGATAAAATTATTAGGATGTCCGTCCGGAAGGTACTGCATTTGCCCCGGATCACCCCCAATAGTGTCCTTTACGCGGACACTAGAGGGGGTGGCCTGGGGCTGATGTGTATGGAGGATAACATCCAGCTGACACTCAGGAATCGGATTGTGAATCTCAAATTGTCGACCGACCAGGTCTTGACTGCTATTTTGAACTCCTCTTGGGGTATTTCTCTATTCAATAAATTTAACAACGGTCTCGCTAGAAGCGACGTGTCGGTCAACAGTAGGGCGCAGGTTCGTAGAAAGTGGAGAGAGGGTCTTGATAACTCGACATCGGGCAATGGGTTACTTCAAGGAAGTACAGGAGCTGTCAGCAGCTCTTTGGTAGATCATCCTCCTGCCTTTTGGACGGGGGGGGGCTGTGCTTCTCAGGAGTAACACTTTGCCTACGATGGGCGCGCCCCATCTTAAAAGGCGATGTAGGGCTGGATGCCACAGGGTTGAGTCGCTCTCTCACGTCCTGCAAGCCTGCCCGATCACTCATTGGCCTCGGATCAGAAGACATGATCACGTAGTTAATGTATTAAAACAAATAGCAGAAAACAGGGGCTGGTCGGTCGACGTGGAGCCTTACATCCGATGTACCGATGGTACTGGGAGGAAGCCGGATCTTATCCTTAGGAAGGGCGGCGACCTAATCATCTCTGATGCTGCCGTTCATTGGGAAGGTCCGAGGAGTTTAGACGTTGGCTTCAATACCAAAATTATCTACTACAGCACTTTAAATTTCCTGCAAGCTGTCGCTAATGAATATCCTGCATATCCAAACCTGTTCATTTATCCACTCATTATCGGCGCTCGGGGGACTTGGTGTCACCGGAACGAGGGACTCCTTACCAAAATTGAGGGCAATCTGGGTGATCGGAGGAGGTTGATTCTTGGAGTGATTGCGGGCAGTATAAAAATCCAATTCTCTCGGGTCACCTGGAGAACCTTTGATAGAGGTAGAGAGTAGGGGTGTACTGATCGATATATGTGCGCGTCTACACCTAGTGCAGTTAAAGTTCGAAGCTCATAGTTGAAGCTTATGATATGTTGTTGTGTGTTTTTCTTATCTGAGGTGCGATTAATCCGCTTGGACTGAATGTATTTATCTTGTATCCGTAATTATATATTATTATTATGAATTATCATTCTCTAATTGCAACTGATATTTTGTTTTGTCCTTTTATCTTTACATAAATATGTTTAATGTTGATTATTATGATGTATTATCTGAAATTTTTGTTTTATATGTATTACTGTGTATACAATTATTGTCTAGTATGTATTACCGTTTATACAAGTTTATCAATACCTGCAATGTAATCATTGTATATTGAGCATGTGTGGTTGCAATGTTTTACCACGCCGGAAGGCGAAATGTCTTTTCTATCAATAAAGATTATATAATAGCAAGATTTAGTAGCAACATTCATTTCAGAAAATCAAGCTGACGGTAATAAAAGAGCTGCGGTCGGCCAGCACGCTGGTCGAGGTGGTGAGTTTCTTTTTACAAAATGGTTATAATATGTAGTAACTAAATTATTGCATAGGTACCCGTAAAAAAAAAGAAAGACGGACGACAGATTTCAATGGACCAAGGATCCAAATTATCAGCCAATTATTCATAAATTTCTAGATACAAATGCAGGCCGTAGTAATAAAGTGCCTGAGAACCCAACGCCTTTGGAATGTTTCGAATTATTGTTTTCGGAAAGCTTAGTCGCAGATGTTGTACAGCAAACTAATCTATTTCACTCCCAAACACAAGCAAATACTACTGCTTCGAAAAAATCAAAGTCATGGATTGATATAAATAGTTCTGAACTCTATTGCTTTCTGGCAATGTCCCTATTGATGCCGCAAGTAAAAAAATTAAAACTTTATGATTATTGGTCTAAAGATGTGCTGCTAGCAACTCCAATATTCGGTCAAATATTAACTCGCGATCGTTTTAAATCTTTATTGTCTTCATTACACTTTGTAGACAATACACAAAAAAATCCAGACGATAAGCTATATAAAATTAGGATCCTACTAAATCACCTGAAGGGTGCTTACCAAGAAATGTTCTCCCCATTCGAAAATATTTGTTTGGATGAGAGTTTGATGTTGTACAAGGGAAGGCTGAGTTTCAAACAGTACATACCATCAAAACGACATCGATTTGGAATTAAACTTTTCACTTTGTGCGATAGTGAGACCCGTTATATCCTAGATTTTATCATTTACTGTGGCAGTGGTACAGATGTCCAAGAGTTTGATGAACAATTAGGAATATCTGGAAATATAGTTGTTTCACTTACGCAGCCCTATCTAGACAGAGGTCATAAATTATTTATAGATAACTGGTATTCCAGTCCTATACTAGCCGATGTGCTTCACCGTAGAAGTTCAAATGTGTGCGGAACTGTCAAACCTATCAGAAAGTACATGCCTGACTTGAAAGAAACAATAAATAAAGGGCAGACAGTGCATTTTACAACGGATAGATTGTTGGCAATGAAGTGGAAAGATAAGCGCGAGGTTCACATGCTTTCCTCATGCCATACAGCCGAAATGGTTGTTGTCAAAAAAGACAGAGAAACAGATATGGATATTATGAAGCCAATGGCATATGTGATTAAACGCAAATATGGAGGCGGTCGATCTAACCGATATGCTCCAAAGCTCCATCGAGTCGGTGAGGAAGAATGTCAAGTGGTATAAGAAAGTCTTTTTCCATTTGCTTGATCTGACCCTTATCAATGCGCACGCAATATACAAAATGAGAACAGCTAAAAATACGCCGATAGCGGATTTTCAACTAAATTTGGTAAAACAGTTACTCGAGAAACATCATACAGGTCATTGTCGCCCTAGTACCAAAACAACTGTTGAGGCAGATTCTCCATTGAGGCTTACAGCCCGACATTTTGTCTCTCACTTGCCAAAAGACGAATGTAACAAACAAACACGTAAAAGGTGCATTGTATGTACAAAAAAATTGAAGCGGCGTGAGACTACTTACCATTGCTCCCCGTGTGATTCACCATTATGCCTAGTACCGTGTTTTGAATTGTATCACACAAATAAACAGTTTTGGAGATAGATACATTATGACTCCTCCCAAATACTGTTTCTTTGTACGTATGAACTTATTATCATTATGTTATTTTTACTCGTAGATAAGTTATGGCTAAAGTATTACTATGTTATTGTTCCTCTTGGATAGCTGAGACCTGTATTATTATTACATTATTTGTTCTCGTTTTCATAGTTTGAAAATAAAGAAATTTTGCCTATTATTATTCTTATTGTTGCTAGCAACGTCAGGTAATTACAAGTATTACTTTGAAAACGAGTATAACTACCGTGTAATACCAATTGCGCAAAAATGCGTACTACCTAAAGTACGCTCAAAAAGGCGGGAGGCGCAATGCGCCCTTCCTAAAGTAGGTTCAAAAAGGCGGGAAGCGCAAGAATGTAAATATGAAAATTCGGGAACCGCACGCGTGCGGAGGTGCTTGGGAACGCCGCCAGACAGCTAAAACAATGCCCGCCACGAAAAGGTTAAATGGAGAAGTCAATTCTCAAAATTTCCGGTTTGTATCATAATTTCACACTTATCCATTTCATTCTGCTAACCTCGTTCCTTCTTACTCCTTAGATATTGGTCCCGCACTAACCACCATGTTCAAAATTTAACTCACACTCAATACATGCAGAAAGTCAATGTATGGGTAGGAATAGTTAATACTAGGCTCATCGGTCCATATTTTATTGATGGGAACCTCACTTCAGCCAAATTTTTAGAGGTGCTAAGAAACAATATCATTCCGGCAATAGAAAATTTAGACATCAATGAGCCATAGTTTCAAATTGATGGAGGCCCTCCCCCTCCGCATTCCACAAACGCCGTAAGAAACATTTTAAACGACAGGTTTCCAGGACGGTGGATAGGAAAGTACGGCCCCGTACGATGGGCACCGCGCTCTTGTCGCCCAACGACTTCTTCCTTTGGAGCTACCTAAAATGAAAAATTTATAACAATTTCCAGATGCAAAATTTAAATGAATTAAAAGATCGTGTACGTACGAAATGCAATGAATTGAATTCTGACTTTCTCAGGAATGCTGTGTATTGACATGTTTCTTATAAACGTATACATAGCTGGTATGTATACAAAAAGAAAAACTCACTGTATAGAGAAAAAAACGAAAGAATCAGAAGATATAGTAACCGAGATAGGAGAAAACTACAACAGACAAGACGTAAGAACTTTCTATAAAACAAAAATAGGAATAGCAAGGAAAAGTTACCAACCGAAAGTCAATCTGTGCCGAGACAAAAACGGAGAAATAATTAGCGGTAAAGAACAAATACTCGAAAAATGGAAAGAGCACTACCAAGAGATTATGGAGATGAGAAAAGAACATGACAATGAAATTAAAAAAGAGAAAGAGGGTGAACCTAGTGAACAAAAATACCAACACCGGAAGAATTTGATAAAAAGATACAAAAGCTGAGAAACAACAAGACACCAGGAAATGACGAAATACAAAGTGAACTAATAAAAGCTGGAGGACAACAACTAACCGACAGACTGTACAACCTGATTTGTGAAGTATGGGTAAAGAAAACAATGCCAAGTGAATAGAGAGAGGCAGTAATCAACCCTATTTATAAAAAAAGGGATAGGTTCGACTGCAACAATTATCGACCAATATCAATCCTAAACGTAGTGTATAAGATCCTGGATTCAATACTAAATAATAGATTAAAAGAAATAACAGAAAAAGAAATCGGAGAATACCAGTGTGGTTTCAGAAAGAACCGATCTGTAAAGGATCAGCTGTTGACGATTAGACAACTACAGGAAAAAAATAGGAAAAAACGGAATAACGCTGCACATGCTTTTTATTGACTATAAGCAGGCTTACGACAGTTTAAAAAGTAATAAACTATTTATAACAATGAAACACCTAGAACTCCCAGAAGGAATAACGTATTTGGTTAAGAAGACATTAGAAGAAACATGGAGCGAAGTCAAAGTAGAAGGAGAAAGCACCCAAAAATTTAAGACAAACAAAAGGACTAAGACAAGGAGAGCCGCTCTCCACAGCTTTATTTAATATAGCCTTGGAAGGAGTGATGAGAAATAGCAGAACAAATAGAAATAACAACATTCTAAAAAACTCATATCAAATTATGGCATATGCGGACGACCTAATAATTATCTCCAGAACAAAAGCATCTTTCAAAATATAGAAAAAGAAGCAAGAACATACGGACTAGAGGTGAATGAAGAAAATACAAAATGTCTAGTGACAACATCCAAGAGAGCCTTATCAGAGTTTAAAGTGAATAGCATCCAGTATGGGAAACAGTACAATTTCGAACAAGTGAATAGTTATATTTATCTAGGCGCCGAAATTAACAGTGGCAATAATCCGTATAGTAAAATTGAAAGAAGAATAACACTGGGTATAAAAAGTGCCGCGTCTTTAAATAAAGTAATAAGAAGTAAAAACATCTCGCCAACAGTAAAAATCAGAATATATAAGACAATAATACAACCGACAACGATATACGGGTGTGAAGTGTGGACCTTAAATCAACAATATGCAAATAAACCTTTAATTTGGGAAAGGAAAACATTAAGACGGATTTTCGGAGGAATCAAAGAAGGAGAAGAATGGCGGAGAAGGACAAACGAAGAGGTGTATGAACTATATAAAGATCCGCCAATAACAAATATACAGGGTCGCTATTAAAGATGGAACCAAAGCTCTCCTGCTAAAACGGTTTGAGATATAGATATGAAAATTGAAAGGCTTCCATTTGAAATTATTTCGCATATTTTGAGGTTAAAAAAAATTTTTTTTGACACATGATTTTTGAGCGCGGCCGCCATCTTGAATTTTTTTAAATGGCAACATGGGCTTTGTGATACATCATTAGAAAGCTTATTTTTTTCTCTTTCTTACTACCTTAATCATGTATTTTGTTAAAGTAGAAAATAATGCAGAAAAATGGCTGGCTAATGTATTGCACTTTAAATCTAGATACCTTTGCAATAACGAAACGTCAAAAATAAACAAAAAACATTCAGCAGGGGTTTAATAAGTGACAAAAAACACAGTACATATGGTTTGTTTCCTTACAACTATTGTATTACGTGACAAATAAACCTTAATTTCGTGAAATATGGACCATTTGACAGAAACAGAACGCATTATTTTCTACTTTAACACCATACATGATTAAGGTAGTAAGAAAGAGAAAAAAATAAGCTTTCTAATGATGTATCACAAAGCCCATGTTGCCATTTAAAAAAATTCAAGATGGCGGCCGCGCTCAAAAATCATGTGTCAAAAAAAATTTTTTTTTAACCTCAAAATATGCGAAATAATTTCAAATAGAAGCCTTCCAATTTTCATATTTATATCTCAAACCGTTTTAGCAGGAGAGCTTTGGTTCCATCTTTAATAGCGACCCTGTAGTATTCGAGCATTGTTATCACTATGATAAAATGGATCCATGTCCTTATGTATAAGTGACGTGGCAAATATAATAAACAAATAAAACTTTAAATCTCGTCACCAATGTTGCATATTTAATATTTAAAATGTAAAGCAGCTACATGTTTCGGTCCTACTGTAGGACTATCATTCAGGCTGTAAAAAACAAACCTTAACAACTAGCTCAACGAAACAAGCCAAAACTGCTATCTTGTTGTCTGGAACAAAATTTTTTTAAATTTAATAATCAAATCTACAGGCAGAACGATGGTCTCCCGATGGGTGGGAATTTAAGTCAACTTCTTGCAGAAGTATTCCAGAACAATAATGAAACTAATATAATCTCCAAGCATAATCTGTTTAATGAACACATTCTCCATTATTCACGTTACGTAGATGACATTTTCGTAGGGTCCAAAAGTGACCTTGATTTATTTTTTAATTTTCTTAATTCCATTCACCCCAGACTAAATTTTACCGTATTACTTAGTAACAACAATCTTCTCCCATTTTTAGATTTATCCATAGAACTTGTTGATAACAAATTTTCTTTTGACATATACCAGAAACCTACTCACACGGACAATATTATCCCTTATAATTCAAACCATCCTATGAATCATAAATTGGCTTTTTTTAATTCTGTCATTCACCGTTTAAAGTCCATTCCCCTATCAGGCGTAAAGTTCAATATAGAGCGCAATACAATTTTGTCCATTGCTGATAATAATGGTTACCCTAGAGGACTCATTAATAAACTTATTTCTAAGAAAATTCAAACGCATAACATTCGTTCAAACACTGGCCTTATTCCTGTTTCTCTTAACCCCATTAAGTACTTTAAGTTACCTTACTTTGGCCCCATTTCACAAACTATAGCTAACAACTTCCGAAATTTCAATACCAAGATTGCTTTCAATACTACCTACACTTTAAAAAAACTTTTTTTGTAAAACTAAAGACCCTATTTCTCCTTTAGAGAATAGCGGCATATACATATAAACTCACTTGCACCACTTGTAAAAATTTTAAGGTACCCCCTACTACTTACATAGGTAGGACAACTAGAGCCATTAATATTAGAATAAAAGAACACCTACGTGCGACTCGTTGTAACAATTATGTTGACGACCCTACTTCGGTGAAGTCTTCTTTCGCCTTACATCTTTTGGATAACCTCCATGACTTTAATCCCTCTATTGATGCTAAAATGTTATGGTCCACCAATAACTTTCATAAAGGTGTTTTGTTGGAATCCATTGAAATACAACTTGCTTTAAAAAACAATAACATTAATTGTGTCAACGAGGACACACCTTGGGACAATAATAATGTGCTTAATATATTTCTTTAACGTTACTTTGTAACCCTTTAGCTTTGTTTCTCTTAGTTTGATCATTTTATAATGTTTAAATAGCCTTACATACTTCATTGTTGTATTTCACTGGTTTAGTTTTAAAAATTTTAAATTTAGATTTCCCGCTTAAATCTAGTGACTTTTCACTTTACCTTATTTTATTTTATTTTACGTCTCTTCAACATTTTTGATCGTGGTGTGGGATGTAGTCGCGTGCTTTTAAGATTTATTAAATTATTCACTTTGTAACTGTGATACATCAGGGATGTATCACAAACCAATCATTTAGCAGGATGACGTAAATTTTCGCATCCATTTTTAGTATTTTGTTTTAGGTATGTATACACTTACTTGAAAAAAATCTGTTAACCTGACATCGTTTTATCATTTTCAGTTATGGTTATCCATTTGGATGTTTTTCCATTGTATCTTATATTAGTTAATATTTAATCAATTTATTAGTTTAAAAAAAACAGAAAACTTTGTTCGTTTCGCCAACTTAATGTTATACATGGGTAAGGCCAAAAGGGGGACACTTATACAGTATAACGGCAGTAGACCCGAACACACCCGCATATCCATCTATGCCACTACGAACCTGCCGGTTATCGCTAAATAAGTGCCTATTGAATGCGTGCGCAATAGAAATGCACAAATAAAAAGTCCGACATTGGTGGGATCGATTGTTGTCGAAGAGACTAGATGCTATTAGTTTTATTAAATAGACAGTACATTTTTAGGTGCGTTCGGGATCATGATCCGAAGTACTCCAATGACTCGATTCCGTTTTTTTTATTGAACCAGAGTCAGCTCCACTGCGTTCGACATTACTGGAGTACGTCGCTCGGAGCTAGTTCTCATGACTCCCGATTTCGAGAGCTAACCCTGGTTATATTATATTTGGTGGGGGTACTGTCAAAACTGTATTTCGCGGTTTTTATCATAACCCTAAAAACTACAGCTGTTTATAGAAAGCCATTGTTAATTTATTTGTTTTAAAATTTTTCTTTGAAGATGCAGCAGCAAACAAGAATATACAAATGCCATAGTTGTGCATTCACGCACGAAGATCTAAATGTAGTAATTCTGCACTTAAATGAACATGAGTTCAGTAAACAGCAGGAAAATGGTATTTAAATAAATACTTAACAATTTAAATTGTTTTTTTTTTTTAATTAAATTCAACTAAAATACTGACTTCACAAAACATTTTAATATATTCTAATTATCATTGTTAATCTTTCAGCACGTTTTTTCAATAGTGCTTATGCGATAACCGAGTGGGAGCAGTTCTGCGAAGGAGAATCGCCTCGAACAAACTCAATACCAAAAACTGGAGGTCGGCAGTGGAGTAATGTAGACACCCTGTTGCTTATTTCACTAGTCGAACAAAATTATTCTCGGTTAGAGGAAACTACCAAAAAATTGGTGTTTATTGATATTGCTCTGGAAGTTACAGCCAGGTCCAACATAACTTGCACTGGGCCGCAAGCCGAGACTAAGTGGAAGAGCTTAAAGCGTACCTATAAACACATAAAGCAGAGTAGGAATGAGAGTGGTGGTGCACGAGGCAGTTGGCTATTTTACCTGGCGATGGATAAATATTTAAGTACGAAGCCTGAAGTTTTACCAGATGCAACATGCGGTTCTGCTGACGGATTATTGATTGATTTTCAAGAGCACACTGTAGAAAATCCAGATAGTGACGATGCTAAAGAAACTTTTGAAAGTAGCTTTACACGAAACCGTAAAGCTACAAATAAGGTTTCTGATGCTGAGAGACGACATCGTCAAAAAATGGAACGTCAAGAGGAATTTCTCAAACTGTTTCGTGAATTCGTCAACGACAACAAGCACAAAATAGCACGTAAAGTAAAACAAATCAACGCAGAAGACGGGTGTTATCAACACCACCTATATAACAAAGCCTAACAACTGACCGAGTGCGGCCCGCTGACGTCACGCATAAGAGGCCATCCGCCTGCATATAGCCACCATTTTTGTCAGTGTTGAACGTTGATGCGTACGCTACAAGTACGTGTTGATTTGTTTGTGTTAGTTGTTGTGTGTTTTTTTTATAAAAATGGTGAATAAATGTTGTGTACCGGGATGCACCGGTAATTATAAGGGTAGCTGTGATAAAGTACATACTTTCCAGTTTCCCAAAGACGATGATATAAGAAATAAATGGTTACCTGCTGTTCACGGGGAAGATTTCAACGTGTCCAAACATTCTGTGGTGAGTAATGCTTAAAATTTAGTGTATGAACATGTTTCAATTGTAGTTTTTTATCGGTTTTTAAAGTAGTACTGACCTGTAATGCAATCAAAATTTGCGTGCAATAAGCCTTAATAACCAAGTTATAAGTTATAGCCTTTTTTTCTTGTATTACAGGTTTGTCACAAACATTTTTTGGAAACTGATATTTGCTACAGTGCAAGTGCAGTAGACTGGAAGACCGGGAAAACATTAACGGTGTCTCTAGATAAACCAAAATTAAAAGACAGGGCAGTGCCCTGTATACTTCCAAATTGTCCTTCTTAGATAAGATAAGATAAGATAAGATTTATTACTCTATCGATTTGTACATAGAAAGTCAAATGAATACACATACATAAAAGACAATTAGTCATAAAATTCCTTGATATATTAATTATAAAGGTATTCATGAATATCGTAATAACATTTGGATAGCAAGAAATCTTTGAGTTTAGTTTTAAAGTTGTTGGTATTATATTCTAATTTAATTTCGTCCGGAAGTTTATTATGCAGCCGAATACACATGCATCTAGGACTGTTACTGTATAATTGGATACGTTGCGTAGGCACTTGCAACTTATTTCTATTTCTAGTGTCATGCGAGTGAATTTCATGATATTTAACAAACTCGTTAGAATTTTGCTTTACATAAAGACAAGAACAGTATATAAATAAACAGGGTAGAGGTAATATCTTAAATTTTTCGAACAGCGGTTTACAATGTGCATCAAACTTAACATTAGCTAACAATCGTATGGCACGTTTTTGAATTACAAATATTTCTTTTGCCTGTGGCGCAGAACCCCAAAACATAAGACCGTAAAACATATTTGCTTGAAACTCTTATTTGAGTAAATCGAATCAACATCAAAGGGAAGCACCACCTGCAAAAAAAACTGGATTGGAAGCTGAAGCTCTGCGGCTTGCAATAGAAGAAAGTACAAAAACTGCATTGGATCACACAGAAAAATTCAGCTTTACAAGTATCGAGGAATTACAGAGTAAATTAAAACACGTTACTGTTACCGAAAACTGGAATATTATGTCGAAATCACATTGTGTAATTTTTTGTTATTTGAATGTACAAAAAACTCCGCACGATATTTTGTATATTATTGTTAATAATGGTTTAGGAGTTAATATTTTTCTGAAAGGTGTAGAAATCAAAATCAAATGTGTTCCTGAGTTGGTTCAAAATGTGGTTGAATTAGACGAAATTATTAAAGTGTCTGAAAGATTCTTGAAAGGTGAAGAACTTACTAAGCTCGTATCCGATACGATTTTAAGTTTACTTGATTTGTTGGGAAACAAAGATAATAAAGATAAAACCATTCAATTCTTAAAGACACAAATTCAATTGTGTGTTGAATCTAAGGAACGCCACCGATTTGATCTGAAATTATGGTTGTTTCTTCCATGTTGCTTTTCATTTCTCCACATGCGTATGTTTTGAGAAAGTCTGGTATTATTGTTTTACCACATTCTAACACAGTTAAAAATCTATGTTCTAATATAAATGTTAATCCAAATAGTTCAAATTTTTTGAGCTATATCAAAGAAAAGAAAAGTTCTTTACAACCCCACGAATGCTACGTAATCTTAATGCTTGATGAAATTCATATTAAACCATATGTCGATTACAAAGGAGGTAATATAGTAGGTATGGCATATGATAGTCTAAACGTTGGTTGCCACAACGGCGCATGTATTTATGATCCAAAGCATACTGTCTGGATTTAAAGATGTAGTTCACATTTTGCCAGTCAATAAAATGAACGCAAATAACTTATTTGGAATAATAAATACAGCATTATTAGGTTTAGAAGATATTGGTTTTAAAGTTGTTGCAATTGTTACTGATAACAACAAGATTAATAAAAAAGCAGTTTCGAATTTTGCAAACCCTCCCCAAAATAGCATTGTGTATCCAAATCCGACAGATAGTAGTAGACCTTTATTTTATTTAAATGACTCTGTACATATATTCAAGTGTATTCGTAATAATTGGTTAAATTTAAAAACTTATCGTTTAACATTCTGTTTTCCAGATTTTGATGACTTTGAAACAATACGCTATGGTTCTTTTGTAGCAATTGGGGAGGTCTATAACAATGAAAGACATAAATTGTTAAAATTTGGCTATGGACTAAGTCTTAAAGCACTGTGGCCTTCCAACTTTTGAAAGGCAAAATGTTAAATTGGTAACTCAAATTTTTAATGATAATATTGAAAACAGCTTACTTGAGCTAGGCCCTAAAAATAACATCCACAGTTATGAAGATACTGCAAAATTTATTAATATAATTAAAACATGGTGGAATATTGTAAATGTTAAAACTCCTTTAAAAGGTTTGAGACTAAAAAATGATATGCAAAAACCATTAACAAATGACCCACTAGATGCGGGATATAATTTTTTAAATAAATTTTTGCACTGGCTAGACAAATGTGAATCCTTAGATATAGAGGGAAAACTCACAAAAGAAACACAAGGTGCATTAAAACTAACTACCTATAATAGCTTATTGCAAATGACAGACTAATGCATTAATGAATTGAAAATGACGTACTTCTTGCCAGGAAAAATCCAGACTGATGCTCTGGAAGATAGATTTGGTCGTTACAGGCAACTATCGGGATCTCAGTATCATGTGTCATTAAGACAGATATTTGAGTCTGAGAAAAAATTAAGATTATTGAGCATGTTAGATTTATCTTTAAAATCAGGTTCTAATCACAGAATAATAATAAAAAAATTGGACGACGATCATGAATCTGTTGATGTAAGTTCTGAAGATAACAATATCGTTACTAGCGATTTTGAAAATATTGGCGTTTCTGATAGTGATTTAAAAGACATTGAATCAGATCTTCCAGTATTAACTTACATAGCCGGTTACTGTTGTTATTCTGTTATAAAAGCCTTTAAGTGTAACAACTGCAAAGAATTTTTACTGTGGACAAAGAAATGGCAAACAAAATATGAGATAGGTTAATATTTAAAAGAGATAGAGGTGGTTTGCGGTTTCCCCGAAAACTTCCGTTGTTAGTTGTAATGAACAGTTTTGTAATTTTACAAAAACTTTTAACAAATGGGTGTTTTTTAAAACTAAAAAATCAAAGATCTACGGCTTGTGTAGTTATTATAGAGAAAATTTTTAGTTACGATGATATTATAGAAAGTGACTGCACTGAACATTCTTGTACCGATTTATGGAAGAAAATTGTATTTATTACGGTGAATATTGTATTAAATAATTTTTGTAAAGTTGCAAATAATAACACTGCAGAAAGTGTTAAAACAAAAACTGCCAATAAAAGAAACAGAAAACTTGATACAGTTAGTAACAAACCCAGTGAAAACCTCTCGAAAAAAAACAAGAAAATAACTAATCCCACGACAAAAAAATAGCACGTAAAGTAAAACAAATCAACGCAGAAGACGGGTGTTTTCAACACCACCTATATAACAAAGCCTAACAACTGATCGAGTGCGGCCCGCTGACGTCACGCATTAGAGGCCATCCGCCTGCATTAGGGTGGGCCGAAAAAACACTTTTTGTTTTCGATCGCTACACCCCGGAAAAGTTGCCTTTTGCATAGTTAAGTAATTTGAAAAAAAAAATTTCAAATAAAAAAATATCTTCCGTTTGCGCATCGCACTCAAAGTTTTGTAAAATGGCAAAATTTTGCTCTTTTTCGTCCATTTTTTATAATTACTAAACTCACTACTATCGAAACGCTATAGGTCCTAATGTGAAGTTTGGGGCATGAAGATCACGAAAAAAAATTAAAACCTGTAATTTCAAAATATTTATTGTTCGCGCATAAAGCTCAAAAAACATAATTTTTCTTAAAAATGGCGATATTACGTAATTTCTTTTAATTTTACTTTTTCATCTTAAGTAAACAGACCTTTATAAATACTTTCCCATTTGACTACACTTGAGATTTCCCTTGAAGAACTTCGTGTGATTGGGAATGATGGAACTGTAATTAATACTGGTTTGAAAAAAGGTGTTCTCCATCAGATCGAATTGCACGTTGGGAGACCAATGCAGTGGGCTATATGTCTCCTACACTTCAATGAACTGCCGTTCCGTTACCTATTTCATCACTTGGATGGTGTTACCACAGGACCTTAATCCTTCAGTGGGCCGATCGGAGAAAAAACTGGCTGGCTGTGAAACACTTCTACTGGTTCGTTTTGAACACGTTGAATGCCCCATTCCTCAAGTTGACAGGAAAGTGCTGAGCAAGGATCAATTATACTTACTTGATATTTCTGCTGCCATAAATTCAGGTACAATTTCAGAAGATCTGGCAGCACGTAATCCTTGTCCGCTTTCACACTCTAGATGGTTGACGACGGCAAACAGAGTTCTCAGACTGTACGTGAGCTTAGAAAAACCTAATAATGAAATGAAGCAGTTGATAGATTTTATTTTAAAATGTTACATGTCTCTCTGGTTCAAAATTAAAACCAGCAAAAATTTCACAGAACATCACGGTACCTAACTCAAAATTTACTGCAAGTCATCAACCCAGTAATTGAGCGAAACGCTTTCTTTGCTCACCCCGAAAATTTGATTCTTGCAATGATTGTGGATGAACGAAGGCATATCAGAGAACTGGGGCTCCGCCGAGTGTTGAAAGCTCGATCACTTTCCAAGGGAAAGACTATTCGAAATTTCAACATACCGAAACTGAACTTCGAAGCAACAGACTACGTCAACATGATTCGGTGGGATAGTTGCAATATCTCTCCTCCTCCACTATTAAGGAACATCACGGATGAGGACATTGAAAATCTAATACAAACTGGAACACTGCTGCAACCGGATTTTCAAACCTTCCCTTATCACACGCAGGATGTTGAACGGTGTGTCAAACATGTGACCGAAGCATCTAAAACAGTGTGTGGCGCTGATGCAAGAGACGGCTTCATCAGGACGACCCTCTTATCAAGATCTATTATGCCGAATTTTTCCCAAAAATCTAACTTTAAAGTGCATTCTTTTGAATAAAAAATTGAATATAAAAAATATAGGAGAATTCCCAGACAAACTTAAAATTGCAGCGGTAATCCCTGTATACAAGAAAAAAGACAAATGCAAAGTCGAAAACTACCGGCCAATCTCACTCCTATCGTCTATATCCAAGATTTTTGAATACTGTATGTTAGAACGACTAACCAATTTTATCGAGTATTATAAACTTATACCTGACGCGCAACACGGCTTCCGCAAAAATATGTCAACCACAACAGCCACTTTAAACTATTACGATAACATACTGGAGGAATTAAACAACAAGAAATGCCCTCTCGGAATCTTCTGCGATCTAAGCCGCGCCTTTGACTGCGTTCCTCATCGGCGCCTTTTAGACAAGCTCGAGAGACTGGGTATTAGAGGAAACATCCTCAAATGGTTTGAATCCTACTTGGAGGACCGTCAACAGTACGTCCAAATAACCCACGTAGACAACAACAAGACCATTAAAGCTGCTTCGTCTACCCTTCCAGTCACCGTAGGACTCCCGCAGGGGAGCATTCTCTCCCCTACACTTTTTTCACTGTACACAGCTGACATTGTAGACCATCTCTCCGGCTATCACATCACACTCTACGCAGATGATTCCACGTTCCTGATTACCGAAAACACTATCAGTGACGCCACGACAGCTAGCAATATCCTCCTCAAGAAGCTCTCAACGTGGTTTACAACTAACGAAATCCATCTCAATGCCGAGAAAACAGAATTTATGGTTTTTCACACCAGGCAAAACAGAAGTCCGCTTGAGACTACTCTAAAAGTAAACAACTCCTTTCTTAAAACATCCGTAACGGTCAAATTTCTAGGTATACACTTAGACCAATGCCTAGACTGGTCACTGCATATTACCCACATGCTTAATAACATTAGTTCTAAACTGTTCCAGCTGAGATCTCTCAAACCCGTTCTCAACTTTAATGTGCTTCTGCAATTCTATTACGCAGAAATCCAGTCGCGATTCACCTATGGTATCCTTCTTTGGGGTTCGTCTCCATCAGCCGGCAAACTACTGGTTCTACAAAAGAGAGCTCTGAGAATAATGCTAGGTATGAAACCTACTGACTCTTGTAAACCAGCATTCAAGGAGCTACACATACTCACTCCACCTGCCCTATACATACTCGAAGCTATCATGTATGTATTCAAAAACAAAACCCATCTGATCCGTAACAAAGATCTACATCAGTACAATACAAGAGTACGTCACGACTTCCACAATGCTTCATCCAACCTACAACTACACCTAAATGGTCCACTACAATTTGGCATTAGGGCTTTCAACCAGCTTCCCACCGATCTAAAGAACACAAAACCTCAAAATATCTTCCGTATGAATCTCAAGAAACACCTGATCGAGTTATGCCCCTACGAGGTCCGCCTATGAGAGAACAGCTAGAACCTGAGCGCCTTTTTAATTTAAAACGTAAATGTAATTATTTCGTATTCCGTATCTCATTTATCCTCATATATTTTTATATATTTTTAATCTGTTTCTGCATGTACATTCTACACTTAATCTAATGTATCAACTATGTTTTATATGACGTAGCTGTGACACTTAACAAAGTGCCAAAAAAAGCCTAATAAAATTATTATTATTATTATTATTATGTTTACCATTTATAAAGGTCTGTTTACTTAAGATGAAAAAGTAAAATTGAAAGAAATTACGTAATACCGCCATTTTTAAGAAAAATTGTTTTTTGAGCTTTGTGCGCGAACAATAAATATTTTGAAATTACAGGTTTTAATTTTTTTTCGTGATCTTCATGCCCCAAACTTCACATTAGGACCTATAGCGTTTCGATAGTAGTGAGTTTAGTAATTATAAAAAATGGACGAAGAAGAGCAAAATTTTGCCATTTTACAAAACTTTGAGTGCGATGCGCGAACGGAAGATATTTTTTTATTTGAAAATTCTTTTTTTCATTTTACTTAACTATGCAAAAGGCAACTTTTCCGGGGTATAGCGATCGAAAAAAAAAAAAAGTGTTTTTTCGGCCCACCCTAGCCTGCATATAGCCACCATTTTTGTCAGTGTTGAACGTTGATGCGTACGCTACAAGTACTTGTTGATTTGTTTGTGAATATTGTATTAGATAATTTTTGTAAAGTTGCAAATAATAACACTGCAGAAAGTGTTAAAACAAAAACTGCCAATAAAAGAAATAGAAAACTTGATACAGTTAGTAACAAACCCAGTGAAAACCTCTCGAAAAAACCCAAGAAAATAACTAAACCCAAGACAAAAACTCAACAAAAATCACCCTTTACTAAAATATAGGTAAAAATTTATGTTACAATATTTAATTACCTATTAAAATAAATAATTCATATACCTACATGTCAAATGTGTTTTGTTTGTGTTTATAAGGGGTTCCTAATATTTAATTTTTTTAATACAAAAAAACAATCCAAAATCGCATTACAAGTGAGCATGTTTTGGAACATCGCGTGCTTCTATAAGCACTTGCTGCTTGGCCTCTTAGCGGTGACGTCACAGCAGAGCTGTCTGGCTTTGTTATACATATACATAGGTGGTGTTGGTGTTATGCTATAATTTTTTAGGCAGTTCCAAGTTCAAATATTTCGTTACCAAGCAACGTGCAATAATGGTTCCGGTTTTTTTTGTATTATTTTGAGTAGATAGTTTAGTAAGACTTTTTTTGTATTTTATAAGATAGTTATAGCATTAATTTTGTTATCAAACAAGGTGCATTAGTCCCTTTTTTTGTATTATTTTGTTATATTTTGAGTAGATAGTAAGACTGATTTGTTTTGTATTTTATAGTATGTATTAAGTTTTACAAGTAGTTGTACGTTTTGTTAATTTTCTAATTTGTAATGATTTAGTAGGTCATTTATTGTAAGACCGAGTAGAGGCACATGAATGGTGTATTAATTTTATTTGTGAACTGTAGGTTACCTACTGAGCAAAGTGCAATTAAGATTTTTTTCAAATATCTTGTTATTGTATTATTTTTTGTTAAGAACTGAACTTCTTATTTTGTATAATAAGGAAGTCTAAAACTAAGATTAATTTTTTATAAATAAAGTTTATTTCTAAGCAGTATGTTTTATTATTATTCAAAATAGGATTTGAAATCTGAACACAAACTATATAATTAAAAAAAAAACTATGGCTATTGAGAGTAGACCTATCAATAACATATTGGTCATAAACCTTATTAACATAATTAATTCTATGCTATATATTGGCAACACGTTCTGGACACGAATACGCGATTGAAATACGTTGCTTTTATAATTTATTTTAGTGCAATATTGTTTGTTTAAGGGCCGGTTTATCAATCGCATGTTAAATATGTCTGTTAACTGCCAAGCGGATAAATGTTAGCTTACTGGTAAACTTCCTGTTAGTGTATTTGCGTTTATCAAGCTAGTATTATGTTGGGATTAACAAACTGAAAGTTTCGTGTTTGTTTGCAGCAGTTGGTAGTACAAGTTTAAACAATTTTGACATTTTTGAGGTTAAAGCGGCAAAAGTGTGTTGAAAGAAACGTGGTTGTGCGAGTAATAAATTTGGAAGTGTATCATGCAGCAAATAGAAAAGAATATGAATAACGGCGAAGAAAAGAAGAAGAAAGATAGAGCGGCTAATTTCACTCCCAGAGAAGTAGAATTACTGGTTAATTTGGCAGTTGAACATGCACCTATAATCGAGTGCAAAAAACCGATTTTGCGACATGGAAGGAGAAGGAAAGTGAGTGGGAAAAATTAACTATAAAGTTTAATTCAAGAAATAGCAGTTGTCCCCGCTCGACGAAGACTTTGAAAACGAAGTATGAGGGCATCAAAAAAGATGTGCGCAAGAAGCATGCCTTGTTAAAACAAGAAGTATATAAAACTAGAGGAGGTGAAAGAAAAAAAGTTGTTTTTACTCCAGCAGAGAAATTATTATTAAGTTTAATCTACCTGTCATCTGAAGGTCTTCCCCCGAGGCACGATGCTGACCAGCTTAAAACTGGTATGTACAAAGTAGATATTTTGAAAATTTATTTTTCTTATTAATACCTCATTTATTGAACTTTTGCATTAGGTCAAGATGTCACAGAAGACCCTACACCATTACCCACTTCAGCACAAACAGCCACACAATGTAGCGTATTAAACTTAAATGCCGGGCCAGTTATAATTGAGGTTTCCGATGAAATTGTAGATTCAAACCAGTTCAACTCATGCTTTCCGGAAGCACCACTGGTTACAGCGACAGAAGAATCGCAATGCGAGGCCTCCACTTCCGGTAATTGGAAACACTGGAACCCGAAAACCCTGAGGCAACCGACATCAACTCAGTTGCAAACGCCTCGCAAACGAAAACTTGCAGAGACCAAAAACGAGACACTTCTAAAAATCTCAGAAGTTTCTTCAAAAAAAAAGAGCTATTAAGTTTGCAAATTAAAGCAACTGAATTAGACATTTTAAATAAAAAAAAACAGCACGAAAATCATGCTAATAATAAAACCGAAGCAGAGTTAAAATTAATTAATCTAGAAATAGAAAACAAAAAATTGGACAAAAGGATTAAATTGGCAACTTTAAAAGGAATTCTTTTGTCCAATAGAGTTAAAACTCTAAAATTAAAATCTAGGCCAAAAATTTAAGAAAAGTCGTTTTATGTAGCAACTTTAATTTGTTTTAGTTATATTGTGTACTTTAGTTAATATTTGTTTAAGATACTTTTTATTATTGTATAATATTTGTATCAGTTCAGTTCAGACAATAAAATTACCATTAGAAATAATCTACTTTAATTTTAAAACAAATTTTACAAAAGCCTAGAAACATAATTATGAATTAGTTCATTTCTTGTGTCATTAATTTCATGATCATTAATGTTCTGCTGTGGTATTGCCTCATTTATCAAGTCTGCAAGTTCGGGGTCCATTAAAGGCATGTGTTCATTTCTATCGATAGCAATGTTGTGTAATACTGCAGTGGCTACAATGATGTCTTGCACAGTTTCTATCATGACACGAAGGCCTAATGCTAAAACTGGGAACCTTCGTTTCCATACTCCAAATGCTCTTTCTATAACGTTCCTGGTTCTTATCTGCGATTCATTGAACAAATTTTCAGCTGCAGTTACAGGGTCTCCAAGTGGAGTTATTAAATAATTTAAATTTGGATAGCCACTATCGCCCAATATTAGACAATTCTCCATGCCATTCTCAAATCTAGCTTTCAGAAAAGAATTATTAAAAATCGTTGCTATGCATAGCACCTGGCCATCTTGCAACAATGTTTCTAAATTTTAACCTATGGTCACAAGCAGCTTGAACATTTAAGGAGAAATATCCTTTCCTGTTTCTAAACTGCTCCGCTTGATTCCCACCTGGAGATTGTATTCTTACATGAGTACAATCTAGCGCTAGCAATGTACGTGGAAATGAGGCAATTCTATAAAAACCCTGCTGTTCCAACAATCGTTCTTCGCCTTCAGGTAAAGATAAATAAGTATCTCGAAGGGTGCAAATTGCAGTAGTCTTCTAATTATGTGACATACTGATGATTTGTGAACTCCACCAAAGTCACCAATTGTAATTAACCTATTCCCGCTGGCATAAAACCGTAAACACATTTAGCAGCTGCTGAAGCGGATTGATAGCTGCATTTCTGAAAAGTATTATCTTTTTAAAAATGTAGGTAAATTTATAAATATCATATTACCTGTTAGTAGGGAACCTTATTAAATTTTCAATACTTTCCAATAAATGTTGCACCGTCTCTTTGCCTAATCTGAACCTGTTTATGAAGTCAGTATCATCCCAAAATTCCAAATGATTCAGTCTTTGACGAACAATGTAAGGCCTTCTGTTAAACAAGTCTATAACATCCAATAAATCGTCGTCGCTATCAGATTCGGAAAATATATTTACTTCGTATTCTTTCATTTCTTAATACCGCCGTATTTAGAAAAATATAGAATTTTGAGGTTATATATTGTTTTGTTTAAAAAACACAGCTGTAGCTAATCGGAACGTATCGTGTGCTATCGGAACTCGTTCGGATACCTGGTAAAACTAACAGGCGCTTATCGGGTGGACAAACTACCAGGCAGCAATGCTGCCGGTAAATTACGTTATAGTTACTGGTAAATCCTAACTGGTCATTAATAAACCCGAAAACATGTTTACCAAACAGATAAATGTAACAGATACGCTAACAGTAGATTGATAAACCGGCCCTAAATCAGTTGATAAACGTCAATCATACGCAGCAGCAGTAGTGATTTTTTAAACATTATAAACAAACGCTCCGTTACTCGGTTGTGTTTTGCCAGGGTTTTCAGGTTTTGCAGGCATTCCCAGACTAGCTTGGATCTTATCTGCTTTGATGCTAATGCCTTTAGGACTGCCTGACTGTCAGTGAGTATGTGGATAGGTTTGCCTTCTCAAATTCTCGACACAGGTTCCCAGAGCGAATATTTCCGCTTGGAATACCGTGGTGTATTGCCCCAGTGAGACAAGCATGTTGTGCCTTGGGGTTTCGCCGTGTATCCCAGCACCTGACCCGTTATCCATCTTGGACCCATCCGTGTACCAGATCAGCCCTCTTGACGGATTCTGTTCTAGGACGCCATTCATCCCAATCCATTTGGATTTCAAATGGTTTGTCGTATGAAATTTTTGGAATCATAGTGTCGCTACCCATGTTTAATAGAGGGTTTGCGATATCATTTGTGATTCTGGTGTGCCCAAGGTTATTCTGGGGTTTCCAGTTCATGTTACATATCAGCCTGTACGCTGCCATCCTGGCCTCTTCCATGATGAAAATGTCGAGAAGTTTTAGCAGTATTTCCATGGCTGCTGTGGGTGAGCTTTTCATTGCCCCTGTTATGCATAGACATGCTAGCCTCTGAATTTTTGTGAGTTTTGCAATTGCTTGCTTTTGTTTGACTTTTGGCCACCAGACCAGGCAGCCGTAGGTTATCATAGGTCTTACCACTGCAATGTATAACCAGTGCACCATGCGTGGCTTTAATCCCCAGGTTTTTCCAACTGTTCTCCGGCACATCATTAATGCCATTTTACATTTGTTGGTTATATTGTCTAGATGTTGATTCCAGGTCAACTTGGTGTCTAGGAACGCGCCCAAATATTTGACCTCTCCTCCAGAACCAGAACTTCTGGTTGTCCTGATCTGTTGTTATCAAATGTAGAAACTACATGTAATTTATGTAGCAAATCTTCAAACGTGTTTATGTCGAGGCGAAAGTGTTGCCTGAATTGTTTATGTTCCATTCTTGGAACAATTTCTTCCGCGTAATTTTCGCATTTTGGTAATAAACATTTATCATCCTCTTCATCATCAGAATCATTAAAAACATTTCTTTTGCGAAATATATAATTGATTAAATTTTAAATCAAAGTTTATTTATGTTCGAGGTTAAGGCGGGAAACAGCTGCACAAAATTACTCCTATGTGTTCGGATATTACACGCAATTCCGCTTACTCTCGTCACGTGATGGAGCTAGCTCTGCGGAGTACTCCGGAACATGATCCCGAACGCACCTTTTGCGTCTGCACTGGATGGTTCACAATGAACTGTTTTGCGACACATAGGACTTGTTGATTCTTAATTAAGTAACTAGCAATTTTAGTTAAATAATTCACAAACCTATCTTGCTTTAAACAAGTTCTCATTTTATTTGTTTTTTTAGCTCCAATTGTTGTACTATTTACAGGTGTAGGCACATTATCTTTACAATAATGTACAGAAGCAAAATGTTGGCCGAAATGGCTAGAAAAAATGTCAGAATTACAGAAAATGAGCTAAGTCTGCTGCAAGACGAACCTGGACCATCAAGCGGACAATTTCCAAATATTTTTCAGGCCACTTTTTTAGCCAGGTAAAATAGTAATTTTTATAGCGTTTTTAAATAACAATTGACAATAATTATACCTGCTTTAGTCTAAAAATTTACAGGAAAATTGTAATGAATCTTCGGTTGTTACTCTCATCACTGTTCAAGGTGATTCAATTACAGGTCAGAACGTCACTATTGATAAAGAAAATGGCCCCACTCTACTACAAGAAGAACCTGGCAAATTAAGACGACAATTTCCAAGGGACCGTAATTTGAAAGATTTTTCAGGCCACTTGTTTAGCGAGCTAAAGTAGTATTTTTTAGGGCATTTTTGAATAACATAATTGACAATAATTATACCTACTTTAGTCTAAAATTTTACAGAAAAATTGTAATGAGTCTTCGGTTGTTACTCTGCTCACTGTTTAAGGTGATTCAATTACAAGTCAGAATGTCACTATTGATAAAGAAAATGACCCCACTCTGCTACAAGAAGAACCTGGACCATCAAGCGGGCAATCCTCAAGAAACACCGATTCTAATCAAAACTCGGTTGACTATAAATTCGAAGAAGATAACAATGTTGAAGAGCAAGATAATTCAGCTGAAAGCTGAGATAATTTGTAATTCTCAGACAATGGTTCCTCATCTTCCAATAATTCTATCATAGAAGAAGCAGAAGAGGCCAACGATAATATAGAAAGTAATCCTAACGATCACAATATGAATGAAGGCCGTACAAGAAAAAAAGAACTGATGCAGCTGCATGGCGACGGAATATTAATAAAAAATTAAGGATTAAAGGAAAACCTTATTTAGGTTTCTCAAAAGGAAAAAATCAGAAGATTGAACAAAGGACATCCAAAAAATCTCGTCAAATAAAAGCAACTTGCAAAGCAGTAGTATGTAGAAAGTCTAAACTGAGACACTGCCGAGTTTACTGATGTAACAAGACAAAGAATTTTTGATCGAGTCTGGAAAATAACGTGGGAACAAAGAAAGCTTTCATTTGTGCTCATGTCACTAGAATCAATAAGAGAAAGGATACTGTAAACCGCAATGATTCAAGACGAACGTTTACTCTCCAATATAGGCTTAACAGCGGACACAATCTAGGAAAATTACAAGTATGTCAGCAGATGTTTCTAAATACTCTTGGTATTGGTTATCGTATGGTTCGGCACTGGATAAAACAGAGCTCTTTTGATATTCCAAATACTATAACCCACAAACGAAATTCCTGACCAGTGTGAACGCTCAATTAGAAATTTTAGAGAACTTCTTAGATAGTATTCCAAAAATGCCTTCCTACTATGCAAGAAAGGACTCGACAAAACTGTATTTAGAACCAATATTTCATACCATTGTTTATGGACGTTTATAAACTATACTTTTAGTAATTTCGAAGAAAACAGTGTCGAACCGTTCCACTAGAAAGAAATTTACTGAAGTTATCTATCACAAAAACATCAATTTTTCCCGATAAAAAAAATCAATGCAATGTGTGCTGCAGTTATAAATCTGGAAACATTACAGAAAATGAATGGAAACAACACAACGAAAGAATGTCCAAGGCCAGAGAGGAAATGGAGAAGGATAAACGTGAAGCACAGGCTGGGAATCAAATTAAATTATAACTTGATTTGTAGGCAGTAAAATTAGCACCATTTACATTTGCAAATGCGTTTTATTATAAAACAAAATACACCTATCCCGTGAAAGCAAGCGAGCGTGTTAAATACAGGTAGTTTACATAGAAAAAAATGAAAAAATGGTGAAAGGGAAATTTTGTGCTACTTTTACGGCTAGCGATACCCGAGATCTGTGGAATACCTTGGCAGAATTGCTTAATTCTTGCCAAGGAGCTAAGAAGACGGGGAAGGATTGGCGAAAGGTATTTCTTTGCTGTTACATATTTACGTAGGACAAACTATTTATTTAGAGTACATAATTATATATTTTTCTTTTTTATAGTGTTGGCAAGATATTCGCAAAACCACAAAAAGCAAGTCTGCAGCAGTTGCCAAGCACCGGCGTGTTACAGGTGGTGGCGAAGCCGTAGAGGGTGTTTCTGGGGTTGAAGAACGAATTCTTTCGTTAATTCCAACCTGTGTGATAACTGGACATGGCGAACAAGAATCGACAAGTGATTTGAGCCAAGTAGGTTTTACCCAGAAGTTTTATTTTATAACTAGCGATTATTTTTCATACTTAAGTATTTTTGTGTTCTAGCTGATGCAAAGACAAATAATGCATCCTACTGCAGAAACAGCTACGAATGAAATCGTCTCTGATGTAAAGGACATCACAATTGCAGTCGGCGAAGAAGAAACCGCCGAAGTAGAGCCGCAAGAAAATGGGGCCACAAATTTAAGAACTAGTAAGATGTAGTAACAATTTATTTATAGTGCTTGATCGTTATTTTTATAGATAAGACTCCAATTAAAAGAAGAAAAATAACAGCTTCGGCAGCCCGGTTAAAGCGAGCAGCAGAAGTAACAAATCAACTTGTACAGATTTCTGCTGCAAAGCTGAAACTAAAACAAGAGTTTTATAGGAAAACTCTAGAAGCTCTAAATCGATTAGCAAATGCACAGGAGGCCAATAATCGTCTTTCAGAGGATAATAATCGTCTTTTACAGGCCAACAAAGAAAATTAAATAATTCGATGTGTTTACATAATTATATCATTAATGTTTTCTATGCTATCTTACATATGTATCTGTGTATACAATTAAAAGTGTGTTTGTACTATTTGTCTTCTTCTGGGGTTGATGGAAAAGATATCCATTGGCGAAATAAATGATCATTGATTGCATTTGTTATCTCATTAATGCATCTTGAAACAGAGGGTTGACTGATGCCCATATTAATGTCATTTCCCACCCCTGTCTGATAACTACCTTGTGCATAAAATAATAAAGTTGTAAGTACCTAAGCAAATAAAAAAGGAAACTATTGTTTATACTGATATTACAAATTTGAGTTATGTACTTTTATTTTCACATCAATAGCTGATACACGAGTAGGCCCAGGCAGTGCATCTTCTAGAGATGTAATAAGTTCCTCGGCTAATGGTTTTGTAAGCCTGAATAATTTCGTAAACCTACCATCCGACAATTCAAAAGCATCATCTCGGACATGGAATTGGCGAGCTGGCTGATAAGCCATTTCTTCTGCCATGTCCAAAATCTCTATTGCTGCTAAATGATTTTCCATTTTAGTCAAAAGGACGCTTACAGCAGCGTCCTAACCAAACCTATTACCGTATTTAATATAAAATCATTTGGAAAGTACTACAACACACTGTTGCTATTTTATCTATTTACGTTTTATATTAAGAAAAACTTACGTGAAAGGATTAAAATACACACAGATTTGCAAAGAATCCAGTCTACTTAGCAAATAACGCACTTCCGTTACATACTTCACCACGAAAACTCCGAGAATAATAATAACGTGCAGCATAACGATTGGGGAAATGCATAGCGCATGCGGTAATGTTTCTAGAGTACGACAAGTGATAAACTACACGTTATATGTGGTCACGTGACCAGATAACGTGCGCGATACGTTAACGTGCATTTCAAGAATTGGGGTCCAGGACTGAAAGACTTTCTGGACACCCGTTACAAGAAATATGCATGAAAGGTTTGGCAATTAAGGCAAAACGTTACAAGAGCCAGAAAAAAAAACGATAAACCACATCAAATGTAATGATTTTAAAACAATTAAGCAGCAGAGAAGTTCATTGCACTTGTGAAGCTGGGTAAGTTAAAATTTTGCAGCTATTTTAACTAAAAAACATATATCAAATGAAGAGCGCGCGTAAATCAACTTTCATACCTAAGTTTAGAATTTGATTTGCCTATCATAATTATCAAGTAACTTGATCATTATTAAACATTATAACTTAATTTAGTAGTTATAGTTATTTTTTTTTATTAACATCCATATAAATTTCGTTTATTTGCAATAATTCACAGTCTTGCAATCATGTTGGCTTTGCGTATTTGTTGCAAGATTTCACTTGAAAGCAACTGAACGTGGCACCAGAGGATTATATTATATCTTGTACATCAGAACCCATGACATGGAACAAACCACGTGGAAAAAACATTTAAACCGAATGTTTCAGAGGCGATATTTCAAAAGCCAACAAAAGTTGACAGCCACTTTTGCCGATGACACGCCTATACTGGCATCTCATGACAACCCGATGGAAGCATCACTGTCTCTACAAGAAAACCTTAATGAAGTGCAAAGCTGGCTAAAAAAGTGGCGAATTCGAGCCAATGAAAATAAGTCGGCACACATAACTTTCACTAATAGAAGAGAAACATGTCCTCAAGTTACATTAAATAGTAAGATCCTGCCGCAAGTTGATTCTGTGAAGTACCTCGGAATGCATATCGACAGACATCTGAACTGGCGCACACACATATGGAGCAAAAGAAAACAGCTAAATCACCAACTAAGCAAAATGTACTGCCTAATGGGTAATAAGTCAAAACTGTCTATGGAAAACAAGCTACTTGTATATAAAACAGTCTTAAAGCCGATCTGGACGTACGGCATTGAACTCTGGGGTACTGCGAGTACCTCAAACAGAGAAATCATTCAAAGATTCCAATCGAAAGCACTTAGAACAATCACACAAGCACCATGGTACGTACGTAACTCGGTCATTCAACGAGACCTCAAAGTAGCATGCGTTAAAGAAGTGATCCAAATCAATAGTTCTAAATATCTAAAAAAAGCTGGAGAAGCACCCAATCAACCTGGCCATCAACCTTTTAGACAATAGTGACACCCTATCCATTCTGAAGAGAATTAGCCCGCTAGACCTACCTGATAGATTTACTAATCAAATATAAAATTGCTGTTAGTCGTTAAGTTTATGTAACTACCTAAGTATAACATACTAGTCAATCCATCCATTCATATATAAAAGCTCAAAGGGTTTTCTTCTCCGGTTCCTCCAGCGGCTACCGCTTCACCAATTTGGACTATTTTTTTTTCAATGAACGGTCTCTATCCTCAGATGGAACATGAAACATTTTTAGATTTTTATTCTACGTCGATTTTTTAATAATAATTATTTTAATTTATAATATATATGAAAGTCTGCTAGACGCGCTTCACTTGAGGCGACATCTACATTAACCCCGCGTCTCATTATTGGAACTAATGCATCACGTGACTTAGCATTTCGCCGGTTCTATCAACGCTCAGTCTGTCAGTGCATTGCGCGCTGGGGTAACACTAGTTATTGTATAATCTGGAGCGTTGTTACTGGACTACGCCCAATGCATGTCACATTTATTATCACAACAATTACTTAATATTTTAATAGGAATAGATTGTAATTTAAATTGCAATTAAAAAAAAACAAAAGTTAACAGAAAACAACAGCCTGCCCAATCAACTTTATTTGACTCCAGAACAGCAGCAGTAAAACGAGCAACAAATTTTGAAATACCAAACATTCAAGAAAAATTGAAGGAAATTAATGACAGAATTCCTTTTTCTTATTTGCTTAGAAATAAAAGTATTGTCTGGTACGTACCAATAATTTCAAGTTTTGAGCACAATTGAAACACATTTGTGCTATTTGTTTTAGGCATTGACGCTCCTGTAGGATCAACTTTGCACCACCAGTTGGAAAAACCGGCCCAGAAGAAAAAAAGAAACACGGTTTACAGTTACCTTTATTGGATGCTGAAATAACTAACATATTCTTAAGCATTCCACCAGTTCAGATAGATGATTTTTTTGACTTTACGTTTAGTATTTTCAATGAAATTGAGCACCAAACTCAAACACAAGCTGACTGTTCATTGTGGCATGTTGAAAGACAAAAGCGTTTTACTGCTTCCAAATTCGGAACCCTAAGAGAAAAAAAGTAATAAACGACAAGTTTTTGCACTCAATTATAAGAGATATAAGCATGCTGCCACATGTAGAGCATGGCAGACAGTTTGAAAATGTGGCAAAGATGAAATACCCAACTTTGAAACCCATATGGTCCACACATCGCAGCTTCTCCCGATGGAATAATTTTTGATGAAGCCCTTAGTTATGTTGTCATTGAAATTAAATGTCTAAATGGCAGAAGGTACAGAAGCTTAAATGAAGCACGTCAAGTACCAATATTTTATTTAAAATCGGACGTAACAGGCGAAATAAAGCTTAAAAGAACACATTACTACTATTACCAAGTACAGGGTCAAATGTTGCTATCCCGACAATTCCGTGCCGAAAATTTAGCGTACGACAATTCGTCGCGGACGATTCCGCGCGTGCTACAATTCCGCGCGTGCTACAATTCCTCGCTTTGCGACAATTCTTCGCGTGTGATAATTTCGCGCTTTTTTTTTAGAAAAAAAAACATAAATGCTTCAAGATATTTTTCTTGCATTTAACTACGCTTAAGTTAAGTTCCGGTCATTAGAGAGAAAGTGCCTATATTACTCTTAATTAGTATTACACATTGCACAATAAGAACCCCTAATAGGTTTGGAGAATTTGCTAATCGTTTTATCTTGATATGCTGCTATTGCAGAAAGTTCCTTGGCATAATGAGCACCCCTTAGAATTTGTTAATCGATTTATCTTAACTTGAAACAATATGAAAGCTAACCTTTCCCAGTTAAATATTCACAATTCTTGCTCAGACTTCGAGACTATCAGACGTGTTTTGCATTTAGTCACCGAGTCCTTCTGAGCACTTGTGCGAGGTTGGATCTCGAACTACCTGCAATCCCAGGCGTAGCCTAGCTACATTCACGACATGGAAAAAGCATTTTTCTAGTAAACGCAGCGCTATTTTATTATGTTTCATTTAATGTTTGATTTTTAATTAACTTTTCGTTATGCAGAAACAAACGTTGGAGGCCATGACGCCCGAGGAGTTGAAACTCATGGAGACCACCTTCCGAGCCAGACGCAAAGCGAAGGAAGCAGACGTCCCAGCCACCGTCACCGAGGCCGCCGTCATCACCACCGCCGCCGCCATCCACACCGCCGCCCCCGAGGGCACCCGACCTCTTCCGCCGGCGGACGTCGTCGCGACGCTGACAGCCACCACCTTCGAACCCATGATCACCGACGATCACAGCGCCTCCGAAAACCACCCCAACGCCGGATTCGTAACCGTCACGCATAGAAGAAAACGCATCAAGACCAAAACCCAAGAGCCAAACCAAGCCTCGGTATCGCTGATGCCGAGTCCGAGTCCGAAGAGGAACAGGAGCCCGCCCAGAAGACGCCCCGCATCCCACCAATTGTCTTGCGCTGCAAGGACAATTGGGTGAAGATTTCCGCCGAGTTCAGACGCCTGAAGCTCAACACCCTGAAGGCGAAGAACATCACCGACGGCATCAGCGTCCAGCCCGCCACTGTAGAGGACTACAGAGGCATCCAGGACTTCCTTACAAAGGCCAAGATTCCCTTCCACACATACCAGCTGACGGAAGAAAAACCTCTGAAGATTGTGCTGCGCGGCATCCCGGAAGCCATCGCAGCGGAAGACATCAAAGAAGACCTCGTCGCCAAGGGGTATCCTGTAACCGCCGTGTTCAGGATGCGCCGTGGCGCCGAAACGAAACCGATGCTACTCGTGATGGTGCAGCTTGTGAAGTCCGAGGATGCCAGGCGCATTTTCGACTGCAGAGCTGTACTGTCCCTTAAAATCACGAGTGTTAATCAGCTAAGTATTCGACTGTACAGATACTACACGTAATAAAAAAAACATTGTTTTTCTTTTCAGGAAAAAGTTGAAACAGATACGGAAAACATTTACAAGTTAAATACAGCTTCTTTCTACCGATACTACACCAAATAAATTTGCTATATCTTTTTTCAGGTAAAGCTTCCCAGAAAGCAACAGATTTTGGTTTGTGCTGTACCAGTTCATCTGCATATTTTAGCTATGGATGTTGGTCGTAAGAAGTATTGTTGCAAGTACCCGGGGTGCAACAACTGGTACTACTCGAACATCTCGGGGAGTTACGTAAATAAACATTTTTTCAATTTTCCCTAAAAGTCCTCAATTCCATCAGGTATGGAAGAATGCTTGTAAAGTAGATAGTTCTAGGAATGCAAGTAGCTGGGTAATTTGTGAGGATCATTTTGATCGGAACGATTTTGTGAACGAGACAAAACAGCGTTTAAATTTAAATGCCATACCTGTAACGATAGTTGTTGAAATTTCTGATAGCTCAATTACCGAGCATTCTGACGAGGGAGGGAATTTATCAATTTTAGAAGTTTCAATGCCAATTGTGGAACATACTAAAGAGGTTGGGAATTTATCGATTTTAGAAAATTCTGGTTCTTCCCATTGTTCTTGTTTTGATCAACTTCTACCAGCACTTGCTCATGTTTTGATAGGGCTGATTTGTCTCGTTCCCAAAACAGTAAAGTAACTAGCAACTTACTAGACCACAAATATTGTACGAGAAGTGATAATGAAATCCTTGACGGCACTCGTAATTATTCATTTTTGGAAGAAGTAGTAGTGGAATTTTACACAAAATAGGACACTCATAGAAAGATTTGACTCCCAGAAAAGCCATAATGTATAGAGTACATAGGAATATACAATCAAAACTTTGTAAACTGCGCAGTTTGTTACAGAATGAAAGAGAAAATATAAATACTCTGGAAAAACTATACAGAGAGTTAAAAGTATGGAGACATACTCCATACTTTTAACTCTCTCTGTATAAGGCAGGTAAATTTCAATTCATTAATCATAATCTAAATTTTGTAACAAAAAAGTTTATAAACTCTCAGTTACGAAATGCTAACAAAAAAATTAGTGCGCGTAGGTGGTCAGAGCAAGATAAAGCGTTTGCTTTATCTGTTTATAAGAGAAGCCCACGCCTATATAAGTATTTACAAGCATATTTTCAATTACCTTCTACCAGGACTTTGAAGTATATGTTGTCTAAAACTCCAGTTGATACTGGAATGAGCCAGGCAGTTTTAGAATATTTAAAATGTCAAGTTGATAAAATGAAATGTGCAGATCGGTACTGTGCATTATTATTTGATGAAATCTCTGAGACAAGGATTTCATTATGAACATCACAAGCAAATAATAATTAGTGGTTTTAAAGATTTAGGCTCTTTAGGTAGGACAAACAAGGCAGCAAACCATACGTTTGTTTTTATGGTCAAAGGTATAAAAAAACAATGGAAACAGGTAGATGCTTATTACTTTACTGTGAATACTATTGCAAACGACCAACCTAAAAGTCCTTATCAACTTCGGGGGATCGGTTTAAAAGTTGTAGCAACAGTATGCGACCAAGGTTCAACAAATCAATCGGCTTTGTCTCAGTTATGTGCTGAGAGACAGCCCAAACAAAGTCCATATTATTTCTTTATTAATGACCATGCTACTATTTATTATGTACCACATCTCTTAAAGAACACACGGAATGCATTAATAAGATGCAAAATTCTAAAAAGAGCATTTCAATTTCAAAGATTCCTATGTGAAAATGAAAGTGAAGATTGCTGCACCACATTAAGTAGTTCTATGGCTGGCGCCATAGAAACATTTGCTACTTTTGCAGGCATTTTGCCTTCAGAGTCAATTTCCACGGGGGAATTTGTTCAAAAAATTAATGATTTATTTGATTCTTTACACGGTTCATTAGTTAGAGCTCCCGATTCAAAGCGTTATAGATGTGCGTTAACGCAGAACTCATCGCACTTGGACTTTTGGTCAAAATTATTAGTAGAACTGTATCAGTGAAAACTAATTGACCTAAAACAAGAAGTTGATGTCACTAATCAGTATTCATTCATTCGCGGTTGGCAAACGACGATTAGGTCTGTTATTTTCCTCTGGAACCACCTGCATAATGTAGAAGGATTTGAATTTTTAAGTTTAAGGGTTTAAATTGGGATCCACTAGAAAATTTGTTTTGTACAATTCGGCAGCATGGAGTGTGTAATGATAATCCTACATGTCAGCAGTTTGTAGCTGCTTTAAAGGCCGTAGTTATAAATAAATTTGTTTTGCCTGTAGGTGGAGGGAACTGTCAAGATTGGATGATTTGGGCAGTTTGTTGAAATATTCTGTGCATGAAGATGGGCAAATGTCACAACTAGATACAGCAACTGACTTTCAGACTTTGCAAATTGAAGACCTTGTATGTGAGGATAGTCAAGGCTTGGTTTATGTTGCAGGCTATGCTTGAAAAATATTACTGTGCCTGATTGTGAAGCTCGCCGCAGTAAACTATATTCCGGGGAAATTTAATTTGGAGAAACTCTACAAATTAAGGGGGAAGTCAAATACTTGGGTGTAATTTTGGATACCAAGTTGACTTGGAACCAACATTTACAGAGAACTACCAATAAGGCAAAAACATCCTTGATGATGGCAAGAAGAGCCTTTGGAAATAAATGGGGATTAAAATCCAAAATGATCTACTGGTTATACACAACAGTGATAAGACCAACAATAACCTACGGTTCACTAGTATGGTGGCCAAAAGTAAATCAAAGACAGACAATTAACCAGCTTCTTAGTGTTCAAAGACTAGCTTGTCTCTGTATAACTGGAGCATTCAGGAATACTCCGACAGCAGCACTGGAAGCTCTTCTGCAACTTCCTCCCCTAGAGCTAATAATCAAGGGCGAGGCACGCATGGGAGCATACCGCTTAAACTGCACGGGCAATTGGAGAAGCAGCCAACAGATATGGGGACACTCCAAAATAACAACTGTAGTATCCGACCCAATGCTAGACATGGGTACGGACTACATGTTAACAAAATACTCCGTTCACAAACCATTTGAAGTACGGATAAACCGTGCAGAGTGGCAACAAGGAGAACCACCAGACTTGCAAAAAAGCCTAGTATGGTATACAGACGGTTCACGCACAGACAACGGAACCGAAGCTGGAGTATACGGTAGTAAACCAAGATATAGCACCTCTATATCACTGGGCCAATCTACCACAATATTCCAAGCAGAAACATATGCAATCTTAGCAGCAATAGAAGAGAACATAAGAAGGGGGTATATGAACAAAACCATCCTTATCATCTCTGACAGTCAGGCAACGTTAAAAGCACTGAATTCAAACCAGATCAAGTCAAAGCTTGTCTGGAACTGCCTTTGTAGCCTCTTGAAACTGGCAAACTCTAACAAGGTAAAACTTGTGTGGGTGCCGGGACACAGAGGCATAGAAGGAAATGAAAATGCAGATAAACTAGCAAAGCAGGGATCTGAAACACCATTCACAGGGCCTGAACCTGTGGTTGGCACAACTAAAAAGACAGCGAGAGGAGCAGTTAAAGAATGGATTTCAACAAAACACTCGGAACACTGGAGACTCTCACCTCGACAGAGACAAAGCAAAGCTATGATGGGCAGCCATCCCCATAAGCTGACAAAACCAGTCCTGTAACTTAGCAGGACTCACATCAGAATAGTGACGGGACTCCTAACGGGACACTGGCACTTCAGAAAACATCTGCATAACATAGGGCTATATAATGAAGATCCCATATGCACACTATGTGGTGAGGAAGAAGAAACAGCCTCCCATATAATATTCGAATGCGAAGCCCTAGCTCGCAGAAGATTCCAAATCTTTGAAGGCATCAATCCCAATGAGATACAACCGCCAGCCAGTCTGATCAACAAACTCCTAGACCTGCTAAAGGGGACGGATCTACTTGACATTGAGTAGCGACCGAAGGGAATACACAATAAGCCCAAGAGGCCGCAGTGTTAAAAGGCGTAACAAACCGTCCCCGTTTCAATCAATCAAATGCCTCTTTTTCAGTAGTTTCACATTGTGAGCACGTGGTAGTATACATGTTGAGGGCAGAGTTTGTTTTTTCTGTTTTATATTGTTTTTCCAAATATGAGTGGTAAGTTTTTAGCAAATTTTTATTCTACAATGTGTAATTACACTTAATTATCAATTTGAAAGAAAAATTAATAGTATTTAATTATTTTTTTGTCAATAACGTTGCGGTTTCATATCAAAACCACCAGGCAACAACAACGTCACCATCATTTTTAATTTTTCAGGCATAAAAACATGCTTCTCTCTTGCTGCGTTGGAAAACATGCCTCCAGATGACTTTTTTACTTTAGTGGATGAGATTCCCTCTGGGGGAGAATCCGACATAGGCGATGATGACGATGACGATGAAAATATAACGGAGTTAGAAAATAACGATGTTGACCAAAATCTTTTCGATATAGAAAATTTACCAATAATATTTGCACATCCTGAAGAAAATGAAGAATGGGACAGTGACGATGAGTTACCTCTTTCACAAATACAAAGACGAGAATTGAAGGAAACTGTTTGGGCTAATTCTGCAAGCAACTGCTTGAAAAATAAAAAAGAATTTAGTGAAGACTATGGTCCTAACATTCCTGATGACATGGAAACACCAACTGAAGTATTTCTTCAGATTTTCCCAAAAACTCTAATTGAACACCTCACCTTCCAGACCAATTTATACGCTGTACAATAAAACAACAGGCCTGCTTTCATGTCAGTAAATTTGAGATAAATGAAAACTTTTCTTGCTCTCAATATGATGATGGGCATCAAGAGGTTGCCCAGCTATTCTGACTACTGGTCTTCTCGGCCAGAACTCAGAGATATGTTCATATCTACGAAAATGTCAAGAGATAGATTCAAATGGTTGCTTGGAAACCTTCATGCAAATGATAATTCGCTTCTCCCACGCAGAGACTCCCCTAATTATGACAAACTTTATAAGTTACGTCCCGTCATTGAAAAACTGTCTCAATCTTTTTTAGAGTGTTACAAACCTTCACAGAATCAATCGGTGGACGAGTCCATGATTCGATTCAAAGGGCGTAGCAGCCTAAAGCAATACATGCCGCTAAAGCCTATCAAAAGAGGCTACAAGGTTTGGGTAAGGGCAGACTCGTCTGGTTATGTTTGTCAATTTCAAATATACACCGGGAAGATAGGAGAGGCTTCAAAACATGATCTAGGAGGTAGAGTTGTCAAAGACCTGACCAGAGTTCTGGTTGGGAAAGGACATAACGTATATTTTGACAATTATTTCAACTCGGTTAGTCTGCAGAAAAACTTACAGGCAGATATGATATACGCATGTGGGACTATGAAACGTAACAGAAAGAACCTTCCAAAAGGGATAAAAGGAGATAATGATTTGCGAAGAGGAGAATCGGATTACAGGGTCGGTTTAGATGGACTTGTGTATATAAAATGGAAAGATAGTAAAGCAGTGCATTTCCTGTGTAACTATATGGATCCTTCAGATGATTCTACTACAAATAGAAGGCAAAAGGACGGTACATTACAGGAAACGACATGCCCCCAATTAGTAAGAAATTATAATAAACATATGGGACATGTTGATATATTCGACATGCTCGAGTCTTGTTATGAAATCGACAGAGTCGAAAAAATGGTGGCACCGGTTCTTTTGGTACCTACTGGAAGCGGCAGTAGTGAATTCATACATCATTTTCAAGGAAAGGGCACAATCCAAATGAAGAAGATATCTTAGAAACAGATGACCATGATAGCGATACGGAGCAAGATATTTCAGATGATGACGTTGATGATCATGATGTTTCAGCCCTCTATTTTCTTGGAAAAGATAATGAATCGAGATGGAACAAACATTGCCCAAGAAAAAACGTGAGAACAAGGGCAGTAAATAAACTTTTAGACTTGCCAGGAGCCAAGCCCGACACGATGGGTATGAAATCTATGTTAGATATTTGGCATTATTTTCTTGACGCTGATGTTCTACGAACCGTTGTGGCATGTACCAATACACACATTGAAAGTGTACGCGATAACTACGGTAGGGAAAGGGATGCGAAACTTACCGATATTACGGAAATTCTAACACTTATTGGTCTTCTATACTTGGCTGGCACATTAAAATCAAATCGTCTGAATGTTGATGATTTATGGAATACCCAAGGAACTGGTGTAGAAATTTTTCGTCTGGGAATGGGAAAAAATAGGTTTCTCTTTTTATTACAAAACCTAAGATTTGATGATATGGAGACTCGCGATGAACGAAAAAGAGTTGACAAACTTGCGCCGATCAGGGACTTCTTTGATCCGTTTGTAAGCAAATGTAAAACCGCCTATACACCACATGAAAACGTCACCATCGACGAAAAATTAGAGGCATTTAGGGGTAGGTGTGCTTTCAGGCAGTATATGCCAAATAAACCAAATAAATACGGAATCAAGATATTCGCACTCGCTGATTCCAAAACATTTTACACAGTAAATATGGAAGTGTACTTGGGAAAACAACCTAATGGTCCGTACGCTACAGACAATTCCGGATCTGCAGTTGTTAGAAGACTGTGTGAGCCTATTAGAGGATCCTGTAGGAATGTCACATGTGACAACTGGTTCACAGGAATCGATTTAATCCATCGACTTCTCAATGAGTATAAGCTTACTTTCTTGGGAACTTTGCGTAAAAATAAACGGGAACTCCCAATCCAGTTTTCTAAGCCCACTGGCAGGGCTGTTGGCTCTAGCATGTTTGCGTTTCAGAAAGATCTTACCCTGGTATCATATATGCCAAAATCTAAGAAAAATGTGTTGTTGGTATCCAGTTTACATCACGATGATGTAGTAAGTCCAACAAATGGGAAACCGGAGATGATTTTAGATTACAATGCCACCAAAGGCGGCGTTGATACCGTCGACAAACTATGTGCCTCTTATAATTGTGCTCGCAATACTCGAAGGTGGCCCATGGCAATTTTTTACGTTGCTGGTATTAATTCAATGGTGTTGTATTTCTCAAATAACGTTGAAATTAAAATGACCAGAAGAAAATTTCTTAAAACACTATCACTCAACCTTATTGAAAACTACCTAAGAACAAGACTGCAAATTCAAAATTTACCAAGGACAATAAAAGACAGAATAAAGGAGCTTATAGAAGTAGAAGTACTTGCACCAAATCGAGAACTTCCAGTCGCTATACGAGGACGCTGTGCTTACTGCGACCGAAAAAAGAACAGGCCAACAAGAATAACTTGTACGAAATGTCGAAAATTCATGTGTGGTGAACATACTTTACATATTTGTCCTGATTGTTATTCAGAAAACATTGACCATGCTTAACAATTGGCAGACGTTTGTGTAACATAGTTCACTGTAACCTATAACATTTATCGATTTTTTTGTATAATGTAGCAAATAAACAACATTTCTTCAATAAATCTTTGTTATTTTTTATATACACAACTATTAAACTACTGCGGACCATCAGTCCGCAGCGAGTATGTATGTTCCAAAATGGAGCGCGTGTTCTGGAAGGTTAAGAAACTTGTGGATGCTGTCGAACCAAATTGTAAAAACAATATCTTAGCTGGCTTCAGGAAGTGTGGGATTAGACCTCTGGACAAAAATCAGGTTCTAAATACACTGCCTCCAGAAACACAAGAAAATGTAGACAATGACGGTGAAAACAACAATATTGATGACCCTTTCATAGCCTTCTTAAGGAGTATGCGTTATGATGATAATGCTACACACCCAGAGTAAGACGGAAAAAGATAAAAGTTGCTCCCGGGAAAAGTGTAGTAACAAGTCGGGATTTTGCTTCTCAAGAATCAGATGATGAGCCACTTCCAGCTGCTACCCCCAACCATGAACCTTTAGATGATGACACAGACACTAATAAGCCCAATGACAATGATATTTCTGATCAGGAAATAAATAATGAAGTAACCGATGAGGATGACGATGATTCTTCCCTTGGCCACATTGATTATGAACTTATCAAATTCAACAAAACATTTCCGAACGTGCACCCTGTAAAGGCCGGTGATATTAGGCCTGATGACTGGTTAATAGTCGGTTTTCAACTTCATCCATGCGGCGCTTCTTCTTCACAAAATGTTATGCGACGATTTTATATTGGGAGAATTTTAAATATTGATAGATTCGATTATGAAGGAACATTCCTCAGGGCAAAATCAACTAAGGTATCTAATGGATATGTTTATGCGTTTCCGCCTCGATATCCGCAAATTCCCGATAATGCTAGTTTCACATATGAGGATATAAATCGATACACCAGAAGATTTTGGGAGAGGTCTTTTAAAGTTTAAGATTCACAATAAATATTTGAAATAATTTGAAACAATGTATTATATCCTCCTTTATAGCAGCATGCATTATTTCTGTTTTTTATATTTTTTGATAATAAAAAGTTTTTAAAAATATGTTTGCTGTTTCTAATCACCCCAGAAGTGGTATAATAAGATATTCAGACCAAAAACACTGTAAGTTTCTTTTCACCCCAATTTCTGGGTGATAAGAAACAACGCGTTTTTTATTTTTTTTTAATGTTTCGAGTTATTCTCTATCTATATGATCATATAGTTTTAAACTAGAGATCAATACTGACATTCTGGTATGTTTTCAAATCAATCAGCGCACGATTAATAATTTTTCTAAAACGTCAAAGTTGAAAATTGTTTCTTGTCACCCCGTTTTACGGTAGCTTAACTGAATTCCTACGTGAAAGATTTGGAAACAAGCTTAATGCTGGCTTAACATTGCAAAGAAAGAAAAAAATAAATGTCCCTGCAGGGAAAAGCGTAAAACCATCAGATTTACCATCTAGTACTTCTATTAACCCTTCACTAGTGGCGCGCGGCCTGAGAGGCCCGAGCGCACTTGATTTTGCTATTTATTTGGGAGTTATTTGAGGTTGCACTTTAGGTCCCTCAGTACCTTCCTAGCTTTGGCTTGTAATGCATGTGCTGTAGTGCGTATTTACACGGGATCGCTAAAAATCGTGTTATTCCTTATCATGGATGAGGAATCAGCCGAGGAAAGTAGTAGTACGGAGGAAAATAATGGTACATCTATTTTCAAAATGGTTTATTACTAGTTTTGATTGTTTATTTTTTAGATGCTACAGCAAGACGTCGTCCACGACCTAAAGCTATAATAAATCAAATCAATTCTGACATGATTTCTGCATCAGGTCTTACTTGGAAACCTGACCCTATTGCTCGACGAAGGCAAATTGCTGCCAATATAATGAAAGAAGCCCCAGGTCTAAAAAATGGAATAAATCCTAAAATGCCACTTGAAGCGTTCCGAGTCTTTTTCGATGATGACACCATTGATTTTATTTTGCAATATACGAACCAGAAACTCGCCCTTGTAAAAGAAAGCACTCCACAATCTTCTTTCATACAAAAATCAAGAAGTTTTGAAAAAGAAGAAATATTAGGCTACATAGGTTTCTTGATAACAGCAGGTGCTTACAAGCAAAACAAAGATCCACTTATCGACTTATTCAGTGAAAAGAATTTGCCAATTTATAGGGCTACGTTTTCACACTATCGTTTCCAACTACTCCAAAAATGTATAAGGTTTGATGATACAACTACTCGAGGTATTAAAGAATATGACAACTTTGCTGCAGCAAGAGATATATGGGAGCGTGTCACAGGCAAATTTCCAGACTTTTTGGCTCCTTCAGAGTCAGTTGTAATAGACGAGGATCTTATAACATTCCATGGCAGATGCAAATTTCGTTTATATATTCCTACAAAACCGGGTAAATATGGAATTGAAGCTAATGTGCTCTGTGACTCAGAAAACTACTATTGTTTTGCTGCAGAACCATATGCAGGAAAAGTAATCAATCAGCCCAAAGATTACAATAGTGGTCCGAAAGTTGTAAAACGTCTTGTAGCATTAGCAAAATTGCAGAACAGTGGTCGCAACATCACAATGGACAGAAAATTTACGGCAGTCCCAACAGCAAATGCTTTGTTAGAACAAAATCTTACAGTCGTGGGAACAATTATGAGTAACAGAAAAGATGTTCCACCAGAACTAAGACCGCAATCTTTGAAGGATGCAACCCCTGGCACTATTCGCTTTGCTTTTCGGGATCGTGAAACACTTGTAAGTTATGTGCCAAAAAAGAAGAAGGTCGTCACTGTTCTTTCTACACAACATCATAATATGCAAGTGCAAAATGACAAGCCAGAAATTATTTTGTACTATAACTCCACAAAAGCCGGCGTCGATACGCTTGATAAATGTGTAAGAGCATATAGTTGTCGCGAGGCACAAGAAGATGGCCGATGGCGGTTTTTTTCAATTTGATCGATATAGTTGCCTATAACTCCTATATTCTTTTCATAAAAGCTAACGAGAACTGGGCAAGAGAGAATCCAAAACGAAAATCTGGGAGAAAAGTTTTTCTACAATGCTTAGGCAATGAGTTGTGTCAAATTAACATGAGTAATCGTTCAAAGTATAGGGGACTTCACAATAAATATATAGCTGCTTTGAAAATTTTTGGGTTCGAATGTCAACAGGATCAGCCCACAACAAGAGGTTTTGTTCGTCGAGAGGCAATCGGACCAGCTACTCGGTCCGCTGTACAAAAGATTCCCAAAAAAGGAAGATGTTTTATTTGTCCAAGGTCGGCTGATAGAAAATATATGAAGGCATGTTCTAATTGCGAAAAGTATATCTGTCCTAGGCATACGGCTAGCGAACAAATTAATATAATTAGAAATTGTACAAACTGTAATAATGTTTAGGTTTTTTGCACACTTATTCCGATTTAAATATTGTTTCATTAAAGTTTTTAATAAAAATGAAGTGATTTTTTTATTAAAATTAGTTTTAACTAAGATCCTCGATTTCTTCACATTTTTTTTACAATAAGCACCTACCCGAGTTCAAGAAAACCTGGAGTCAGTCGCTAACCCCGCTGTTCCGAATTCAAGAAAACCTGGGGTTAGTCGCTAACCCCCCTGTTCCATATTCTCCGGGTACCCAGTTAGGGTCCCAGTGCGACTGTTAAATAATTATGCGGCCAAAAATGGTATGCACGCAAAATTACCAAAAATAATTCTACGACAGAACATGGATTCTCTATCAATCAGAGCACAAAAATTAAGAACAAAAGCGGTTGATATCTCCGCCTGTCACTTTTGACAGCACGCCGAATATAACACATCGCGTATGATATAAATCGCTAAGTTATAACTGCGTCTTATAAAGTTTATTTAAAAGGTTTTTATATTAGTTTTGTGTTAAAAGAAATAGATAAATTGTAAATGGAGGTGCATCCTGAAGGTATGTATGTATATATACATTCAATTCCATCGGAGCTTTTGCATAAATATTTTCCCTGAATAATTTACTTATAATTTTTGCTAATATGTCTCTTACTATTGAGTTATATAAAAATTACGCAAAATTACGCAATTGAGCATGATTGAATTGCGTGAATTAACTCTTTATCTTCACATTGATGTCTTATTTGCATGCATCTGCTTGCATTTTATTGCCTTTTTCGTAATTTCCAGAAAGAAGAACATTTGTAAGCAATTATGAGCTGTTCGATTTTTTGCGACAAAAGAACTCTATGAAGCCAACAAGTGTTGAGTCGCGACAATATCTCTGCCAATTTGTTGAGGCAAAATGTAGATGCAAAGTAGTAAATATTAAAAACATTATTTTAAAGTTTACGCTTAGTCTCAGTAGAAGGTGGTCAAAAAGCCAAAGAAATATTATTAAATTTCACAAATACAATTCGGAATTGCTACAAAAAAAATTTCTTTTTCATCTTCCAATTATCAGCCAGGTAATAGAGAGGAGGTAGTACGTGGTCGACCATCCATTAATTTTAGCCAATGTTCCGAAAGAACGAAAAGGCGTAAATCCAAAAATTTACTTAACAGTAGTAGTCGTGAAGAACTTTCGTACGCAACTCGTATGAGCTTCGGGAAACAGAAATGCGGCGGAAATCTTAAAAGAAATAACAGAAAGATCTCCAAAATGAGCCACAAAAATTAAAAACGCTTACAAATCACAAAATCAAAGTGGCCCAATTCCCTTTACACCTAAGGAAGCCCTTGCCTTTTATGTTGAAAATAAGTTGACGAAACATCAGTATATATCTATTCGAAGCCAAGCTAAAGCCAGAAATGCAAATATTTACCCATCGTATAAAAAACTAAAGCTAAAAAAGATTGCTATCCACAGAATGACTCTACCACTATTAATGATTATTCTGTGGAAATTAAGTTGCAGCAATTACTGGATACTACAATATTTCGCTTAATAAAACTACAGAACAACGTTTTAATGCAGTGTTCAAAAGATATTTCGATAGATACTATAGAAATGGTTTATAAGTGGGGATTAGATGGCAGTTCTGGGCAAAGTGTATATAAACAAAAAATATCTGCTGTTAATGACATTACTGATAGCGACCTTTTCATGATATCCGTTGTACCTTTGCAATTATATGCGTACCATCAAGAATCACGCGAAAAGGTAATAATTTGGCAAAATACTAGACCATCATCTGTCAGGTATCGTCGACCAATTAAATTTCAATTCATGAAAGAAACGGCTGAAACTACAAGATCAGATTTAAATTAAATAGAGGAACAAATTAAAAATTTAACTGCAACAAAAGTGCAGATTAGTGGTGCGGATTTTTCGGTAAAACACAAGTTAATATTAACAATGATGATGGAAAAGTATGTAATTACATCACATCAACCTCATCCCAAATTTGTTATATATGTGGTGTGTCCCCAAAAGACATTAATAATTTAGAAATTGTTAAGCAGAAGCGAACTGATCCCCTAACTTTAAATTTTGGGTTATCGACATTGCATGCCTGGATTAGGTGCTTTGAATGTCTGCTACATATAAGCTATAGATTAGATATTAAGACTTGGCATGTAAGAAATACTGAAGCGAAACGAATACTCAACATCCGGAAAAAAAATATCAATGATCTTTTTCGAACTGAAATGGGTTTAATTGTTGATCAGCCTAAGCAAGGAAGTGGAACGAGCAATGACGGCAACACAGCTAAACGTTTTTTTCAACATCCTGATATACAGGGTGTCTGTAAACCTCCTACCATAAATTTACCAGCCGATTCCTGACGCAAAAAAAATAAGTCGAAAATGTCTTTACAATTTTTGTCCTAAACCGCTTCCTGAGGAAGCTACACGTCTTTGAAAATCGTGTTAAAAAACGGAAAACAATTGCATTTTAAAAACGGTATGAGTAAAAAAATCTAAATTTTAGAGACAGTCTAAGCTATTGTAGACCTAAATTTTCTGCTATTTTTTTTTTCGAAAATGAGCCATGGGGTTTATCGCCATTTTCTTATTACCCGCTTTTTTTTTACCTTCTGTTTTTTTGCATTTTCGTTTGCAGATTTGGATTCTCTGCTGTCTAATTAACAAAAAAGGTCCTCTTGTTGAAACTCGCCTAGACTAACCGTTTCCTATAAAATTCAAGTTTTCTGTTTAACCAAAATCAATTTAAAAAAATGCTGTATTTGTGTTTAAATTAATTCAATTTAATTTTTTTTTATTAGTAATAGTAAAAAATAAATTGAATTAAAACAATTACAGTAACTGTTCGAAGTGTTCCCGTTGGTTCGAATACATGCTTCAGCACGCCTTCTTAAAGAATTTCTAACCCGTTCAAAAACTCCCGGCTGCAAGCGAATCTGATTGGCCGCATTTTGGATACATTCTCAAACTTTGTGTAAAATGCACTGATTGTGATTTTAAATTTAAATCAATGAAAATCAGGTGTGCTACGAACATCTGCAACATCATGCAGATGTTTTTGTTTTGATAGTTCTCAAACAAATTTTGTCTTGAGAAAAGATTATTTTGTTTGCGTCATTTTAAACAGTATTTCAATTATTGCTGTGGCATACACTTTGGCAGAATATACAGATATGCATTTAGTGTTGTGGGAATGTTTAGGAAACGGTGCTTGTGCTGCTGAACGATACTCTGAATTGTAACCTAATCGGCTAATCGGTTCCCAATAGAAGAACTTTTATTGCTGTAGATCAGCGATTGCGAGAAACTGGATCGTTTGTTCCGAAACAAGGTACTGAAGGAGGCCGTAATCGTAATGTTCGTACGCCAGAAATGGAAGAGAATATTTTGGATGCTGTGGAAGAAGAACCCGGTGTGAGTGTTAGAAGACTAGCAAACAGAATTGGAACTTCTAAAGATGTCGTTCATCAAACATTTAAAGAACAGCTACTGTATCCCTACCATTATCAAAAAGTCCATGCAATCTATCCTAACGATTCGATTGCTCGACTTCAGTTCAGTAGATGGATATTGCAACAACATGGCAACAATCCAGAATTTTTAGGGAACTTGTTAACAACAGATGAGGCACAGTTTACTCGTGATGGGATTTTTAATTACCATAATGAACATCAGTGGGCTGATGAAAATCCCCATGCTATACGAGTTGGGAACAATCAGAGGAAGTTCTCGATAAATGTTTGGGCGGGTATTGTGGGCGACCATCTTATTGGACCATTTCGTTTACCCCAGCGTTTAAATGGACAAAGTTATTTACATTTTCTTCAGAATGAACTACCAGTTTTATTGGAGGATGTACCATTGCAACGAAGGAATAGAATGTGGTTTCTGCATGATGGGGCTCCTCCATTTTTCAGTTGCCGTCCGAACATGGCTACACGAAGAATTTCCAGAGCGCTAGATAGGACGGGGTAATGATGCTCCGATAAGGTGGCCCCCAAGATCACCGGATATGAATCCTTTGGATTATTTTTTCTGGGGTGCCATGAAAGCTGCAGTTTACAAACAGAATGTCGATACCAAGGTTTAATTTATTTAAACACAAATACAGCATTTTTTTAAATTGATTTTGGTTAAACAGAAAACTTGAATTTTATAGGAAACGGTTAGTCTAGGCGAGTTTCAACAAGAGGACCTTTTTTGTTAATTAGACAGCAGAGAATCCAAATCTGCAAACGAAAATGCAAAAAAACAGAAGGTAAAAAATGAGCGAAACACTTCGCCTGGACTTTCCTATACTTATAAATTAACATTGTTTTATATTTTCCAACACTTTTGATGTACACCTGTCTAGACCCGACTAGTAAAAGTAAACAGCGTTTATAAAACCTTCAAGCGTTTGAAGAGCGTAACTGAAACCTACCACAACCACGTTGGTTCCGCCTGCAAGTGAGTACATGTAAAACAACCGAACTGAAATGAACCGGAGGCACGAGTAACGAAGCGTGTTGATGTTTGAAAATGTATTAATAACTCGAGAAGTATTATTTTTAGCAAGAAATTAACCTTATTAATTTGTGTTTAGAATTTAGAAACCTTTCTGGTTTTAAAGCCAAAATGTAACGTTGCCATTTATAAAAAAGTTTTTTTTTGCCGTGGCCGTCATATTAAAATTGGAAACTCAAGTCTTTTTTTTAATACAATCGAGAAGAATTTGCCCTACAACTTTGCTCTTGGGTTTGCAAGCGAAACGCTTCGCCTGGACTTTCCTATGTATTTAAATACATTGTTTTGTATTTTCCAACACTTTCGATATACACCTGTCTAGACACGACTAGTTAAAATAAATAGTTCTTATAAGTTGTAACATCTTGAAGCGGTTGAAGAAAGACCGACCGCTGAGCTGCAAGCATAAGGTTGGGTAAAATATTCGGACTGAATCAACGGAAGGGCGGAAATTGATATTTGAAAATATATTAATAACTCGAGAAGTATTATTTTTAGCAAGAAATTACTCTTATTAATTTGTATTTAGAATTTCAAAACCTTTCTGATTTTAAAACCAAAATGCCACGTTTCCATTTAAAAAAAAAAGTTATTTTTTACCGTGGCCGCCATATTAAAATTGGAAACTCAAGTTTTTTTCGTAAATACAATCGAGAAGAATTTGCCCTACAACTTTGCTCGTGGGTTTGCTAGTCTATCTATTAAAATAAAAAAGTTAGCCTACACTGAACATTAAACGACTAGTACAAGTATACAACTGCTGTAGAAAGTATGTGGTGAAATTCTTCTAAGGACAAAAAGATTATTAAGGGGCAATAAATTCGATTTTTTGTAAAAAGATTCTCCTAAAGCAAACAAGAGAAGAAATCAATTTTTTAATTTTGTAGCGAAAATTTGGGGGAGGGGGGGGGAACAGTAGCCCCCCTAAATATTAAAGTATCAAAAAAATATTATGATATTCGGATTTTGCTATCAATGGTGAGCTATTTCACATTAACAGAAATATTTTATTGCCCCCCGTTAAATAAATAAACGGGTACCAATCTTCAATTTTCAAAAATTCATAGAGGGCGTCACAGTGAAATTATAGCAATGCGCAAAAAAACAAATTGTAGAAGATTCCCAGCTCTATCAGCTTAAAAAGTTTAAACAAAAACGTGTGGGCAGTTTTTGAGATTTTTTTTTGAAAATTTCTAAAATTTTGGAGTGGTGCCATTGAGATCGTTTTTCGATTTTCAAAATTAATGATATTTCATGGTATAGTACCCTTAAGGGGCTACCAAACAAGATGTAGTTGATCCCAATCAAACAACTGGTTTTTGAGTAAATGGGCGTTAAAGTCGAAATGTTCAAAAATTCGTAGCGGCCGCCATTTTAAAGCTAGAGAGTTCGGTAAAAAATTGTTTGATTTGTCCTAAGGCCTTCTTTAGTCTCCACTATTAAAATTTCCAACATTCAGTTTCTGAAAAACATGCTACCAAACAAAACAAGTCTAACTTCCGCTTCCGGTTTCGGTTTTTTTTTAAAGCTTATTTTGTCGGTGAATTTTTGATATACCCCCTTATTCCAAAGCACCTCAAAATCGGTCCAGCCGTTCCGGAGCGTAACACACCCTCCCACAGACCCACCCACCCACCCAGACAGACATTTTTTAAAAATTACTTTTTTGGGGTCCATGGACCCCCCGACTATTTTCGTTAAAATTTCAACTTCGAAATTTTCCATGAAATCAATACTTCCTTCCCTATACTGAAAGTATAGGAAAGTAAAAATATATCTGTAAGTGATCATAAAATGTCGGTGCACTCTGCAGTAATGGAAAACCCCCTTAAATATATTTAGGATCCCCCAAAGTCGTGAGAATAGAATTTGAAAATAAATAAGTGCAATAAATTCATTGTTAAAAATTTCTTACTGAAAATTTTCTTTCTCTCATACACGTTTCTATAGTTTTGGGTTTATATTATACAAAGAAGACAGCTTACACCTAGTGGTAAATTTGTTTATTTTATGACCAAATGTACTTAAACTGTAGGAGTAATAAAATTTATTGAAGGGAGCTTAAAATTGTCCAAATAAAGTACCTGATGTAACTCAGAGGGGCGAAATGGTAAGTTAGCTGTTGGCATTCAGTATTAAACCGTAGTGTAGTGTTAACAGTTCGTTAGAATAAATATTTTCCAATTTTTGAAAGTACATTCAAGGTAAGTAACAAGTCTTTTCACTCATGTTTTTTTTATTTATATGTGTGAATAAATAATTATCTGTACCTTTCAAATTAATTTTTGCAATTGCTTCTATTATTTATTTGTAATCTTTTGTCACTGTCCATTTACACAAGATTTAATAAGTTTGTAAAGTTTATACCGGTAGCGATTTTTGCTAACTAAAATCACGTATTTAGTACTAATACAGCAATGCAATAAATTAAATGAAATAAATTAGTAAAATTTTTAGATGCCTTTTTGTTGCGTGTGCGGCCGGTGGCTCGAGACGGCGGTAAGTAAATTTATCTTTGTGTTGCCTTCAGTATTTCTTTGACAGTATGAATATGAATTCGGAGTAATAATAATATGAAGGTGTTGCAAAAGCATAATTAGACCAAAATACTTCGAAAGGTAATTTTGTCGGTTACTTTAGGGAAAAGGATTCCAATTTACGTATGCCCCTAAGCTGCTACAGCTCCCTAAAAATTATTAATATAAAGTAATACAATTTGGTTTAGTAATAGTAAGCACTTTTTCTATCAATTTGTATTCGAAATTTGTGAATGACAGTTATTCTTAGATAACAGCTTTTATAATTTTCTTATATTATGTAAGTTTGCTGGTTCTAAACTAACACAAAACGCTCTTAACCAAGAATAATTGCCTTTGAAATTAAGAACAAACAATTCGTCGCATTCTCAAGCATTTATTTCCGAAATGAAAAAAAAAAAGAGATAAAGGAAAAAAGGTTCGAAGGAAAGTACTGCAGGACCGTAGTTGGTAATTTAATTTCCCATTTTCATTTTGTTTTTATTTCTTATTTCCAATGTCTACTAACAAAACAGTAACAAAAAAGAACGATGACGGCTTTTTGCATTTTTCATCTAAATTTAATAAAACATTTAATATTGTAATTTTACTTTTACAGTGTGCTTAGCAGACAGAAATAATAAACATAAAATATCATTGGCGGCAGCCCAAAATGCTGCAGTAAGCAGGTGCCACAACAGAAACTGCGATGCGCTGATAGGGAGTAAGTATCTAAGAATGTAGGAAATAACATCCCTGGATAAAAATCCTCGAAGTATTATTTTTAGCAAGAAATTACTCTTATTAATTTGCATTTAGAATTTCAAAACCTTTCTACCAAGAATAATTGCCTTTGAAATTAAGAACAAACAATTCGTCGCATTCTCAAGCATTTATTTCCGAAATGAAAAAAAAAAGAGATAAAGGAAAAAAGGTTCGAAGGAAAGTACTGCAGGACCGTAGTTGGTAATTTAATTTCCCATTTTCATTTTGTTTTTATTTCTTATTTCCAATGTCTACTAACAAAACAGTAACAAAAAAGAACGATGACGGCTTTTTGCATTTTTCATCTAAATTTAATAAAACATTTAATATTGTAATTTTACTTTTACAGTGTGCTTAGCAGACAGAAATAATAAACATAAAATATCATTGGCGGCAGCCCAAAATGCTGCAGTAAGCAGGTGCCACAACAGAAACTGCGATGCGCTGATAGGGAGTAAGTATCTAAGAATGTAGGAAATAACATCCCTGGATAAAAATCCTCGAAGTATTATTTTTAGCAAGAAATTACTCTTATTAATTTGCATTTAGAATTTCAAAACCTTTCTACCAAGAATAATTGCCTTTGAAATTAAGAACAAACAATTCGTCGCATTCTCAAGCATTTATTTCCGAAATGAAAAAAAAAAGAGATAAAGGAAAAAAGGTTCGAAGGAAAGTACTGCAGGACCGTAGTTGGTAATTTAATTTCCCATTTTCATTTTGTTTTTATTTCTTATTTCCAATGTCTACTAACAAAACAGTAACAAAAAAGAACGATGACGGCTTTTTGCATTTTTCATCTAAATTTAATAAAACATTTAATATTGTAATTTTACTTTTACAGTGTGCTTAGCAGACAGAAATAATAAACATAAAATATCATTGGCGGCAGCCCAAAATGCTGCAGTAAGCAGGTGCCACAACAGAAACTGCGATGCGCTGATAGGGAGTAAGTATCTAAGAATGTAGGAAATAACATCCCTGGATAAAAATCCTCGAAGTATTATTTTTAGCAAGAAATTACTCTTATTAATTTGCATTTAGAATTTCAAAACCTTTCTACCAAGAATAATTGCCTTTGAAATTAAGAACAAACAATTCGTCGCATTCTCAAGCATTTATTTCCGAAATGAAAAAAAAGAGATAAAGGAAAAAAGGTTCGAAGGAAAGTTCTGCAGGACCGTAGTTGGTAATTTAATTTCCCATTTTCATTTTGTTTTTATTTCTTATTTCCAATGTCTACTAACAAAACAGTAACAAAAAAGAACGATGACGGCTTTTTGCATTTTTCATCTAAATTTGACAATACATTTAATATTGTAATTTTACTTTTACAGTATGCTTAGCAGACAGAAATAATAAACATAAAATATCATTGGCGGCAGCAATTCCCATGTTATTAAAGCAATGTCGACACAAACCTTTTACCAACAATTTACACAAAACAGCATTTTGTCCCGAAATCGTTCTCGAAATCTGAAAAAAAGTTTGAACATTGATAACTCTTTTGAAGAAACATTTGATTACGGCGATTCTCAGGGTAGTGTTTTAGAACATGGGTTGAGTTTGGCTGCAGACATCAGTTTGGCTGCTGACACTCCACACCTTACCGCCGCAACCCATGAGAAAACATCCATGGATCTTTCTGATAGTGCAGCTGACCCAACCCCCGCAGGTACTTCAGCTTCTCCACCAACGAGTGATGGTTCAGCTGCACCATCACAACGTTCCACGCGAGAAAGTCAAAACGATGGTTTTGAAGATTGGTGTGCAGATGGAGTCCAATTACGCGCCAGCGAATTTCTGAAAACGGAGATTCTCAAAACCATCGAGATGCTTGACGCTAGCGAGCGCAAGCCGAACCGTTTCCAGAAACTTATTTCAAAGCACCAAGATAACCTTAGGAGGTATAACTACAATCATACTATCCGCCAACTTAATAAGACACGACGGTTGCGCTTGAATGAGCTGGCCAGAAAGTTGAGGTTATCGAAGGTGCTTCGGGTGCAGCAGACGCTAATTAGGACTCTATCTTTTGCTTAATATGTCTTTTTAACAATCCAATTCCATAGTAACATGGTTGAAACCTTTCCGAAAATCCTTTCCAGACTGGAGAGTTCAACGTCCGCGTTCGTTCCAGTTGGAGGTCTACACCGAGTCTAGTAATTTTTTTATTTAAATGCTCTCGGTCTAGGTTGCCAAGAACAAATAACAAAGTTCTGCTGCTAACATTTGTTTATATCTTTCTGGTGTTGGTAGGTGTGTTTAGTCTTTAACTACTAGCCAACTAGCATGTTCAGGTGCGACAAATGCAGCAAGTTCTTCACCAGATCGGATGCATTGTACCGCCACCGAAGAGAGAGTTGCCGTCAGGAGTTGGGTCACCCATCTACGAGCGGTAAGTTGATTTGCTTCTGATTAATAACGTAAAAAGAATATTCGATTTTGCGGTTTTTAGGCAACGGTTTGGAGGCTTCGGCGGCAACCGATGGTGAAGGACCCTCCACAAGCAAAAGAGTTAAAACAAATCCTCCTAATGGTAAGTGGAACTGCTGCGTTTCAGATGTTTAGAGTAATATATTTCTCTTTGTTTCAGATTCTCGACCTTCTCCTATGCGCTACTGTGATGTGTGTGACGAAAACGTTGCCCGTTCCGGGTATGTAGGACATCTCAGGAGCAATCGCCACAACAGCCGATCTGGTGTAGCAGCCTTTGGAGAAGGAGTGGTGATCCGTCAGACCGCCTTCAAGCAGCGCATTGTTACCTTCAGAGTAACTCCCGTTAACGAATTAATAAAAGTCGCGGAATTTATGGACGAGATTAAACATAAAATCGTAACTTTAATAGAAAATAAAATGGCGACATTTAAAAGCGTTAAGATCAATTTGGAGCTATTTGGATTGTTTGTTTTGGAAAGTCAAGAAATAGAAGATATAAAAACGTTTCAGACGGTTAATGAAATTGCAACAGTTGCGACCGACTTGAATGACTTATATGATCGTTTTACGGGGATGCTGGACGCGAAGGTGTCAGAATTTCAGGAGCGAGATTCGGGTACATATATTTGCTTTTCTTGTCTTTTGTATCGATATTTATTGACCATATCTTTTTACAGGGTGGCGTTTGAAGCACCTAATGTATTTGGATGTAAATATTAACAAGTACAATCCGCTTCGAGCCTCGTCCTACATCCCGCTCCCAAAACAGATTCAGAACAAGAAAGCGGTTGTAAATGTGCAAAATGAGGATGAATGCTGTTTCGACTGGGCGGTGACTTCCGCCATTTGTCAACCGACAGGACCGTCCAACCGAACCAGCTCCTATCCAGATTGCCGGCAGTTATTGCGCTTCGACGGCATCGAATTTCCGGTGAGATTAAGCGATGTTTCTAAATTTGAAAAATGTAATCCACAACTTTCTATTAACGTGTACGGTGTTGAAGAAGTTTTTCGAAATAATGTTACGAAATACGAAATTGTAGGACCCCTGCATTACACCCGCAATAAAAAATGTGTTCATATCAATTTACTGCTTATTACTGATACGGTGGGTAATAGTCATTACTGTTGGATAAAAGATTTGTCTAGAATAGTTTCGCAACAAATAACGGCTAGAGATGGTGCAAAACACTTCTGTGACGGCTGTCTCCATTACTTTCGTACTGAACAACAGTTACACATGCTCCTTCGTTTTGACTGTAATCACGTTTACACAAAATTACCAACTACAGACTTGATAACGAACAAACTGGGAAAAGTGGTGCCTCAAAATATTCTTAAATTTATTATACAGGGTGTATTAAAACATGCGGCTAATAATAATTACACCACGCAATTCTACGTAGAAAAACAAGCAAAAAACTCGAATACAATTTTAGTGTTAACTCTTTGATTAAGGAGTTATTAATGCTCAAACTTTGAAATTTTTTTCGACTATGGTTGAGAAATAGATTTAAATAGTATCAACAACACATAATTCGACAATTAAAATAAGTAATCAAATATAAATTATAACATTTTGGTAATTAGTTTACTTCTAATTTAATATTTAAGAATGCAAAATCTTCGCGATTTATAGTTTTGGAAGACGTTGCAACTATGCATTATAAGCTGGGTTTATTTTTAAAAGGTAATAATAAAAAATTCATAACTGGATGTATTATTGACAGATTGATTAATGTCATTTTTGACACTTATAAAAGTCACTTTTCTTTTCGTAAAACCTGCTTCACTCATTATTTATTAGTTATTCCCTGTTATTATTGTTCTAACTTACTTTGTTCCTTGTTTGATTCTTCAGTTTTGTGTTTTTGGTTTTGGGAAAAAACATGGCATACAGTTTTCCTGAATACGCAGATATGTATTTGATATTAGGCGAATGTGGCGGCAATTGTCACCGAGCTTCAAATTTATATGCCGAACGTTATGTAAATAGGAGACATCCTAATGCTCATGTTATTGAAAGACTAGATCGCCGCTTAAGAGAAACAGGGAGAATGGAACCTATGCAGGGAGTTGGTGGAGGGCGACCACGACATGTATTACAACCCGAAATAGAAGAAAACATCTTACAGGTATTTGAAGACGAACCTCGACAAAGTACCCGTTCTGTAGCTCGAAGACTTAATATTAGCCATACTGCTGTACATCGAGTGTTAAGAGAAAATCTCTTACATCCGTTCCACTTCCAGCGAGTCCATGGGTTGCTTCCGGAAGATTATCCGCCACGGATGGTGTTTTGCAGATGGTTATTACGGCAACACTCAGTCAACCCGGCTTTCATTGAAAACATTTTATGGACGGATGAAGCCACATTTACCCGTAACGGAATGTTTAATATGCACAATATGCACCACTGGGCCGATGAAAACCCTCATGTCTTCCATCAAACTAATCACCAGTTTAGATTCAGCGTCAATGTATGGGCTGGAATTATCGGAAATAGACTAATAGGGCCACACATTTTGCCTCGTCGATTAAACGCCGAAAATTTTGTCAATTTTTTGAACAACGATTTACCGGGATTATTGGAGGAAGTACCATTACTAGTCAGGAGAGATATGTGGGCTCAGTTAGATGGAGCTCCAGCCCACTGGGGGCTTGAAACTAGGGATTGGTTAAATCAAAACTTTCCAGAGCGGTGAATCGGGCGTAATGCTCCGATATCATGGCCCGCAAGAAGTCCCGACCTAAATGTTCTAGACTTTTTCTTTTGGGGCTTTTTAAAAGCTAATGTTTATCAAGTAGAAATTGAAACCGAAGAACAACTTATTGAACGGATAAATAATGCAGTTAGAGAGAAATAAACAATCGTAACATGCTGCAAAATCTAATACCAAACATTCTTACTCGGTGTATATATCCCATATAATGCAACTGTATCAATTGAAGTTAGCATTAATGAGTTATGCAGAACATGCAGAGATAGCCAATGCTCCAAGCTTCTCAAGAATCAAAACATCTAAAAGATTGTAATAGACAACTTACAGCAGAATCGTCGAGGCTACGTGAATTACTGGAACACGAACAACAGTGCCACGAAGATTGGCTGCAAGAACGGTATGCTTTAAATAGAATACGTCTTTGTTATTTATACAGGGTGTTTCATAGAGTAAAGGCCATAGCAATGTAATAATAAATAAATCTTTATTTAGCTAGACAGCTAACAAATAACCAACAAGCAAAAAAAATTTAACAAAACCCGCAAAATTCACAATAACCTACAACATTTTAAACAAATTGTGAAGATGGCAGCCAATAAACGTTTAAGATTCACCGCCGCAGATGACCTCGATCTATTACGAGCCGTTACTGCAGAAAACCCGTTTGAAGATTCTTCAAGGTGGAACAGGATCCAGGAGAACATTCTACAGACTACGAGAAAACAGTTTACATTGCGTGCTCTGAAAGAACACATGGAATATTTATTAAAAGCATTTCTTCAGCAGGACAAACTAAATTTGAAAAAGTATGAAAAAATTTGATGTAATATCTATAACATTCTTAGCAGTATTGTTTTTATATACATACATCTATGTTAAATTAATATTTTATTATAGATCTGGCACTGAAGAAGAATATGCAGAAAAGCAACAGTTGCTGCAAGAAATACAGGACTTAAAACGAGAATTCGATAAATATTCAAGCTATAATGTGCAATCGGAGCAGCCTTTGAAAACAAAAGACAAATCAAAACAGCAAGGATTGCAGTTACGACAACAAGCTGCATCGTCATACACGGATGATGGTAATTAAACATAAGCCGTAAAATATGTATACTATATTACTCAATCTACATTACAGTTACATATATACTCCAGGATGATGGTCGTTTAGTCGAAGAAAATAAATATGATGAAGTCGACGGGATTGAATCATTTACCGAAGAAAACATTCCATCGAGAGCATCGTCATTAGGTGAATTTTACATAACACAAGGTAGATGGAAATCATTGAAAAAACTAATATCTCAATTTTGTATTCCAGAACCAACACCAAAACGAGTTAGAAAAGATGCGAAAAACAATAGTTTGGAATATCTAATTCAAAAAAGTAAGCAAGACTTTATGTTAAAACAAAAACAGTTTGAATTGGATCAGAAAAAGCTAGAATTAGAGGAACGCCGACTCAACTTAGAAGTAGAGAAGTTCGAACTTGAAAAAGAAGAAAGAAGATCATTGCTTGCAGCACAATCAGAGGAAATACAAGTACAAAATCGCTTGTTGCAGGAGCAACAAGATATGATGACTCTTTTAATCACACAATTGAAAGACAAAAATACAAATATGTAATAATTAAAGTTTATATATTGTATGCAAGAAAGTTTCTTTGCTAATAATATATGTTATTATTATTATTAAATTATTATTTATTATTATAATTTCAATATTTTTTTACTTTGTAAATAACATTTATATTTGTACTAACATTTAAGTACAATTATTGTACTTAATAAATTAATATCTTTTTTTTAGTTTTACATTTGAATCATTTTTTACAGGTAGCATATTAGGACTTGTAGGAGAAAATGTTTCTAAGAATCTGACTCCCAGAAAAAAGAAACTATACGACCATATTATCCAGCTAAGGAAGAAACATTCTAAGTGTGTTAGAAAAAATGCATCCCTGAAAATGAGGGTAAAGGAGTGCCAAGGATTACTAAGTAGTCATAAATTAGATTTTTTGGAGGATACTCAAATGGGCTCCCTTATAAAAATTTTTTTGAAATCCCAGTATTTAAATTTCTCTAAAAAGAACCGTGGCAAAACGATTTACTTGGAAGATAAAGTTTTGTCAGTCTCCATATATAAACAAAGCCCCAAAGCATATAACTTTTTGAGCAAAATTTTTTGTCTACCCAGTCCTCAAACGTTGCGGGACTTACTTCAGCATGTGCCCATCAAACCTGGCATCTGCGAACCCATTTTTCGAAACCTTGCTGTTAAGGCAGCCAAGTTATCCTTGAATGCAAAACTGTGCGTCCTCATGTTTGATGAGATGTCTCTACACGCAAATTTCCAGTATTCGAAAAGCAAGGATTTTGTTGAAGGTTTCGTAGATGACGGGTTTGAACGTCATCATGACATTGCGGACCATGTTACGGTGTGGATGTTGAAGGGTATTTACAGTAAGTGGAAGCAACCTGTTGCCTACACTTTTTGTATATCATCAGCATCGGCAACAGACATTGTTCACATGTTTAAGACTGTCGTTCGGGAGACCCATAATGCCGGCTTCACAATAATTGCTTCAATATGCGACCAAGGTGCCACCAATGCTAGCGCCATCAAGCAGCTTTTGAAAGATACTCGAGGCAATGTTTTAAGGTTGAGTGAAGATGCTCCAACCAAGAATATTATTTTGATAGATAATATTCAAGTAATTCCTTTATTTGATCCACCGCATTTATTAAAGTGTATCAGAAATAATTTAATTACAAAAAATTAGCAAGGGAGGCAAAGTGGTCTCATATTATTGATGCATATCATATTGATGTTTCTACTGGAGATTTGTGTATAATGCCGAAACTTTCGGAGTTTCATGTAGTGCCGGGAAAAATCCGAAAAATGAAAGTTTCCATTTGTACGCAAGTCTTCAGTGCATCAGTTGCAGCCGGCATTAATAATTACAGTGAAAGTGGGAAATCAGTAGGCACCAGAAAAGTAGGCGTTGCGGGAAAAGATACCGCTCTTCTTTGCAGTTTCCTTGATAAACTGTTTGACAGCCTCAATGGTGGTTTTAAATCAAAAGTAGTGGGGAAAAGTTTGCGTTTGCCTGTGCAAACAACCACAGCATCGCCACAAGCAACCTTTTGGAGTAGGGCCATAAATGTGCTGCAAGGGATGAGTTATGTAAAAGGACTACCGAATGATCGAGCTAGGCCACCTGTTTTAGATAATTTCATAACACTTCGAGGGTTTCAGCTTGTTCGAGAAGTTCTTCGTGATCTTGGTTGTAAGTTCTTTGCACCTCGGTCTTTCAATCAAGATCCTGTGGAGAACTTTTTTGGGCAGGTGAGGCAACGGGGCTGTAGAAACATCAATCCTACTGCAGATTTTGGGCCTTACTACAAAAATTTGCTTGTGAATACAATAAGTACCGTTCATTCACGAGGATCTAATTGTGAAGCTGATGATTCAGGTACCATGCTTGTGGCTCTCCAACATTTTATAACGCAAGGAATTGAAGAGGAAATTGGTTCTGAACCTGACGATGCTTTTCTGCTGCCTCCTGATGACTTAACATCCGTAAGGGTTAATCTTGATGCATTAACTTACGTGAGCGGGTACATAGCAAAGGCAATATTGCCAATGTGTCACAAATGTGATACCTGTTCACGTAATGTAATGCATCAAGGTGAACCCTTACCTGTACATACCTTTACTATCAGTAAAGAATATGAAAACTGTGCACTGGTGAAATGGAATGCAAATTTCATTTCAGCATTGCACAGTATTCATAGTAGTATTTCGTGGTACCTACCACAAATATTATACAGAAAGCATGTGGGGCAACATTTGCAGGACTGGGTGAAAATGCTCAATTATTTCGAATATATGGAAATATGTGAACATGTAGAAACCATAAAGCGATATGTAGTATGAAAGTTTGTTATATTATCCCTCTTTGATTACTGTAGAATATTAAACAGAATATTAGCAGGAAAAGAAATTCCTACAGATAATATGGATAGTTTTAAGGATTTAGTTTATAAGTTTTACAAATCCCATTTAAAAAAGAAAAAATAATAAGTCTAGGGCTGGGCAATATAGAAAAATTAATATCGGATATCGATATTGAATCTATAACATCTAGGCTTCCGGGTTGGAGCCGTGTCATCGGTGCATGAACTGCCGACGTTTCGTCCTCGGTTGCACGGAACATCTTCAGGGCTGCGGTCACTTTGGCATCTGGAACACAACAGTTGTGTTCCAGATCCCAAAGTGACCACAGCCCTGAAGATGTCCCTTGCAACCGAGGACGAAACGTCGGCAGTTCATGCACCGATGTTGTTTTTGAATTTTTTTCTATTTTTAAGTTTTGGTAAAAATCCAAATTGTGGTTGTTCGACCAATAGTGTTGGGATAATGCCTTGTCTTGAAAATTCGATACTGAACCGTTATTCTTATGTTGAAGGTTCACTATTGCTTTGACGAATCTATACCCCGTTCCAGTCTTTACATATAATTTCATAAATTGTGTGTGATGTGTTTTCGAACTTTCAAACAAGATGATAACTATCAAATATATTTTTATAAATTTATAGTTATATTAGTCTTTTAACTCGACTATGACTATTAATTTTGACATGCTTCTGTTATTTTCTAATTTGCATTAATTGTAAATATATTATTTTGTATTTATACTTTATACTATGTATATAACTATAAACGTACATTTAATTATTTTTGATTTATAATTCAGTACTAGTTAAGCAATAAAGATTATTATTATTCAGAACTTTTAATTTTGTCAATCGCCAATGTTAAATTTAATATTACCAAAATTAGGAATAATACTGTAAATTTACCTGAAATGTAACATTATTTAGTGCAATAATTGCGATAATTAATTATGGCGATTAGTTGCATTAAATTTGTATTATTTCAGGCAAGATTTGAATAAATAGAACTATTTAAATCTTCAACCTATTTGAAAGTCCCGCCGATACTGCTTAGTGTACTATACACAGGTGGCGTTGTAAGCGCTACTATTCCCGTAATGAACCATTGAGCTTGGCAATCTTCCTAGCATATTGGTTTGTGTTCTCGAGTACCACTCGCTTAGCCAGTTCTTAAAACGTATACGGCAGCTGAAGTCTATGATAACTTCGGATACTTTCTCCTCCGCACCAATAAGAAGTAAGTATTTTTAGGGACTTTTAAAATTTAAATCTGGGAAAAGTTTGATATACTGCATAACTGCACTTAACCTAGTTTTCGAATCGTGTTCCAAATAGCAGATACATTATTAATAAAAAAAAAACAGCAGACAGTACCCATTAAAAATGAATCAAGGAGACAGTAGCAAAAAAAGAAATGCTAAAATAACTCCTAGTCAGACAAATGCTATGATGGAGTTTGTTAATTCAAATAATAAATTGCTAAGTGCTAAATTCTCAAGCACCTTTACTTTTAAAGATGCCCAGCAGAAATTATGGGAAGAATTGGCCAATATTTTAAATGGTATTCCTGGCACGAGAAAGAGTTGGAAACAGTGGCGGAAGGTAAGAAACAGCAAAGATAATTTGTTTGTTGTAGTACATACTGTATAAATTTTAGACTTGGCAAGATATGCGCACCAAAACTAAGGCGAAAAGGAGTGCCATTTTAAATCATAGACGAGTCACTGGGGGTGGTCCAGCTGTGAAAGATGAGCTGAACTCGGCAGAGGAAAAGATCTTATCTTTAATTTCGCCAGTAACAGTTGAAGGTCATTCTGATGTTGAACAGTCTACTGTTGATTTTCAATACGTAAGTGTGTGTTTACCAATTTATGTATACATATTTTAATAAACTTCTTACAGAATTTTGAAGATATGGTGATGGAAAATTAGGAAGTGGTGTATGAGGATCCATCTGCATCTTCTACGCCAAAGCATGATGGTATAATTATGCAAATAAAAATCAATTGTTTCATTCTTAACAATCTTACGTTTATATTTTTACAGTAATGATTGATGTAGTCCCAGTGGTACTTGCAACCACCACAAACCCCGATTTGCTGACAGCATCAATTCCAAATGTAGAGGAAAAAAAACCAATGAATGTAGAGGCCGAAACATCGACTTTAAAAAAAAAGGTAACTACTTTCCACATTTTTTATGTAAAACATGCGAGAGACAAGAATACTGAATACTTTTGAACATAAACTTTAATTAAAGTAATGTTTGTTAATTAAATTTTACAGGCAAAAAAAGACATGTAGCTGCACAGCGCCTTAGCCATTACATGAAAGCCACTAAGGCCTTAGCAGAAACGGTGATAAAGAAAGCCGTAATAAAAGAACACTATTACGAGGCCAAATTAGAGATTATGAAGCAGCAAGCTATAGTCATGGGCAGAATAGCCAGTGCTTTAGAAAAACTGAGTGAAAAAGAGTAAACCTGTGCACAAGTTTACCCTTTTTCACTCAGCTGCGAGTTGGTTAATTATTTAAGTAAGTTTTAAGGTTACAAAAGTTGTTAATTAGTAGTATTATTTCTAGGTTTAATTTGTTATACAGCTTAGGTTAATTAAAGTTTTGTTGTAGTTATTATAAGGTAAATATTAAAATAAATATTTGTTGTATTTATTGAGACTTTTATTTATCCGTAAATATTGCTTTATTTAAATTTAAATATTAAAATGTTTTTTTATAAAAATCAGTCATCATAAAGAATTTTAATTTTCGGTAAAATAGTTAGCAATTAGACGACGCTGAACATTGCGAGCTTCTGCTAATTCTGGGTTTATTCTGCGTATTCCCAATTCATTATTGTCGTCGTGGTAATTTCCATTATTTACTAACATCCCAAAATCCACATCAATATCTTCGTCGTTCGGTTCTGCATCAGGCACACCATGCTCGATGCACATATTTTGAAGTACCACACACGCATCAATAATTTTCGATGCTACATTAGGCGCATAATGAAGCACACGATGTTTTAGCAAACAGCGAAACCTCAGTTTGAGAACGCCATTGCATCGTTCTATTATGCTTCTAGTAGATTTTTGAGAAATATTATAAGCTTCTTCTGGACTATTGGGCTCTGGATCTCCTTCTAATGGAGTTAATAACCATGGGCGTAGAGCATATCCAGAATCGAAATTTAAAAAATATTTAAAACAAAAACAACAAACTTTTTAACAGCATAAAACTCAAAGTACATTTACCTAAGAGAAAATAATCATTGTGTCCATTTCTGTGTAAATTTTCCATAAGTGGTTTTACATTGGAGTTGTTCCAAATAAATGAATCATGCGTACTGCCAGGGTACCTCGCATTAACATTTATTACTTTTAATCTCCAATCGCAGATCTAAAATAAAGAATAACTAATGATGCAAGTAATTGATTATATAAAAATATTTTTATTTTTGTACAATTAACTCAATTTTAAGCAGACATACAAGATCTATAACCCTTGTTGTCAATTCTTTCGTTAGACGAAATAAACGAATGAATTGTTTGTCCGATAAATTGAATGGGTCACCTCGCAGGTGGAAGCCTCGTGGTACTCTTTCTGCATTTAGTTCTACTTCTTCGAGAACCTCAATCCCATATAGCAATGCAAGTTCATCTAATGCCATTTCAACTTTACAAGTAATATTAATGTAAATATTGGAAGAACTGCGTTATCGTTGGGTTATACCGTCAAACCCAACACTGAACATATAAGGGGTGTAACAATAACTGCAAGTAAGTAAGGTTAAATTTAAAGTGTACCAACGGCGCAAACGCAAGTTCACAGCGTACACGTTATTCTGATATCGAATACTTTATGGGCATTAGTTGCGCAGCGCATGAAAGTTGGGCGACTTTTAGCGTATACGATCACTCGAGAATACAGTTTCAAAAATTGTATGCGTTATCCGCCCCTTAGCGTGTACGCCTGGCAAGCGTGCGAACTCGAGAATCGCGGCCCAGGAGATGGGGCATCTCAATCTATTTGGAAGTCGTCTTGGAAGTATTTTGAAAGTCTCTATTTTTGAGAGATCAGCTTACTGCGCGATCAAGTACCGGAAATTTGCCTGATGTTGAACATAGTAATATCGTGGATGAAGCTACCAACTCTCAGTTACCTGAATCAATACGCAAGACTTAGATGATTTCTTTAATGTTGCTCAGTCACCATCGGCGAACAATGCATTACAAGAGCAAAGAAGTGATCCCAGTACTTCCATACCTGCTAACAAAGGAGTAAAACGGAAACAACAAAATGATTCTGATATTGGTACTGCCCTTATCAAAATAGAAGAGAATAAATTAAGAATTTTGGAAACGCAGCATAAAGTCCTCCGATGAAGATGAAAGTTTTTTTGAAAGTCTTCTACCACATATACGCACACGCACACCACAGAATCAAATGCTCTTAAGACTTAAAATGCAAGACCTAGTTTACAACTTTGTTTATGGATGTCAGCAGCCAAATCAACATGTGCAAAGGGCCGTGAAGCTCAAAACATATCCCAAGCATTTCCAATAATTTCTCCACAATTGACACCCATACAGCCTGTAACGCAGCCTGTAACGCAAGACTACTCCAATCCCACGTCAGTTGCGTCTTATTTAAGCAATTTTTCAGATGAAACTCCTCAAGATATGTAATAATTACTAATGTACGTTTATATAAGGCTAATTATTCCTGTTCAGTTAGTTACATTTCTTCTGTTTTTCGTTCTAAATCAATTATTAAAATGAAAAATGTGTTTGCTTACCTTAAAGTCACTGCAAGACGTTCTGTGGGCATGATGGGGTTGCGATTGAAGTTTGTCCAATTTTTTACCAACTTATGTTGAACTTTTTCCAAAATATAATCAAACGTTGAAATACTCATGCGAAAATATGAATGAAACTTTTTTGGGTGTTTGCGTAGTTGTTTATACAAATGATGAAATTCACCATGTATATGTCTACTTCTATTTAATCTGTGAACATTAAATCTTCTCGTTATCTTTTTATTTTTTAGTAAATACCATATTTTCAGAGAAGAATTTTCTGTTAGTAATAAGAAGACTTTGTTCGTCAGAGACTTGTCAAAAATGAAGAAAGTGGAAAATGTAATGTTAGTTACCATTCTACATTACATAAAAACAATGCACTCACTTTAAGTGATCTCTACAAGGAGAAGAGTTCTCAAGAATCTAATAGAACTCAAATTTTGACCACTGATAGAGACTTTATGCGAGTATTGATTGCCGCATATGATGGAGGAAGAAAAATTGATCTAAAAAAAATTCTGAAGCATGAACTTTGCAAGGTTCCTATATCATTAGCTACAGTAAATGGGCAGCTGAGAACCGCAGAAAAGGCTTCTCTAGTGAAAGAAATTGTCAAGGGAATAGAGTGCCCAAAACTACTACCTGTAAACCAAAAATCCGAGTCAATTCTCATAATTGATGGAATGGCCTTTGTCTTGTCTTTGGGCCGTCCGCATCAAGCTGAGACATTCGGTGACTACGCCCACTGCTTTATAAAAAGGATTTTGAGTCATGGATTTAAGTACAGTGAAGTCCACGTTGTGTTTGACCGGTACTTGTCTCAATCTATAAAAGGTGGAACAAGAAAGAAAAGAGCCAAGGGTTTCGCTCCAATGCGTAGGGAAATCACTGATTCTAACGTTCCGTTGCCCAAGAACTGGAGTAGCTTTTTGTTCCTTTCAGAGAACAAGGCCGACTTATGCAGGTTTTTGTCCGATAGAATATTAGAATATGACTTTCGTGATTTTGAGGTGGTGCTCTCAGGAGGATTCAAGGATATGTCACACGCTCAGTCTACTGATCCAACTCGCAATGTTGATTTGCTGAGGGCGTCACACGAGGAAGCTGATACCCGTATGATTCTTCATGCTGTTGACAGTACAGCTAAAAGTATTGTTGTGATGACTAGAGACACTGATGTAGTGCTCCTTCTTGCCCACCACTTTGCTAAAATGAAGTGCTCACATCTGTGGGTCATGAGTGGCACTGCGCGGGATATAAAATACATTCCAAAGCATGACATTTGCAAGAAGCTCTCGCCTGAACAAGTCACGCATCTGGTAGCTTTCCATGCAATCACTGGTTGTGATTCGACGTCCAAACTTGCATCCATAACGAAGACAGGCGCCTGGAAGTTTTTCTGCGACGAAAACTGTAAGCTGCTGAGCGGACTTGGATGTTCGCCCCTAGGTGAAAACGTTCTCAAGAACGTAGAGTCCTTCGTCGTCAATTTGTATAAGGTACGTCAAAAATTGTTTTAAGTTTTTTCCTCTATCTTATTAAACAATTCTACAAACAATTTAATTTTCTACGCAGGTTGATCCTGGCGTTGCGACTACAGATGAAGCCCGAAGCATTTTATTTGGATCTGTAAAAAAGCCAGAGTCGCTCCCTCCTTCAACAGATGCGCTTCGACTTCACATCAGAAGATGCCACTACCAAGTAAGTTGGCCTGAATATTAACATGAACTTCGGTAAAAAGAACGGTAACTTATGTATATAATTTTAGGTTTTTGTATGGGAGAATGCCCACATTCCAACACCATCACTGCCACCAATTGAAGATTGCGGCTGGACCGTTGATGGAGATCAACTGGTTCCAAAATTAATGACGCTGGACCCCATACCGAAGACCTGCCCTGAAGTCATTGTTTGCCACTGTAAGGGCCTTTGCAATACAAAAACTTGTAGATGTAGGAGAGCAAATGTACCGTGCATCACATTATGTACTCCCTGCAAAGGTAACTGTCTCAACTCTGGACATAGTCACTAGTACTTTTCTTGTAAGTTCCTGTAAGCTTTTCACTAACTATTGTCATATATTTTGTACTTTAAATTAAAAGTATAGTTTAAATGTTGTTTTAGAGTGAATTTTTGAAATCCTCTTGTCTAATGACATGTTTTGAGACCTGTCACACTCCATTTTTCGCCAAAAATAAAAAAAACTGCGATGGTGCCATTGTGGCCGCCATCTTCGACGCCATCTTAGAAATATCCTAACCTATATTTTTTTGGAGTGCATTTTCAAATTCCTCAGGCTTAAAAACGTACAACTGCATATTTTGGGCGCATTCCTAAGTCAAACGGGGGCTTAACAACGCCGATTACGGGTTTCGGCGCCATCTTGAATATCTCACTTCCGGTTGGGATTTCGGTTGGGCAACCGGCAGATTTGGATTCAGCAGGGTCGAAATAGGGGGAAAAGGCCTTTTGCCCAAAAGTAATACGAAATGCTTCTTAAATTTCGATTTTCTGAAATTTTGACTAGTCTAAAAATAGCAGATGTTACATTTGCTCAAGCTTTCGAAACTCCATACAAATCAATGTTTCCGAAATTTTTAAGACCTGAAAAATTTAATTCAATTAAAAACAAAAATCCAATAAAATTTTTAAACAATTATGACAAAATTACAACAGTAAATTCACGGAATGATCCAAAATATAATTCATTTTTAGTAGGACCTGCAGCAATTTGGTACGAAAAATTCAGAGTAAACCCTGTTCATAAAGATTTTACTTGGGAAAATGTTAAAACCTATTTTCTAAAAGAATTTTCAGGAAATTAAGTTCACCAAGAATCAAAATTTAAATTGCAATATAGAAAACAAGGCGATTTTGAAAACATTAATAATTATTTTTATAAAATATTAGATCTTTGCTATAATTTCGATGAAAATATGTCTGAAACGGACATAATAGAATATTTTGAATTAGGATTGAGGCCGTCATTGCAGTATCAATATTTTTTATTAACAGAAGTTGCTGGAATGTTGCGAGGGCATTGCATAGGCCCAAACTTGGAACATTAAATTCGTAATGTCCATGGCCTTGTGCAACGAACGCTGTGTATTGTTTATCTTCCTCCTTAATACCTACTTGCCAATAACCTGAAAACATGTCGAGACTTGTGAAATATTTTGCTCCTCCAAGATATGAAAGTTCATCATCAATGTTTGGAAGAGGATAGCATGACTTCTTTTTGACTGCATTTAATTTCCTGTAGTCCACACAAAATCTCATTGTTTGTTGGTCTTTCTTTTTAACCAAAACAATAGGACTTGCCCATGGTGAATGACTGGGACGAATGATGCCATCCTCTAGCATTTGCTTTATCTGCTCATCTATAATGGTCCTTTCCTTTTGGGAGACTTTATAGGGTTTACATTTGATTGGAGAAGAATTTTCCACATCTATTTTATGTTCCACAAAAGTAGTTTTTCCCATTTGTGTAGTTGTCTTTGCAAAAATGTCAGAATATTCCTGTAGTAAGTTCTTGTAATTGAATAGATTCTGCATAATCCAAGTTGCTATTAATATTATGGTCGCTTATTGTTACACGTTGTTCTTCTGTGGTTGTAAGGAAGTTGTCGTAAGATGATGATGGGATGCTTTGTTGTGCAACTTCTAAAAATCCTAATGTGGTTCCTTTGAATATCTTAGTTAGGTAATTAGATGAAGATTTTATTTTTATAGTGTAATTTTCTGATGCAGCTAATGGTGAGGAAAGACGTTAAAAATTTCGATGCTAAAAATTGTTCACTTGGAATGAATGTGTATGCAGTTAGGCTGGCTGGTTGATATGGTCCTTGTATTAGTAAAGCAATGTTGGTAATTGCATTAGCTCTCATTACATAATCCGTTGAAGCCGTTAATTTTATTTTTTCATTGTTGGTACGTCCTCCTGGTAGCTGTATACATTGTAAAAATGAGTCGTCTGTTGGCTCATCTATATGATAATTTGCGTTCACCATTGGCTGTTGCATGAAATAACGAATTTTTTCTCCATCTGGTTTATTAAACGAAATTTCACCTCTGTGGTAATCGATTATTGTGCTTGTTTGCCGTAAAAATTCTGTCCCTAGAAGAATTGGTTTTGGAAGGTTGTCTATGACTAGGGCTTCACATGTTGTGTCCCAGTTGTTAACGGTGATTTTAACTTGCGTTTTCCCTAAAGCTTGTATGCGATGTCTTCCTGCTGTTCGGATATAATATGGAATTTGTAGTGACTGGTAATTAGTTGCGTATTTGCTGTTTATTAAATTTTTGTATGTCGTTTATTAGACAATTGATGGTAAGTACGTTGTTTGTTATGTGCCCTTGGGTATTTAGCGAGTGGAGGACGCAGGTAGGGCGAACTGTCGTCCTCCCCTCCAGTTTGGGGAAGGTCTGAAAGAGTTTCTTCTCTCTGTACTATGATATCTGGGTCGAGACCTATTATCCCTATGTGAGTTTTGATTGAAACTCACTGGTTGCCGCTGGTAATTATTACTTCTCCGCGAGTACTGTTGATGGTTTGGTATTCTTGTCTGCTGAGCTGTATGTGGGGTTGAATTGGATTGATAAAGTCTTGGCGTGGTATGGCACGACCCTGCGAAATGACCTTTTCGGCCGCAATTGTAGCAGCGTGGACGTCCATCGGTTGTACGAGTGTTGGGTATATTCCAATTTGAGGGTCTAAAGTTGCGTTGCGGCATCGGTCGTCGGTTGAAAACTCTTGTCGTTGTTCCTGTGTTATTATTCGCCTTTTGTCGATTTTGTGTAACTTCTTCTGTTGAATTCATAGTCAGGAAAGATGTTTGTTCTGTTATTTGGTTTATGGCAGTCCTGGTTTTTATGTTGCTAATTTTAAACACAATCTTCTCGATCTCCTCCTTTCCCATGGTCCCTTGGCTTAGAACATAGAACATTTCTAAATGGCTTGGATGTAATCCCATCTCAAATTGCTCACGGAATGTGTCGTCGTCCATATTTGGGTTTAGCTCATGTGCTAGGGTAACAAGGTCATAGTAGTAGGTTTTTATATTCTCGTTGTCTTGTTGTCTTCTACTATTAAATTTTAGTTTACTAAGACGTGTTGAACTTTCACTTCCAAATTTTATTTTGAAATCCTGTTTGATGTCTTCCCAAGTTTTATTACCATTGGCACGAGTGGACAAATAATTTTCATACCAAATGCTGGCTGCGTTTTCCAGAAATGATCCAAAGTAGTTGATCTTGTGAGTGTCGTTCCAACCATTCACTACTGCGGCACGTTCGTAGCTAGCTAAAAATGTAACGATATTCAAGTTGGCAGGATGAAAAGTGCTTGGTGACACACATTTTGGCAGAGACGGTGAGCGCTCGGTTGCATTTGCGGCGGTAATGGTTACGTTGGCCATGTTGACGACGGTATTGATGCTATGCTCCCTGTAAATAATTATATTTGTTGCGTCTCAGGATTAGAACCCCAATCTTGTGTTTCGGTACAGCTATCGTCTGCTATGATTGAACCTGTTGGTGTGGGCGATTTATCGTCTTTTTCTTCAGAGCCACTTGAGACGCTATTAAAGGAATCTTCTGTTTCAGCTGACTTATCTGATACCTGTTTGTCTACTTCGGTACTCCTGTATTGCGGAAGAAAATCTTCTGTGGTGCCAAAATCTTCTAGTTCTGGATTGGAATGCCTCTGCTTTATGTTTAATTTAACCTTTACCTTTTCCTGTGCCCCTGTATGCTTTGCTGGGCCACTTTTGTCCATGCCACATCAGCAGCCATTAAATTTTTTAGATCAAAATTGCTAAAAATTGCAAAAAAACAATTTACACCCTATTTAAATAACTTCATATCTATGCTATCCTAGTTTATCTAAATATCTATTGTAATATTATATTAAATAAAGAATTACTCTGTCCTATGAGTTTGTTTTTTCATAATTAAAATAAATTGACCCAGTTTTTGTTTTGTAATAGCTAATATATGTTCAAACTGATTACCTAAACGCATTATATTACAGGAATTAACCTAGTAAAGCTACAATTAGCTTTTCTAATTAAAAAATCAAGGGTTTAATTTTTTGGTTTTTGTGTTAAATTGAGACGAAATTATGTTGGCTTTGAATAAACAATAGAAGATTTGACAACGTGAAATTTCAGAATTAAATTAAAATAAAAATTTAATTAACCCACTATCATGGACAACAAGAGGAAAACTTATGGGCGAAAGATACACGTAGCTCCTGACAATTTTAAAAGGCGATGCGACCACGCAGTTAAAGGAGGTAACTTGTTTTCAAAGATTAATTTTAGACATATAACATGTTGTTTTAAGTTACAATATCAAATCCTTTTCAAAAATTCTCAGATAATGATAAAGATTGGGAAGCAGATAAGCTACCTTCAGCTTCTTCAACACAAGAAAGCTTAACAAATGGAATTCATTGGCATAATTTTCAAGGTGAGAATAAGAAGCTGTGTTACTATTGTCATAATAACGACCTAGTCTTTATTAGTTTAAATCACGAGCGTCAGCGAGTGATATAAATCTGCGAAATCAAAAAAAGACACTTTAGTCATGTGTTCTATATAAAATTTTATCTACAACAGAATAATATGTACAATTTTCAAAAATATTTAAATTTTTGACGTTTTAAAACATTTTGACGTTTTAAAAATGCATCACAATGCCTTGGAAACAAAACATAAAATTGCTGACTTTACTAATCGCAATTTGCATCGCATTACTTTGAAAACGAGAAAAAAATATAAAATGAGGTAATGTCACCTAGAGAGTAAAGTGGTCACTTTACTCACTGTTGTAGATAAAAGAATATTTTTTCATTGCCGAAGATGTTTATGTGATTTTAGGGGCATTGAATTTAAAAACAATTTTTGTTTTACTGAATTGGCTTTAGTTTTTTAGATAATTTATAACCTTCAAATTTAGAATTTACCTCAGTAACACTGCACTTTCTTGACGTCTGCCTAGTATCCGACCGTTGTAATTTTTATATTACGCTAAACAGACGCTTGTTACGACGCGTTGTAACAAGTTGCGACATGTCACAACAGTTTGCATGTACGTTACCGCACTCATATACTTAGTTGTGTAGAGCGAGCCGTGGAAGAAAGACGTGTTTTTATATTACTTAATTTCTGCAAGCATCATATTAATACAATATTTTAAGCGTTCGCATAGATATGAGTTCGTCACGAAGAGCTTGCCTTAACCATCCAGACGTATTCTGCTACGTTTGTGGTGATTATACTGTGGAGAAACAAAGGCAAAATATTACTAATTTTGTAACACAAGCATATCTTGCTTATTTTGGTTTCCCAATTGGGAAGCAAGACAAACCTTGGGTTCCCCATAACGTTTGTAAAACCTGTGTAGAGTCTCTACGGCATTGGACAAAAGGAGAGAGAAGTAGCTTAAACTTTGGTGTCCCTATGGTGTGGACAGAACCGAAAAACCATCACGACGATTGTTATTTTTGAGTTGTGATTGTGAAAGGCTTTAACCGCTACAAGAAACGTGGTACGTGGAAATATCCTAATTTGGAGTCAGCCAGGCGACCTTTACCACACAGCGAAACAATTCCTATTCCAGTTTTTACCTCACAGTCCGAGCTTCCGTTGTCAGATGTCGAAGTACTGCCGGACTCACAGCCCACCACACAGTCTTCTAGTGAAAGTGAATATGATAGGAGCTTATCAACACCACAACAGTTTTCTCAAGACGAGCTGAATGATTTGGTACGGGATTTAAATCTGTCAAAACAAGCGTCTGAACTTCTGGCATCCAGATTAAAAGAAAAAAAACTGTCTAAAGCCAGAAGGTACAATAACAACTTACAGGACAAGAGAGCAGGCAATTCTCCCGTACTTCAGCGAAAATGAAGAGCTTGTTTATTGCAATGACATTCCAGGACTTCTTTTAGAAATGGGTTTGCCTAAATATCAACCAAAAGAATGGCGGCTTTTTATTGACAGTTCTAAAAGAAGCTTGAAATATGTGTGTTCTACTGCACAACGGAAATCGCTATGCATCCATTCCAATTGGCCACTAAACGAAACTTAAAGAAGAATATGAAAACATAAAAACGGTTTTGCAGAAGATCCGCTATCAAGACCACCAGTGGTCTGTTTGCGTTGATTTAAAGATGGTGAATTTCTTGCTTGGACAGCAAAGTGGATACACGAAGTACCCTTGCTTCATCTGTCTATGGGATAGTAGAGCAAAGCAGGATCATTGGACGAAGAAGACATGGCCACTAAGAGAAAATTTGATTATAGGTACAGCGAACATCGTGAAGGAGCCATTGCTTGACAGAGATAATATCATTCTCCCACCACTCCATATAAAGCTAGGACTCATGAAACAATTAAAGCCTTAGATAAAAACGGAGAATGCTTTAAATACATTTGTACATCGTTCCCTAAACTAAGTATGGAAAAATTAAAGGCAGGAATTTTTGATGGATTTCAAATTCGCAAACTCATTAACGAGTCGAATTTCATAAAATTTATGACTGATGTTGAAGCTTCTGCCTGGTGCTGTTTTGTCTCAGTTGTTAAGAACTTCTTGGGTAACCATAAAGCAGAGAATTATGAAGAACTAGTGCAAAATATGCTCGTTAATTTTAAGAAATTAGGTGCTAATATGAGCATTAAAGTACACTTTCTCCATAGGCACTTAGATAGATTTCCGAAAAACCTGGGTGATTTTAGTGAGGAACAATGGGAGCGGTTTCACCAGGACATAAAGACTATAGAGGAAAGGGGTATCAAAGCAGATGGGATAGACACATGATGGCAGACTATTGCTGGAACCTCCTACGTGATTGTCCTGAAGACCAACACAAAAGAAAGTCATACAAACTGCGTTTTACCGAGCATTAGGAGTGATTTACGATATCATTTTTAATTCTTAACATGTTCTTTGCAAACAATGTAATACTTTCTAATATTCCGTTCATTTTATTTTGCATAATTTGAGATTCATTTAATACACTTTTAATTTTGGGTTTTCCTTGTTTTTTTCTTTCACACTTTCTAAAAGGGAGCATTATCTCAAAAACTAGAGCCAATCTAATAAAACTGAAAACAAATTCGGAATCAGCTGCACAAAATAACCCTAAAATTGACCCAATACCAATGACAATAAAATCATTGTTGACCAGTGTAATGATCCTGACTATCTTCCAACAGACTTAGAAGAAGAGCCGGAGGAAGATACAGCACTGCAAGAAGGCCCTTCTGTAATTGCAGAAAATACTAAATGTTTGAATCATTTTATACAGGAAAATATTGATAATGTTATTGACACTGCAGTTAAGCAGTATGAAGCAGAAAATAATCTTTTGTATACCAAATCAGGATAAGTGAGAAAGCGAAAGAGGTATAGCATTTCTGTGGAAAATAGAAAAAAGCAGAGACTAGAAGAAAAAAACAAAGCATGGGCTAAAAGAACCGTGCTCAAAGAAATGTAAAAATAAATGCAATGAAAATATTGATGATGAGAGGCGTGTTACTATTAACCGCCAATATTGGGAGCTTAGTCCATCAGAGCAAAAACACTTTATATTAAACACTACAGAGAGAATAAAAATAAAAAGTGATTCTCGCAGATCAAAAACAAATATATTGCTATGATATTTAGAGATGTTTGATTTGTCTGGAGTATTGTGATTCCTAGAGAGCAGTTTTTGAAATGCTTGCTGCAATTCTATTTGTGATTGGAGTTTTATGAACACTGTAAGGTTTTGATACTCTAACTTTTAAACTCAGGGTTGCGTATTTTTGCTATAATTCTTGTTATAAATTCTAATGATTCTTATTTTTCATATGGTTTGTTTTTACTGAAAGAAAAGAAAAACACAACAGATTGATACGAATTTTTATTAATGTTAGTTGTAATTATAATTTAGTTCAGAATTGTTCAAAAGGTTTAATTTATAAAAAGTTTTAGAGTTACTTGATTTGTGCGTCGATAAATGTCAGTTTGGATGTCAGTGACAATGTCACAAACGTTTTAAAGAATACTCATGGTCATGAGATTTATTTGTTTGTTATAAAAATGGAAATCAAAGAAGGAAGACGAAAGATAGAGAATTTGTTTTAGATAGTTACGGCTGGTCTTTGTAAATAAATACAGAGAATTGAGATCCTCTGGAAGAAAAAAGAGGAAAACCGAGTCTAAAAGCTATATAAAAGTAATTACGAGTATATAAGAACAAAATACAACGAAGTAACAACGAATTGAAAAAAAATCCAGAAGTATTACAAGTAAAAGGTGATCAAGAAAGTTTCTTCGTTTGTGATGGTGGTAAGACCAAGTTGGAAATAATATAAAACAGAGCAGAAGAAGATTCAGATTAAAGGCGAGTATTTGTGGTTACTTGAGAAACCAGCAGAGCGAAATAGAAGTTGGACACTCGGCGTTTTGCTCGAGCGAAGAATATCCTAATAAGGAGACGCTAAGATAAGTGTTCTATTTAAAAAAAAAGACGATAGTAATTAGTAAAACTCATTTGATTTTTCGGAAAACACATTTAGAAATTCATTTATTAAATAAAACCTTATTTTGTAAAGTTGATATCGTTGTGTGTGTTTATTTCTATTAGAAATTAATTTATATAACTTATTTTACAAGCTAAATAACGACCCTGAGAAAGTTAGAAGAGTCTCATAGAAAGTTTAATTTAATTGCGTGAATTGCAAACATTTTAGGGAATTGTTTTCTAGTAGTCACAAGACCACGCATATCATTGCAATATATAGACTAAAAAATGAACAAGGTGAATTACATGAAGTTTGTAAAAAATTTTTTCTGTCCACGCTTGGTTACGAACATCAAAACGATCGAATAATAAGAGATGTCGTATGCAAATCAAAAACACAACTACGAGCACAACCAAGTAAACAGGGACGTGCTGCTCCAAAGAATAAAATCGATCGCGATGTAATTACACAACATGTGGAAACATATCATCCAACCATATCACATTAAAGAAGGGAACATGCTTCCAATCGTAGATACTTACCCAGCAACATATCCATAATGCACGTGTACCTATAAAGATTTTAAAGAAAAGCATCCCGACTTTCCCAGTTTTTCGTATTACCTTTACAGAGACGTAGTCAGCAAAAGGAACATCTCGTTTGCAAACCTAGGACATGAAGAGTGCTTTACTTTACTCAGAATATGTTAGGTTGATATTATTGGTGGTGAAGTATTTCGAGCCGGGACATACCTTTATGTCTGCAGATGCTTTCTACCACCAAGTAGAACAGTCCCTTAAGCAGAAAAAGAAGGTACTTGACTTTAAGGATTTTGTAGATTCAGTGCAAAGCGCAAACTCTTCCAAAGGTTGTGTAATAAAGATGAAAATAAATAATTTTTGTAAATGGGAAGATAAAACCTCCCAGCACAAATTAAATAAAATTTCTCCCAGACCCTATTTACGCGACATAATTGAAGTAAAATTCAATAGGGGAAGTTATGCTTTAAATTACAAATGTAATTTTGAAGAACCAGACAGAAGAAAACTGAATTTTATGACCGCCAAATCAATAAATAACGGATTAAATAAACCAGATTGTAGAACTGATTGTCGGGGAGTCACAGCAGAGCGTAAAGAAACATTATTTAATAAACTGCAAGGCATAATACCAAGCAACCGGCAGTTTTTGGAAGAACTTGCCTGTTTCGAATAATTCCAAGGAAGAACACGAACGAGTAGCCAGGGTGACACCAATTTTCTTTTGTTTATTTTCTAACGTTTGCGTTTGTTACATTTTCGTATTATAATAAGATTTATTTCAAATAAACAAGTTCTAACAGTAACGTCGTTGTATCTTGTGAAATAGAACCAGATAGGACTATTCAACCTATGCAAATATAAATTTTTGCTAATAAAGGGTGGTTAAACAAGAGCGCAGGATTTAGTTTTTTAATAAGTCATTATTTTTTCGAATAATGGTAATATTTTTATATCAACATAAAGTATATAAACTCCGATTAATTATGGAACAGAATTGCCGAAAGAAGTTTTCGAGTCGCGTAAAGACGAATATTTCACAATTGCAGAGATATCGAAGAGCAGTGGAATAATTTTGGTGAGTTCAAAGAACAGTATTTCAGTAGATGGGTGGTTTCACTGCAAATCAATACAGAGGAGTGGAAATCAGGGAAATGCAACTGCCCGACGTTTTATAGAATGTATATGTGTAAACACATAGTTGGTTTGGCTATTCGTATGAAGCTCACAATTCCTCCAGTTGAAGCTAAGAATATACCCATCGGGGGAAAAAAGAGAGAGAGGCCGACCGTCTAAAGCCAAACGAGCACTTATTGTTCAATAATTATTGTATTAATTATAGGTAATTTGGTAATTATGTTACCCATTACAGTTATGTTTCTTCTTTTCTAATAAATACTTACTTTTTTGCTTTCTACGCGATTGTTTTATTTATTTCCTACTCAATCATTTTTAAAACATACTTCCTTCATTTTGGAGCCGATAAAAAAGTATTTGGTTACTGATCAATTTCTACTGTCATAGTAATTTTAGAGCTGGACAAATGTAATAAAATACTGACAACATTGTGCCAATCACATAATTATTTTGATGTAATTTTCTTTTTTTTGCTGCCAATATCGTTTTAAAGCTGCTCGTAAAGAAATTGAATGCAAACCATTTTCATTTTAATTGCCGCTCATGAGTTGCTGCTCATTCAATAATTTTGCGGCTCAAATATATTTTAATGCTGACCAAATCTCTATTATTTTGCTGACCGTTTAAATCACAGCCATATAAAAATTGGGGGAGTGAAAAATAAAAACAAAAAACCTTCAATTACTCAGAATTTTAGTTTAGGCAGAGACGACCCTATCCTTAACACGGCAGATTACCAAGAGACACATTGAATTTATCTACAGGTTGGCAAACTACATCCAGAGAAAACCAGACTCATAAAGGTAAAGACTAACTACTACAATAATGAAAACAGAAATTTGGAAAAATGTAAGTTAAAGGAAATAGGATTAGGCGAAGATTACAAGACAGCCCTTGAAACAAGCTGAAACCGCATCTCCTGGATGCCAGGAAAAAAGGCCGAGGACAGTTATACGCAAGAACAAACAGTAGACAACGAAGAATATACAATAGAACTGGAACAAGGAACGGATAGAATCAAGAAGGGAAGCGCTAGAGCAAAAAGGACAAAACAAGACTTGGCACCAATAGCTGATGCAGCCATACATCAGGAACCAAAGAAAATTAAAGAAAACAATCCGGAAGCAAGAAAACCACGAACAGAAGAGAGAAAAGGAAATGGTGCACACACTTCTAAGAGCCATCCCAAACAATTCACGAAAAAGCAGCAGTGAAAAACAACATGACAAAACAGCAAAATGCTCACAATTATAAAAGTACGAGGGTCGTCCGGAAAGTAGTATCCGTTCGCGCCGTGCTAGCGACGCTAGTAGTCTACGCTTAAGGTAAAACGACTTCAGTTGACTGTCTGCTCACTGTGTGGCGCGTCATTGTTTATATTGTTTCTGCGTGTTTACAATGTTTAAAAAAATTGAAAATCCCGCCACTTGTGAAGTTAGGGCTATGATCAGATTTCTTAACTCAAGAAGTGTGCGACCATGTGATATTCGCCGTCAATTAACACGTTTACTGCCGGAGTGCTTTTTATTATATTTTACGTTAGGGCCGGGCGGTATATTCAATATTGGGCAAAAATTTCATTTTTTGGGCCATATTGCGCAGAGGTAGATATCCACGAATATTGAAGTCTTACGAAAGAAATTTTACAATATTTATCATCTATGCGAAGAAAATCGTGGAAATGTGTCTCGGTCATATTGACCAAGTCGGCGCCGTATGGAAGATAATGAACGTCCACGCCGGCGCGGTCATCTTCTCGGTCCACGGACAGAAACAGCTGATAGCTTAGTCTAAACTACTTTGTTTTGTTTACATCTTGTGCGTATAATTATGTCGAGAAATAAAAATTTGGACAAAAAACGACCACTTACTGATCAGGAACTTTTTGAGATTTTGAATAATTCTGACTTAGAAGGTATGTGATGTTATTTTGCATAAAAAAAACAAAGCTTTATACAATATTTTTTCCTGAAAAAGGTGATGGTATCGAAGATGAACACATTTTGGAAATGAGTGAGGAGCTAGCGGCAAGTTCCAGTGACGGCGAAATAAATGAGGCCCTACAGGATATTGACACTGACCAATATGAACTAACACAGCTCGAGAATGTAGTTTTTGGGGAGAATGCAGATGATGTTGAGACTGCAGAAATACAAGATCCTGATAGTGAAGGAAATAGCGAAGAAGCAGAAATATCCACTGATTCCGGAGATGACAGAACTCCAGTTACGCGCCAAAATATTGACGGCCATGAATGGAAAGCACCCCAAGGTAAGCAACCAGTTCTTACTCCTTTCACAAAAGAATCAGGAATAAATAAAAATCTGTCAGAGCTTCTAGTTGGTCAGGAACCTCTTGAGTTCTACTCTGCGCTGGTTGATGATAATATATTTGAGTATATTGTCGAGCAAACTAATCTTTATGCCACGCAAACTATTGTGAATGGGAAAGATGTTACATCTCAAGCGAGAGTACACAATTGGTATCCGACAGATATCTACGAGATGAAGCGTTTTTTTTTGGATTGGTTATTTATATGGGTATAGTTCGTCTACCAAAACTATCAGATTATTGGAGCAAGGAACCTATGTTCAAAAACGAATTTGCTCCTACTGCAATGTCCAGGAACAGGTTTGAATTGCTCTCGAGGATGGTTCACTTTGCAGATAACGAAAACAATCCCCTAAATAACAGGCTCCACAAGGTTCAGGGTTTGGTCGATAAAGTGGTCCATAATTTTCAGACGGCACTCGATCCTGGAGAAACAATATGCATCGATGAATCACTAATACCATTTCGTGGCCGGGCAATTATGCGCCAATATTTAAAAGGAAAACGCCATAAATATGACATCAAAGTGTTCCAGCTCTGTTGTAATGGAGGCTATACTTATAACTTAGAAATTTACGCCGGCAAAAATCTTGATCAAAATCGAACAACCCCACCTAAAGTAGTGATGAAACTAGCTGAGCCATTGCTGGATTCCGGAAGAACCATGATCGCGGATAATTGGTATACTAGTCTATCATTAGCAGAACAGTTGCTGGATAGGCAAACCCACCTAGTTGGCACCTTAAGGAAGAACCGCAAAGGAAACCCGCGCGAAGTGACAAATAAAAAAACTTAAGACCGGAGAGTATATTGCAAAAGAAAATCGTAAGGGAATCACTATACTTTCTTCGAGAGATAAGCGTTACGTGCTGATGCTCTCTACAAAGCACTCAGATTCTCAAGTTGAACTACGAAATCGCCGGGGACAAACAAAGAAAAACCCGAAGTGATGCTTGCTTACAACGAAGGAAAATCGCCTGTTGATCAATCAGATCAAATGACAGCGTACCAATCACCACTTAGAAAAACTATAAAGTGGTATCGAAAACTGGCGTTTGAGCTTTTGCTGAATACTGCTATGGTAAATGCTTGGTTTGTGTATAAAGAAGTTGAAGATGTGGATACGGGCATTCTTGAATTTCGAAAATCAGTTGCCTATGCTTTATGCAAATCGCGCCCTCCTCCAGCAGAAGTTGAAGTCGTTACGGCAAGCAGAAATCGTCGTCCTCGTCACGAAATGTCCGAAAGAGAGGTCCAGAAACGAAAACCGTGTCAGACGTGTTACGAGACAGCAAAAAAAAGTCATGGCTGGCGAGTAGCAAGGAATTTAAAGAGGATTCGTACCTACTGCCCAGGATGCGAAGAAGAACCTCATCTGTGCATTGATTGTTTCAACGAAAAACATCGTTATGGTGCCGAGTGATATCTTATAATATAAAATTCAGAATTTGTTTTTGTTAAAATTTTTTGTTTTTTTTACGTTTTGCTATAATAAAAAGCGTAGGTATTATATTTGACTTTTATTTGCTATTTCTTGGCCATTAAATTTGTACGCAAGAAACTGGCACTGCGCGGCGTTTCTTCCAGGCCGGCTCGGTCACTATGCACGGTCAAAACCATTAGATGCCGAGAGTCCGGCGTGTGGGACGCAAAAAACTGACTCGGTCATATTGACCGAGCCGGCGTGGCGGACAAAAAAATTTCTCGGTAATATAGACCGCGTCGGCCTGGGCGAAAGCATTTTTTTCGGTCATATTGACCGAAACGGCAGTCGTTAACGTGTTAAGAAACTTGTGGATGCTGTCGAACCAAATTGTAAAAACAATATGAAAAACTCATGGAGGACAGACTTCATTGACAAAGGAGGAGGAAACTGTTCTAAAGGATTCTATTTTATATGCTGCGGAATGGGGATTTCCCTTAGATAAACATAATATTAAAGATCTCGTTCGAACTTATTTAAATAGGCAAAGGCGTAGATTAAGTGGTTTTACCGATAACAGACCGGGTAATAGTTGGTACTATGCGTTTATTAGACGTCAGAACGACCTATCCATTCGCCTATCAAAAAATATAAAGCGCAGTCGTGCTGCTGTTTCCGTTGACATTTTAAATGATTATTTTGATAAGTTGGCTGTTACTTTAAGAGACATTCCTGATGAAAATATCGTCAATTATGACGAGACATGTTTTGTCGATGATCCTGGACGTTCCAAAGTTATTGTTCGACGCACAGCTAAACATGCCGAAAAAATTATGGACCACACAAAATCTTCAACTAGTGTGATGTTTTCCGTTAGTGGATCAGGAGTTATGTTGCCGCCTTATATTGTATATAAGGCAGATCAGCTGTGGTCTACATGGACAGAAAATGGTCCCGAAAACGCCCGGTACAATCGCAGCAAATCGGGATGGTTTGATCTACACCTATTCGAAGACTGGTTTAAATCTATTGTGCTCCCTTATTAAAAAACTTGAAGGACCGAAGGTGTTGATCGGTGATAATTTAGACAGCCATGTTTCCATCAACGTCATACTGGAGTGCCAGAACAATAATATTCGCTTTGTTCTCCTGCCGCCCAACAGCACGCATCTAACGCAACCTCTAGATGTTTGCTATTTCAGACCAGTGAAGGGCAAATGGAGGTCTGTTTTAACTAAATGGAAGCAAACACAACCTGGCCCCATAAGGAAAGATCGATTCCCTGGTCTACTCAAGCAAACATTAGTAGAACTAGGGGCAAAAAATGCTGATAACATAAAAGCCGGGTTCAAAGTGACAGGACTTATTCCTATCGATCGAGAAGCCGTTTTAAAACGAATTCCTTCTCAAGATAGGCTTATTGGGGAAATTGCCAATGTGTTGAAGGATATGTTTGAGACGACACGAAATGTAAAACCCGGTAAGTCCGGCAGACGGAAGAAACTAAATGTTGCTCCAGGGGAGAGCATCTCTGTAGAAGATTTAGAAACAGGAAAATCAGACGAGCCCACGATGGCAGTACAACAATCTAAGCAAAAGAAAATTGTTAAAAAAAATACGAAGTCCAATAAACACGAACTTTCTTCTGAAAGTGAGAATGAAGACCTGATCGAAGAAGAATCCAGTGATATTGAGACCGAGGATAAAGAGCCCAGCGATATTGAGTCCGAGGATAATCTGCAAATGCGAAATCAAGACAACAAGCAAAATGAAAAACCTGTGGAACGACACAAATTTCAATGAGGAGAGTTTATTCTCGTGAAATTTAATACGGAGAAGCGGGTTGTAAAATATGCTGGAGAAATCCGCCAAGTCATAGATGAAGAGTACCTTCAAGTAAAATTCTTACGAAAAACTGTGGGTACAAAAGGAACATATTTTTCGTATCCTGACATCATTGACGAATCGATGGTAAACAGAAATGAAATCGTATGTCTGCCAGCTCCAAAGCCCCTTCGCCGAGGACGTTTAACATTTGGTTGAAGATGACAATGTTTTATAAACAAATATTTTTAATTTACGTTTAAGGATTATTATCATGTTAACTTTTTTAGAATTTTTTGATTTTTAAGTTTTGTTTTTGTCTTATGTTCGAATAAACGTTTCTTTTCGAAGTAAATGGTCTCAAAAAATTTTGTCAACCTGTATAATGGAAGTATACTTTTTTAAAAAGTTAAATTTGATGTCAAGTCACCTATAGGACAGTTTTACTTGCCATTTACACTGATTTTTCATTACATTTACAACTCACCCAACAGGTAGGGTGACTTGAGAAACACGGTCATTTTTTTTTTCCAAAAATTTTTTGCAGGTTGTATTCTATGCAAAAAATGGCATAACCCATATTTTTTATTTCATGATATATTTATTATTCGCACTAGAAAAGGTAATACGAGAGGCTAAAGTTAATAGATCAGGCTTGGTTTACAACAAACGACACCAGTGCATTGCATTCGCAGACGACCTAGCGATAGTAGCAAGAAGTAAACAAGAACTACAGATAGTAATGCGAAGATTAGAAAACTCAGCAAAGAAAATGGGCCTGGTAATCAACGAAGATAAAACTAAATTTATGACGTGGACAGATAAGGATCTGGGTGAAAGTGGGGACCTACAATTAAGAGCGGAAGATGGTAAAACTTATAAATTTGTAGAAGTGGAGTTTCTCGTATCTAGGGACAGTGTTTAGTAGAAAACCGGACATGAAAAAAGAGATACAGCAAAGAACAATGGCAGGGAACCGATGCCTATACGCACTCAACAACTTACTAAAAAATACGACAATATCAAGGGGGTTAAAGTTAAGAATTTATAAAACGATTATAAGACCAATTGTAACATTTGGAAGTGAAGTGTGGACTGTGGGAATAACAGAGCAAAAGTTATTAGGAGTTTGGGAAAGGAAAGTATTAAGGAAGATATTTGGGGGGAAAAAAGTGAATGGTATGTGGGAAAGGTGAGCTAATCAGGAGCTAAAGGAGCTGTTTGAGGAACCAGATATAGTAGGAATTGTGCGATCTCAAAGACTTAGATGGTTGGGGCATATAATAAGGATGGCGGTGAATAGAACACCAAGAAGAATATTCGAGAGTAGCATAGGGGGCAAAAAAAGACGAGGAAGGCCTAGATCAAGGTGGAAAGAAGAAGTAATTAAGGACATGAGACAGTTGAACATCAGTAATTGGAAGGAGAAGGCAAGAGATAAAGAGTGGACAGCATTAGTTAACCAAGCCATGGGCCTACTAGGCTCGCAGTGCTAGTGTATAATATAATAATTTATTAGTATGGCAGATATTATTGATTGAATTTCAAAAGTGTGTCAAGTCACCCACTTCTACGGTGCTGTTATTTATAAATTTTGTGCAATGGATGGTAATTGCTTGGTAACAGCAAGATGAAAAATGCCTAAAAATTGATTCTATCCACCCCGTTTTACGGTATCTAATGGATATGTTTATGCGTTTCCGCCTCGATATCCGCAAATTCCCGATGATGCTAGTTTCACATAAGAGGATATTGTTGGAAAACTCGATACACCAGATTTTGGGAGAGGTCTTTTAAAGTTTAAGATTCACAATAAATATTTGAAATAATTTAAAACAATGTATTTATATCCTCCTTTATAGCAGCATGCACCTATAGGTTATTTGTTTTTTTATATTTTTTGATAAGTTTTTAAAAATATTTTTGCTGTTTCTAATCACCCCAGAAGTGGTATAATAAGATATTCAGACCAAAAACACTGCAAGTTTCTTTTCACCCCAATTTCTGGGTGATAAGAAACGACGCGCTTATTTTTTTTTCATGTTTCGAGTTATTTTCTATCTATATGATCATATAGTTTTAAACTAGAGATCAATACTGACATCCTGGTATGTTTTCAAATCAATCAGCGCACGATTAATAATTTTTCTGAAACGTCAAAGTTGAAATTTGTTTCTTGTCACCCCGTTTTACGGTACACAAAACTTACCTTATATATTTCTTATACCTTTTATAACTTTCTTTTTGATAAATATAGCTCTTACGTACATAATTTCAAAAAATGTTTATTTCTTCTTGTTCCTCTTATAGCTTATTTGATGTTGGGAACGTTTAGCTTCACTTTCAAACACAAACCACTTATTCGCCAAACACTAGTCACTTAAAAATCACTTCTCGATAATATTTTATCTTCTCATTCACTTTTGGATCATTTTTACACTTAAACAGAATTAACACGAACCAACCGAAAAAGCTTGTAAAACAATAAAAACCGGGCGTTTCAAATTCCACCTGCCTATGCAAAACTAGAGCTGCATATAATCAAATAATTTTTATAAAACGGCAGAAACTACTTTTGATAGCATGTCAATATGATGACAACGAACACAAACAAGTTTTCAACATTATCTGGGTACAACGTTTCTCCAATGAAACATAGAGGCAACCAAAAATTCGTCCAGTTTATCCGATTTCCAGGACTAGATATCAATCAACAATTCAATTTACTGCAGCTTCCTGGACAATCGCATTTTTAAATTTGAATACGATCTTGAATATTTTGTCACATTCGGGAAGATATTGCAATACAGAAACAATGGATATTTTGTACTTTCTACAGAATATTGGTCTGTATACTTTAATACATGCAAAACTATTGAGAATATTTCAACTTTGTATTGTATTTATTTTCAGTTCCGATCACATTAGATTTGGAACCACCACTCCTCCCATGCTGCAAAAGCGAAACAAAATAGTTGGTTACCTCCTATAGAAGCAACTCAAGATGGAAAAAAAAATATGCAAAGTCCGAGTATAAAGCTTCAAGGCCGATTTGTTGAAACTTTATTTGGAAAAATTTTCGACCCAATACCTGCATCATGTTCGTGAATTTATTAATTTGCATTAACTACATCAAGACCGTCCAATCACTCGTGGAAACTACCATGCGAATCTGAGTTGTATACAGAGTGATCGGTTGTTAGAGCACCGAATTATCGTTGTTTGGCGTGAAGTTAGAGATCTCCGTGGTTATAGAAAACTCGAATGTCAAGATCACGTATGAAGAAGACTAGACTGATGTTTTTTCTAAGAGTAATGTGCATTTCGAATTTATTGCACACGGTGAAACAGTAAATTGTGTATTATCTGGAATAATACTGAAATAACTGCGGCATTCTATAGAAAGAAAAAAACTTTGGCCTGCCAACTGAAAGCTTCACCATTATAAGTTTGCTTCATACAAAGCACTTTCTTTCTATTCCATAAATATTTGGACAAAAGAGTACCACTGAATTGGAACACTTCTTGTATTCCCATAATTTGGCTCCAAACGACTTGTGGATTCGAAACAATTAAAGTCTTTGTTGGAGTAACAGAGGTTCATCAGCTGACAGCATTCGAAAGAATGTAACGACTGCTCAGACAGCTACTCCAAAGATGTTTTTAACAATGAGATTGCACTAATTATTTAAATACTCTAAACGACTACCATAAAGGCAACAAAAGCCTGAAGTTTCAAGTTGCCTTGTATTAACCAACCAATAATATAATAAGCGGCCCATTTTGAACGAGTTGTTTGAAATGAAACTTCTAATAAATTCACTACACTCCACGCGCCTGTAAGAAAGCTTAATTGTAAATTATTCAGACTGCTGCAAACCGACAATCTAAAATGCTGATAATGAAAATACAATTGGGGAAGAAGCTCCCCCAGAAAATGTAAATATATTTTGCTCTTACAATTAATATTATTGTATTCTAGTAATAATTATTTGAAAAAATAATTATATCAATAATATTGCACTGAACAAAAATACCTTCTTCCCTATCAATTTTTGCACGCAGCTCTTGAAATTGTTTCCATTGAGTTCAGTTATATGCCGCAGTTATTTTCCGTCAATTTGTTTGTTTTTGGACGCTGCTTCTAATGGTTTGGCCCGAGCGTTGCTACATGAAACTAGGCGTTGTGAAGTTGCTCAGCATTTCCTGCCGTAACATCCACTTATTGTTCCTGCAATAAATAAATAAATTATATTTAATCAGTTAATTTATTAACCCTACAATGTAAAAATAAATTAAGAAAACAACAAATTGTATAAGCAAAAAAGAAGAGGTGGCTTTCTATTAATAATAACAATGATATTGTTCGGCCGAGCATATTAAAAAGTATGGAATGTCAGAAATAGATTTGCCTGAATATCACAGTTCTGATGAATGTAACTCTGATTAATGCATTTGAAATAACATGTTTTTGTGTAAAATAAAAAATTATAGTAAAGTGGATTATTTTATTTTTGATGTAACCTTGAAACGCAGTCTTGAAACCAAGGTCGTTGAGGGGGGTGGCCTTAAAATCTAGGGCGTTGGTGGGAGTAGGCTTGAAACCAAGGTCATCGGTAGAAAGTGCCCTTGAAAAGTAACCTTAAGGCACAGTGGCTTTGACCTTGAAATCGAGTTCAGTAGTGGGGAGTCGATCTAGAACTGACCATTTTCCCCTACTAAATAGCGTATGCTACCCCTGTGTGTACTCTACTGTGCACTTGCTATGTACTATGAACATTTGTTGTTTTTGGATATTCTAAATAACAACTACATGCCAACTTGCAGATTTTTTTCCCAAGCGGCCCCAAAGATATAATTCAAAAAACTAATCCTTCTGAGTCTGCTTCAACACCCAGTATCTCCTTAACAACGCGTTTATAGGCACTTTTTTTCTTATTTGTAAGTACGAAATCTTACAGTATCGATCATGAAAAGCTACACGCCATGAGGGATTAAAAACGACAAGAAAATATATTTTAAGAATCTTAATAAAATATAGCAGGTGATTCAGCCTAGATGTTCGAAGCTAATATCTCAATTATTTTACAAGTTATCAAAATTAATTTTTGCAAGCGTCTTTCGTACTTAGAAACCTTTAAATTCGCGTTATAAACAACATGTCACTACTTCCAGTTGCACCAGAAGTGAGGCCAACCTTTGGTTCTTAAATAGCACCTTATATTTTATCCGACAGATTTTGATACAGCAATCATGTATAATAGTTACTACTCAAAAAGTTAAAAGCTTCGCTGTTAGAAGGACTTGAAGTAAAAATTCAAGTTGGCCATGACTTTCACATGTAAAAAATCTGCTAAAGAATTTCTAAAGCGGCCAGTGTCATTACAAAATTAAATTTTAGTTAAAACTTCTCTTTATTTAAACTTTACAGACTGTTTAGTGGCCACCGTTGTCAAAAAACGTAATTCCAAGCCATTTTCAGGGGTTTACTTTGGTCTAATTTTCTAAGTGATAGAAGAAGTAACAAACCTTTGTTCTAAATCATAAAAAAAATATTTGCAATTTAAAATTGCCCCAAACAATTAACTTACAAATTGACTATTTCTGCATCAAACTTAAAGCCAGAAATACAAAACAATAAATCATTGACATATTACTGCAAAAACAAACTTTAACAGTTCACAATACGGTATTTATTTCTCTTCTTTCCCTTAATGAGAAAAAAAAACTTCTTTGGCAGAAAGAACAGCAGTTCTGAAAAATTCCAAACTAAATCCTTGAAAATGGCCAGACTATACGTTTTTGATCAAGCAAGCCACTAAGCAGTCTAAAAAGTTGAAACAAAGACAATTCTTCAAAAAATATAAATTTTGTTATGACCGCTTTAAATTTTTTTTAGCAAATTTACATATGTATCATTAAAGTCATGCATAACAGATATTTTACTTTTCATTTTTTATTTTATAAAAACAACCAAGAGCTTCAATTTTCATGATTCAATTTGAAATTCAAAACGGTCGTAAAAAATATTGAAACTTATCAATTTGTCCAACTTTCTACCTTTAAAAATAAAGTTTTCAGTTTACGAAAGTGGGTCAACTCATAACTCATTTAAAAAGTCTTTTTAAACCCAACAAATGTTAGTACCCCCTCTCCTCCTCAAAAAGGCCGAAACATTCAGAAGATACTATCTCAAAAATCTTAAATAGGAGGAGGGGTCAAGTGATACCTCATTTTAAAGGTCTCATTAAACTAAACAATTTTTGTATTGAAAGTTTTTCGATATCTCTCACCGTTACAAAATGGCGGCTCAGTTTATAAAAATTTACTTCCTATTATCAGATGAATCGCTCCCTGAAGCGCATCTAACAGTAAAACAGACATTTTTTTGCTGATTTATAAAGTTGATTCACATAACATTTCAATACACGTACGACTTGGAGTAATGTAATAATAATTTAAACAATCACGACACGGTGCACGTCCTATTCGTCAAAAACACCAACACACTCATTGATAGTTTCCCTCCGGGTATAATAAAGGTTTAGTGCGAGTGCGATGTTATTCTCCAACTCCAACTCGCACGTGGATTTAAATGTTATGTGAATAGACTTTATAAATCGGCAACAAATTTGTTTCAGTGCCTTAGATGCGACAGAGGGAGCTGACTTGACAAAAGTAAATAAATTATTATCCAGTATTTTCCTTAGTAATATTTAATTTATGTTCTTATTTTTAATCCAATCGCAAATAAATTAGTATCGTTAGATTCGTCACAAAAAATCTTTTTTTCGGAAAGTGTTTGTCAAAAAATGGTCGCCATTTGAAAAATAATAGTTAGACACGAAAATGTAATTTTGCCAACTTGTCTTATTCCTATCTATCATACTAGTCACTAAAACTTTGCGATTGTAATTTTCTGACATCACCTGAGGTCCTCAGATTAGTTTACGTCCGATCACGGGCACCTAGATGCAATATTAAAAGTACTCTAAAAAAATGAAGTAGGCGTAAAAACTTTTTAAAATGTCACATTCTGATCCAGAATTGTCTCAGAAATCCAAAAATGTTACAATATACAGGGTGTTCCATTTAAAAATTCAAAACCGGAGCCATTTCCGGAGAAACCGGAAGTGAAAAATATGCGTAAACTCTCCTCTTCACATACCATTTACCTATAACAAATCTCATTTTGATACACCTAATATTCCAGAAGTTATGACTTGTCTAATAGATTCGTTGACACCTGGTATAGTGATCCAATTAAAAATCAAAAGTTAGTACCGTTCCCAGTTAAACAGAAATACCATAAAAGATTGAGTTTGATATTCAAAATGTTCGGAAAAACGCTGAATCTTTAAAATTAAAAAAAGTTACCAATAGTGGACATTGTAAAGTTGGCACCCTGTATATGAAGTTTAAAAAAATGGTGTTGGCCAGTTTTTTAGCAACAATTTTTTGTCAAAATTTTGTAATTTATTCTACTTCGCAGCTTTAGTACTTCCAAAAATTCTTGCATTTCTTAACATTGTGTACCCTTGGGCCAACTATAATACCAAATTTTACTCCATTCCGATGTGATAGCTCATATTTAAGCAAGTAGGAGTTCATCTTTACAAAAATGTTTGTGCAGAGTAACATCGTGTTTCTACTATAGGACTATTACAATCGAAAATTTGATACCAATCTGCCCACTACAGTAATAAGTCCAACTTATAGCGGCCGCAATTTTGAAGCAGAGGAAAAGCGTTAGATTTCCCTTAAGTACAGAAATCAAACTTCCGCTTACGATTTCAAATTTTTTAAAGCTTATTTTTTTGAGGAATTTTTGATATATCCCCACATTCCAAACCGCATCGTCCCAAACGTTCGAGAGACGTAGATATACACCCACCCACGAATAGATACTTTCTTTAAAATCACATTTTTGAGTTTGAAAAGCTTCAAATCCAAAATTTTCATTAATTCAATACTTCGTTACCGCGTAAAAATATAAGAAAAAGTTGTTTAGAGTCACAAGATATGGCTAAATACCAAGTTTTGTTAAGTATAGTTGTAACATTTGTTGTGCCCCTGCAACATAACAATTAGAACTTTACAAAATCTGTGAACAATAACTAATGCTCCCTGATATGTTAGAAACTCACACATACACAGAGAGCTGAGCGATCCCACAATAGCGGAATATATCCGCCAAGAGGCAAGACCAACCAAAATTTTAAAAACCCCACCTTTGCAGTAGAGCTATGCACTATGAAACAAAAACATAAAAGATTAAAAAGGAAACTTCCATCTTATCTACTAACAAGTGGCAGCGACTAATTTCTAATTAGGAATTCATTTATTGTCATCATAAAGAAACGACAAATAATGTGATATCAATAGAACAACTAGAACTCGCTAAAAGATCGAATTTATCACTAAGGCCCAAATTTCTATGCATTTGTATTTTTTTATTCTGTACAGGCAGTTAAATAATTTTTATACTAAAATCTGTTTCTCTCAAGGCACTAATGATTTTAAGCAGTATTTTAATTTGCCCTAATTAGCTTATTTTGAGTTTTTGCACATATAATTTGCCTTTACTTTATCTCAAAATGGGTTGTTAATGTAGATATCTTGCTCACCTTCCTTAGGGAAAATATGTAACATTTAATAGTTTGCTAGAGACTTGCGCAGTTATCTTTTCGCAATGGACGTTTGTAGAATAAAAAATGCCTAAAGAAACAGCCAGTGTAAGTGTTTTAAGTTGCACTGATAAGTGGAAGACAGGGAACGTTTTACTACGAATGGAAAAGTGGTTTATTGCCAGAACGGCATGAATGAGCTATGTTTTTATAATAACGGGTGTCCAGAAAGTCTTTCAGTCAGGGCGGCTATGGATTGTATAACACATGTCTTTTATTCAGTCATATCTAAGTAATTTATTTGTCAAAGTCAATTTAAATTAAAAGGTTTTCATTTTGAATTATTTACTTTCTGCATATTTCTTGTTATAAAATGTTTGCGCAAGAACAAAAAACCTTTATTGTGAAATCTTATTTTCGCAATGGTCAACAATTAGAAAACGGAAATTGGAATCATTCCATCAATGCGTGTAAACAAGAATTTCAACTAAGATATCCTAAGACATACATTATACTGTAGCAGCCCTTGGATTCAATTATATTTTGTAACTTGGCGACTTGCGTTGCTATTGACGTTGCTATAAACATTCATCAAAATTATTTGTAAAAGTGAAAATTCATTAAAATTCCTCCTGCAAAATAGTATTTTATTTACAACTCCAAACCAAACATTACATTATTATCCATAGCCACCCAAGACTGAAGACTTTCTGGACACCCGTTAATAAAGTTTATACCTACAAATACGTTATTAAATCAATTTATGCATTCTAAATTACAGGTAAAATGTTCAAAAAAATATCATTTGGGTCAGCACATGACTACGGCTTTACATCAATGTAATAGCAGTAAAAAACGAAATAGTGTTCAAAGTTTTTTAATGAACGTCTTTTCAATCCAAAGTCAACTTTTCCCCCGATCTGTGCTGAGCGCTATGAGCTATCAATATACCGTACCGTGGTATATTTACACCGCAGCAAGTTGAATTACTTGAAAAGTATCATGCACCTAACAAATCTACATTAAGAAAAAATTACCCGGATGAAACTAGACAACACTGGCCAGGTGTGAACGCAAGTCTTGGATTAATCTTATTTGCATTCTAAACTTTAAAAAACTGTTTAAGTCATTACATAGGAGGTTTCGCATAGTAACTATAATAGATCTTGGTTCTTACAAATCTCAAATAAAGATTAAATTTTACAAACATTAATGACGCAAAAACTTACCTACATCTTGTTCAAGTGAAGCAGAGCACAATGGCGGGACCAGTTCCATTCCTGGAGCAGCCCTGGCATGTTGTGGCCAAGCAGTGTAAATGTACCTTAGTTTAATACTGGGACTGGATTCAGCGGCCTTTGACTGCAACAAATTAATAAAAAATAAGTTCATATTTATCACTGTTTCACCACAAAACATGAAGCTTTTTTTGCATTGTTTTTACGACTGCTTACCAACGCCAACGCAGGAACAAAGAACGAGCGCTGCTGGTCACGGTCACAGACAGAATCTGCAACGGCAACTCTTGTAATAGTTTTACGCCATCTACATCTAACGGGGATACTATTCTCATGCGCGCGAACTTCAAATACAGTTTCAAGGATGTTTGATTTATTAAAGATCAACAAAGAATCAACTCAATGGTTGCTGTGAAGTATGTAATTTTAATTTAAACTTCACAACCAGCCTTGAGGTAAGTTTTTGTTGATCACATGATATTTTAATATTTCAAAATGTTATTTTCGTTTATTAGTTGAAAGTAATAAAATACATTCTTGCTTTTCTCTAGGTTTTCTTGTGGGCTATGGCAGCTGCTGAGATGGGTGAGGTGGACGAAATCCATTCGAATCCATTCTTTATTATAATGGCAATTTTGTAAACTTGAAATTGAAGCTATACGATAATAAACTGATTAGTGGATGGGTTGCGTTCGGGACATTTCTAAACATAGTAAAGATGGGAAAAATATACTTTATTGTAAAACTCATCTGCGAATATCAGATGTCGAATTTGACATTTGCATATCCTATTGGGGGTACATGTTTATATATATTTTTTTGATTAATAATTAAATAATTAATACTTTCAGCCTTTACATGGTGACACTGCATTTAAAAAATAATAAAAACACTACAAAACTTTGTACAAAATATCACATTTAATAATCACTACAAGTGACCGCGGTTTCGTGCTTCACAGAGACATTGTTAAGTTTGACAATGTCTGTTTTAATAGTTTATTTGAGTTAATTAATGAACTTTTAATTTTTATTAACAGTTTGCACACAAACATACAACTTACACTAAAATTGAACCTCTGTTATATAACTGCGGAGATTCTCAGGGGATAGCACTAATCGGGATTGGTGGCGCTTGAGGAGTTGGGGCCGAAGAAGCCTTCGAATAAAAGTTTCTCGTGGGAGCGAGTTTTGCGTCAGGGGGTACCAGTTTCGGACTCAATCATCTTCAGGGTTTACTTCATTAACTTTTTTTAATATAAAAATTAATTCAGCTAATAAAGTTGCATACTCTGTTTATAGAAAACTCACACAGACATTACAATACCACAGGATTCTTGTCATCATATAATTTAGCAGCATACAGGTCCATGATATACATAGCTTTAACGGTTCCTTTAGATGAAATTAATTATAATAGAGAAATTTCAATTAATAAACAAATTGCATATAATAATGGTAATAATACTAAACTTATTGATACTTTAATTAAAGAAAAACTTGAATTAGTTATTCAAAACATGTATCCAAATACTTCATTCGATACATTTAAATACGCTTCGATTCCATATTTTGGCAACCTCTTTTTGTTGAAAGCAATAAATTATAATACGATGTATTATTCTGGAAATTGATTAATCGAGTAACAAATAAGAAAGAGACAGCTATACTTCAAACGGAGTCAGTACGAAAGGTAGCGACTAGGGATGCAACGGATATTCGTTTTTTATCCGTTATCCAGCCTATCAGGCCATTTCACCGAATATTCGGTTTGGCCGGATAATATGAAATATCCGGCCGGAGATTTTTCTTTAAATAAAAGAGATTATGAATGCAATTTGATTTGAAAGTATAGACTAAAACAATTAAAAGTAAGAGTACAATACTGTATGGGGTACAATTACTAAATTTATATTACTGAGATCAGCATTTATGCGAGTTAAAAATTTGAAATGATTTCAAACAACATAAATAAGTATTATTTATTAAAACCACGAAGTAATATACCGTGTGGCCGCTAGAACAGGTAACAATCGGCCATTTTCAATTTTTAAATTATTAATTTCAAATTTTTTCTAGGTAACACACACATAAAAATGCATATTACGACATAAAACGGTGTTAATTTGGACTTCCGGTTTAACCGGAAGTGATAGCAGTTTTTTTTATTTTTAGTGGAACACCCTGTATATTTTTTCTAATTTGTTATATGTCTAACATAAAGAGGATGCATGGACCGCTTGTTGCTATGATATGCAGGTCTCAATTTTGCAGTACATGTGACAGAGATCCAAGACAAGGAGCCTATAAAATGCACTTGATCGTCAATCGTCAGTATTTTATTTAAATATTGATAAAAACCATATAATATTAGGTTATGTCAGTTGATTTCTGGATGGTGTTGGATTTATCAGTACAGAACATGTTTTAGTTTTAACAATTGTTAAAAATTATAAATTCTTGTAACAATCAAATTCCTTGACAGATTTCCAATATTAATTGTAAACAAAAAACAATATTAGAGCTAATTAGCACATCCTTTAAATAGTGCATTTAGTAGTTTCCTTGTCCCGGTGCTCTCTCTCTAGAACACTACAGATTAAGACCATAGTATACTCTTTAAGTAATGGTATGCAGGTAGTGACTCATCATCGCTTAAATTTATGTAACTTTTAAGTAGGGGCGGTTTCCGATTTTGATAACGACGCGGAGGGAAGCTATACGAAATAGCGCCGCAACGAAAGTTTTCTCAAACTGGGCGCGATCAATTTAAATGCGTTTTAAGAACATCTGACAATGTTAGGGTCAAACAAAAAAATCTTAAAATATTATAATTTATGTTGTAAATAATAATCCGCACTCAACCGCACCGACAAGTAAAATCAAGAACCGAGCACAATCGGCTTTTCACAGGAAACTGACAAAAATTAATAAAACTGCTATCCTCAACCGCATCGGTCTTATCAGTTATGAGCACGTATTCAAAATTGGGAAAAAAGAAGCCGACAATTTAAGATGTTTTCGTTGTGGAGTTAGAATCGTGTAAAATGTGACATCAAAAAAGTCACTATATTTCTAATTCAAGCAGAATTACAAGGTGTGTTAGCAGTTAGCTGAGTAGGATAACCCTTAAAGCTAAAACTGTGTCTATAAAAACTGTTTTCGAGAATCTACCTAACAAAAAAACTCATTTTTGTCTTGTCATTGTATAAGTCGAATTTCACGTTTGTTACCTAATATATTTATGGAAAATTTAGAATTAATAAATTTTTATATGTATATGAGACGGCATTAATTTTTGGATAACAAAATTAAATTTTTTTTAATAAAAGTAGCAATTTTTCCCTTTCTTTCGACGGTTTATTTTTAAAAACTAAATTTACTATTTTATTTTTAAAATTTGCGCTATATAATAATAGCCTTCCCTTCACTCAAGCCGAACACTTAATAAGGTAATAAGTGTTGTTTTGACACTAACCGTCTAATATTTCAAAATTCAGAAGCTGAAAAACTATTTAGAAATATAACCCCTAACACCACAGTTTACAAATTTGTCTGTTATTGATCTTAACCTTAACGTCTGCATGTATATAAAACCCTCTAGAACACGTGCAAAGTATCTACCTGAAAGCCAACGAAATTTATTAGGTGTTAAGTGTTATTTTGACACTAATGATTGTAAAATGTCAAGTATCAAGTTGGGTGTATAAAAACTGCAACCGCAAAAGGGCCTGCTTATCGCCAAATGCAGTTCTACAAAGAAACGTTTAACTTTACGATCGTGTTATTAGCTAACCACTCGAGTTTTTGTATCTTTTTGCCTGTGGTGCATGCAAGTTATATTTTGGTGGAGTTCATGGTTTAGAATTACCCTTTTAGTTACAGAAACTTATAACTAATTTTAACAAAAAAAGATAGTGACTTGGACGCTATTCGCTTGGCAAAAAAGTGACCTTGCTTAGGCCTACAAATTAATTGTACTGCATAATGTTCAGCATTATAATCGAAGTAATAAACAAAAAAGTATAAATCGGTACATCTTTTTGAGAAAATAAATTCCATAAAAAAACGTTTATTTACAAATATTTTATTTAATTTGCAAAGAAAATTTTATATAAAATGTATTATAAAAAAAATATAAAAATGCGAACAAGAAATAAACAGCATTCGTATAAAAATATAAAAATACAATATTCACACGAAAGAACACAAGTAATACTGGTATTATAAAATTTACTATATTAAAATATATCTTTTATTTAAAAAAAAACTGAACAATAATTCAACTAAAAACAAATTTTCAGTAAGGAATCACGGACGTAATTATACGCAATTATAATAAAAAATATAACTTTACTAAAAACCAAAGTATTAAATTTATTTAGTAATTAATTTTTGGGCAGTTTTAATTTGGGAGTTACAAAATCATCTAATCATCTTCTTTTTTTTTCAGAAACTTGTTTTTTGTAGTTCTTCAACTACCTAGTACCTGTACCTACTTTTATCATTCATCTGCTCCTTTTTTTGTGTTTTTAAACTCTAAGACTCTAGCAAACAACCACATCGGCATGGTTGGTTTTTAATGATAATATTTTTTTATCATATACTAGTGAACTTCTTGTTACAGTATGGTCTACCTTTTTTGCTTTTATGTAATTCATTTAATCGGTTTTTAATTTCTAATACTTCTTGTTTCTGTGCTTCACTATTTTTTATGTTTTCGTTTCTTTCTTCGGTTTGTTTTTCTTATAGCCTTTTTTGCGTTAAATCTCCGACGTTTACACGTTTTAAAATTTTTAATTGAGGATGGAAGGCTACAGCCATCTCAGCCACTTTCTTAAACCCACGCCAGCTTTAAGACTACAAGTATGATATGTAATGTGCCATAAAATAAAACCAATAATAATTTTTCGACGTTTTTCAGAAAAATAAAGCCATGAACTAGAAAATAAAACCTTTTAGCCAAAACATGTAAGGACTATAAGTACTAATCTCTTCCCCACTCCCCCGTAAAAATTATTACAGACAAAAACATGTTTACAATATTTGATTCTACTATTACAGATGAGCAATTGCACTCAAACATGAATTTTAGTCACTTAACCCCCTGTTACCATTACTTTCGAAGTTTCAAAAATTCGTAGAGGACTTCACAGTAAAATTAAAGCCTTGGCCCCTTGACCGTTGAATTTTCTAAAAGAATTTTTGGATATCATCGTCTTAAAACCTAAATTTTACTGCATTTAAGCTGAAACAACTTCCAAAGTAAAAACTATGCCGGATAATCCGGTATCCGGCTATCCGGCTGAGCAACCGAATACCGAATATCCGTTATCCGGCATTTTGAAAAAGTATTGCTCGCTGCATCCCTAGTAGCGACTGCTGTTGAACAGAGCTATGCTAAGAAAAATGCATTGCTGTATATTTTTTTATCATATTGCAGACAATAATTGTTCCAAAAATATGAAACTTGAAACTATAGGCATTGTTAAATTTAGATCTTAACTTTATTAAGAATAACATTTTTTTATGGGATGCTTTAGAAGATAAATGCGTTGTAAATCAAAAAATGTCGCAAATGAGTTAGATTTTTGAGCGACTTGTAAAATGAGCTACAAAAATAATTGTTCTGTATATGCCTGTGCAAACAAAAAGTTTAATTATTTTTTATAGAATTTAATTGTACAGAAATAGGCTACAAATTTTGGCACCAATTAGGTTTATGTTTTACGAATTTTGTCGTATACGTAACTCGAAATTTTTGTATATGAATCTTTTGACGACTTTGGATTTAGATTTCTTAGGATATAAGGAACAACTTGGGCTAGATAAAACATTTTCAAATTAAAGTTCCCACGACATCATTATTTAAGCGTGTTTTGCTGGCTACTATGAGCGATAAACTGAAAAATTAGAATTTCTTTAAATTGAAAAATCTGTTTATAGTGAAAATAGTAAAAAAATGCAAAGGCTCATTTTGTTTTTATAAAAATTATTTATATATTTTATTTTAAACATTTTGCAGTAAATAACAAACATCAAACCCTGGCTCGATATTTTATCACATTACTCACCTTTTCTCATTTATAATCCTGCACTTCTAATCGCATCGTTTCAATCATAACACAAAACACATCAAAACTTTATTGAGGTGAGTCGTTTTTTTTAAGTTTGTCGAGAATATTGTTTCATACAACATTACAAAAATTCATATTGATCCAGTACCAATCACAAACATAACAGAATTGTTTGCAAAGCATAGCACTTTTCGTTTTTTATTGATCTAACTGTATTAATTTATAATATCTGTATATTTCGTTTTAAATCATCCAGCAACAGCAACAGAGTCCTTTGAGTAAAATGAAGCCAGTACAACAACCAAGCATCTCTATAGGGGATAATTTTTAACCAAACGCCACCCGTGTTGATAAATTGAATTACTGTAATGGCCGCCAAGAACAGTAATATTTGAAAACAGGTATACGCGCGTACACAAGTATTAACACGAGTATTGTTAATATGATAATATCACTGTTGTAAAATGAATATTGAAAGTTCTAAAAAAAGAATTTCCAATACAAATTGTTGTGTGTATGGATGCCATAGCCGAAAATCCGCGAATCCATCGCTTAGTTTTCATACCTTTCCCAAACCCAAAAGTGGTTTTGTTGAACTAGAAAACAAAATAGGTGTTGTGGAAAGTGTTGACCGACGCAAGGCATGGGAATTAAAGTTATTAATGGGAAAACCAACAACACCAAGAATGTTAGTATGTTCCCTTCATTTTTTGAAGGAAGATTTTTATTTACCAGGTATGTTAGGTGCACAAGTACTGTTTATTTTATCCTCCATTTAAAAATTCATGAAATTTTTTGTGGATCTGTGGTTAGCGCACTCGTTTTTAAACATAATGCGAGTAATTTAATATAATTGTCACGGCGCTCCACACTTCCACATGTAAATATATGATTAGCATTAAGAACAGCTTCCCCTTCAGTAATACATCGAGAACTTGGGCTTGCTTCTAAATGCTCAAAGAGCGATTTTAAAGATAAAAATTTCATCTTCAATGATCCTGAAAAATAAGAATTTAGTAGTCAACCAGCTTAAATAAATTAAAAATGAATTCGGGCTATTAAAATGTTACTTTAGAAAATTGTTTAGTAATGCTATGTTAGGCAACATTAATTATTCGAGGACGGTGTTTTTTAACTAATAATTGCTTTAATATTTTATTTTACTTACGTGTGATGCTACAATTCGAAGAAATATTCCGATTTTATATAAAAACTTTAAACTATTCACGTGCAATTCGCGTATTACATCCAGGCCTACGTGTACATAAATGAAGTCATTACTGAACAACGCAGCCATTGTGACATCGATAGCAGCGCCACCAACGGTAGAAATTTATCCCTTTGCCTCGTGGAACTACTACTACTGGAGTAACTATCACGAAACCTGGAGATTCGAATCCTAACAACTCATTTGTTATCTGTGAAATATGCGACGGATACATACAATTTTTTCTGGGATTTTTTTTGTTCAGCATGGCACTTTGTCTCATTGTGGCCCAAACATGGGGCACCACGAGACAGTTATTTATTTATAGAAATAACAACAATTTGTAAGGAAACATACTTATTTATTAGTGATAAATATATAAATATTATTTATATTAATGTACATTAATATTATGAAAGGAGATTCCAAAATTAATAAATGCATTTTGCCGTTTCGTTTTGCTGACTTCGGTTGGTGTTGGGAAAGCCGACTTTATATCTTTTATATAGGCAGAAGAGACATCTGGCTCTAATGGGAACACAAAAGAATTGTTCATTTTTGTGCTTTTTCGCAGAATGATATTTGACAATCGTTTTTTGCGTCTTGTTCTAAAATTTTTCCACCATAATAAATTTTCTTACCATCCTCAGCCCCTACTAAAAACTCTACCAAGACAAATAAACCTATTTTGGGGTTTTCAAACAAATTTTCAAAATTAAATTCATCTTCATCAATCTGAAGATTGTCCGAAGAAGTATCAGACACAAATTCTTCATCTTCATCTTCAGAATAAAACATTTTATTTTTTTTCAATTTTTTTTGAGCTTTTCTGTGCAAAATTCTTTTTAACTCCTTTTGCTTTTTTTAAACTTTTCTTGCGTTTTATTTTCTTTGTTTTTCTTCAAACAGTAGCTTCTCGGGAGTGTCAGTTGCAATTTTACTCCGTCCCTTTTTTCTTCGTTTTCGATTCTGCTGCCTAGGTTGTGCCTTTGGATATCCGTTAAGTATTTCTGGTGTTATAAATTCAGTTTCCTGATCTACCTCGTCACTCTCGATGAGACTTTTACTCAATTCCCTGGATGCTTCCCCTTGATTGGTATTTCTGTCTTCTACAGGTACACTGGTTAGTACTCTATTATTTATATTGCTTGTACTGGGTAAGTCTCTATCGGTTACACTACTAAGCAAGAAATCGTCATCCGTAAAACCATTCCGATCAAACGGAAAAATGACACACGAAAACCAAATTTTATGTTTGAAGGCGTCATGGATTTTTCAAATGCGACTCCCACACACTCTGCTACACGGTAGATATCCATTGGAACACCTGGATGTCGGAGCATCCAAGAATCAACAGCACTATTGTAAAAAGCTGGGGCATAAACAGCATCCAGCGTCCAAAGGCTGCATTTTATTAGAACAATGGGGTGGTAATGTAAGCATTGTTACACCATTCTGTTTAGCTACATTTAAAATTTCAACTGACAAATGACTCTCATAGTTATCTAGAATCAAAAATGTAGGATTTTCCACACTACTTGATGTGTGTTTAATGAAATGTTTAATTACATAGACAAAAAGTTCACAGTTCATCCATCCAGATGGGTTTGCGGGTCCTAAAGTTCCAGGGGGAGCACCGTTTAGCATGTACTCTTTGAAGTGTACCCTAGGGAACACCATAACAGGAGGAACTGCTGAACCTGTGGAAAAAACTTATTGTAGTAGTAAGACAAAACTAACTATCCATATCCATACATATATAAAAGCTCAAAGGGTATTTTTCTCCGGTTCCTCAAGCGGCTACCGCTTCACCAATTTGGACCATTTTTTTTTCAATGAAAGGTCTCTATCCTCAGATGGCACATGAAACATTTTTATATTTTTATTCTAGCCCGATTTTTCAATAATAATTATTTTAATTAATATATGAAAGTCTGCTAAACGCGCTTTACTTGAGACGACATCTACACCAACGCCGCGTACCCTCGTGGAACTAATGCATCTCGTGACAGCATTTAGCCGGCTCAGTCTGTCAGTGCATTGTGCGCTGGGGTAACACTAGTAATTTATTATTACCCAAAGCGCTTAAAATGCAGCAAGTGGTGATTAAAATACCACGTTCCCCGCTTGTTACTTTGTTTCATTGCCTAGCACCTTTCTTCGCTACGATTTTTTTTTGGTCGCTGTACAGTTGTTGTCGCTGTCTCATCCAAGTTAAAAACTCTGCTACCATCAGCAAATACAGGTGACCTTTGTAAAGCACTATCCAAATTGTTGAAAAATTGTTCAACATTATGTCGATTAAACGAAGTAGCTCATGATAAACTACATGCTTTCGGTTGCCTAATGCTAATATCTTGATTGCGCTTTTTGAATCCCTGCAACCAGTCCACACCAGCCTACAACACACAATTCGTAAGCTATGTGACATCCTTGGTCGATTTTCCGTAACACAGCTTACTACATTTGAATATATAATCTTTTAACAACTGCTCTTGTTCATCTGTAAACACTCTTCGAGTATCATACTTCGGTTTAAATGTCAATATGGCACCAGGATTTTCTCTTTGTTTTAAGACGTATCTCGCTAAGATCTGATATTTTACATTGTTTCTTTCAGCACCCTGTCGTAGAGGCATTTGATGCTCAATCACCTCCTGAACAGCAAGTTTCATACTTTCTTTTGCAAAATTACCTTTTTCGCTTTTTCTCTTGTGCCCTCTTGGCATCTATAAAAATAAATACAAAAAGGTTACGGGCCACCTTGAGACATGTCTCATGAGTTTTTCTGACAAGAAAACAGAAAAATAGGTTTCTAAATACAGTAAGATGTATGAGTGCGCTTCTGCTGTAGTCTCTCGTTGTGCCCTCCGACGCAGATAAAAAGCACGTTATCAACGTCACTGTTTAGCTATAATACGTTAATACTGAAATACTTTTGAAAATATGAAGTGTAACAATTCCTAAAGTATGAGAAATTCTGACAAGTATACTGTCATTTTTCTGTTTTCTTCTTAAACTCTAAGTTAGCGTTTTTTTTATTTGTGTAAAGTAAAACTTAAATTGGTACTTTTGTGTTTCAGGTATGAATGAGCCACGAAACGAACCACCATCACAAGTACTTCATTATCACGGTCGGAGCGCTTAGCACGTCGTAAAACAGCATCAGATAACTGAGACTGTAACCTCATTTAGTAATAAGCTGAAGTTACATGCGTATGTAAAATAAAAAAAGCTGAACTTGCATACGTATGTGATATTGTCAACTTTATAAAAATTAACCAACACATAGTTGTACACTAATGCCAAAAGTTTTGAAAAACTGGGAAACTTTGTTTTTCCAGGTAAAATGGCAATTTCATTTACTTTTAATAATAGCAATGCAACACATTATTGATGCTTTATGTGTTGCCACAAAAATAATCGTAAAAATTGACAGAATCGCACACAATCGAAACAAGACTCTCACACCCAACTTCCGAACAATACAAACAGTTACACAAAAATTTTCAAACAAATATTGTAGGGGACCAAGAGGACCACATTGTAATATTATTTTTGATTATACAGGGGGTTCCATATAAGAGTGCCATACCATTTATATTTGCAGACTTCACTAATAAAATCTTTACGAGCCGTATTTGCAACAGATTAAACGCTTTCTTTCAAATGTTAGTCAAGACCTTGTACTACCTGGTACTATAACTACTCTGATATTTTAAAGTTGAATTTGGTGCAATGGTGTAAAAATGTCTAACTTTAAAGAATCTTAACTCGATTGTTTTAAATTTATATTTTACATAGACACTAGGTTACCTGTATTACTACTACAATTTTCTAATCTTTTTCAGGATCACGATCTAAACATCAGTCCTTTGGTATTTTTTCCTATGGAAGGTGAAAATCGTAGTTTATTACCAACAGACCAAAGAATTACCTTTGTTAGATATCTAGGAAAGGATTTGAAACATCGGACAATTTGTAGTATTTACAATAGATTTCAATTACTGCTTCGACCATTCAAAAAAGGAAAATCGGATAAAGTTGAAAACAACAAGAAATCCATAAAACCCACGTCAAAAAACGAAGTGTTATTCAATTACACGCCGAGTTGATAAAATATGCGGAAGACAAAATGGTCCAAGAAATACACACACTGATTAAGGAAATATGGGAAAGAGAAGAAATGCCAAGGGAATGGAATAGTGCCTCGATCTGCCCGATTTTCAAAAAAAGCGACAAGTTAACATGTGATAATTACAGAGGCATCTCCCTACTTAGTGTAGTAGATAAAATCGTCACAAGGAGTATAGCAGAGAAAATGGAACAGTATATAGAAGAAATGTTGGGAGATTACCATTGAAGATTGAATTTGGTGCAATGGTGTAAAAATATCTAACTTTAAAGAATCTTAACTCGATTGTTTTAAATTTATATTTTACATACATACTAGGTTACCCATGTATTACTACTACAATTTTCTAATCTTTTTCAGGATCACGATTTAAAAATCAGTCCTTTGGTATTCTTTCCTGTGGAAGGTGAAAATCGTAGTTTATTACCAACAGACCAAAGAATTAACTTTGTTAGATATCTAGGAAAGGATTTGAAACATCGGCTAATTTGTAGTATTTACAATAGATTTCAATTACTGCTTCGACCATTCAAAAAAGGAAAATCGGATAAAGTTGAAAACAACAAGAAATCCATAAAACCCACGTCAAAAAAAGAAGTGTTATTCAATTACACGCCGAGTTGATAAAATATGCGGGAGACAAAATGGTCCAAAAAGCGTAGGATATATCTGAAAATATTGAACTCATGATAACTATGGAATTAAAAACGGAGGGGTCGGTTTTGCATACTGCCAATTTATCTTCATCATCATCGCCACCACCACCTCCAACAATGCTTGATGATGATTTAGAATTAGCTCTGAGAAAAGCGTAGGATATATCTGAAGATATTGAACCCATGATAACTATGGAATTAAGAACGGAGGGGTCGGTTTTGCATACTGCCAATTTATCTTCATCATCATCGCCACCACCACCTCCAACAATGCTTGATGATGATTTAGAATTATCTCTAAGAACAGCGTCGGATATATATATATATATATATATATATATATATATATATATATATATATATATATATATATATATATATATATATATATAATTCAACTAGCGAAATGAATGGTTCTTCTAAAGATATTGAACCCATGATAACTATGGAATTAAGAACGGAGGGGTCGGTTTTGCATACTGCCAATTTATCTTCATCATCATCGCCACCACCACCTCCAACAATGCTTGGTGATGATTTAGAATTAGCTCTAAGAAAAGCGTCGGATATACATAATTCAACTAGCGAAATGAATGGTTCTTCTAAAGATATTGAACCCATGATAACTATGGAATTAAGAACGGAGGGGTCGGTTTTGCATACTGCCAATTTATCTTCATCATCATCGCCACCACCACCTCCAACAATGCTTGATGATGATTTAGAATTAGCTCTGAGAAAAGCGTAGGATATATCTGAAGATATTGAACCCATGATAACTATGGAATTAAAAACGGGGGGGTCAGTTTTGCATACTGCCAATTTATCTTCATCATCATCGCCACCACCACCTCCAACAATGCTTGATGATGATTTAGAATTAGCTCTAAGAAAAGCGTCGGATATACATAATTCAACTAGCGAAATGAATGGTTCTTCTAAAGATATTGAACCCATGATAACTATGGAATTAAGAACGAAGGGGTCGGTTTTGCATACTGCCAATTTATCTTCATCATCATCGCCACCACCATCTCCAACAATGCTTGATGATGATTTAGAATTAGCTCTGAGAAAAGCGTAGGATATATCTGAAGATATTGAACCCATGATAACTATGGAATTAAAAACGGGGGGGTCAGTTTTGCATACTGCCAATTTATCTTCATCATCATCGCCACCACCACCTCCAACAATGCTTGATGATGATTTAGAATTAGCTCTGAGAAAAGCGTAGGATATATCTGAAGATATTGAACCTATGATAACTATGGAATTAAAAACGGAGGGGTCGGTTTTGCATACTGCCAATTTATCTTCATCATCATCGCCACCACCACCTCCAACAATGCTTGATGATGATTTAGAATTAGCTCTGAGAAAAGCGTAGGATATATCTGAAGATATTGAACCTATGATAACTATGGAATTAAAAACGGAGGGGTCAGTTTTGCATACTGCCAATTTATCTTCATCATCATCGCCACCACCACCTCCAACAATGCTTGATGATTTAGAATTATCTCTAAGAAAAGCGTCTATATATATATATATAATTCAACTAGCGAAATGAATGGTTCTTCTAAAGATATTGAACCCATGATAACTATGGAATTAAGAACGGAGGGGTCGGTTTTGCATACTGCCAATTTATCTTCATCATCATCGCCACCACCACCTCCAACAATGCTTGATGATGATTTAGAATTAGCTCTGAGAAAAGCGTAGGATATATCTGAAGATATTGAACCCATGATAACTATGGAATTAAAAACGGAGGGGTCGGTTTTGCATACTGCCAATTTATCTTCATCATCATCGCCACCACCACCTCCAACAATGCTTGATGATTTAGAATTGTCTCTAAGAAAAGCGTCGGATATATATAATTCAACTAGCGAAATGAATGGTTCTTCTAAAGATATTGAACCCATGATAATTATGGAATTAAGAACGGAGGGGTCGGTTTTGTATACTGCCAATTTATCTTCATCATCATCGCCACCACCACCTCCAACAATGCTTGGTGATGATTTAGAATTGTCTCTAAGAAAAGCGTCGGATATATATAATTCAACTAGCGAAATGAATGGTTCTTCTAAAGATATTGAACCCATGATAACTATGGAATTAAGAACGGGGGGGTCGGTTTTGCATACTGCCAATTTATCTTCATCATCATCGCCACCACCACCTCCAACAATGCTTGATGATGATTTAGAATTAGCTCTGAGAAAAGCGTAGGATATATCTGAAGATATTGAACCCATGATAACTATGGAATTAAAAACAGAGGGGTCGGTTTTGCATACTGCCAATTTATCTTCATCATCATCGCCACCTCCACCTCCAACAATGCTTGATGATGATTTAGAATTAGCTCTAAGAAAAGCGTCGGATATATATAATTCAACTAGCGAAATGAATGGTATTTCTGAAGATATTGAACTCATGATAACTATGGAATTAAAAACAGAGGGGTCGGTTTTACATGAAATTGCTGCAGTTGATATTGAACTAAAAGCGCATGAAAATTTCAATAGTCCTTTAGTTACAACCAACAATAAAACAAAACGAAAAACTGGAAAGAAACATTTAAAAGAAAAGCAAACAGAAAAAACCTACCAATGTGAAGCTTGTGGTAAAGTTTTAAGTTGTCGTAGCAATTTGGTGCAACACATGAAAAGGCACACTGGGGAAAAACTTTTTGCCTGCGATTTATGTGGAAAAAAAATTGCTAGAGCTGAACATGTCACAATTCACAGACGAATACACACATGTAAGCATCTGAATGTTGATTTATTAAATTATAAACTATTTCGTTGTAGGAGAACGTCCACATTCGTGCACAGTCTGTCAAAAAAGTTTTGTCCAATATGCAGCTTTAACGGCACACGTGCGTACACACAGTGGTGAAATACCACACATGTGCGCAATCTGGGGAACATTGTTCAGTCAATCTGTTAGCCTTACATATCACACACGCACTCACACTGGTGAAACTCCATTTAACTGCATAATCTGCAACAAATTCTTTGCGCACGCAGGCAATCTCAACATTCACATGAGATTTCATCGTAACAAGCGACCATTTATTTGCAATATTTGTGGAAGACGGTTTGTTACTAGCTCACATTTAACTGTGCATATGAAATAACATACAGGGGAGCGACTACATCAATGTAAATTGTGTGGTAACGCATTTGCCAGAAGTGGACACCTTAAAGATCATCTTGTTATACATACAGGGCAAAAGCCCCATGCTTGTAAACTTTGCCCAAAACGTTACACGTAAAGTAGTCATTTAAATCGACTTATGAAAACTCATAAGACGTGATAGTCTTATGATAAGAATTATCATATTTAACTAAGGCGTTATGACCAATTGTGAAGGTATAACTAATAAAATTGAAAGATAAGTTTCTGATTTTTAATGTCAATTTATTCAGTGTCTTTCACGGTAGCGCAACAATGAGAGTTTTTTCCTTAGAGAACGTGATATTTGGATTAAATTCCATTAGCACGGTCACGGAAGGGTTAAAGAGATGAGAAATTTCCCATTATCAAATTTACCTATGAAAAGGAGGTTAACAATATTTCGTTTTTAGATTTATGTTGGTCATTGAGAAAAATAATAAGTTAGAAATAGACATATATAGACAACCTAGTAATATAGATTACAGATTTCTAAATGTGTGGTATAGATACATTTATACCGGTTGACTCCAATCACCCTGTAGAACAAAAATTTTCGGCACTCAATTTTTTGGTTCACAGGTTATTTTCCTTTATTTAGAGAACGATATGAAAATGAATTAAAAGTAATTTTAAGAATCACTGCATATAACGGATTTTCAGGGATATAGTTCACAATATTATTAGGAAACATTTACAAAAAATAAGAATTAGTAATGTCACTACGTTAGGGAGGAATAGCATTAAAAAAGATTTTAAACATGTTGTAAAATTGCCATTTTATCCATCTTATACAAAAGGTTTACACAAATTGTTTGCAAAACAAGATCTTAAAACCGTATATTCAAGTCAGAATAGCATAGGACATATTTTAGGAAATCTCAAACACCGAATAGATAACATGGATAAATCAAGCATATATAAAATTTTCTGTGAAGACTGTAATCAAGTACATATAGGGCAAACAAAAAGATCATTAAACGTTAGATATAAAGAACACTTGGCTCATATTAAATTTGGTAGATTTAACAAATCCAGTGTAGCCCTAAGTATGCTTGAAGACTACCACAAGGTAGATAACGTAGAATTAATGCGCTACATTAATAATAAAGGGTGATTAAATGGTTATGAAAGTTGGGAGATTTTTAAAAACAGAAATTTTACTATGAATGCGGATCACGGCCCATTGCCTTCTACCTTTGATTATATACCTTTACCTTTATACATATACCTCGTATGAAGGTCAGATTTATTTCCTTATTGCTTTCTTTAGTTTGTGAGAGCTGCGTATTTTCAAGTATTAAGGCCTGGTACTGGTACGATGAAGAAAAACCAAATTGCACAGTGTCCTTTAGCCAAGAAAAAAATTATGAAAAAAAACGCGTTTATTTTGAGTATGTTTTGGCTGATAATAAAATAATTGGTACGAAATGGGATGATAATAGCGTTGTAAATGTAGCTTCAAATGCTCTAACAGTTTTCCCGCTGAATAAAGTAAAAAGGTTTTCACAATCAGAAAAAGACCACATCTACGTAGATCAACCGGGCCTCATAGAATTCTACAACGAAAATATGGGAGGTGTAGATCGCCGTGATCAAAATCTCAGTGAGTATAGAGTGATCATAGGAGGAAAAAAGTGGTACTTTCCGCCATTTGCTCACTGCATAGACATAGCTGTGAAAAACTCTTGGCGACTACATAAAAGCAATAGCGGAAAACTTGACCAATTAGAATTTCGAAAATCTAGAGCTACAGAGCTAGGTACTGGAACCTCACAAAAAAGATGACAAAGAGAGGGCCTTCGAAACCACCTAGAAATTTGCATGAGTTTTCTCGCTACAACAGATTAGACCACGATGCGCGGTATGCCACAAAAAATCCAATTTTGTGTGCAGAAAATGTAATGTCGGCTTCGACCAATCACAACACATTTAAAACTTGAAAAAAATATTTTATGCTTTAACTTCATCCATTAAGATTAAACCATAATCAATACGAAAAATTAGAAATATAAAAAAAAATGTTTCAGGACTATAAGGGTTAAAAAAACTTTTCTTTCATTAATGAAACCACACCTGGTAACACGAGCCAATATCAGAAATTTACCATTTGATGTAAAAGTATTTCTTTCTAAATATAAACCTGTTGAACCTGAGAATGAAGAAATACCAGAGAAAATAGGGAAAATATGTTGTCTATGGGGAAGGAATAAAAACAGGGTCACCACAATCAAATGTAATACTTGTCAAAAAATGGCGTGCAAAGAGCATGTTATTACAACTCATACTTGCCACGATTACAATAATCCTGAAACGAACTCTGAAAGTGACGATGATTGAATTGATATACTTTTGTTTTTTTGTTAATGTTAGAATTTTCTGTTCTTTTCTGTTAATAATTATTAAAACTAAAGTTTCACAAAACTTAATAGAGCACTTTTAGTAAGCCAGTGGTAGGTTTTTTTACTTAAACTATCATTCAATTTTTCAAATATTTCTGACGATTTCAAGTTGGTATAAAATACACCAAGCGACTGGATGATTGAATTTTAAGTAAGCACTAAGGGTTAAGGAAAGGCTTTAAACATAGAGTACACCTGTGCAAGGACACAAAAAGTAACATAATAAGTGAAAGAAAAAAGTGTTAGAACGATGGGCGGAACACTTTCAGGAGCAATTAAATATACAAACCTAGAAAAATAAGCAAAAACAAACACCAAGGTATCATACAGCCGAAATATATACAGACAAAGAGATAGTAGAGGCAATAAAAAAGGTTAAAACATATGAAAGCAGCAGGGTCGGACGAGATAGCAGCGCGAGGAGCTAATAAAGCACGAAAGCGCAAAGCTATGCCGAAGACTACTAGTCCAGGTACTGAAGACATAAAAGGGGGATTTCGCTACAAAAGGTCAAGGAAAGTTCTAATTTGGTAGATTTGTACAGTTTGGTGTCCTCATTAATATTCCGAGTTTGCGACCTTGAGCGACCGCCACTCGCGCCGCCATATTGGAAAAATGGTACCGAAAACCAGTTTTTCAAGAATATCTTCTCTCCAGCGCTACCTAGGTTAAAAATAGCTATTACAAAAATTATAGAGCATGAAATGTCCTGCAACTTTTCTAGGAAACATTTTTTAATCAGCTGAATAGTTCACGAGTTACAGTCATATGGCATCGCAACGAATCGTTTGCATCGATCTGCACAAACTACGTACAGTACGTACAAAGGCATTATGGTTCTAACACAGTCGTTGTTTTTGACGGGTATCCAATTAATGCAGCTACCAAAAGTACAAAGAATGCAGAAAGACTTCGCCGTTCAAATAAACAAACTTCCGCTGACATACATCTCGACGAGTCGATAGTTCCAACTGTTTCGCAAGAAAGATTTTTCTCAAACGAAACAAATAAAATGCGCTTGATTTCGATACTAAAGAAGAAATTTGAGAATTCTAATTTCACAGTAAAACAGGCTACAGAAGATGCTGACACATTGATCGTTAACACGGCGATCAGTATGTCCGCATCGTTTGATTCGTATGAGAAGATATAGATTTTCTCGTCCTGCTAACAGCACTGGCGAGAAAGCTTTTTTATCGCTCTTTACGGCGTTTCCAAAAAAAACACAAATACTTTGGGCTCCCTACGTTATCAAAATTTCGCAAGATCCGTGACGAAGAATAAATTCAATCTTGCTGCATTACCCCCTACAAGAGAAGCTGCACGGCAACATTCCCTTCGGACCTATCACCAAGTTCAGGCTTGGTATGATATACACGAGAGTCCAGAGCAATGGGGTTGGGAAAGAAGCAAGATTGGGTTTACTCCAGTGAAAACAACAAAAGATCCGGCACCCGAAGCACTCCTGAAATTCATTTCGTGCAAGTGCAAGAAGGGGTGCGGTCGAGCCTGTGGGTGTATGAAAACAGGCTTGAAGTGTTCTGTTATCTGCACATGCTGCCATGGAGACGCGTGTGAAAACAGCGCAGAGATTTTTGCGGGCTCTGGAGAAGAAGAAGAAGAAGACGACGACGACGACGACGAGATTGAAGACCTGACCGTTGCGAAATTATTGGTACACGATGTCGAAGAAGACAACGAAGATGAAAACTTGGAAGAGAAGGAAAGAAATTTGCAAGAAGATATTGATATTAGTGAGCCTGGACCATCTAGGGCATCGAAACGGAAGAAAAGACATCAGTAAATAATGAATCGTGGATTAGGCGTACTGGGGATACCACATGAAAAAAAACGCGCCTCTCACTCTACCTCATGGTGGTACGGAAATGAGTAAAAACGGTGGTACGTATTAAGTAATCGGTATTTACTGAAATTTCTAGAAAAAATGTAGCGATTTTGCGAATTGTAGAAATTTGCTGAGCTTGACTCCCCTGTAACTCGTGAACTATTCATCTGATTGGAAAATATTTCCTACAAAAGTTGCAGGAAATTTCATGCTCTATAATTTTTGTAAAAACTATTTTTGACCTAGGTGGCGCTGGAGAGAAGATATTCTAAAAAAACTGGTTTTCGGTACCATTTTTCCAATATGGCGGCGCGAGCGGCGGTCGCTCAAGGTCGCAAACTCGGATTATTAATTAGGACACCGAACTGTACAAATCTACCAAATTATTACTTTCCTTGACCTTTTGTAAGTCAGAACCTACCCATTGCCTGGCCTATACATAAATTAATGGAAGAGATATGGTAGCAATAAAGAATTCCGGAGAATTGGAAAATAGGAAGTATCTGGTCCAATATACAAAAAAGGGAACAAAATTGAGTGTGAACTATAGACCAATCACACTTCTGAACATAACCTATAAAATATGGAAAATATACTATACTATACAATGGACTATTACCATACACGGAGGAAAACATGGGAGAATATTAGAGTGGATTGCTCAGGCAGGTCAACCACAGGCTAAATATTCACAGCGAAACAGATACTAGAGAAGATGGGAGAATTTAATGTAGAAACCCACCACTTATTTATAGATATGAAGGCAGCGTGCGACTCTGTAATAGGAACAGAAATATGAAATACCATGAAAGAGTTTGAATTCCTAGCAAATTTAATGACTCACTAAAATGACACTTAAGGAGATACAAAAAGCAAAATCGTAGCGCTAGAAACGGAAACCCGAAAGAAAAAGTGAAGGACCAACCGAAGGAAGCTACAGACAAGCATTTATGGAAATAGCTGCAAATAGAGGTGCACAAAAATAGAGAGTGGGCAAACTACACCCAGAGAAAACCAGACTTATAAAGGTAGGACTAACTACTGCCATAATGAAAACAGAAATTTGGAAAAATGTTTTTCCTTCCGTCAACCTGGTCACCCTATAATTATGTACGCGGGTCGTCCGGAAAGTAGTACCCGTTCCCGCCGTGCGCAGTGCTAGCAAAACGAGTAGTCGCCGCTTAAGGTAAAACGACTTCAGTTGACCGTCTGCTCACTGTGTGGGAAGTTTCGTAGCGCTGTCATTGTTTTCATTGTTTCTACGAGCGTTTACAATGTTTAAAAAATTTCAAATCCCGCCACTTATGAAGTTAGGGCTGTGATCGGATTTGAAATGTGCGACCATGTGATATTCACCGTCAATTAAAGGAGGTTTATGGAGACAATGTTATTGATGAGTCGTCTGTTCGGCGCAGGTGTCGAAACTTTAACTCGGGGAGGGAGAACATCCATGATGACGAACGTTCACGGCGCCCGTCTGTCATTACGGACGAACTGCATAATTCAGTTGAAGAATCGGCGCGTCACACTTGATGAAATCAGTGAACAGTTTCCTGATGTTTCAGGAACAATTATTCATGAAATTGTCAAACATCATCTAAAGTATGGCAAAATTTGTGCAAGGTGGGTCCCTCGCAAGCTTACAGAGGAGCACAAAATGAAGCGGATGGGTGCAGCCATGGATTTTTTGCAGCGTTATTCTGATGAAGGGGACTCTTTCTTGACTCACATTGTCACTGGAGATGAAACATGGGTTTCTTATGCAACACCTATGAGTAAACGACAATCAGTGGCGTGGCATCATGCAAATTCACCAACCAGACCAAAAAAATTCAAAACGGCACTGTCTACCCGGAAACTCAGGGCAACCGTTTTCTGGGATCGACAAGGTATACTGCTTATTGATTTTATGCCCCGTGGATACACTATCAAAACCGATTCATATTGAGACACATTGAAGAAATTACGGCAGGCAATTCAAAATCGGCGTTATTCTCCTCCACGACAATGCCAGGCCTCATACTGCTAGGAAAACACAACTTCTCCAACAATTCAAGTGGGAAGTTTTCAACCATCCACCCTACAGCCCGGACCTGGCTCCTTCAGATTTTCATCTCTTTACAAAACTAACGGACTTTTTGGGAGGAACGAAATTTCAAAGTGATGAAGAACTGAAAGAAGAGGTGAATGCTTTTCTCAATGAACTGGCGGCTGAGGAATATGAATCTGGGATACAAAAACTCGTCAAACGTTATGACAAATGCTTAAATTTGCATGGCGACTATGTAGAGAACAAGATTTGTTGTTAACAAATAAAAAGCTGTCAACATATATTTTACTTATGTTTTAATTCTAAAACGGGTACTACTTTGCAGACGACCCTCGTATTATGAATGTATAGCACCAAGTTTATTTCAAACCGATATTGAAAAACACATAAAGATTATGCAAATTATCGAGAGCCTCCCTTACAGTTTGTGTCCAACTACTGCCCCAATTTGGTTAATGCACAAAACTTACCTTATGTATTACTTACACCATTTATAACTGTCTTTTTGATAAATATAGCTCTTACGTGCGATTATGTGATTACGTAAGTAATTTGAAAAAATGTCTATTTCTTCTTCTTTCTCTTATTATAGCTTATTTGATGTTGGGAATGTTTAACTTCACTTTCAAACACAAACCACTTATTCGCCAAAACACTAGTCACTTAAAAATCACTTCTTGATATTCACTTTTGGATCATTTTTACACAATGTCACATTAAATTTGGAACCACCACTCCTCCATGCTGCAAAAGCGAAACTGAGAATAGTTAACCTCCTTCAGAAGCAACTCAAGAAGATGGGAAAAATGTATGAAGTCCGACTAGAAAGCTTCAAGATTGATTTGTTGCAAAGTTATTTGGAAAATTTTTCGACCAAATTGCTGCATCATGTTCGTGAATTTATTAATTTGCATTAACCATAATATCAAGACTGTTGAATCAGACTGGTGGTAACTACCATGCCAATTCGAGTTGTATACCGAGTGATCGGCTGTTAAAGCACCGAATTACCATTAAGTTTTGCGTGAAGTTAGGCATCTCTGATTATAGAAAACTCGAATGTCAAGATCACATATGAAAAAGACTAGACATGATTTTTCTAAGAGTAAGGTGCACATCGAATTTATTGCACAAGGTGAAACAGTAAATTGTTTATTATCTGCAATAATATTGAAACGACTGCGGGAATTTATAGAAAGAAAAAAACTTTGGTCCGCCAAGTGATTGCTTCACCATCATGAGTTTGCTTCATACAAAGCGCTTTCTACTCCATAAATATTTGGACAAATAGAGTACCTCAAATTGGAACTCTTGTATTCCCATAATTTGGCTCCAAACGACTTCTGGATTCGAAACAATTAAAGTCTTTGTTGGAGCAACAGAGGATTGAGCTGGCGGCGTTCGAAAGAATGTAACGACTGCTCTGGCAGCTACTCCAAAGATGTTTTTAACAATGGGATTGCACTAAATATTTAACTGCTCTAAACGACTACCGTAAAGGCAACAAAAGCCTGAAGTTTCAAGTTGCCTTGTATTAACCAACCAACAACATAATAAGCAGCCCATTTTGAACCAGTTGTTTAAAATGAAACTTCTAATAAACTCACTCCACTCCACGCACCTGTAAGAAAGTTTAATTGTAAATTATTCAGACTGCTGCAAACCGACAATCTAAAATGCTGATAATGAAAATACAATTGGGGAAGAAGCTCCCCCAGAAAATGTAAATATATTTTGCTCTTACAAATAATATTATTGATTTATAGTAATAATTAATTGAAAAAAATAATTATATCAATAATATTGCGCTGAATAAAAATACCTTCTTCCCTACCAATCAATTATTGCACGCAGCTCTTGAAATTGTTTCCATTGAGTTCAGTTATATGCCGCAGTTATTTTCTGTCATTTTGTTTGCTTTTGGACATTGTTTCTAATGGTTTGGCCTGAGCGTTACTACATGATACTAGACATTGTGAAGTTGCTCAGCATTTCCTGCTGTAATATCCATTTATCATTCCTGCAATAAATAAATAAATTATACTTAATCAGTTAATTTATTAATTATTAACCCTTCAATGAAAAATTATAAAAACAACAAATTGTAAAAGCAAAAAGGAAGAAGTGGTTTTTTATTAATAATTACAATGATATTGTTCGACTGAGCATATTAAAAAAGTATGGAATGTCAGAAATAGATTTGCCTGAATATCACAGTTCTGATGAATGTAACTCTGCATTTGAAATAACATGTTTTTGTGTAAAATAAAAAATTAAAGTAAAGTGGATTATTTTATTTTTGATGTAACCTTGAAACGCAGTCTTGAAATCGAGGTCGTTGAAGGGGGTGGCCTTAAAATCTAGGGCGTTGGTGGGAGTAGGCTTGAAACCAAGTTCGTCGGTAGAAAGTGGCCTTGAAAAGTAATCTTAAAGCACAGTGACTTTGACCTTGAAATCGAGTTCAGTAGCGGGGAGTCGATCTAGAACTGACCATTTTCCCCTACTAAATAGCGTGTGCTACCCCTGTGTGTACGCCACTGTGCACTTGCTATGTACTATGAACATTTGTTGTTTTTGGATATTCTAAATAACAACCACATACCAAGTTGCAGATTTTTTTCCCAAGCGGCGCCAAATATATAATCCAAAAAACTAATCCTTCTGAGTCTGCTTCAACACCCAGTATCTCCGTAACAACGCGTTTATAGGCACTTTTGTTCTTATTTGTAAGTACGAAATCTTATAGTATCGATCATAAAAAGCCATGGGAGATTAAAAACGGCAAGAAAATATACTTTAACAATCTTAATAAAATATAGCAGGTGATTCAGCCTAGATGTTCCAAGCAAATATCTCAATTATTTTGCAAGTTATCAAAATTAATTTTTGCAAGCGTTTTTCGTACTTAGAAACCTTTAAATTCGCGTTATAAACAACATGTCACTACTTCCAGTTGCACCGGAAGTGAGGCTAACCGTTGGTTCTTAAATAGCACCTTATATTTTATCTGGCAAAATTGTTTAGTTCAGTGGGACCTTTAAAACGAGACATCACTTAATCCCTCGTCCTATTTAAGATTTTTTAGATAATATCTTTTGAATGTTCCCGCTTTTTTGAGGAGCAGAATAGGTACTGATATTTATTTTTCGTCCACATGTGGTACATCATTGGAAAGCTACTAGTACTAGTTTTCTTTGTACAATAGTTCATGTGCGGTTGGGAAAAAATTTAAATAATGACCGTTTTCTTGATGTAATTGCCCGCCTTTTCAAAATGGTTTGAGCTATCAATATGTTGTTTTTGTTGTTGTTGGGTTAAAAAATACCTTTTGAATGAGGTAGGACTCGACCCACCCCCATAAGTACCCTTTCCGAAGCCCAAAAAATTTATAAATATTTTTACTCGATACTTTGAGTACGATTTATATTACAATTTTTTTGTCTCATCCATGTAGGTTCAACAGTTTAGCCGCCAAAGATAGTGCGTGGGTGGTATGTGTTGTGTAGTTGTTTAAATCAAATTTATGGAAATATTATTTTTAGGCTTATGATTGTTTGGGATTTCTCCAGTAGCGTCAAAAAGTAGTTAAAATAAAGTAATCAAATAATTTTCCCTTAAGGGGACCTGAAAAGAGAGCTAATAGTTGAAACAAAAACAAAAGAAATAAGGTAAAATATACTAGAGTTTATTGATAATTAGGGAAGACCGCTCCAAAGGAGAGGCTAGGTTTGTAGAGCACAATGAGAAGCCTGCTTGCTCTTAGCGACTTAAATTTAAATTGAAAATGAATTAGAGCTATAAACGCTAAATGAATAAATAAGGTTTTGACCAATGAGAAATAATTTAATTTGATTATCTATACTTCAATTTCTCAAGATACCAATTAGTTAATCTAATAAATGTTAGTACAATTATTTTAGATTTTTCTGACCTGACAGAATCCTTAATTTCTCTCCGACGGAATTCGAGTGAGTGCGCCCCTGTCTGGGTAATTGGCACAAGTACTTTTATTGACGAAGCGAATAATAGTATATTAAAAAACAAGTTTCATAAGATATGATTTTAGAGCACGCGTCCAAGTTAGAAAACGAGCCGCTTGCGGCGAGTTTTCTAATGGACAAGTGCGCTTAAATGTCTTATGAAACGTGTATTTTATACTATTTTTTCTATTTTGGTCCAAAAAAGTTAAAAATTACCTTATTTTATATTTTAATTTAAAAATTTAATCGATTAGGAAAATTTGGTTTTTGTTTTTGATATGTGGCTGTTGGTGACATTTAGTAATTTCATACAATTCAAACTACTGTCAAATTAAAATTTAGACAAACAATTTGAAAGTGATATAATTTTTAAAATACCTAAGATTTGAAGATAAGATGGAAGAAGAATTATCTTGCACCCCACCCGAGCTACGCAAAGTAGCGGAAAATACGCTAAATAATCTTTTTTAGAACTTACAATTTGAAGGTTATGTTTATAACGCGTGAAGGTTTTCTTGTCACATGGTTGTCACCAACCTAACAAAATAAAATTTTGAATTCTTTTAGGAGTTGCTTTATGAAATCCAAATGAGTTTCATAAAGTAGTCAGTAAAGAACCAAAATAGAAAAATATTTTAACAAAACAAGCAAATTATTTGTTGTACACATTTATGATACATTTTTCGCTACACACCAATCTTCAAAATTTTTATGTTCTAGCTCATACCTGGTTTTTGACTTTGCGGGAATCAAGACTGAAATAGCCCCATTAGCTAGTGCTTCAATATCTGACGGCAGACTGTCTTCGGAATCATCCATTTCTAATAATTTATCTCAATTTTTGCAAGCCACGTAATTATTTTGCAACAAACTGACAGATGATAAAATAAAAAATGAAACCTAGACATTAATGAAAATTGAATAACAGCCTACTAATAATAATGAATGTCACTAATGACATTTCAAAATGACAATATAAAGCTCTTTTTAATAATTAATTGTTACCTACACGAACACAAAGTCGAAACAAACTTCACAAATCAACAAATTTATAATAAATATACATAGCAACGAAACAACAATTGCTAACCGTTTCTATATCAACGACTAATAACACAAATTACTTCGAAAAGGGGATTTCAATTTCCTTTTTTTGTTATAATTTTCAGATTATGATGCAGGTATAATAAAAATAGCGTATAATACACGTGTATAAGAGACTTTAAAGCACTGCTCCGTTAAAAGGCACTCGGCTTTGCCTCGTGCTTTTAAACCCGTCGCGCATGCTTTAAAGGCTTGCTTATACACTTGTAATATACTATTAAAGCGGCCAGTGTCTTTATTTAAACTTTACAAACTGTTTAGTGGCCAACTTTGTCAAAAACACGTAATTCCAAGCCATTTTCAGGGGTTTACTTTGGTCTATTTCTCAGAACCGCATTGCTTTCAGCCAAAGATGATTTTTTGTTTTCGTTAAGTGATAGAAGAAGTAACAAACCTTTGTCCTAAATCATAAAAAGAATATTTCTGCAATTTAAAATTGCCCCAAACAATTAACTTACAAATTGACTATTTCTGCATCAAACTTAAAGCGAAGTACGTTCTAAGGGTTTCCTAACTCAGCACATTGGGAAGCCAATGCTTTCCTGACTTAGCAGTGAACAGGTTAATGCCGATTATGCAAAACTTCAAACTTGTTTTTCTAAACAGCGCTCATTTTGAGCATTTGATTTAAACCTTTTTTATTAAACATTTTTCGATAGGTTTGCTTTTCATAGCAACACCAAATGTTTACTTTTAATCTTACCTTTAAAAATGAAAATGTTGAAATGAAATATGAAGTTATAAACTATTTTATTTACACATCAATATGAACTTCAAGGAAGTAAAGCTGGAACTTATTAATAAAATGTTTGTTTTTCTTTATTTCAAATATTAGTAGCATTTTTTTATTTCTATTGTTAATTATTCAACATTTAATTTAAATTTAGATTCATTTTTCGTAAATTAAGATACTAATTTTGTTTGCGCAGCCTACTATTATCTAATAATGATCATAATGTAGTTATTGTTTGCAGATATTCTAAATGATAGTAATATTAGTAATTCCTGTGATAATAAAGTGTTGTGCTTAGTGCCCGTTTCCTTAATTTCCACTTCATTAACTGCTTGCCAGTGAGATATTCACTTTTTAAATGTGCATAATTGTCAGTGCATCAGACAATTAACTCGGATCCAGGTCAGGCGCGTCCTTTGCTCAGTGCGCCCGACACGGATCCGTGTCAGACGCCGTTTCGCATTTACTTTGCCTGTACAAAGCGAGCGTGTGGCATACGATCCTGTGCGCAGGTCAGCACGTAACTAAGGCATTCGAAATCTAAAAATAGCCGTCGTTCAGGACTCACGAAATATTGTTTGTTTTTAGATTATTTTTCTCTTATATATACGTACATATATTGCAATGATATGCGTGGTCTTGTACTTACCAGGAAACAGTCCCTAAATGCCTGTAATTCACGCAACTGCAATTATATTTTGTATGACTCTTATTAACTCTCTCAGGGTCGTTATTTAGCTATTTAGCTTTATTAATAAATAAGAAATAGAATAAAACACAAAAACAAAAATCAACGTTACAAAAAAAAGAAAAGGTTTTATTAAATCGATTTCTAACTGAAGTTTTCGAAAGTCAAATAAATTTTACTAGGTGCTATCGTCCTTTTAAAAAGAGAACACTTATCTTAAAATTTCCTTGTTGGAATATCCTTCACTTCAACAAACAATACATGTCCAACTTCTATTTCATTAGCCTGCAGGTTTCTCAAGTAACCACCAACACTTGCCTTCAGTTTGAGTCTTCCTCTGGATTGTTTTATGTTATATTAAACTTGATTTTACCACCATCACAATTGGAAAAACTTTCTGATTATTTTATGCTTCTTACTGTTCTGGACCTTCCACAATTCGTTGATAATTACTTAATTTTCTTCTTTTATGTTCAAAATCACTTTACATTACGTTTTAAACCGTCCTTTCTCTTTATTTCTCCAGAGAATCAAAAATCCTATGTCTTTATTATCAAAGACGAGCCGTAACTAATTAAAACAAAATCTCTATCTTTTGTCTTCCTTCTTTGATTTCCATTTTTATAACAAACAAGTAAATCTCATGACCATGATTATTCTTTAATACGTTTGTGACATTTGACACTGACATTTATCGACGCACAAATCAAGTAACTCTAAAACTTCTTATAAATTAAACCTTTTGAACAATTCTGAACTAAATTATAATTAAAATTAACATAAATAAAAAGCGTATCAATCTGATTGTGTTTTTCTTTTCTTTTAGTGCAAACAAACTTCACAAATATGAAAATATAAATTATTAGAATAAGTAACAAGAAATTATAGCAAAAATACTCAACCCTGAGTTTAAAAGTTAGAAAATCAAAATCTTAGTCTTCATAAATCTCCAAATGTAAATTGAACTGTAGCAAGCATTCCAAAAATTGCTTTCCAGGAACTACAATACCCCAGTCAAAACATACACCTGCAAATATCATAGCAATATATACACTGTGTCCATAAAGTAACCCTCCCCCCAACTAACTTTTAAACGACTTGATATTTTTCTACAAAATCTGGTGTGCTGTAATGGGAAATTAAATACTATTTTTCAGACCATATTAAAATTTTGTATCATCCAAAATGGCGACTGGGGGTCATTTTGAATTTTTAAATAGAAAGGGGGGTCGAGTGACACCTCATTTGAAAGGTCTTTTAATTCTGCGTCTGATCCTAGAGTTTGGAAGAAAAATATTTAGCCATAACAAAATGGCGGATTTTAAACAAATGGACTCACTCAATTCAAAATTGTTTTGATTTTTTTATCCAGGGTCGAGTGACACCTCATTTGAAAGGTCTTTTAGTTCTGCGTTTGATTCTAGAATTTCAAAGAAAAATATTGAACCATAACAAAATGGCGGATTGTAAACCAATGGACTCACTCAGTTCAAAATTGTTTTGATTTTCTTATCCAGGGTCGAGTGACACCTCATTTGAAAGGTCTTTTAATTCTGGGTCTGATCCTAGAGTTTGGAAGAAAAATATTTAGCCATAACAAAATGGCGGATTTTAAACAAATGGACTCACTCAATTCAAAATTGTTTTGATTTTTTTATCCAGGGTCGAGTGACACCTCATTTGAAAGGTCTTTTAGTTCTGCGTTTGATTCTAGAATTTCAAAGAAAAATATTGAACCATAACAAAATGGCGGATTGTAAACCAATGGACTCACTCAGTTCAAAATTGTTTTGATTTTCTTATCCAGGGTCGAGTGACACCTCATTTGAAAGGTCTTTTAATTCTGCGTCTGATCCTAGAGTTTGGAAGAAAAATATTTAGCCATAACAAAATGGCGGATTTTAAACAAATGGACTCACTCAATTCAAAATTGTTTTGATTTTTTTATCCAGGGTCGAGTGACACCTCATTTGAAAGGTCTTTTAGTTCTGCGTTTGATTCTAGAATTTCAAAGAAAAATATTGAACCATAACAAAATGGCGGATTGTAAACCAATGGACTCACTCAGTTCAAAATTGTTTTGATTTTCTTATCCAGGGTCGAGTGACACCTCATTTGAAAGGTCTTTTAATTCTGCGTCTGATCCTAGAGTTTGGAAGAAAAATATTTAGCCATAACAAAATGGCGGATTTTAAACAAATGGACTCACTCAATTCAAAATTGTTTTGATTTTTTTATCCAGGGTCGAGTGACACCTCATTTGAAAGGTCTTTTAGTTCTGCGTTTGATTCTAGAATTTCAAAGAAAAATATTGAACCATAACAAAATGGCGGATTGTAAACCAATGGACTCACTCAGTTCAAAATTGTTTTGATTTTCTTATCCAGTAGTCCACTTTTTCATTTGCAGGACTAAATTTTCCCAGAAATATCTCAGGTGGCTGGAAATAATATTGAAAACGTTATGTTCCAACAAGACGGTGCGCCGCCTTATTATTATAGGCCTGTTTCTGACTTTCTCAACGGACATTTTTTTGGCAGATCGATTGTTAGGTGGGGGCCTGTAGAATAGCCGGCTCGCTTCCCAGATTTAATTTCCCTGCATTTTTTTGTAAAGGAATATCTGAAATCGAACGTGTACAGAACCCGTCCAGAAACAATTGAAGAACTGGAGCAACGCATTACAGAAGTTTGCAGAATTATCACTCCAGAAACTTATAAAAAGGTAAGGCAGGAATTTCCTAACCGACATTTTATGTGCCAAGAAGTGAATAGTAAACATTTCGAACACTTAATTTAAGCTTTAATTCTTAGTTTTTTTAAATAGACTTCTTTACCTTCAAACATTGTCATTTTGTTATGGCTGAATATTTTTCTTTGAAACTTTAGGATCAGACGCAGAACTAAAACACCTTTCCAATCAGGTGTCACTCGACCCCCCTTTCTATTTAAAAAAAAAATCAAAAAGGCGCCGAGTCGCCATTTTGGATAATACAAAATTTTAATATGGTCTGAAAATAGTATTTAATTTCCCATTACAGCACACCAAATTTTGTAGAAAAATATCGAGTCGTTCAAAAGTTAGTTGGGGGGTTGGGGGGGTTACTTTATGGACACAGTGTATATAAATTTATTGATTTTAGTTTACCTATTTACGTTGTCTTTTATGTAATAGTTTATTTTCTGAATAAATTTTAATAACTTTTTGAAGTTTTGACACTAGTCTTTTGCCTTTAGCAAAAACAAATGCGTCACGTCACGGATCCGTGTCGGTCAGCATTGCACAAGAAATTCGTCACACATGCGCATGACACGGATCTGTGACATATGTCCAAAAAGGCATAAAATTTACATATTATAATATTAATAATAACTTTTCTGCTACATAAAAAAGCCAAAAAACCAGTCTGCTCCTGGGCATGGAAGCGTTTTCACCGGGCGCAGCGAAAGGGTTAAGTAAACAGTCTTTTGTTTTTGTGACAAAAAATCTAGGAGAGATGTTCCATGGCCAACTTTAAGAAATCAGTTTTTTAGTTATTTCAATCAGTTTGTTGTTTAACCGAATTGTCATGCATCATTGAAAGGAGATTAAAAAATTATTTCTAAAAATCTTAAAATTTGATCTAGCGACCATAAAAAAAAAATGATAAAAACTCAAAAATGGTAGGTCATGAAAAAATTCTGGCTACACCAAATTTCTTCATATGTTACGATATCACTGCAGAAATGATTTTTTTACAAGTTTATTAAAAAAAAGGAGGTATGGAAGAAAATGTCAAATTTTAGGGTATTGCCTGTATCTCGTCGGCTATGAATTTTTCACAACTTTTTAAATGGCAATAAACTGGTCTTCTAAATAAGCAACTTTATCCCTATTTAACAGACTTTTTATCTCTTACCGTTTCCAAGATCACAATTGTGAGCAGAATTAAAGTATATTATGTGCAAAACGGCCAAAAAATTATTTTGGCAATTTACCTCTCGGTGCCAATGGCAAAACCTGAAAACACGCTACGGCGGTCAATGCAATGGAAGTGCAAACTACACAAGTTCCACATAAAATTTAGCGCACATTTTAAATATTTTATTTATTATACTAACAGGTTTACAGCTATATAAAATTAAGAGCTACGTAAAAGTTACTCATCTGAAAGCAGCCAACATAAATAGCATCATTACCAATCTAAATATACGAATAACATAATTCAACTAGTTATATTTAAATTTATTTCACTATTCAGGTTTCCTCAAACACACAGATGAAATAGGACCAAAATTTCATTACACAAGAATAAAATATATAAACACAGTATTGTACAGAAATACATAATTACAACTCTGTACATTATTTTTCAAAAATTATGTTACTTACATTTTAAGATTTACATAGTACGTGTTTCTGTAGTATTAAAATCATTTATTTAATTTGAAAAGGAAGTGATAGCTTTACCTAATATTGACAAGATAATATTCAAAAGATTTAAGGTTATATTACAAAAATAATTTAATAAAGCAACTAAACAAATTATGGATCCGACAACTATCATAAGACCATTTCAAATTTATAACTATAAACGTCAGGCACCTATATAACATAAAGCTCTATGTTGTTATTATATTAAACTTTAAATCAATGTATGAATACCGTAATAATTACTGTGATTTGGGGTACAGCCCTGATTTTCAAACAATTAATATATAATTCATCACGTTAAAATTACTTGAAAATTCATAATTGGAAAAAACTGTAGAGACCGCTACGATTTTTTTAAGAATCTTCAAATTATTTGTTAATTCTTTATTGTAAACAATATAAAACCTCAAAAATAAAGCGTAATATATATTTATAACCTAAATGACAAAGTTAATTTTTGTGTATATGTATAATCAATAATTGTAGTTGATTTGATCCAAGGTTTTTTACATAGATACATAAAATAATAGAGATTTCCTATTAACATCAGCACAGTATATAATTTTGATCAAAGGACAAAAGAAGGCACATCTGATAACTAAAGTTACTTCAGCAATTTAGTATATGTTCTGAAATCTGTAGGGCACATAGATAATACAAATATGCAGTTGCAGCATAATTGTGACATACCTTGCACATGTAAGCAGAAAATGGAATTGTCTATTAGTGTGTTATATTGTAAGTTGATACATACTACGGAATTATGAAAAAACAACTGCAAAGTATATCTTTTGTTGGCCAAATATGCCTTTAAAATTCACAAAATTTGATATTAGCACACAGCTGAAACATAGTATATAAAAACAACTCTTACATAATATAAACTAACAAAGTATGATGGAAGTTAAAGGTAAACAATACAATATTATCAAATAAACACAATCAATGCATATAAATCAATGCATATGCAGCAGGAGTGAGTTAAAACTAACTATAAGTGGGCAACTAATTTGTTTCAACAAATACATTTTATTTACTTACCTAAATAGTCAATAATTAGGCAGATTATAATGTATTAATTTCATAATTGGATAATAATTTTAAGCAAGATTTAATAGAATTAAAAATTTGTTTTGTTTAATTCACACGATATTAAATTACAAGTACAAAAAAACAAACAGTAGTAATAATATAATAAACTTCAAAACTCAATTTGAACTCAAACCTATTGTCATTTAATTTCTGTCCGTAACATGTGAAAGTCTAACTTAATACCTACATTACATGCCGTATCCCTGATATGGCATTTGAGAGGTATAGGCAGCTTGGGGAGGGTATGCCTGTGGTGGAACATACGGCTGTGGAGGAATACCTGAAACAAAATATACATCAAATGCACTATTTTTTTTTCTTTTATACACACATACATCTAGTAATTAAAAAAGTCAAACTTTAATGTGAGATAAGCATTGTTTATTTATTCTCTAGTTATTAAACAAATCGTAATCTTGGGAAATCATCAACTACAATTCCCTTTGCACTTGTTATAAATAAAATATAAATACAGTAGGTGATTGCTTAAGCTTGATGACCCAAATTAAAATTTCAATTATTTTTCAAAATATCAAAATTAACTTTTACATGTGTACGGTATGTAGAATCTCTTAATTTTGCTTTATACACCACTTGTTGCTGCTTCAGGTTACACTGGCCAATTTTCTTTTTAAAATAGTATCCTTTGTTCTTTTCTGATAGATTCTGATTGGTTTTCTATATCTGCGTCCAGATGACTTATGATTTCTCATTCCAAAACGTCCAATAATGGTGAATTTAAGAGATCAATTGGCTCATTTATTAAATGTACAGATTTTAAAAGTTGTGTAAGCCGATAGTTCTACAATTCATTTATTTTTTTTTTTCGCCAAACCTGAAGTCAGGTAACCTATGTCTAAATTAATTTTTAGGTTTTCTGAGATGCAGAAGCAATCCCAAAAATTAGTTTTTTAGAAAATTATAATAAAAATTTTTCCCATATATGTGGTAAACATTTTGCTGGTCGCTGTATGGTTTTGCCTAAAATACCCAATGTAAGTATTTTTAAAATATTTTGTCTATTTCTAGCTTGTCACACCTAATTTTTAGTTTTATGCCTGTTTTAGTACTATTGTATTAACTTTTACATTGGCATAACAACAATTCATTTGCATAAGAATTAACTAAAGTTTTGTCGTGGTAATAAATGAGTGAACAATATTGTTTTAGCAAAAATTAAAAAAAGAAAAAAGAATTTATAAAAAAAACGCCCCAGTAGGGATTTAAACTTGTGCCGTGCCATTGTTCGTCAACACTGTGCTACTATCACAGAATAGGACGACGACTGACAACAAAAGCTAAAATAGGGTATGTAAATATAGTAAGCGCTTAAGCAGCGACAACCTCGACCAATGGAGGCAAGGTAATCGCCCTACAACTTAGGTTTAATTAGATATTGAGTTTCTGACCAAAAATCGTTATAAATAGTTTAGTTGAAAAGTTATCAAAGATATGCAAAGAATATAAATATTTCTTTTTAACTAGAGCTAATTGATAGGCGCAGTTAACACCAAGTAACTTCGGGAAAACGCATTGTTGATATAAGAAACTATCAAATGTTTTATTAATTTTTAAAATGTTTTAAAACTTTTTTATCCTAATAACTACTTGAAATAGTTGAGCTGTTTTCAGTTTACAACGATTGGCATTTGCTTTTTTATATAAATCATTTACAAATTTTCAACAATTCCTGGAGGGCGTCAAGAGTAAAAAACAAATTTAGCAGTTTAGTAAAAAACAAAATTGTAGTTCACTGCAAGCTCACAAAGTAAAAAAATGATGTAAACAGTTAACAAACAAAAATGCATGCAAATTGGGTATGGTACTGAAATTTTGTACGACTATTCTGAGCAAGACTTTTGTTGTGGATTAATTACATGAATATTACTTAAAATTCTTTACTTGCATTAGCTTACAAACCAAGATTAACTTTTAGTTGGCAAACCAATTTGATTTGAATGCGAGATTAAGCTATTAAAGGAAACATTTAGTATCGCAAAATTCTACCTTTTAAATTTGAAATAGAATGACTAGCGCGTCTAGAAGCTTGGGCGTACTGCCGATCCTGACTTGCGCAATATCGTCTAATATTGGCTCGCATATGTGCGAGTGTGATATTTACATCGAGATTTGCATTGTTAAGGCCGATTTTTTCATTGCTAATAAATTGCATTCAATAGAAAACAACAAATCCTTTTTTTTAATTTATTACCAGACTTGCGTGTTAGTATGCTGTCAATCAGTGAGTGAATGTAAAGTTGTCTTCGTATTTTTTCTTTAAAAATATAACTGCTCTTATTAAATAACCTCGCGTAAACAGCAAAACGCAACAACAGTGTTTTAAAAAACTATAAAAAAAAAATTTGGTCCCAACCGAGATTCGACCCCACAACTACTTATGCAGTAAAAAAGCAGTACACCCGCATATCCATCTGTGCCACTACGAACTTGGTGGTTTACACACATTCCAGCTGCATGCCGAGGAGGTGCGCAAGTCATGTGAGGTAGGATCAGCTGAAGGCCAAGCGACTAGTAGTTATTAATATAATGAGTATCTGTATATAAAATATTTAATTACTTTAACAATATCTATTTATTTTAACCTTATACGTATTTCGGCACAAATACGTATAAGGTTAAAATAAATAGATATTGTTAAAGTAATTAAGTATTTTATATACAGATACTCATTAAATATGGACTTTAACGAAGTAAAGCTGGAAATTATAAATATTAATATAATGCCTTACAAATTCTTTCAGGTCACATTATTTTAACATTCACTTACATACCGTGAAGATAATTAAAAAAAAGTATCTTACCCATGCCTGGTCCAGCAGTTAACATAAGCTGTGGTTCAGGTATCAACATTGGTTTATGTGTTTCTTCTGCAGATTCACTTTCTCTTTGTTGTTCAGACTGTTCTAATTTTTCTACCTTTGAAGTTAATTCTCGTGTTACTTGAATCATATAAGGCATAGCAAAGTCCATAATATTATGTTTCCAAGCCAATTCTAAGATTACATCAGGTTTCAAGAGATCGTAGCACTGTAAGAAACGAAATATAAACATATCTTAACTACTTTTACTACAAGTTCAACAATTTTTATAAAAACACCATGTATAACAAGCATCTTGTGCAATTAATTAGTCTATTACTTTATATAATAGTTTAATAATCACAGCGACTGCCGTATCGATTTTGCTACTAGAGCCAATGGCTCAAGTGCCTCGTTGAAAAAAGAACATCCATTCTACACCAAAACTGATATGTACCAGTACTCATACAGCGCTGGATCCGTCTATTTGAGAGGTTAAACAAAGTCAAATGTGCATTCACAACACCAAGGAAACTTACAATATGCGGTCTTATAGACCAAGATGGCGCAATGGGCAATATATGCACTTGGTTTAATAAAAGTGACAGCAGTCAACATGTTAATAATTATGCCAATTTCCAAATTTCATAAAAAATAAAATTGATTGTTATTCTGTTGATAAATTGCAACTTTAATACAACCTGGTACCTCAGTGGGATAACTTTTGTTATCTATTTTTGATCAAATATACTGTATGTATTAAAAAATATGAGCAGCTCTTCTGTTATTTACTTAGAAAACTGGAAATTTAGATTTTTTTAGATCACAGTTACCACTGATGGTTGGTCTTACTTGAATAACTACTTTTGTGTTAATTTATTGTTAACTTTATTTCACAGCTAATGGAAAAAACGAAAATAGTCAGCTACTCTGTGAAATACTGTGAAACTCATACAGAGCGAGTCAAAAATATAGACACTTTCTGCCAATAACAAACCTTTGAAAAAAAAATTTTCAAATGAAATTTGTATCTACATGCTGACAAATTAAAACTTTTTTCGTTCAACTGTTTTGAGTCATGACGATACCCAAGATTTCTATTGAATATGAACCTATCTTTTTTTCATTGTGAATTTTGCAGGTTTTTTGTAAAGGTTTGTTAAAATTAATTTTACTTGTAGGTTATTTGTTAGCTTTCTTGCTAAATAAAGATTTATTTATTTATTAATTAAGACTTTTTTTTTCTTTACGACGCTATTTAAATAATATAAGGTTACATAAGAATTTTTTTGAGAAGATTCCGTTAAAGTTGTGATTTGAAATTAATCAAGTTTACTATGAAGAAGTAACAGTAAATGATGCTTCTAAGCTAAAGTAAAAACTTCAAAATGTTAATTTAAAGTAGTCATCGTTTTACTAGTAATTTTGCATTACAAGCTTACAAAACTAGAGTTTTCTAATATTTCATCTTATTGTATTATTAGAAACCAAATATTTTTTTTACAAGTAAATAAACCGATTTTTCAACTTCAAAATTTCAACTGGCACACTATATTTTTTATTGCCGATTATGAAAAAGAACATCTTTTTTAATATGTCTGCATGAAAAAAGTACTAGGTTGGAAAGGAAAGTTTTAACGAAATTTCACTTTGAAGTTTGAAAAATTAAATATTATTATCGATTTTGCAAACTCAAGTTGGCATGGTTACAGCAAAATATTGTTTTGTTTCTAAATAAAAACAATTAAATAAAATACTAATTATGGCAGAACATTGTTTTTTAGTGTACTCAATGGCAAAGAACGTCTTTTCTTAATAGAAAACAGTAAAGAAAAGTACTTTTCTTCATAGCAACGATCTAGAAACACAGGTGTAGGACTCCTACTACACGAAAAATACGAAAAAAACATAGAGCAGATCACTTATGTTAACGAGCGAATGCTACGTGTTACCTTAAGAACTGAAACAAATGCTGTTCACCTAATATCAGTATATGCTCCCCAATCGGGCAGACCCATTAATGAAGTAGCAGAATTTTATAATACACTACAGACAGAAATTGACGATCTGCCAAGTACAGACAAAGTTTTTATAATGGGGGGGGGGGGGGGGGGGGACCTAAATGCAAGAGTAGGAAATGAAATAGTAGGAGGAATCAAAAATAGATTTAATGTAATGAATGAACAAGGAGAAATGTTAATTCACTTCTGCGCTCACAATTTATTAAGAATAAACAATACGTTTTTTAAACACAAGAGCCAGCACAAATACACATGGTCAGATACTAGAGACCAAAAGTCGATAATAGACTACATCATAACAAATACGGCTATCCACCCCAATCAAATCCAGGACGTGCGAGTACTAACAACACCCAACGTAGGATCAGACCACAATTTGTTCTGGCCAAGGTCCTTCTTACTATGAAACATAAAAGAAAAGATAAACCAGGAAAACGGGTAAAAAAGATGAATATCGAGTTACTAAGTGATGAAAGCGTGAAACAATTCTATCAAAGCAGGTTATCACAAAAAATCAATGACAATGGGGTAACACCGGAAGATACAATAGAACAGGCATGTTTTAAGATAGAAAGCAATATAAGAAAAGCAACAGAGGAAGCATTAGGATCACGAGAAATAAATGCGAACAGTACTAAAATCAGAAAACCTTGGTTTACGAGTGAAGTAAAAACATTGGCTAAAAAAAATGTGAAGCTTATATTAGCTACCGAAGCAATAAGAGCGCCGAAAATTGGGAAAAATATACTAGAATAAGAAACAACGTCAATGCACAAATTAGAGATATTAAAAAAAAATATTGGACACGTTTCACTAAAGAAATGGAACACGACTTCTATGGTGCGCAAAAGAAAATATGGTCATTACTGCGAAGCACTAAGAAACCAGTAAATGAATACAGACAGTTAAGCCATGTAAGTGAAGAAACCTGGAACACCCGAACTTTTCACGTGGAAACCCAGAACATAGCTGTAGCTAAATAAATGTAATACATTAAAAATGTGTAAAATTACAAATGTAATAAATTACTAATGTACAGATTGTGAGGAGTGGGCCGGTTATAAGGGCATATTGATCTAATAGTTGACCATTACAATTAGTCACGACTACATGGGGTGCCGCTGTCCCGCATCATGGACCTATCGAAGCATTATACCGTTTATTAGAAATGTGTACACTAGGGAACAACTTCCAAGTTGCTTACAAGCAAGTCCAAGGACAGACCCATGCCTCACACAGGTATAAATGTTCTATTTGAAAGTACAAGATGGTGTTTGATACATGGTTTGATAGAAAATATGGCCCTAAACTATACAGAGTTTTCTAAAGTAGAAAACAAGAAAGCTTCTGCGTTTATACATGGAACAGATGGGCTGCATAATATGAATAGGCAACATATCACTTAAAATTCAAAATAAATTACCTGGTATAAACATGCTGTGAAACAATCATATGCCTTTCTTTCAAGGAACCACGCCAATAATTCCTCTGCGAGATCACTCTGTCTTGATTCAGCAGTATATTCCATAGCATCACGGAATAATCTGTCCTTTTTACATAGTTCAACACTTTGTTTCCATCGATTATTACCTTTGTATAAATATGCTGCTATACGTCTGAATTCTGTTAATTCGTGCTTTTCTAACCTTTGGGCAAGGCCGATATTATCAAAGTTGTCAAAAGCATCAATTGATGTCCTCAAACCCTAAAAGTAAATTTTTTAGATCTTATAATTAATGTACCAACTAATGCTCAGGGAGGCTATTCTCGACTCGTGCGTCAATTTTTTCGTATACGTGTACGGTGTCATATATATATATATATATATATATATATACAAACCAGAAATTGACGAGCGAGTTGAAAATAGCCCCCATAGTATGACCTAAAGACAAGATTTATATGCAGTATCAACAATGTTGCCAGATATGGTTTACCTACTGCAATAGAAAAAATATATCTGACAATACCATAAGTACCTTTAATAATACCCTGCTAGGGAAAACATATCTGTCAACACTGCTACTGAATATTAATCCAACCTATAGTCGTTATGAGCCTATTGGTATAACTTTCAAGTGGTATTAACAAGTGCACCAGAAACTTGTATGTCTACAGCCGCTTGGAAAATTTTGTTATAAGAAGCTACTGCAATAATGAACTAATGTTGCTAATTATCATATTTGATTTCTTACAAAAACAAACTCTTTCCAGACCTTCAAGAAAAACTTTAAAATTAAAAAAAAATCAGCAACAGTTAACTATTTTTCTTAAAGTTAATTTAGAATTCTGCATTTTCAATAATACATATGCAAATTTTACCTGGTAATCTTCTTCGTCTATAAGTAAAGCATTAAGAGCTTCATTTATAGCTTTGTTATTTAAGCTTTGGACTGAACGAAGATAAGATTTTACCAGTTGTAAATGTCCTGTTTTGGCGAAGAATGCAACAGCCCTACAAAAACGAAAACAAATAAATATTTTAAATATGGGTTATATTAATGATCTTATCTAACCTTGTATGATCCATTCGTGGTGCCAGAACTAGCAATAGATCGTTCAAAAGCAGTGGTTTATAATCCAAATAAAACTGAATGGCCTTGTAGTACAATTCTATATTGGCAACTTTAGTTATAATATCTTTGAAATGGCCTTCTCGCCATGCTTCTGTAGGATGTGCCATCATTGCCAATACAGCATTATCATACTCCTCATATTTATCAAACAAGAATACCAACTCTGCCCACAAATGCGCCTGTTCAGCAGCTCTAAGAACCTAAAAAAATTCAATTTTTTTAGTGGAATAAAGAGTTAAAGAGATTAAAGAATTTAAAGTGAATGTTGATGAATTCAATATTATGTTAGCAAAAGTTAAAACATTACAATACCTTGGGAATATTAACACGTGACCAAAATAGTTCCAAATGTTCCTTCATTTTGGCAGGTTTGTACTTGGAATACAGTATAGCTAATTCTGTGAACATTCCCATATGTGCACGTTCTAAACCCAGAGCGGCTTCTAAAAGTCCAATAAGTTCCTCAAAGTAGCCCCGATCTTGGTAGTAATTAATGAGATCTTGCAATTCATCAGCGTGTACTACGATGTGCATGCCGCACATCTGGGCTAATCTGAATTCCTCAGCATCCACACATGCAAAACAAACTTCTTTCCAAGTTCGTGTACTATTGGCTTTGCGGGCACTATCAACAGCTCCCTATAAAAAACAATAATATTTAAAAGTGAGTATCAACGCTACATTACAAGTTAGTCCTTCTATTTCTAGCTTAATTTTATGAAAAAATATTTCCTTTGGAAACGTTCAAATAAATTATTATTTCTGTTTCTATTAGAATGAAATCTTAAATGACAAGTTTAATTAAAGGTAAAAGGGTAAAGACCAAAATGATTTACCTGGAATTCTTTAAGATGAACCAAAGTAATGGCCAATCGTGCAAAATTGGACACATTATTATACAATAACTTTGCAGCATCAAACATTTTATCATCAAAGCAACGATCTCCAATTTTTTGAATATCAGCATGATTAGGACCACTAATGAACTCCTCTAAATCAGCTAAGCGGCCAGTTTTTGCATAAGAATAAATAAGTTCAGATTCGATGTAACTTTCTCTTGCTTTCTTGCGTGCCATTTGCAAATATCTGAAAAAATAAAATTTAATAAAAATTTAAAACATCTCAATTAATACTTAACATACCTAACCAAATCTTCCCAGGAATTATTTTTAGACGCTGTTTCAACTACAGCCATGTAAGCACTTGGATCGTCAGCTTTAATATAAGAATCAATTGCTTCTTTCACGAGGCCTTGATCAAGTTGAGCTTTTGCAAGTTGACTCCAAACAGCTGGTTCGTTGCATCTTTCGGCAAATTCGTATGCTCTATCAAGGTTGTTAACTTGATCAATTAAAACCTGTATGGCAGACGTATTAACATCAAATTTCTTAAAAATCGCAAAAGCTTCTTCGTACAAGTGGTTGCTTATAGCAATATTAGCAATATCGGGTGCATCATAATTGTCCAAACGATTTATATAATCCATAACACGAGTAGCATCTGCCTTAATAGCTGAAATGAAAATGCAACAATTACATCATGCTCCTACTACTAAATTTTAGGATTTTATAACGACTTTTGAAGTCAATTGACAACACGTTCACTTCTCAACCAGTCACTGCAGGTTGTGTTTGTCAATGGCGTTCGACTTTATTTTAATTGCAAGTTTATAAGGCCTTATCTGTCAATGCCCACAAGTCAAACAAAAAAAATAATACCTTTAAAGGCAACGTATCGAGTATCCACTCTAATTTTGCTCACTATTAGGATGTCAGAAACTATACGAGATAGGAAGTCGTTTAAATTACAAAAAAAGAGCTATTAGATTAGTAATATCTAAACAAGTTTGCCAAAAGTCAATTCGTTCCGGAAATATTCTGGAAATCCTGAAAATTCGACTTTTTCTTTTTAGTATACAGGCGATTGATTTTAGAAGACCAAATGAGTATCTCAGTTAATTTAAATGATAGATCAAAAATTCAGAAAATAAACTTGCTTTACACTTAATTTACAATGAAGAGTGTATTTAATAATTAACTTTTAAAAAAAAAGAAAACCGACTTCAAATAAAAACACAAAAGTAACATAAGTTAACTAAAAAGCAAAAAAATAAATGTTTTTTATACAACAATTTAATACTTTTTTGTTGTTCCGTTTAATGTAATTAAGAAATTATTGTTTATTATATAATTATTAATTGTTTTATAATTTTGAAGTCGGGGCCAATTTTTTCGTTGTATCTAATTTGTTATTGTAGCAAGGTACATAATTTTTATGTTTTACTTGGCACCGACTTCAAAATTATAAAACAATTAATAATTATATAATAAACAACAATTTCTTAATTACATTAAACAGAACAACAAATAGGTATTAAACTGTTGTATAAAAAACATTTATTTTTTGCTTTTTAGTTAACTTATGTTACTTTTGTGTTTTTATTTGAAGTCGGTTTTCTTTTTTTTTAAAAGTTAATTATTTTACAATTTTAAGTGATGGGTGGACCTAGTAAGGATGCAACTAGAATGAGGAAACGACAGCTAGTTGAAACGGAAGATGAAATACGAAAACACTAAAAAGTCGGTTAAAAAAAATAGATTTTTAGGTGTATCTTCGAAGTTCAAGCTCCAATACCAATGAAATTATAATGGGACCACCTTGGAACTATACTGAACCCAACGGAAAAAGAATCATTAAAATCGGTTCATAAACAAAAAAGTTATGCCCGAACATACATTAAAAAAAAAACATATATACAGACGAATTGAGAACCTCCTCCTTTTTTTGAAGTCGGTTAAAAAAACAATTGAATTTGAAACAAAAGAACCTCAATTATTATTTTAAACACAACATAAAAAATATTTTCAGATGTTCTTCAAATATATGTGAATATTCAATTCACCTGTCATCTATCAAAAATTGACAAATGAAAATCCAGAATTTGGAGTTAATAAAAAAATAGGGATGAATGTATCGTCCTGAAGGGTATTCAAGTGACTATTCCAAACAAATGAAGTTTTTAGTAGAAAACATTAATGTTTTGGTTCATTGAATAGTCCCTTGAATACCATTCTTAGTCAAAGTTACGTAGATTATTTTTGCGGTGGTATCACTCATGTCCCTTGCGTTTGGGATTAGGACTCGTGCTGGCGCACTCGTCCTAATTGTATCCAAGCGCAATGGACATTCTTGATACTACGGCAAAAATAATTGACATAACTGTGACTACTCGTGGTACTATAAGTGAATATTTATTAGTCAATTTCAGTAGCATTGGAATATGATGAACGTATGAAAAACAAAAGAGCAAAAGAAACACTTGTGAAAATAATAACTATTCTTTTGCTATTTTTGCAGTTTGAAGTTTGATTTTCCGGTGTGTTTATATCAAATACATTTTTCCAATGTAAATATTCACTGTAAGTTTGATTTCTAAACAAACTTCAACTTATAAGGCATCATTATAAAGAGAATTTTACCTGCTTTAAGAATATCTGAAAATATTTTATATGTTGTATTTAAAATAATGGACGTTTCTTTCTATGAAGTAAAATATCTAAGGTATTCACTTGGTGGTGTAAAATCAATCAATTTGTATTATTGTTACCACATTATTAACAACTTCCGCCTACTAAAATTGGCGCTTGCATGTAAAACCATCAGCAGAATGCAATGTCATGATCAGAATTTCAATTGCTAAATGTTCATTTGTTCTTGATATTTGATAAACAACTTTTTTATTTCTTATGACCCCATATTAAATTTTTATACCACCATAAAAAGTTATATTTAGGAATAAATGCATATTTAACTGCATTAGTATTCAATTTTCTAATTGCCAATCGTTTTTATATAAATATTTTCAAATTTTACAAAACTTATTGTGGATATCTATGGAATTTTAATCTGCACGTCTCAGAAAAGTTCAATAGATAGATTGCTCTTAATATTTTCCAAGACCTCACTCTAATTAGTTAGTACTTAAATGTCCAAAATTTTCAGTTCATCCATACATATATAGAAGCTCAAAGGGTATTTTTCTCCGGTTCCTCCAGCGGCTACCGCTTCACCAATTTGGACCATTTTTTTTTTCAATGAAAGGTCTCTATCCTCAGATGGAACATGAAACATTTTTATATTTTTATGCTACGTCGATTTTTCAATAATAATTATAAAGTCTGCTAAACGCGCTTCACTTGAGGCGACATCTACACCAACGCCGCGTCTCCTCATGGGACTAATGCATCACGTGACTTAGCATTTAGCCGGCTCAGTCTGTCAGTGCATTGTGCGCTGGGGTAACACTAGTTTACAATAATAGTACAAAAAAAGCTTTAAAAGCAGAAGGTGGCATTAAGAAAAAACAAATTTTAAAAAAATATCTCCAAAAAGCTAAAAAAGTCGGATAAATTAAAAGCAGAAAAAAAATGGCTTCCCTGTAATAAACGAAATAACCATAGTTTTACATGGTATTAAACCATTTGACTGTAAAATAAGCATAGAAGAGCTGCCAAAGTATATGCATGAATAAGGGTTCTCCAAATACAAACACATTCTTACAGACAGAAGACAAAATTTTGTAAGTGTAGTTTTTTCGGCGCATTGTGCTGTTTAAGCCAGATTCACAGGATAACAATTCTTAACTCATGCATCAAATTTTTCGTACATGTATACATATATGATGTGTAAAATCAAATGACACGACGTCACATACGTATACGAAAATGTTGACGCACGGCTCGAGCATAAGTGCCCAGACCAGTTGTGGCACCCCGTCCCATCTATCCCCCCAGCTATCAGTTAAACCATTTCCTTGACGCAGAAAATTTTCAGTCGCCGCAAAAAGTTAATTCTAAATTAACATTTTTGCATCAAAACACAGCGTGTAAAAATTTTCTAACCACAAAACCTACTTTTAGGTTATGTTTCTGTTTATTTACGATGCAATTATAGCACTTTCACAGTTAGTTAAAAAATGCTTTTGCCGCCACTATTTTGAGGAACTAAAGTCCCCTGTACTTAATTTAATTAATTCATCTTTGGAAAGTTGTATAATACAATATAAGCTGAAGATCTCAACTATTATATCAATTAGAAAAGACAGTATCAAGATCTATTAAATGCGAAGACTTTCGACCAGTTAATATTGGAGAAAACAATGGAAAAAGGTATATAATCAGTTGCTGAGGTATATTAGACAGAATAGCATTCTGGTCGACGTGCAGTCAGGTTTTAGAGAAAAGCATGGCTGTGAAACTGCAGTTCGGAGTGTTATAAGTGACTGGAAAGAGTAGAGAGATAAAGGTTTATCAGTGGTCATGTTATTTTTAGACTAGAAAACTGATGGTTAAGTTATGTGCATGCATATGGTGTTACTGATGAAGCTTGGGATTGGTTAAACAAATATTTGTTAAAAAGAAAGCGTAAGGTCAGATGCGGCGAAGTAGTCTGGTGAAAAAAAAGTGGAAGTGGGAGGGCCACAAAGGAGTATTTTGGGGTCGCTATTATTTGCTCTTTATATTAATGATTGGGGTGTATTATAAAGGTGTGTAAGTGTCATTTATTTGTGTAGTGGTTAGGGATTGGTTTACCAGAAACAAACCTAAAATCAACATAAGTAGAACCAAGGCAATGTGTATTATTACTAGCAATCGTGCCTATGCAACGTTGAAGGAAAGAGGGATTTTGGTTAGGATTGAGGAAATGGATGTTGAATTTGTTAATAGAACGAAAAATTTAGGAATAATGGTAGACTGTAAGTTAAGTTTAAATGAGGATGTGGACCATATTTCCAAAAAAATGGCAAACGATTCGAGTTGTTGTCAAGGGTACGTAGATCTTTGTCTACTTACACAAGGAAAACAATTTATAATAGCATTATTTTACCATATTTTTATAACTGCAGCACAGTACAGAGTGGCTAGGAAAACCCTGGCCACTTTTCTTGCGGCGGTCAAGAGATGGTGCTTTAGTAAAGAAAAATTAAATTAAAATACTGGCAACAACGCAGAATCCAAGACGTTTTGGTTGTTTTGATTTAATATGGGGCGTAATTAATAACTAAAGCGTCTTGGATTCTGCGTTGTTGCCAGTATTTTAATTTAATTTTTCTTTACTAAAGCGCCATCTCTTGACCGCCGCAAGAAAAGTGGCCGGGGTTTTCCTAGCCACTCTGTATTGTACTTAGCAAATCAAGGTGGTATGGATAGATTACAGATTCTACAAAATAGGGATATGCGAATAATTCTAAAATGTAATTGGTATACAAGCTATAAAGAAATGCTAAGAAGGTTGGGATGGAGTGAGAGAGTTACTGAAATATCAAGTTTTTGTTTATAAAGTACTCAATGGATTAATGCTTGTGTATTTTAATAAATATGTAGTGTATTGTAGAGCAGTCCACAGTTATTTTACAAGAAGTAGAAATGATTTATATGTACAAAGCGCAGTTACCAATAAAGGTTGAAACTCTTTATTTGTTAAAGGTTTTGCTATGTTTAATAGGCTGGGAGATGACATTAAACTAGTTAAACGTCAAATATGTTTAAAGTAAAAGTAAGAGAATGGATTGTTAATAAGAGAGTTTAGTTACATGGGTGGGTGTAAACTATTGATAATTTTGCAGGTTATTTTGTTAAGGTTTGTTAAAATTTATGTTACTTGTAGGTTATTTCTTAGCTTTCTAGCTAATATAAAGATTTATTTATTATTATTATTATTATCACTGTTCTGTGAATGTGGCGTAAGTGCATATTTGAGCTTTTTCAGTGCATGTAAATCTGGCTTTATGGTACACCAATAATTTTTAAAGAATGGTTTTATACACCAATACCAATTACGATAAAAAAATCTTGAATAATTTGGCAATCTATATAAATAAAAATCAATTGCCGCATGTTTGGTACATCATCACCTAAGAATGGTTCGACCGATTTGGCTCATTTTTTTTTTGTTGTGTTCGTAATTGCCAGGACAAGGTTTGTATGAAAGAAAATTTTGGAAAAATGCACCGGAAAAGTCGGAAAATCCAAAAGATGATTTTGTATGGTATTTTTGTATGAGATTTCGTATGTTTTCGTTTTTGAATGGCTTTTCGAAGAGAAAAATGGAAAACCCGAAGTGGAAAACTCGGAAAACTCAAAATTAGGAAAACTACTCTACTTTTTTTTGGATGGAAAAACCGGAATGGAACAATGTAAAAATCATGTTCCCACTTGAACTTAGACAATTCTCATGATTTTTAATTCATTTTGATCAAATTGAACTAAAATCGTCCCTCACAAACATTTGAGTCTCGATATCAACATATGACTGTCACTGTGTGACGTTCAGTTTGACAGCTCTGCTGTGTATCACGTTCCGTATTGAAAATTGATATTTTGCGAAAAATAATTGAATTCAAAGCAATAGTTTCTTTGGAAAAAATGCCACCAGTGAGGCGTCGAAATATCCGTCGGCGTACGCGCATGGCAATCCAACGACATGATCGTCGAGTCAATAAGACTGACAAAGAGCATAGTCAGCGTTTGGAGGCAAGGCGAATAAGAATTTCTGAAGCGCGATCCATTATGACTCCGGAACAACGGATACAGTCGAGTTCGACAGAAAATAATTTGGAACGTTGACAAAACAGACGGCCAAACGTGACAATTCGATATGAGCGTTTAGCGTTCAGATACGATCCAACAGTCGATTACGCTGCAGATGAATCGGTCGACTTCGGAACAACAGATACAACAAAAAAGGCTTACTTAGGACCAGCAACGTGGACCGGGCCCAGCTAGTAAAATATTAAAGAAAAATCGAATTCTCAGTTTCAACATCAAATTAATAAACAAAATAACTATAATTTTTCTTTTGTTTCATTTTGCATTTTTTACCTAAATTTTAAAATTTAATTTCTGGCGTTATTACCGACGTAAAGTTATAAGTGCTCTATATTTTTAGGAAGGTAATTTGATTCTCTATGCATACATCCAACAATATACAGGATGTTTTATTTAAATACCAACGTTGAATACTAGTCCTGGTAGAGGAAATACTGTATAAAAATTTTATGGCAGCCTGAAATGCTACCTTCTCTATTGCTTGAAGTAACAAACTTATTAAAAAAAAAACTTAGCTAAATCACCCACCCACATTAAAAAAAGCATAAATAACTTCTCATACCTGTTAAAATAAGCAAATTCTGCAAATTGCGATGATCAGAAAATACAGAATTATCCAGCACAATTTTTTCCAATAATTCAATCAGTTCATTGGGTAAATCAGCTGTCATGAATGCTTTAACGGTTACAGAAATATCTTCAGGATCTTGAGTTTCGTTTAGTGCAGTCTGTACAACTTGATCTATTAACTGTCTTCGGTATGGATTATTTACGTTTAGAACCTCAGCCCAGAGTTCCGAGTCACGTCTTTTAACTAAATAGCGTGCTTCCGATTTGAAAAGCGAGTTTTCATTACAAACAGCAATAAGTTCGCGATCACATTCGCCTCTTTCATAAGCTACACATGCAAGATGAGGATCACGTTTCTCGCAATACCGTCCAACCACTCGTGAATCATACCACTGATTTTCTTTTAAGAAACGTTCTGCATTATTATTTGAATCTATGTATATTTTGGCAAGAGCATTATGGGTAGCTGGTTCCACACATCCTTCATGAACACGACTTTCCAACCAAGGAAGTAGTAATTTTAGGCGATTTCGTTTTTCGACTTCTTCAACTAGTTCATCTGTTGAAAATTGGCCACGCACAACAAGAATTAAATTTTTTATTATATCTTCTGAACAATCTACATCTAATAAACCTCCAACAACAACTGGTAAACGACTGGGGTTAACCTTTTGAACATAAATTTCAATGTATTTCTGTAAGGAGTTTCGATACAAGTACAAAACCAAGTCATGAACAAAATCGAAACGATCGCAAACTATTATTAAAGGTAGCTGGTCTGTTAACTTTGCTTCTTTAAGGAAATTTTTAACACGTTCTGAATTGTAACAGTTGCTTTCACGACAAATACGCTCAACTTCCTTGATTTGTCCAGTTTTGCAAGCTGCTTGAATATATTTAAAATGTACTTCTTGGTCTTGACTGAAATTAACAATGGAACCCAAAAAGTAGAAAAGTCCTGAAAATTAAAAATTTATTAATTTAACAACTCTATAAAAGCAATAACGCAAGGAAAAAATATACTAACCCTCATAACTCTTAAAACTCTCGAAGAGATCAATTAAAGATTTGGTAGTCAATTGTTCATGGTATTTTGTTGCAATCTGAACACATATTTGTAAATTCTGTCTAATATTTGCAGTTAACATAGCTTTAAGACATTCCAAACTGTCTTCAACGCTCAATGTTCCAAAAAATCCTACTAGCCAATCGGCAGGCAGCAAATGTGTATGAACCACTGCTCTTTTTATATCATATAAATCAGTGTAATGCTCGAGGGCTCTCTGTAGTAAACCTGCTTTTTCACAAAGCTGGGCAATATGTGCCCTATCATAGTGTGTAAACATATTGTTTCCCAAAATTGCATCGGCTACTTGTGGTGCAGACATTAAATTCATTTCTAGGAGCCTTGTTTGTAAGTGCCCTTCAGTTGGTCGATTATGTTTAAGGGCATCTAACAAGAACGCCGTACACTGCTGTACCATGTTTTGTTCCATAAAAATATCGACAATTTGATTTATATCTGCCAATGGTTCTTCATCTGCAACCAGCATGGCTGCAAAAGTTGCTCCCTGATCTGGATTAGTTCGCATAACTGAACGAAGCAAATATACATAATCTGGAGTGTACGAAACTTTTTTTGCATATAAAACGATCTTCTGAAACTGGCCCGTTTCTGCAAAACATTGGATAACCTAAAAAATAAAATTTTTGTTATGAAATATTTTCACATAGTTGAAATAAGTAGAAAGATAATATTAATGTATGTTTCAGAGAGTAATTAGATCAAAGTTACGAATTTTAGTTTCCTACTATTTTTCTAGGCCAAATTCAATTTTATTTGCTCACACTTAAAATAATTATTTCTGAATGTGAACTATGCAATTTCACATGAAGTACTTTACATCAATTTTTGTCGTCTTAAAGACTTTTACAATTTTTGCAAGTTTACAATTTCATTGTTTATTAAAAACACATTGTCAACTATTAATTAAAATATTTTATGAATTTACCTTAGCGGGTACGTTAGCTCTAAGATAAACGGACAGTGCAAGTGTAGGATCAGCCTGCTTGACAAGATCTCCCAATTCTTCAGAACATTCTAATTTATCTTCCTTCAGCCACTTTTCCAATAATTGCTTACGACCTTGCAACAGAACTGGTTTACAAAGTTCCAGCGATTCATACCTGTAACAACAAAATTTGAAGTTTCATTTGAAAACCACTTCTATAAACGAAGATCCAGAATCAACTTAACAAACGGAGTGATTTCAGACAGATATATGTATTTCAATTCAAAAAAGTAAGTCTCTTAAAATAAAATTTCGGGAAGTTAAAATTAGGGCTGGGCTGATACCGATACTCAGTATCGGTTATCAGCCGATACTGGAAAATTTGTGATACTGGCGAATTACTTCAATAAAAACTTTCATATTAACAAATATAAACAATTAAGACAAATGACGGCGGGAGAAATTAATACAGCACCAGAGGAAAAAAAGTAGTGGTGTCAGGTCGGGCGAGAAAGGTGGCCACAAAATCAGTTCATAAACTTAGCCACCTATTCGAATATTGTTGTGTTAAAACTTCTTGTAGTGTTTTTTACTTTCCCATATTTCTACTAAAGTAAGGAAAGTCATGATTTCATGCAAATTTTCGACATTCAGATTTTACCAGAAATACACGTTTTGGGGACCAAGGAAACCAAAAAGTGGTTTTTAAAAAATGTATGTCCGCGGGTGGGTGGGTGCGTTCGTTCCCCCATATCTCTGGAACCCCTTGACCAATTTTTATAAGATTTGATGTGTAGAAGTTATTTTGTTGCAGGTAGTTCTTTGTAAGGTCGTTTATCGGAAATATTATTAATTAGTCTTTTTGGTCAAGATTTTTTTTAAAATTTTGAATACATAGCGTTAAAGGGCATCTAAAGACATATCAAATGCTTTTTTTCCAAATGCTGAATCTTCAAAATGAAGGTCGCTAGGATTTTTTGAAAATGTTACTCAAAAACAAAATATCCATTTTTGGAAATTTGAAAATTGTAAATATACCAGCGGCTCAAAATTTTGGACATTTTCAAAAAATTATTCCTTAAAAACCACCCACACCACTTTTTTAAACTTTCTGGGCCGATAGAGCTTACAATGAACTACAAATTTGTTTTCTACCAATCTCTCAAATTTTACTCTAAATCTCCAGGAATTTTTTTAAATTTTCAAATTAAATTATTATTTATTCAAAGCTGCAAACGCCGATCGTTATAAACTTTTATCAGTTCGATAGACTATTTGAAGTAGTTTATTAGAATTAGCAAGAATTTTCAACCATAATAAAAACTGGAAAAAAACAATACTTTTAATTTCAACAACGCATTTGCCGACAGTTTAATTCATTGGCACACACTGTAGTGACTTCTGTTTTAACTTGTGTGGCGGTGCGAGTAACTTTTTAGAATATTTTTACTATTTTGTCATAAAAATAACAACATCAAACAAACAATTTTCACAAACTGCAATAAAACAAAACTTACCTATTCAGTTGTCCTTGATCGAGGAGAATACCAAAATATTGAAGTAATGGACTATTTTGCCCTGCAGGTGTTGGCACTTGTTGAAACATTTGAATTGTGTTAGGCGTTCTTAGAATTCCTAAAAATAATATTAACCATAAGTAGATGAATTTAGTTTATGTTTTTAATTAATTAAATTTCAGTATTCATATTTTTGTCTCAGATGTTTAATTGATTACAGATTATTGATTAAGAGATAAATTAAAACATTTCTTTGCAGGGTGTTAAAGAAACCTGGCGTACCCCCCTTTTTTCTTTGTTCATTAAAATCAAATGGCATAAACAAATGAAATTGTAGTATGTTTTATAGACTGTAAAAGCTCGTTATATAGGTTTAAAAATTTTCACATATTCGAAATTAGAATCGAATTTTAAATCTGTCTATCCTAATCTACACCAATTAAACAAAATTGTTTTTCAAATTCTTGTTTACTATTAGTATTAAGAATGGCTTAACCGATTAACTCAAATCGATTCTAATATAGTTGGAAACTAACATCGACAAAACGAAAAATACCTGTTAGATATTTGCAAATACATAAATTAATAATATCTTAGATATTTTTGAATATATTAAATTATCTCAGAGATCTTTGTGAATATATGAATTAAAAGTATTTTTAAAATGGTAGTTTCGGAATAAAATATATAAGATATTTATATCCATGTCAACAAACCTACATTTTGAATCGCTCTCTTTATTAGTTTTATGACTATGTCTCACCGACTATTACCAAACCTTCCATAAAAGAAGCGAAGGGTGCGGCAAGTAGGAGGGGATAGTTCAAACAGGGAGCGCAAAGCTTACTGTATCACTTTTGGCACTATCTCATTTTAGGTTTTGTACCATGGCTACCAGGTAGGGTTGCCAACTCTCGAAAGGACCAACCCGGGAGAATTTTAAGAAATCGAGTGGGGGGGGGGGGGGGGGGGTGAAAGAAAATATCGATCATTTATTAATTTTTAAATTTATATTTACTTTGCTTTCGAGCAGCATCTAATATTTGACGGTTTTTTACCACAAAATCATAAAAGTTTTTAAATGAAAAATCGAAGTTTGTTAGTATTTGTAACTCTGCTTTTACTAAAGAAATATTCATTCGGTTTCTTTCTGATTTATCTAATTAGACAGAGCAAGAGACAAACGCGCGGCACACGCTCGGCAAGCCGCGGGCGGGCGTGCTTGACAGAGACAGACACCGCGAGCGAGTAGGGACGTGCGAGCGACGGATGCGTATAATTTTAGAAAAACGGGAGAAATTATTGCATCCCGGAAGGTCGGGAGGTTAACCATTATTACCGGAGTCTCCCGGGCAATCCGGGAGGGTTGGGAACCCTACTACCAGGTAGCATTATGATGTAAAATTGAACCAGCGACTTGGAAAAAAAAGAAACGTTGAATATCACTACCTTTTGGAGCATTTGCGGCCACCTTAGCAGCTTCTGCGTATTGTCCATTTTGAAACAGCATCTGAAATTTGCTCACAAATAGTTCCTCTGCTCCAGCAAGATTGTTACGAACAGCAAGTCGCAAAGCTAAATCTGCATTATGCAATACAGTGTTTACATATCTAATAATGTTATCTTCATCCACTGTGACTGACAATACTTGTCCTCTACGATTAACACCTACATAAAGCAAAATACTTAATTAGATACAAATTTTCATTTTAAACATTTTTTTAACTTTAAGTTTGTAATTACTACATTGAGGTGCTAAAACCATACCTATAATTCCACCAGTAGTTTCATGTGGTGCTGTGACAAAGATGGTTTCGCTTGAAATGCGATTCATGTAGATGCAAGTGCCACTTTCAATGTCATACATATGAATGTAACCGTATTTAGTTATTAAGTAAATTACATCATATTTGGATGATACTTGCATAGCCACTGGAAAGTCATTCTGTGCTTCAGGAGGGAAGAAAACATCTACAGTTTTTTTTGGAAAGGGTTGATTTCCAGCTGGACTCTGACCAACCTAAAAGAAAAAAACAAGTTGTAAGCACTTTACTTCTAAATCAAAATTTTTGCTAGACTAAGAAATGTTTCGTTGCCAACTAAATACTGACCTCTATAATATGTAATTTTCCACCTTGTACAGTGCGCACTGCGAAACAAAAAAGGGTTGATGACTCAGGATTTCCTTCCAGTTTAAATGTGGCAAAAGAAGCTGCATGTCCTTCAATTGGTTGGGAACATTTACGTTCCACAGAATATAACTGCATAGCTCCAACTACTCGACTCTGCTGAGCGCTTATGCCAACAAGCAGCAACCAATTTTGTTTAGGATCTGTTCGGTAGTTAATAATTTGGCATCCATTTAATGAAGAATGTCTAAAAAAAGGGTAATTTGCAACTCAAGTACATAATAGTGAAATGCCAAATAAATTTTACCACATAAATCTTATTACAACTGACAAAAAAAGCTATCTTTTCTCTTTTCAATGATATCCAGCTCAATATACTTAATTTTAAATTTAAAGAAGATATTAATTACAAACGTATTTCGCTTCTATTACCGCAGTGTCATAAAACAAAAAGAAACACACAGACAACGCCTTTAGATACATTAGGCACGCGAAATTTTCGCGGCAAAAATTTCAGGAAACTGTGTTTTGAGAGTTATTTTTTATAAAAACAAATGAATGACAAATTTTCTAACATACAGGATACAGGATATAACATACATCAAGATGTATCAAAAAGTTGATTGATATACTTTACTAATTTACCTGGCCCTGTAACACTCATGACAAAAAAGGATAGCCGTACTCCAAAAATTGACACACTGTATTGATAAACACAATTCACAACCCCTTAATTTTTTTCTAAACTTACCGATCAAACATCTTGATAGGTGTAGAATCGCCTTCCATTGACCAGTGGAAAACTGATGTTTCTGTGACAAGCGCGAGAGTGTTTAAAGAGATCCATTTCCAAAAAACCACATCTTCAGTCATAGTGTGCGCCTTCATCTTCGATTTCATTTCAATATTAAATATTTGCAAAGTCTTTTGTGCTGAAAATTCAATTACAATAAGTGAAGGATTGCAACATACTTAAAAAATATTTCTTAAATATACATTTAGTATTATAGTTTTAAAAACATTTTTTCACTAGTACTAAATTTTAATAATAGCGTCTAGTCTCTTCGACAAACAATCTATCCCACCAAGGTTAGACTTTTTATTTGTGCTTTTCTATTGCGCACGCATTCAATAGGCACTTATTTAGCGATATCCGGCAGATTCGTCGTGGCACAGATGGATATGCGGGTGTACTGCCGTTTTACTGCTTCAGTAGTTGTGGGCCGAGTCTCGGTTGGGGCCAAAAAATTTTTTTTATTTTATAGTTTTTTTTTAAACACTGTTGCTGCGTTTTGCTGTTTACGCGAGGTTATTTGTTAATAGCAGTTATATTTTTAAAGAAAAAAAACGAAGACAAATTTGCATTCACTCACAGATTGACGGCATACTAACACGCAAGTCTGACCTTGATGAAGTAGGATAGATTGTTGGGCAAGGGGGTAGACGCTAGTAATTTTAATATCAAAACTACATACTAAATATTCCGACACTACTGATTGCTATATTCAGGAAATCAATAATCTGACCCAGTTTGTATTGTCTAATAGGAACTAATTGTAATTACAGATCCGACAAATAGTGAATCTTTAAAAAGGTTGACGACAAATATCGGGCCCAAATAATTTGCCCAATAAGGGACATTTAGCTCCAGATGGCATATGACCAGTTAGTAAGGCCAAATAGAAAATTGCCTTGAGCGCAGATACAGTGAGACAGGCTTGTAATATGCAAAGATGTAGTCTGCACTGCAGTGAAAGGCGCAACTGTGCTACGTTTTTTGATTGATGATTGTTTGGCTTCTGACTTCTATCGTTCTATCCAAAAACAGAATCTCAATAGATGAACTAAATGCTGCGAACATTTGATGTTCTCTAGTTTCTCGTTAATATTTAAAATCGTTTCCTTTCCTTTCCTATACTTTTAATCAAAATAATTATTTTAATATATCAAATCACAACAATTACAGCACATCTAACTAAGCACTGTTTTATGTTCTAGGGTATTTAAATATAAAACCCTGCCAATCCCTCATTCCAAGAAAGACAATTAACAATGACCATAAACCACCTGCTGGGTAGAACTTTTATGGTCCTGCAGTATAAAGCTACACTGACTACTATCATGGGATTATACTATGTTCATCTCTTATGCACTAGGTGTCTCGCAATCTTCTTTGCCTATTCTTAAGTTATCATCGATGCTCATATGCTGACTAACTTACGAGCGAAATGTTTTATTAGAAAAAAAAAATCGATTTTTTGTTGTTTTGGAAACAGATTTCTCAGGATTGAATCACGAAAAACGGAAAGACAAATTTGTTTTTCAAAATTAGGTAGGGGGGGAATTAACCCCCCTAAATATTGCTACACCTAAAACTCAAGTTCTGAATCTTATTCTACTATTACTCATGAGCAATTTAGCTTAAACAGAAGTATTTAATCCTTCCTCGATTATTAAAAAGAGTCCTTAATTTTCGGTTTTCAAAAATTCATAGAAAGCGTTACAGAGAAATGAGTGGACTGCCACATAAACCAAGTTGTAGCTCAATTCTAACTCTTTTAGCCTATAAAATTTAATACAAAAATCGTGTGACCAGTTTTTGAGCAATATGTTTTAGGGAAAGTCAACATTTTGATACTTTTCTCACTTCACAGTTTTAGTAGTTCCAAAACTTCTAGTAGGTTGTAACATTGTGTATCCTCAAGGCATTTCCAATTGAATATCCTAAATTTTTTTAAATAAATATTGTTGAATTTTGTACTTTTTGCACAATAAATTAAAAGTGGTTACAAATAGCCATAAGGATGTACATACAAAAAATGTTCGCTATTTAATTCTACATAACATCGTTAAAAAATATACAGGGTGTTCCATTTGAAAAATTTGAGAAGAATAACTTTGAAGTTCTCAAAATTTGAACATTAATTTTGAACACCCTGTACATGGTGGCTCTACGACATTTAAACAAGAGCACCCTACAACCTCCTACACTAAGGTCCTTACTTAATTTCGTCTTCAAAGCTGCGGCAGCGAAAGTGGTGAATTGTTAAGTGGAGTAATGTAAACATCAATTTTTTTGAAAAAAATATTATTACTTCTAAACCGGACATTGGATAGCGCTAATATTTTAGATATGAATAAACATCCCAAGAGAAGTGTTAAATATGCAAAAATATTTAAGGCATTCCATTTAAAAAAAATTACCTTAAGCGTGCTACACTTTTTCGTAACACCCTGTATATTTGAAAATAATTTCTATGTATGCACATTTACCCACAGTTTACATCTGCATTAAAAAGATTTTTTTATCTGTTACAGTGTACGATTTATTGAACTCCCGCACACTATTGCCCCAGCCGATATACCCACCCCCACTGAAAATCTGAAAATTTTAGTTTTTTCAGTCTATACTAAAAATTAAGTAAAAATACTAGGATTTGAATGTGTATCACAGTAGCACTTGAAATGCTGAACAATTCTTTTAACCAAATCTCTAACTCTTGGCGTTTACGAGACCCCATACATGAGGCCCTATCTTGGACACCCTGTATTAGGCGAACAGTGAGAGCTTTCAACAAATACCACCTCTTAAACACTCCATAGTGGAACTTCATGAGTTAATTGGAGGAGCGAAGCAGGTAATAATAGAAATTATTCATGTGTATTTTACATATAATTTAATATTGAGTGGAAGCACCCTTCTCAACTCCCCTGTATCTGGGAAGGTACTCTCACTTTGTGAAGAGTTGATGCTTCTAGAACTCTCACACAAACAGACACAAGACAGGCAGACGGAAGGGCAAACAAACAAACACAACACTCAACCTTTTCATTGATAACACAGTCAGTGATAACCTTTGAATGTAGTATTATCCATCGATTGAGATATTCCCCACAAACACTTGCTTCTTGTTTCTCATGCACAGTGTGTATATATTAGTCACATATGAGTCATACAATATTATGACTAGCTGTAAAGGTAAGCAGCATAAGCATACTTCCTTTACACAGTGTGTATGTAGTATGTGAGACAGTGAAAGTGGATATTTCGCTAGTATAAGTAATCCATACTGCAAAAGTTTTGTGCATACAAATTTTCAATTCTAAATTTTATGCTTAGTTGGCGACACACTTTCGAGTAAACAAGTGTTAAAGCACACTTTTTAAAAATTGATACTGGCTGCCTTCTTGAAGCGCGGCCCTGGGGTTTACCTACTCACGTAAGACGCTATTTAAAAAATACGCTCCCGAATTCAGACTAGAAATGCTTGTAAATACTTTATTTGAAGAGTTATCAAAAATACACAAAGAATAAAAAATATATTTTTTAACGCGAGCCAATTGATAGGCATAGTTAAAACATCCTAACTTCTGGAAAACGCGGTTAATGCTAATAAATTATTTCAAATAGGCTATCAAACTGTTTAAAGTTTATAATGATTGGCGTTTGCGTATTTGAATAAATAATTAATCTATTACAAATTTGTAGCTCACTGCAAGCTGTTAAGCCCTGAAAGTTTTGAAAGTCTATAACTTTTACAATTTACAATACATTAAGTTAAATGTATCTAACCAAAATTTTTTACAGCTGTCAACATTTGACAATTGGCTCATATCATTGACTATACTCTTATTATATTAAGTATTGCCAACTTTAACACTTCGGTCATGGCCTGCTCTGAATCATATTTTTTAACGATCACCCGGTACTTAACAAAGAAAACGTAGTGCTAGCAACAAGCATTGTAATTGACAATTGATATCAATCACGACTAGAGTATAGTACTTGATTACTATTTATAATCGCCTCATATTTTTTACCACAACAGTACATATGCCAAGCGGTGTATTGTGCCTAATTGTCAACATTAATGTTGAAATTATGCCTTTGTGATACATAACCTTTATTAAACTACAATGATGAATTGTTTTCCCCGTAAAATATTTTTTTATAATACCTATCTCTGACAAATAAACACTTAAAAGAACTGTATTACTTTAAATTACTTAGTTATTGGGCAATGGTCAGGAGTCGTGGAGAGAATAAAAACTCAATGTATTCTAAGGCCAATATTTAAACTCTTGATTCTTGCCCTGATGAAGGTGCACAGTAAATGGCACCGAAAGGCTAGCATGCCTGGGTATCACTGGGGCAATGACAACTACCCCAACGGCAGCCATGGAAACGCTGCTGGACCTCCCTCCCCTCCGATTGGTGGTGGAGTTTGAGGCCCTAGGAGCGGCATACAGGCTCAGAGACAACATCAGGGGAAGGATTCCCTGGAGGAAAGATTCTCACTTACAAATCTTTCAAAAATTATCCGAAAATTGCATACTACAAATGCAGTCAGACAAAATACTCAAAAGTTATGACTTCAACAAACCCTTCAAGGTTATAATCTCGGAGGGGGGAAAAGTCAATTCATAATAAACCGAACAGACAGTTTTGGAAGCGTGTGGTATACAGACGGATCCAAGATGGGCGATAAAACAGGAGCCGGGGCATACGAAGAGAGCACAGGGAATGAAATTACCATAAACCTGGGCCGCTATGCCACCGTATTCCAGTCAGAACTAACAGCAATAACCAGCTGCGCACAGGCAATGGTGGAAAGAAACTATGAGAACAAGCAAGTTCTCATTACGTCTGACAGTCAGGACGCCTTAAAGGCCCTGCTGTCAGAGATCAACTCCAACACAGTAAAAAGCTGCCTGGAAGCCCTAACTGAACTGGCTGCCCGCAACAGAGTTACTCTGGAGTGGGTACCAGGGCACCAGGGAATAGCAGGAAACAAAAAAGCAGACTCACTAGCTAGGAGAGGAGCCGAACACATCCTGATTGGTCCTGAGCCCACCTGCAGTATTGGTTACAGCAGGGCAAAGGGCTATATAAAGGACCTCCTCAGAGAAGCACACCGCAAGCATTGGAATGCGATGCCTGGACTGAGACAGTCAAAACTGTTTATTCAAGACCCGTCCAGGAAGACTACTAAACAAATCCTGAAGCTTGACAGGAGCAACCTAAAGAGACTAACAAGTCTCCTTACAGGATGACACTGTAAGATGAAACACCTCACCACCATGGGGCTAATTAACGACCCTACATGCAGAGTGTGATATGGAGGAGGAAACCCCATTACATATAATCTGCCAATGCGAAGCACTGGCGGCAAAAAGGCATAGGAAGTTCAGAGTTCCCTTTGTGGACGCAGACGAACTCCAAGCGATCCCCCTCAAGGACGTCCTGGACTTTGTGAAAGATACAGGACTACTTGAGGGTGATTAACTATTACAGGGGGCACAATAGGCCTACTATGGCCGCAGTGCAGTGGGCTCTGACCACACCCGTGGAAAAAAAAAAGGCACCGAAATACTGGCCTTCGAATACATTAAGTGTTTATTTTCTCCACGACTCCTGACCGTTGCCCAATAACTAAGTAATTTATACAAGTATCGGTCAATATTACTATCAGTATTATAGTATATTACTTTACTAGCACATAATTCTGTTAAAAAACACCAAATTTCAGATTTCTGGGAACACCTAGTGCTCTGTTTATATTAATTTACATTTAATTTTATCAAGAACAATATAACAAACTCCTTAGTAACAATGAACACCCAATGTATACTGTATATAACAGATAACTAATAATAAAAAATTAGTTACCTTCTACACCGGCTTTACCCTTGAGAGCAATCACTTTAGATGCTGGATTCATTATTGCGCTTTCAGCTGTAATAGGACGACGAATGGGATTGGTAGCATCTGCCATGTCAATGATAACTACTTGAGATGTTTCACCAACTTTCTCTCGCACACAAATAAATTTGTCGCTCTCCATTGTAAGAGTAGCGAAAGAAATATTCGCGACATTGATTCCAACATTTGTGAGCTGTAAAAATAAAGGTAATTATTTACTTTACGGTTAAACATTAAATATATATGATTTGATGTTGAATTTTCAGTACTAAGTAGTATGTTGATCTTATTACGTCTCATGAAAAATGTATTAGGATTGTCTTGGGCAATGCAAAAAGTTACGTTATACGAAGTAAGGATTAGATTAGAAGTTCTGAACAGTTAGCTAATATCAAATGAAAATACTAAAATACTACTATTATTTCTGTAGCTCCAAAATGAAAACATATACCTAATTCTTCTAACAAATGTTGTGGGAGGATTTATTTGAATTTATTTCTCCAAAAAAAAGAAACTATTGTCAAGTAACCCACTTATTCTATAGTTGGTTGAAGCAGAAAATTAAAAAATATAAAAATCGATAAGTAAATCTAGTTTAGTAACCTAATGTAATGATTCATAACAAAACCTAGGCACATCTACTACAAGAGATATGAATTTACTTGCGTACATCCGCCCCTTTTATAAAAATAATGTGGGCAATAATAAAGTCGACGTTTTATTTTATTAAATAGCAAAATTAAATGTACTTCAAAACATAAATATAATTTAACTATGTGAGACAAGACATTTAAACATAATGTAATAAAAGGGGAAATATTCGGGGCGGGTTATTAGGAATCACAAATAGTTTTACCAACCTGCAAGTGCTCCTGAAAGCGAATCGGCAACAGTTGCTGGGACATGTTGCCGCTTATACGTGCAACTGCAGGCCCCAACAATGATTTATTATCTCTGGTAGTTTTTAGTTAGAATGAACTTAAACAAATCTTTGTAAAACCAATTTTGCGGTTTATCGACTGTAACCTGACAGTGCAAATGAAACACCCAAGATGGACGACTGGCTATTTAAGAGGGGGGAGGTTGTATTCCTACGCTACAGTCATAACAAATTATTTGAAATATGCAAGATTGCATATTTCAGATATCTATAATAATGCGGCAATTTTAAAGATTAAGAGAAACACTACAATGAATACGCTTTTTTAATATACATTGTAAGTTGTTATTATTTTGCATAATAAATTTGGGACTATTTTTTACAACCCTAGTGCCACATGGCATGACATTTGTCAACGTCATTGACCAAGATCTCTAAAACTTCAACCTCCACCGACTAGTACTGCTTGCGCAATCTATGGGAGCTCGTAAGAACTTACAAAATTCAATTCAAATTTTCTTTTTATCTAGTACAAGCGCGGTTCTCAACAACGGAGCTATTGACAGAAAAAATAACGCTACTAAATACAAAATACACAAATCTATTTAAAAATTAATGTGTATCACAGTGGCGGCTATTCCATAGGAGCTGCGATGCTGCAGAACCGTGACTTTTTACTTTCCCCGGTATAGGAAGGTATTTGATTTCATGAAAATATTCGAAATCGAGATTTTGACGGAAATGCATCTTTTGGACATCTAGGAACGCATAAAAGTGTTTTTAAAAAATGTCTGTCTGTGGGTGAGCGTGTGTGTGAGTGAGTGAATGTGTGTACGTGCTCCTTAACTCCCTAACAGATGGTCCGATTTTGAATTGTGGGGTGTATCAAAAATGCATTTGGGAAATAAGCTTGTAAAGGAAATCCGAAACCGGAAGTGCAAATTAGAAATTTTCTTTTGGTAGTATTTTTTTCTGAAAACGAGTTTTCTAAATTTTAAACCGAATGTTATAGAAGGCTTTAGGAAAAATGCAACGCTTTTTTCCGAGCATTCTAGCTGTAATATAGCGGTCGCCTATGATTTTTTTAAAATTTTGACTTGTATGGCATTTTACACTAAAACAAGTTAACGGATCGGGTTCAAATTTGTTATTGTAATAGTCTATAAGAGAGACATTATTGTGCACAATAATGTTTGAAAGCTAAACGCCATGAAGTGAAAAATATTTTGGAAATTTTCAAAAAAATATTACTCAAAAACTGGCCGCACAATTATTTTAAAATTTCATAATCTAATAGAGCTGGGAATAAGCTACAATTAGTTCGTGTACCAGCACGCTACGCTTCATTTGTTTTTGTAAAAAATAACTTAACCTGCTGCCCATGCTTGAAACAAAGTTTCCTGAAATTTTCGCATACCTAATGTATCTACAGGTCAAAGTGAATAATATAGCAGTGTTTTGTTTTGCTTCCATCATTTCATGCCCTACTAGAATTTTTACAAATAAATTAAATGACGTGGTCTTTCTATGGCACTCTTATGAAATTTTAATTTTCTGTAATAAAATGCTCAAAACTTAAACAAAATGCAAAGTGTGACACATTGTTAAAATCAGAATTAAAAACTCTATTCAAATATGAAAAAATTTAAAATGCCGGCCATAAAAAAAAGTTGACAGTCGAAAATGAATAATGGTAGTAGCTATACCAAATCTGATGAAAAATTAAGATTCAGTATAAAAAACTGTCCTAACAATGCGCTAACTAGAAATATGCAACATAAATAATAAATGTGTTATAGCGAAAACAAAAAACCCAAAATTTCAGTTTTTTTCAGATATTAGAAAAACCATAGCGACTACTTTAAATTTCTTTACAGATTATTGTTAGGCATAATATTTGACAACTTTGCCTCAATTTAACCAACTCTCTATCTCTTCAAATAAGCAAGATCCCCATGGTGGGGCTCGAATTTGAAATATCCTGTATAAACCAAACTACATGCTTGATTTTAGCTAATCGTCTGTATTTTTGCAATAAACAAAGTGTTTAGAATATTTTCTGTTGTTTTAATAATTTCTTACATTTATTTGTTTTGTTTAAAATTTAGCAATTTTTCCGATTATCGGAAAAATACGGAATTGAAGTCTATTTAATTGTATTGAATGAAGTATTTGGTTAAATTTTCTGAATAGCTAATTTATAATATTTTTCTTTAATTAATTTATGTGATTTATGACAAGAATCCTATGTAATTGTAATGTCTGTTTGTGTATGTTTGTTATTTATTCAGAAGCTTTATAGTCTTATGTCTAGTACAATTATAGGGGGTGATTTAGCCTAGTTGTTCCAAGCTAATATTACAATTATTCTTCAAGTTATTAAAATTACCTTTTGCAAGCCTTAGAAAACCTGTCAATTCGCGTTATAAGCAACATGTACTACTTCTGCTTACTCTGGAAGTGAGGCACACTTTTGTTTCGGGTTATAAACAACATGTCACTACTTCTGCTTACACTGGAAGCGAGGCACACTTTTGTTTCTTAAATAGGACCTGAAATTTTTTTGACAGATTCTGATTGGCCATTAAATTACCTTTTCAGTCATGTCTTATAGTTACTCAAAAAGCTAAACGGTTAGCTGCTAGAGAGCGTTGAAAAAAAAAAGTTGGCAATGAATTTCATTTGTAAATCAGAAAAAAAATTTCAAAATTTTTCGCATGCCACCTCTTTCCATTAAATGGATCAATTTACAGATAGATGGGAGCGAAAGTTAAATCATACAAAACGCGCAAATTTAAATTTTAAATTGCACTCGGATGTATCTAACAGACCATTATAAATTTTGGAAACCTTTCGAGGACCACTGCCGGTTTTATGGGGACTTTGCAGGACCACCTTTGAAAAAAGGTATCTAGTCCCCGAAGAGGAACCACTTAACAGCCCTGCAAATATAGTAGGTTCAACTAAAAAATTCAATTCTTTGTTATTAAAACAAAGACAATATCCAAATCAATGTGAATTATTAGCAAACTTATTTTTTTTTAATTGCTGAAAAGTAAAATTTTGACATTGGCCCTTTTAGAAGCAAGTCACAGAAATAATCTAACACAGTGAAGTATACAGAGTGACTGCAATACGTTATTAAATTACAATTACCATATCTGCAAACACTTTTAATGCAGCAGGGACCATATAAACACTAAAAGCCAGCAGATAAATTAAAGGACGATTATTAGATCTCCATTCACAAAATTTCTTAAAAATTATTTTAATGATTTGTTTCCATGTTAATAATATTTAATACAATGCAGTTGGTTGTAACTTATCATTTCAAAGTTGTAACTTTATACTTACGGTCGCAATCACAATACCTTTCACTTAAGTGAGTGTTGAGAACTTTTGGATACACTTCATTTAACCAAACTCAGTGGCGTAGCTAAGAGTTTTTGGTCTGGTCGCAAAATAGGTGAGACAATTATTCTCTTTTAATTAACTGAACTCTCAATATAAAATAAACACTATTAAAAAAAAAACATTAAATATTTTATTTAAAAAAAAAACAATATCCATCCATACATATATAAAAGCACAAAGGGTTTTTTTCTCCGGTTCCTCCAGCGGCTACCGCTTCACCAATTTGGACCATTTTTTTTTTAAAAGGTCTCTATCCACAGATGGAACATGAAACATTTTTATATTTATATTCTACGTCGATTTTTTAATAATAATTATTTTAATTTATAATATACAGGGTGTTAGGGAAGTCGACCGAAAACTTTCTAGGGGTGAATCAGGGCGCAAAATGAAGTTGAATATTCCTTTGCCATTTTTGGCCCAGATGCATAGTTTTCCCCTAAATCCGTGTTAAAATTGGTGCCGCATATTTTTGGAACTGTTGAATAAATCTCTATAATGCATTGTTTTTTGAAATCTAGCATGTTACTTGCAATACCTTTTTAATATGTCAGTTTTTGTTAAAAATTTGACGTTATCAGTAGAATAACCTGTCAATCATTTTCGGTGTATTTATTCAACGGAAATGGTAGAATTTACATCTGCAGAATATGGCAATATGCTTTTTGTGTATGGGGAATGTGGTGGCAATGCAATTGCTGCAGTTCGGCGTTATACAGAGCGCTTTCCACAAAGTCGAATACCTCATCGAGAAACATTCACAGCGGTGGCACAAAGGGTTAGAGAGACAGGATCTGTCTTTCCTAGACCACGCGAAGCAGGGAGAGAAAGACAGGTGCGTGTCTTGGATGCGGAAGTAGAGATTCTCAACTGTGTTCAAAATGATGCGTCAGTTAGCACACGCGAAATAGCGCGAGAAGTAGGTGTAAGCCATTGGACCGTCTGGAGAACTTTACATGAGAACCTTCTTTATCCATACCACGTTCAACGGGTTCAAAGCTTAGAGGAATATGACTATGCCCCTAGGATTAATTTATGCAGATGGCTTTTGCAGCAGACTGCACAAAATCCAGAATTTCTTTCCAAACTGCTTATGACAGACGAGTGTTGTTTTACCAGGGATGGAATACTCAATTTTCATAACACCCATGTCTGGGCACATGAAAATCCACATGAAGTCCGCCAGAAAAATTTTCAGCGTCGTTTTTCTATTAACGTTTGGGCAGGAATTGTTGGAGATTTTCTAATTGGTCCATTCGTGTTACCCGCTCGGCTAAACGGTCCACACTATTTGCAGTTTTTAAGGGACCATCTACCCGATCTGCTAGAAAATATCCCACTGGCCACACGCCAAAATATGTGGTTCATGCACGATGGTGCCCCAGCTCACTTTAGTCGGGATGTTCGTGACCACTTGGACATAACATTCCCAAATAGATGGATTGGCAGAAATGGACCTATTGCTTGGCCGGCCCGAACACCTGACCTGAATAGTTGCGATTTTTACCTGTGGGGACACATGAAAGCTGGTGTGTATCGCACACCTGTAAGAAATGCTGCAGATCTCCAGCAACGCATTATGACTGTTGCTGACAGTATTCGCAACGACGTCGAAATTCTTGCGAGTGTAAGAGAGTCCTTAACGCGCAGAGCCAGAGCTTGTATTAGGGCAGACGGCGCCCACTTTGAGCAATTTCTATAATGGTCATTTATGTATTAATTATTTTTTTATTTACTGTTTATTTTTTTACATGTTGTTCTTAAAAAATAAAATTTTCAAACATTGATGATAGTTTTCCATGTGGTGTTAATGGGAATTGATAGCGAATCTAGCAACAAAAAAACATATCAATCCATTTTTTCACACCCCTTCTCACATGCTAGATTAAAAACCGTGCATTATCAAAGTTTAATTTCAGCAGTCTTAAAAATTTTTGGCACCAATTTTAACAGTGATTTATGAGGAAACCATCCATCTAAGCCAAAAATGGCAAAGGAATATTCGACTTCATTTTGCGCCCCGATTCACCCCTAGAAATTTTTCGGTCGACTTCCCTAACACCCTGTATATGAAGGTCGGCTAGACGCGCGTCACTTGAAGCGCATCTACAATAACGTCGCGTGTCATTATTGGAACTAATGCATCACGTGACTTGACATTTCGCTGGTTCTGTCAGTGCATTGTGTGCTGGGGTAACACTAGTATTTTTTTAAAACAAACACTATAATGTAAACCCTATTTAATTTACTGTTGTATATTATACTATATACACAGGAAGTTAATAAAACATGGCGCACTCCCTTTTTTCTTTATTTATTAAGATAAATAAATGCAATTTTAGTATGTTACATAACAACGAATTATATGAGCTAAAAATTCAACTTATAATAACAATACTTTCACTTCCGGTTTCGCCAGAAATAACATTAACTTTCTTATTTTTATATATTCAAATTAGAATGAAATTCTGAGTCTATTTATGGCAATTAGAAATTCAAAAAATATTTTTTTCTAATTTTTGTTTAGTATTAAGAGTGCTTTGATCCATACAAATCGATTCTAATCAAGTTACATACGCCTAAAAAAATAAAATTTACAACCTAGAAAACACATCAGTTGAAATATTACCTTTTAAAATTTGTAACAAGTATTTTTCAAAGCAACTTAATACTTTCAAACGGAAAGGCGACCCATACACCTTTTTAAATATAAAATTCTTCAAGAACTTCAATGATACCCATAACTTGTGATTTTCTTTGGAATTTGAATATTTGTAGGTTTGTATATTAATTTATTTCAAACCATCTTGAATGTAGTACTGCTTTTGAAACATATAAAAAGCACTTAGAGTTGCATTGTTAGTAAGTTTAATAAGTAAAAAGAAACAAAAATTTACAATCAATAACAGTATGTAAATTGATTAGAATCAATTTGGGTGGGTCAAAGCACTCTTAACACTAAACAAAAATTACAAAAAAATACTTTCGGGATGTCAAATCCTCACTTAACTTGCATAGCAGAATTTTTAGCTCATATAAGGCATTTTTATAGTCTATAAAAGATACTAAAATTTGATTTGTTTAGCATAAAGAAAAAAAAAGGGGGGGGGGGGGGGAATGCGCCATGTTCCATTAAGACCTGGTATGTAACTCTTAGAGTTGAAAAAAAAATCTATAATCTATCCCTAATCCAATATTTCAAATTTCAATATATTTATTACTTTTTTCCGGTAGCCCCAAAGGGCCCCTAAATCTTTGGGGCCCTTTCGCCTTGCAACCATTGGCAGTATGATAGCAATGCCACTGACACTTTACTGCTGTTTACGGTAGTGTTTCAACACTTTTTCAACGGAAACCACTACCCCCACTAAACCTTACCACAAAAACCTTAATTTAATTATATACATAGCATTTATTAAGCCAATAATACCAAGACATGTTCCATTTATTTTATTGAATTAAAGATTTCAAAAATGACATACTTTTTATATTAACAAATTTTATGAAATGTAAGTATTTTAAGTAAATTACATTGGTTAGTTATGAGCGGTGTTTCATAATAACTAAAGTCAAATTATCTTGACAACAATTGAAACTAACATTGATAATTTTTTACCTTTGTCCAGAATGATTGAATGCATTATCGGTTCACTGTTATTGATGATTTTTCACACTTTAACTACAGCATATCTAACTTAAAGTACATAGTAGAAACACAAGAAAAAACAAATGTGTTTTTTTTATAGAAAAAACTGCGTGTTTCAATAAATTTTAATTTATTTTTATAAGAAAATTAAGGCTGTGCTTCTAATTTTAGTATTTTTAAGGTTTGCGAAAATGATATGTGACAATTTTATTTAAAGCACTTTATATTTTTTAACTGTCTCTTAAGTTGCAAGTCTTCGAATGAAAGATGAATGTTTGAGATATTTATACAGTCTACAGTAGGAAAGATGAAAATATATAGTAGACACATTAAAATATAACTGGAACCACAACGATTAAAACTTTATTTGATTTTTCAAATTTTCTTACTTTGTAAATCGTGACTCTAAAGAATTCAAAAATATAGGACGCTGTTTTTTTGTATCAATATATAATTATGGGGTCTTAAAAATTTTATATTATTTTTTAATTATTTATAAAAACACTGTATTTATTTAAAATATTTACTGACTTTTCTGAAGCCTCTTTAATATAACAATTGTTTTTTCAAGCTATAGTGTTGATTTAAACACATTTAAATGTTGTTAAAAATAGTTGGGTTTGAGTATTTTCAGTAACTACCAGTAAATATGAAATTTAAACAAAATCTATGTTAACTAAGTGAACACCTCTCAGTTAGTATGGGAGAAACTTCGTACATAAATTTCAATTTTTTGTTGTTATTGGTTTACATTCCGTTTGATCAGAGTGCACTTCTCTAACCGACTCTAAACCAGAATCTAATGTAGGTCTATCGGTTAGCAAAGAATACGAGCCAGGTGCTGAATTTGATCGACCAGATTTACCAATATGGTGTCTTCCACGACTATCGACATTTTGCAATCTATGGCTTTCCCCTTTATGAGAAAATGGATTCTGAAAAAGAGTAATATTTATATTAATTATATGTAAATTGCAAAGACATTTGTCAAACTATTTTAAAATCTATTATTAAAATTTATACAAGGATGAGTAAAACGTAACGCATAATATCTTCGTAAATATCAAGCCCATGAAAAATTTGCCTTAATAAAAGTGATTTGTAAAATTCAGTGCATACTTTGTAGATATTCCATTTTTTATACGTTTCAGTATTTGGTTGTAATGGCAACTAGACAATTTTTGAACATCAAAAGCATGCTATTTTCATGAAGTAATATATAAGGAGGATGCATGAACCGCTTGTTGCTATGATATGCAGGTCTCAATTTTGCAGTACATGTGACAGAGAGATCCGAGACAAGGAACCTATAAAAAGTACTTGATCGTCAATATTTTATTTTAAATGTCGTTCAAGATCGTATATGTTAGGTTGTCACTTCATTTTATGGTGCCGGATCTTTCAAGATAGAACATGTTTTAGTTTTGTAATTACAATCATTCTTGACAGATTTCCAAACTTAATTGTAAACAAAAAATAATATTAGCCCGAATCAGCACATCCTTGAAATAGCACCTGTAGTAGTTTCCTTGTTTCGGTGCTCTCTCCCTCTAAAACACTACAGAATAAGGTCATAGCATTAAGTATATAATTGTGCTTTGTGGTTATTTTAAAATTTTGTAATGTATGCAAATGAGAAAAATTTTTTATCATAAAGAGAAACAGTCGCTGAATCCCAAAATGTGAAAGAAATATATTAGGTGCCATTCAAGTCAAATTAGTTACTATAGCAACCAAACAACTACACATGCATTAAAAAAAAAGAACAACGACAGAGTATGCGTTGAAATTTAACAAACAACTTTTATTAAAGCCGGCTGCAGACCAAGCAAATGTTCGCTCGCTCACACCGATGCAGAGTCTTGCTCGCTCGCTTATGCAGAGTCTTGCTCGCTTTTTTGGTCTGTACCCGGCTTAAGGCTGTTTTACATAGAATCAATATAGAGTGAATTCTAATTTAAGTGGAACATGGCAGATTAACATGCAAAAAAGTAATACGCAGCTCGAAGCCCTAACCTGGCCCGGCATAAAATTTCAAAAATGTATTGTCGGACCAGTCTGAGCTTATTTAAATTCCTAACCAGGTCTAGCAGGCCCTTTGGCGGACCAGCTGGGCTTAACTGACCAGGTAGAGTTAAACTGAGTTTAAATTTGCTGGGGCCTAGCAGTCTTTGAATTTGTCAGACCGAGCTGGGCCTCAAATCATATAATTAATTAAAAGTGTTCAAGCCGAGCCAAGCTAGCGCCCATCTTATGAATTTGCCGAGCCGAGCAATGAAAATTGCTTCATTTGCCTACCTCTAGTATAGCTCTATTTTTGTCTCTAGAAGAATTTTATTACTTGCAGTCACCCTAAATGGAAAGATGACATTTAACACCTGAAGGCAATTTGTTTAACAATTCATTACAAAAGATGCTTTAAATAAATTATTTAAGCAACTAGTGCCTTGGAATAACCGGTTGTAAGTCAATTTTCAGATGTCTCCGTGACACGCAGGTAGAGGGTTTGCTTCGTACAAAAGGTTATTCGTTCAAACCTTGATCTGGTCTACTTGTTTTATTTTTTTAATTACTGTAAATAGATAACCTGGTTTACATTATTTTATTTAAAACGTATAATCATAATTTTTCTATGTTACATAACAAAATTAATCAGGTGAAACATAAAAAGTTAAAAGGATAAGCTTTTTACAGCAATTAGGTATAATTGAAACATTTTGGTGTTGCAACTCAAATTAAACCCATTTCGACATATTTATTACGTAATATTACCTTTGACAATCGCATGTAAACATGCCGAAATACGTATAACAAAATAAATAATTTTGTTGAAGTAAAATGAAGTATTTTATTTAATATCAATATGAACTTCAACGAACTAAAGTTGTATTTTATTAATACCTAATATAAACCTCTTTTTACAGTAATTAAAATAATAATAAAACGTAGACCTCATCAAGGTTTAAACTCATAATCTCTCGCTTACGATGCAAATCCTCTACCCGCGCGCCCCAGAGACATCTGAAAATCGACTTTGCAAACAGTTATATCCATGCACTAGTGGCTTGACTGTTTTTAAATGATTTATTTACAGTATTATTTGTAATGAATTTTCAAATAAAATGCCATCAGGTGATGTAAAAAAATGTTCTTTCCATCGAGGGTGACTGCAAGTAATAATATTATTCTAGAGATATTTCACTTTTTGCATGTTAATCTGCATATTCTGCCCAAATTGAAATTCACTGGAAATAACAGACGTTGTGTTATTGTTGACTCACTATGTATAATAGGTTTATTTATTCCTTTCCTTTGCATTTTTTACAATTTATAAAAGGAAAAATTAATACAAAACTTTTTTAATTATTAATTATTGATATTTTCATGAAAAACAGTAAAAAACGTGAAAAATAGGGTTATTTGGGATCAAATTTAATGTCTTTGTGCAACACATCTGATTATAACCAAAAATAAGAAAAAGGGGGAAATAGAAACTGTCCTGAGAGCATTGAAGAAAACAAACCTGAGTTTTTCTTTGTAAAAACATAAAATCTCGGTGCTTTCCTATCACTAGACTCTAAACAGTAAATTTGTTTGTTAAGAAACGTTTTTCTTTTTAGCATCAAGTCTAATATTATTTTGTACTATCTGACACAAACTTACAAAAATATATTTCTTAAACCCCAACCTGTTATCTGTAAAAGTGTTACGTTACAAACATAAATATCTTACACCATTTTAATCAATTTCAACATTCCTCATAAGCATAAAATATGCTAGTTTTAATGTAGACAGGCTCAAATGTTAAAAATGCGGCCTCTTGGATTAATATCGACTGAAGTCTCTATACAGTCTGCTACATCAGACGTGTTTCACCAAATTTCATGTGCTGCAGAGGCTAACCAGTGCATCAAAAAAGTGATACCTCAGTTAGTGATTTGTAAGCGTAAATGTGGAAAATACAAACCATTGCATTGCAATTCCAAATCCAATTGCTATGCGCAAATAAATTACTTCTTGCATGAACTGATAAGTACGGCTACCTTCTTAAATAATTGTGTTAGTAATAGCTTCTAGCATAATCTGCTAGCTGACGCCAAATTCCTTGCAAAATGTGTGAATATTTTAGGGAATCAAAATATTAAATGATGCGACAGGTCATACCGAGACTACAGTCGGCATTAATCCGTGAGGTTGTGGGTTACAATCATGGTAACGATGCTTATGTATGTATAGTTTTATTACATTTGATCCACCTAATTTATTATAAATATAAGTTAACTTACTTGAAATGAATGTTGCTTGAGCATGTGCTTAATAAGGATAAGAGTATCCAGTTTAGGAATTGATGTTACAACTTTAGCTACATCTTCTTCTGTTATTTCTACAAGATGACAGTTCTCTTCTTCACTTGGCATAGGGAATGCTCCATCATTTGTTACCCATATGTCCATCTATCAACCAAACAGTGTTCTACATTTATTTAAATGGACAAAACACATTTTAACATTAATTTTAAACCAATTGTTACTATTTTAACGTTAGATTTTTAAATTTTTAAGTTCTAGCATAACAATAAAATTAAATTCAAGTATTCAGTGCTTCATTAAATTGATACAATTTACAGGCTGTTCATTTGAAAAATCTCCACCGGTAATATAAAAAAGAATCAGAAGAGAAATGGAGAAACGGTTTGTGGGAGCTATTTAAGTGTCAAGCGGAACACATTCTTCAGATATGGATGATGGATAGCAATTTGCCTCCTCAGCCACAGCCTACACAACTTTAAAATCTGTATTTAAACAAATGCACCTCATAGATTTCAACCAATTTTGTTCTAGTTTGACAACAAAATTTTGTTATTGTCTGTCGGTTCTGTAATTACACAGTAATTATTGATTACTTTAAAGACAATTTACTTTAGATTAAATAGTAAAATTAATTTTCATTTACGGAGCCAAGAATCAACGTGCCCAGAAATAGCAGCTACGTTTCCAAAGGCACCCAGATAGAAATTTCTCACACACATACGTTTTAAAACTTGTAAGAAAATTTTGTAGAAAGTCGGTCTGTTGAAAACAATAAAACGTGCAGAACCTATAGTATTGTTTTGTAACAGTTTGCAGCAAAAATCCTACTCGGTAGCTCATTATGCAAGATATCTGATGAGTGTACATTTTTATTGAATAGCTTTGTTAATAAACAAAACTGCCGCTACTGAAGTAATGTAGCTCATGTTTTTGGAGAGACATACTCAGTGACCAGAAAAACTAAATGTCTTGAAATTTACTTGAATATGCTTCAAGATGCTATCAATCCTCTATTGGCAGAAGCACTAGAAAACCAAACATGGAAACATACAATTTGATAAAGACCTTCTTCACCATCAGCAAGATGAAGCCCCTGCTCATTACATATAACCCGTCCGGTATTGGTTAAATGATAAATATCATAATAAGTGGATTGGCAGAAGCGGGGAAATCGAGTGGCCACCTAGATCTCCAGATCTTACACCACTAAAATTTTTTTGTGTGGACAATTAAAATCTATAGTTTATAAGATGCAGCAAGTTGATATTCAAGATTTACGAATAAAATAATAAGGGCAAGCGTAGAGCTATCGGCTGAGAAACATTTCAAAAGATTAGAGTTGAATTTGCAAAACAGACTTTACCATTGTTTAACATTTTGAACATTTACTGGAGTGTTGAAGAGGATGCTTTGCATTTTCTTACTAAAATAATTTACAAAATCTATAGGCTCCCATTTTTTGCACAATAAAAATACTTTTTTATTAATAACACCAGAACAAATCAACGGATTAATTTTGCTTGCGCCAAACGACTAGATTTTTCTAGTTTGCTGATAACGAAGGCGACCAATAAGCCGCAATTTCTGGAATGATATAACACGTAAAAGGATACTCAGGTCCTGACTTGAACACTACAGAAATTGGTAGGCAGTGAACATGTTACTGCGATAATTTTTAACTTCCTACATAGAGAAGAACGACTCTTTTTTGTAAAATTAAAACTCTTCTGTAGTTAAGTCACCACCCGTCACACACTATACTACTACACAGTGATAGTTACATTTTTATGTACACAACATTCGAGTCTTAATAATACCACTTACTTTGATCTCTGGTAAAGTGACTCTTTGTTTAGGATCCTTAATTAACATTTTACGAATGAGATTCTTCAACTTGGAAGATGTGCAAGGCATAGCGGGAAATTCTACAGGATGATTTTTTATACGAGAATATAGAGTTATTATATTTTCTTCTTTAAATGGTACTTGACCGTACACAAGTGCATATAATGTAACACCCATCGACCAAATATCGGCTGCCTAAAAATTTTTTTTATTTAAAATTATGGTAACTATAATAATCATCATGTACAGCGGATGATTTAGCCTATATGTTCCAAGCTTAAAAAATCTTTAAATCTGCATTGCAAACAACATGTCATTACATTCAGTTAAACCGTAAGTGAAATCAACTATTTTGTTTAAATAAAAGTTGGCATCACTTCCGGTGTAACCAGAAGTAGTGAAACGCTAAATTAATAATTTGAAAAATAATTGATACATTAGCTTGGAAGACGTAGGCTGAATTACCCGGTATAAATTTAATTGGCATAACTGCATTATTTCCACAAACTAAATTAAAATTAACTGATCAGTAAAACAATTTTTTTAAAGTGCAGCAGCTGGTTCAGCCAGTAGCAATATGAAATAATACACATTTAACTAATTTTTCCCCTTATTCTAAAAATTTACTTTTGCATATATGTGTATAGGTGATTATTCTGATATTACTACCTTTTTATCTACAGAGACATGATATCCTTACCTTTCCACTAAAGCCATCATTTCGACCTTCTATTAAAGCTTCAGGTGGTATAAATGCAGGAGTTCCAACTGTTGCAGAAAGGTATGCATCAGAACCATCAAATTCATTACAAACCCCCAAATCTGCAATTTGAACTCTACCCGACTCGGTCAATAAAAGGTTTGCAGGTTTTATATCACGATGAATTATCCTTTGGTAATGTACTACAGAAAAAATTTTAAACTATAATACACCTATATCAAGACCATAGAAGTAGGGATGCAGCGAGCAGTACTTTTAAAAAATGCCGGATAACGGATATTCGGTTACTCAGCCGGATAGCCGGATTATCCGGCATAGTTTTTACTTTCGAAGTAGTTTCAGCTTAAATGCAGTAAAATTTAGGTTTTAATCACAGCCGATTCCTGACGCAAAAATAAGTCGAAAATGAATTTTACAACTTTTGTCCTAAACCGCTTCCTTAGGAAGCTACACGTCTTTGAAAATCGTGTTAAAAAAATGGAAAACAATTGCATTTTAAAAACGGTATGAGTAAAAAAATCTAAATTTTAAAGGCAGTCTAAGCTATTGTAGACGTAAATTTTCTGCTATTTTTTTTTTCGAAAATGAGCCATGGGAGTTATCGCCATTTTCTTATTACCCGCTTCCTCAGGAAGTGGTTTAGGACAAAAGTTGTAAAGACATTTTCGACTTATTTTTGCGTCAGAAATCGGCTGGTAAATTTATGGTAGGAGGTTTACAGACACCCTGTATATACTTAAGGAGTATGCAATGCACGAATCCTATGGTCTTATTCTGTAGTGTTTTAGAGAGAGAGCACCGAGACATGGAAACTACTAAATGTAATATTTCAAGGATGTGCTGATTCGCTCTAATATTGTTTTTTGTTCACAATTAAGATTGGAAATATGTCAACGAAATTGATTGTAATTACAAGAATTAATAATTTTCAACAAATGTTAAAACTAAGATGTGTTCTATCCTGATAGATCCGACTCCATCAAGAAATCAACTGACATAACCTAACATATATGGTTTTTATCGACATTTAAATAAAATATTGACGATTGACGATCGAGTGCTTTGTATAGGTTCCTTGTCTCGGATCTCTCTATCACATGTATTGCAAAATTGGGACCTGCATATCATAGCAACAGGCGGTTCATGCATACTCCTTATGTTATACATACATTACTTCGTGGTTTTCACAAATAATACTTATTTATGTTGTTTGAAATCATTTCAAATTTTTAACTGGCATAAATGCTGATCTCAATAACATTAATTTAGTAATTTTATGCAGATCTGCAAAATACTGCACTTATGGGGTTTTTGCTCTCTTACGTTCAATTATTTTAGTCTATACTTCCAAATCAAATTGCATCCATAATCTCTTTTATTTGAGGGAAAATCCCCGGCCGGATATTTCGTATTATCCGGCCAAACCGAATATTCGGTGAAATGGCCGGATAACGGATAAAAACCGAATATCCGTTGCATCCCTACATAGAAGTACAATTAAATTAATTTTAATTATATTTTGAGCACTTTGAGTGTAAAAAAATACTTACAATATTCAATTCCTGATATCACATCTCTAAAATAATGCCAGGCTTCATTTTCGGTAAGAGGTTTATCCGTTGGAATATTTAATATTTGTTTCTCTAATAATTCGAAAACTAAATACAATTGGTCCTCTTCAGGATCATCCAAAACTTCTACTAGTTTTACTACATTTGGATGATCGAGTTTTTTAAGTACAGCAATTTCCCGGTACACCCTTTCTAAAGGTGTCAACATTTCCGAATCACCTGATCTTCCAATTCGCCGAGGAGGTAATCTTCCAAACATTCCAGCTCGTTTAACCAATCTTTTCTTGGATAATATCTTCATAGCCTAAAATAATATTTACTTTTAATAAATATTCTTGAGTCGTTAAACAACAGACAAAGTAGAGTGGCGGATTTCCATAATAGACTAGAGCAGCAGAAATGTATCTTATTTTTTTAAATAAATAAAAAAAATAACGATTTTGATTAATCGTGGTAGTAACTATTTATTTTTTAAATTAAAAAAAAAAATGGTGATTGCCCAAAGAAAAGTTCTTATTTTATTATATCATATGAATATTTACATACATTATATTCTTCACGTACACTTTATGTTTCTTTATTTGTGCAATAAAAATTTCTTTACTTTCAAACAAAGCTGCAATTAAAGATTTTGTTTCTTTGCACACTTTGTGAAAGTGATGGAATTTGTAGTTTCACAATGCCACTGTTTATTCTATACTCTGTCAAAAAATGTTACATAACTAAAGCGTGGCAATAACTTTACAGCCTATGGGCGGTAGAATGATAAATTCGTCTCCGGCAGCATTGTTGAAGAGTATGGTATTATAATTTAAAATAATCATTCCGTTTATATGTAAAGAGTATAAGTTAATTAACTTATTTTGTTTTCCAAAAGCCTTAAATAATCTGCACACCACCAGAGCTGGTAATGTTTTTGCTTTTTTTTTTTAAATTTTAATACCTCACAAGTTTTATTTCATGAGTACAGTAAATTTATAAAATTTATCTTATACAGAATAATTAACATGTATGTTGGATTTGACAATTAGATCATTATATTTTACAAAACGATTGCTGCATAATAAATGCAAATTAAAGTTTAGTCACACATTCAACATGCCATTTCGCTTATTTTTAACCCCTGAACATGCAGTCACTTATAAAACCCATTATTTACGAACTATCCTGTATAAGACTGATTACATACTAGTTTAAATTACAATATTAAAATTACTTACATAATGTGTATCATCCTCCTGATTATAGGCGAGCTTGACAATTCCATAGGAACCCTATAACGAAATGACAACATATAGACCATGTGAGTCAGCCTCGATATCCTAAGCTAAGAGTTCAATTATTTTTTAAGATACCAAAACCAGCTTTTGCAAGCGTTTGTGGCACTTAAAAACCTTAAAATTAGTTTTATAAACAGCATGTCACTACTTCTGGTTATACCGGAAGTGTGACCAGCATTTTTTTCTTAAATAGATCCTTACATTTTTTCTGGTAGATTATGATGAAGCATTAAATTCTCTATTCAGTCATGTATAGTAGTTCCTCAACAAGTTAAACGATTAGCAACTAGAGGCGTTGAAGTAAAAATTCAATTAAGCTATGATGTCATATTTAAATCTGCTAATTGGATTGAGTGGTAGGCACCTAGTGAACCATTTTAAAAAAAAATTAATGGTATAATAATAAAAATCACAGATTGTGATACAAATACCAAGTGTTTTATTTTTTATTATTATACTATTAAATTTAATAGTAAATAATTATGTCTTTATTTCATTTATTTAGACAATTTAGTGTCCAACTTTGTTAAAAAACAAGCCACTTTTACTGGAGTATATTTTTTTATGATTTAGAATGAAAGTTTGTTACTTGGTTGTTCCCTCAACGAGAAATAAATCTTCTTCGGCTGAAAAAACAGTGGTTCTGAAAAATAGACCTGACAAAGTTGTCCACCAAAGTGTTTGAAATGTGTAAATAAAGCCAGTTTTCTATTAAATATATAATTTTGTAACAACAATGACCGCTTTAAAAAAGTTTAAGCAGATATAAATACGAAATTCATGGCTATCTTGAATTTGTACTTCAGCGCCATCTACCGGCTAACCGTTTAATGTTTAGAGTAACTTTTGGACATGCTAATAGAGAATTTAATGCTCTATCAGAATCTATCCATAAAAAAGTGTTTTAACAATAGTACCTACAATTTTTTGTGTATTTACGAAAAACAATTATGTGACCATTCCCTAAGCAGAAAAACCGAACGGGCTGTTCCTTCTTCCAGAGTGTATTTTGTAACTTCATAAGAAAATAGTTTTCAAACCCATGCTTATAAGTTACAGAAACGTCTCTTCCTGTTGTTTAAAGCACAATTCACTTTCAAAGTTTGACTCGTCATTTTTGGCAGACCCTGGTGTACTATTATTAACACATTTTGCCATATACAGGGTAGTTCAGAATGATGGCTCAAAATTTTAGCCGAGTCTAAAACATTAAAAATGAAGCGACTCCTGTTTATGTTTTGCTCGGTTCCTCTAAAGGGAGCTCATTGTAATTGTAAATGTGTAAAAGCCGTAGCCAGTTTTATTTTCAAATTTGGCACAAAGGCACGCATACTAGTTTTAAATATTGTTGCTAAGATATTTTAAAAATTTGCATAAAAACCAAGCCCTTTTTGATTAAAACATAACTTTTTGTCGCTATTATCTTGTAATTTCTAATATTAGATTTAGATATAGAATTTAATTTTACACAAAAAAAGTATAAGTGTTGCCTTGGCGTACGATGCACCGATTTTGAAATGCATTAATGCATTAATTCATATTCTAAAAAACGCTACAAAAAACATGTCTAACTTTCACTTCGGGTATCGGATTTTTTGAAAATGTATTTTGTTGATGAATTTTTGAACTACGACACATTCTCAAACCACTCAAACACACCCACACATAGACGGACATTAAAAAAACTAAATTTCTGTTTCTGAAGGTTTCAAATATAGATATCAAAATTTTTAAGAAATCATTATTTTCAAAGTAAAAATAGAAATTACCAAGGAAACAAATGAATGCTAAATAGCAATTAGATGTCATATATGTTTTATTCAGTTTTATGTTGTTTTACCATATACGAAATGCACAGAACATCTGCAAGTTCGGCAAATGTGACATTCGCTTCAATGTTAACAAACAGCAATGTTTAAATGCAACAAACCAAAATACAACTTAAAACTCAGAAAAAGAAAAGTAGATTTTAATGTCATTTAGCGTTACCTTAATCTGTTTGTTTATTACATTCGTAATGTACATAACATTCATTATATATTTAGAATTGGCAATATTAAAAATGAGTATCTTTATAATGAGTGGCTAAAGATGGGAAAAAGTTTGATTTATTATACATGATGATGTAGAGGCAAAAATCAATTTCGATTCTATTCAGCGTAAGTGGAAACACGTTTGTTCAGAGTTTCTTTATAAGTACTGTATCACACTGCTAAAAACAAAAGTTTAAAAAAAAGTTAGCTTACCTGACCAATCGAATCCATAAGCTTATACTGGTTCAATTGAATGTACATTCCGGTCTTTTCTATGGATATCCTTCGAGATTCTTTTAAAGGCTGCCGTTTCTTACTTCTGGGAGAATTGGAGGGGCTGCCATAAGGAGAATACGGGCAGTTGGGATAAATAGGACGATTATCTATACCTAAACTCTTAGATTGTACCAAAGCTTTTTGACTTAGCTTATTTTTTATGTTGAGTTTTGAAAATTGGGATGTGTTATTACCTGTAACAATTTCTGAGGAAGGCACAAGAGGTGCTATCACAGTTAAGGGTTCAGAACCACTGTGGTTTGGCTCGGATCGGGTGGTTTCGGCATTCTGAAGGGGTGCTATTGTGTTTGGAGAGGGACCAGGGGATTTCTTAGTGGTAGTATCCGTTGTCTTTGATTTTATATCACCTTCAATGGCACCATATCTAAAATTAAAAAGGAAAACTGCAAGTCACTTCGACTGTATTAACCCTACTGAAAATCACCTCAGTTGCCTCATAAAACCTCATACAAAATGAACCTGGTTGTTTCAAAAACCGCATAAAACCATATACAACCTGATGAAAACATTATCAGGTTATATGAGGTTTCTATATATATTTTCAGTAGGGAAATGATGTATCATCACATCTCATATAGGTACCTATAATTGATAAGTAAATCTTGGAAATTTGATCACTTAGTTTAAACATAAAAAACACAAAAATCAAATCTAATTTGATTTCCATGCCATGTTGTAGATCAGCTAGATAAATACTACCTAACCACTTGCTTAATTCTTGTTAGTACTATTAAAAGCCAAGCAAAAAAAATTAACAAGATGATTTTTCTTGTTTAATGATGTGTGTGTCAATATAATTAATTCATGTATTGATGTAGTTGTCAACATGAAAGTCTCAAAACGTTAAAATAACATTTTATTAGCTTGTTAATGAAATCTGAAACAATTAAAAGAGGTTAGCAAAAGTAGCGTTTTTTATAAAGGTTTTTAGTTGTTAAGGGCATAAGGTGCCTGCCTAAATCACTACACAACTTTTTATGTCTTGCAATACTCTTCTTAAAATTGCTTAAAGTTTGAAAATTCATCTAAAATAACATGTATAAAAAGCAATATGTTACAAAATTTCAAGTGGTATCAATCAAGGTGGTTTTGGGTCGCACTCTATTATACGGGTGGAAAGTTGCACTGCAGAATATAGAGCGTTAACATGGGCAATCACATTTACTCAACTTTCTGCTCTCCTTGCAAACCTACAATAATGGTAATGGTATCAATCCATAGGGAAAATTTTTACGTTTAAAATGGTATTTAAATCAAGGATTCGCTTAGTAAATACTACCAATTTATGTGCTTTTAAAAGTAGAAAAAGCTATTAAAAAGCTTGTGTTTCTTCAATTTCCTACAAATATATACTTTTCCCTTTGATCATTGTTCCTGAACATCTGTCAGTTGCATTAGCTGTAGTTTGATAACATTTTCTAAACTGAACTTACTTACGCACAATTCGTTAGTTTATTGTTTTGTGTGAAATGTAACAATAGTCCTACTCCATATACTTTTACAATTATTTACATTCATCGGATTGTCAGAAAATAATATTCAAATAAACCTTCATTTTGTATTAAACAATAACGCAATCCTAAGACGCGTTTCGTCCTTATTAGGACTCCTCAGTCAGCTATAGTTCCTATTTGTAAATGCAAGCATCAAAATCACTTATGGCGTGCCAAAAATAACAGCGACATCTATATAATATAATCTACAGCGAGGGGTGGATTGTAGCATTGCTACTTCATCTCCCTCCGTACATTATATAGATGTCCCTGGGACATCTATCACCGTTATTGTCATTAACCCAATCTGTTATAAAAATAATTTTTAACGTTTGCTAGTGTGACACCTTTGGTTACGTGGCCGGTATTGCGGGTGGGATTGTACGTTGGCTTGTGCGTACAACCTGGGTGAAATGTTCGGGCGCCAGATTTAATAATGGAGTTTACTCTCCAAACAGGCTTCACTGGACGAGGGCTTTTCTCTATTAGAATTGCACTTGTGCAAAAGAATTTTTCCAGTGTGACTGCACTTTTGAGGAAGGCTTTTCCCCAATCGGTCGTGACGCTTCTCTCACTAACTAATAAACGTGTGACTAACTAAATTTACTAGCGGGTCTTTCGTCCCGTTTGGCGGCGGATAACCGAGGTCACACGTAAAATGTAAGCACACAATCAAAATTAATTTCAATACATTTCAATACAATAAATGCTAAAATAAATACTGTACAGTCGACAATATGCAACAATTGCGTCCCTAAATGAACTATATTTGCATGGTGACTTTTATAAATTTTACTATAGTGGCGCCTTCCCAAAAAAAAGGTCACAGGGTGCTAGATCGGAAAATCTGGCCAGCCAATTTATTGTTTCAACACGACCAATCCATCGATTGGAAAACGTGCTAAACAGCAGTCTATTGTTAAAACCAAACCTCTTGATATTCACGTGCGACATCTAAGCCATGTCCTACCTCATAAACTAATAACTGTACATAGTTCTATGTATTTAATTGCTTGTAAATTACAAAACGTTCTAAAAATTAGAGATTGGTTACCAAATGTGACTAGGATAGCCAACTACGCGTTTCGCTATTTTTAGAACTCGTCAGGTGGACACAATTCCAGCCATAGTTACAGCCAAAAGCGACAAGCAGTACTATGCCAGAAAGAAAAACCCTTCAAAGAAGACTTGCAAAAACAATGCCCTCTAATGTACGGCAAGAGGAGATGCAAAGCAGCAAACCGGTATATAAGAGTGAAAAGAATTTGCAAGATTTTGTCTTTCTGGCGTATTACTGCGTGTCGCTTTTGGTTTCGACCATGAGCTATGGCTAGACTCGTGTCCACCTGGCGAGGTGGGAAGGTTCTGCTTACTAACCCAGTGTGGGTTAGAAACACTATGAGATATACATTTGCAGTTTAAATATTAAATAAACGAAACATACCTACTTAAGCTACAATATTCGCAAATTAAAATCACGACACAATAATCTAACCTTAAGTAAATGATATACTATTTTGAAGATTTTTCAAAATACCCCCCCCCCCCTTTTCAGCAATGCGTATGTTTCCTCACACGAGATATTTTTGCATTGTGCCACAGACTAATTTAATTATACTATGATTGTGCCTAAGAGCGTATTGTGCCTATCAAAACATCCCGTGTCAAATTGCCAAGCGTGCTTTCAGCAGGTGCGTTGACTTCGTCTTGCTGTGTAAATATTTGTTTTCTTTAACAAATAAATAAGCAGATAGGAGGTGAGACTAGCGTCTGGTGAGTTCGCTTAACAGCCGATCCTGACTTGCGCAACCTCTAATATTGGCTCGCATTGTGCAGTGTTAACTTGTCAATGTGGTTGTTTGTGGGAGTGTAATATTTACATCGAAAGTAAAGCAAGTTAATGAAAGTGTAAAGTGAAATTGCATTGTTAAAGCCGATTTTTTCATTGCTTATAAATTGCATTCAATACAAAACAAGAAATCCTTTTTTTTTTAATTTATAATATGCACGGTACAGCGTAGAAAATGCAAAGCGAAAGTAACTTCTGATTTTCATTTTTTACAAGAAGGAATGTTAAAAATATTTTTCTACCCTTTGACTGTAGCTCTTTAAAAAATAATTATTAAATAATAATTTTTATTTTATATTGTACGTCTTTTTTATTATTTAACTTTTAAAGAAACATATACAACCGACGTTTTAAATTTTTAAAATACGTGCTCTGCGGACGGCGACAGTTTTACAGACATTCCAGCTGCGTGCCGAGGAGGTGCGCAAGTCATGAAAGTTAGAAAAAGGTAGGATCGGTTGTTAACCGAACTCACCAGACGCCATCCAGTGGAGGTGAGCACTCAACTTTATCTCGTTAAATGACCCCATTAATGCAGCTAACAGGTAATCATATTGGTAGGAAATTTAAGAAACATGATTTTTTAACAGCTTTTTTACTTTTAAAAAACAAACCAATTGGTCGTTTAGTACCATTTTAAATATCGATTGATACCGTTGTCATTTTTGTAGCTTTACGGGGGAAACAGGAAATTGAGTAAATGTGATTTTCCATGTTAACGCCCTATGTTCCGCATTGAAAGTTTTCACCCAGTATAAGAAGTTAATGAAAGGTTGGGCTACTTTTAAAATATACCGTGTCCATAATTTATTGACGACATTACAAACGATTATGATGCGCAGACTAAAACCGATATGTGAATAATGTTTATGTCACGTGGGAGAGTCGCTCAAATACTTTTAGTTTAGTTGTATATAGTATCGTGTAGACGGCGCTAGTGTCGATGACAATTGTGCCTAACTGTCACCTTTGTTGATTTGTGAAACCTGACGTTTTGCTACGTCAGTTTTCACAAATCAACCCAGGCGACGTTCCTAATAATAACAATTAAATTGGCAACGCGGCCGTCGCATATTTTTTCGAAGTATTTTTGAATTTATACTTTTGCAATTTTTATTTTAAGAATCTTATTTTACATAAAAATATACACAGCAACGGTGCTCTTCTCGAAAGTTGCTTAATACAACGCTTTTCGAGATAATTAACAAGTACTGAATCAAAAAAAGTTTATGTAAACTCGAGTAATGACCCGCATAACTCACTTGACAAACTATTTGCACATCTACAGGACTCGGACTTTCATGGGAACTCGATATTTCACAAAGATCAATCTCAATAACCGCTGGTTTAATCGACTTTTAATAAGAGGGTCTTTTTCATGCATATTTTGTATTACGCGGAACAAAAGTTCTTGAAACACAAATTCAAAAAATGTAAAAATCGAAAATAAATTTATAAACATCTTATGCTACCTCGCTACACTTATTCAAAAAAAAAAAAAAAAGAAATACCAAATGAAGTAAGTTAGAAGTGTCCCCATAGCAAATTATAAAATTTTTGTGCAACTACGGCCAAAGTCGCAAGTAAAAAAGCGACTGAACAGTTCTAGACTTTTTGCCGGCACCTACATATTTCGTAGGACTAAAACTCGTTCGTGGAGATGGCGAAAATAAATGTAAAATGTTAGAAAAATCACCAACTCCAGAGCCTCGATCAACCCCTGGACCCCTTCTGTACGTCTTTTCTATACTGTGCGCACGCATTAACGTTATACTTGAATGGACGGGGAAATCGTATTATCTATTCTAACTAACAGTGATCCGCGGTCGAAGAGAGATTATTCGGTAATGCAATATACCATTAATATATGCTTAAATACTATACAAACGATACGAGAGATATACATATATTAACTTTAAATATAACTCACTCACGCAAACTGACGTTTTATAACGATTCCTACATCTAACTCAAACATGACATCGCCGCTTTCGTTTTCTGTTAAAAAATACAAATCAAAATACAATTTATGTAGGAACACGCTAAGAAGTTTCACTTAGAACTTACGTGCTCCGCACTCATTTTTTTTTACTTATTGTGACGTAAACAGTTAAACAACCTATCCTGAAAGTAGCGCCCAACCTGTTATTATTACCTTGTATATTATTTTGTTATCATCTTCCGAATATCTTTCTCTATAAGTTTAAAATATAAAAAAACCTAAATCAGAATTTTAATTTTATGAGTTGTTATATTTTACTAATAATAGTAACAGTCAAATGATATTTTAATATAATTCCGTTTTTTCTTAATGTAACTGCCTCTCTTTCTAATTTTTAAAATGATTTCCCAGCTACGTTCTAGGAAAAGCATAGGACTTTTTACATCACTCACAATAAGACTACTAATAATTGTTTTAATAACAAATTATAATATTAACATAATTTAAGGTTGACTTACTTCGGAAAATCTCCAATTTTTGGAGGTCTCTGCTTTCGGCAGCTGCATGTTCCATCTAACCATGGTATTCCTAAAATAAAATTGAAATACTATAATTTTACTTATTACATGTATCACGGTGTAATTTGAAGAGAAATAAAGAAAGAGAGGGGGGGCAAGGGGGAGAGGGGGGGGCAAGGGGTAGAGAGGGGGGAGTAAGGGGGGGGGGGGAGATGGGAGCAATGGGGGAGAGAGAACATAAATCAACACAATAAACCACTTTCCCATACTGCTAGTGTAGGAAAGATTAATAAAATATTTAGATTTGCAATTAGAAGCCCAAGAAACTCAAAAAGGTTGTAGTTGCTCCGGGCATGCGACATGTACGTGCAATATTCCAACAAAGCGCTTGTTAACCTGTAGTAGTTGCAGATACCGAAAAAATTTTAAATGAGAAAAAATTGTCAGTCACAAAATGAGGATTACGAGGACCCCTAAAATTTACTGCATCTAAAGACGAAGCTTGGCATCTGATTCTACTATCACTCATGCGCAATTTAGCTGTAAAAGAAATGTTATATCGTGTCCTGTTCATTAAATAAAAACGCATTCATTTTCAAATTTTAAAAATCCATAGACATCACAGAGAAATTAGCATATTGGAACATCAACCAAATTGTAGTCAATCTCTAGCTCAGAACAAACAATAATTAAAAAAATTACGATGGCAAGTTTTTGAGCAATATATTTCTGAAAACTTCTCAAATTTTTCACTTCACGTTTCATAGTTACAAACATTCTCGCTGATTGTAGGTTAAATTAAGGTTTATAGTGGTCTAATAGCTCATTTTTGAGTTACTACTTGATAAAGAGTGCGAGACGACTGGGTATCGGAAGCGATGATCGGTGGCCCTAACCCACCGCATTGCAGGTCAAACTCCGCAAGGAATTGTAGTGCCTCTAACTTTACTTTATTCGGAAGAAAAGCATTCGAAATGTCTTAGGGTCGAGCGATAAGAGTTAATAAAACCTCACACCGTACCCTTATACACTGTGTCCATACAGTAACCCCAACCCCCCAACTAACTTTTGAACGGCTTGATATTTTTCTACAAAATTTGATATGCTGTAATGGGAAATTAAATACTATTTTTCAGACCATATTAAAATTTTGTATCATCCAAAATGGCGACTGCGCGCCATTTTAAATTTTTTTTAAATAGAAAGGGAAGTCGAGTGACACCTCATTTGAAAGGTCTTTTAATTCTACGTCTGATCCTAGAGTTTCAAAGAAAAATATTCAGCCATAACAAAATGGCGGATTCTAAACAAATAGACTCGCTCAATTCAAAATTGTTTTGATTTGATTTTCTTATCCAGGGTCGAGTGACACCTCATTTGAAAGGACTTTTAGTTCTGCGTTTGATCCTAGAATTTCAAAGAAAAATATTGAACCGTAACAAAATGGCGGATTGTAAACCAATGAACTCACTTAGTTCAAAATTGTTTTGATTTTCTTATCCAGTAGTCCACTTTTTCATTTGCAGGACTAAATTTTCCCAGGAATATCTCAGGTGGCTTGAAATAAAATTGAAAACGTTATGTTCCAACAAGACGGTGCGCCGCCTCATTATTATAGGCCTGTTTCTGACTTTCTCAACGGACATTTTTTTGGCAGATCGATTGTTAGGCGGGGGCCCGTAGAATAGCCGGCTCACTCCCCAGATTTAACTTTCTTAGATTGTTTGTATGGGAATAGCTGAAATCATTTCTGAATGTGTACAGAACCCGTCCAGAAACAATTGAAGAACTGGAGCAACGCATTACAGAAATTTGCAGAATTATCACTCCAGAAACTTATGAAAATGTAAGGCAGGAATTTCCTAACCGACATTTTATGTGCCAAGAAGTGAATAGTAAACATTTCGAACACTTAATTTAATTAATTTAAGCTTTAATTCTTAGTTTTTTTAAATAGACTTCTTTATCTTCAAACATTGTCATTTTGTTATGGCTGAATATTTTTCTTTGAAACTTTAGGATCAGACGCAAAATTAAAAGACCTTTCCAATGAGGTGTCACTCGACCCCCTATTTCTATTAAAAAAAATTCAAAATGGCGCCCAGTCGCCATTTTGGATGATACAAAATTATAATATGGTCTGAAAGATACTATTTAATTTCCCATTACGGCACACCAAATTTTGTGGTAAAATATCAAGTCGTTCAAAAGTTAGTTGGGGGGGGGGGGGGGGGGGTTACTTTATGGACATAGTGTATTTAAAAATCCCGTTTTTGAAAAAAAAAGTGATAGCACAAACATGTTTCGATTTCGGAATTAAATGAAATACAAAATAGTACACAATTTTCTTAAGACTTCTGTACTGGTACATCCTTCTACGACACGCTGCAGTTTTTAAAGTTTTAAAAATCTTTTCACCATCTAAAAAGACAATTGTTATAAATCCCCTCTAAGCCGATTATTGTAATAGTCGTAGGGTCCACATAATACAAATGCAATTGAAATTGTTGGAAACATTTTCATACGTTTAGCGTGAGGTGACCGGCAAGTTTACAATTACGCGGGAAATCTGTTTCATCACTGAATTGAACGTGTTGTGTCCGTTGATGTACCATTCCATTTCTCGACTCCTTAAGTCACCAGACCTCACACCACGCAACTTTTTTCTCTGGGGCTATGTAAAGGACACCATGTATGCGCCATCCCTATCACGAAATCTAAAAAAATTAAGACAACGGGATCATCAACGCTGTAACAACCATAAAGATTCATACTGGATGGCACAAACTGTACTATCAACTTGATGTATGTCGAACGACATAGAGCTCGCATATTGAGTTTTGTAAGATATTAGTTCAAACTGTCAGTGTTTTTCTAACAATTGATGCATATCAAGTCACTGTGGGCTACCTGCCCACTCTACAATAAGAGTATGACAGTGTTTCCAACATTTTGAATTGCTGCACCAAGGTGTATATTCAGAGAAACACACTCTAGAGCCCCCACCGCGACCGTGATAAGAAGCAGTTGAAAATCTAACTACAGCTACATTGACAACTATAATCGTCACCTATTATGTACATATAAAAAGGTCTTACCACGTCACCAACTACAATAAACGATATAATCACGAGTTCCCAGCTAAAAACAGCAATAAGAGAAGAAACTATCGAAAAATAAGTACGTGAGAACCACGAAAAAGAAAACTGTAAGATTATTTTTCCGGTTTTAAACAATTACGCGTTGGAAACAAGGCTGCAGAAGTCACAAGTACACAAGAACAAAGAAGACACGCGTGATACAATAGGAAAATAAACTAACACCAACAGAAAACTTTCAACAACCAATACAAGAATCTATATACATAAAAAGCTGATCTTCAGATTGACTTAGCTTTCGGCTCCCATTGTGCGCGGCCAACCTTTCCTTCATTAATTCTCTTCTGCCTGCGCTTAGTCTCGCCGCGGCTGTCGTGGGACGATGGAGCAGCGGTTCAACGCCCAAAAGTGTCGCGAAACGGGCCACCATGTTCGATACAACATACTTTTATATCGATAATACAGTTGAGACAAATTTTATTACGCAAAAAGCGTGTGACGGAGTCCTCAGGTTCAGCTAGTATGACTATTAATTGAGACCATTTCCATCAACATAGTAAATAACGGAAACAGTTCACCATCTAAAATAAAAATAAGCTTCATAACAACAATATATGTAAATCCATCGAGAAGGTTTGGACACACAAAATGGTGTCAACTGAATGCACTGCGACGATGGAAATCCCTCTCTCAAGAATTGAAAATCTGAAAATAACTGCAGATTACAGGAAAAACTGCCTACGCAGTGCAAGGAAAAAAATATGCGCAAAATACCTTACCCGTTCGCCTTACCAAGCAATTTTTCTCAGCACGTGACACACGTGATACAATAGGAAAATTAACTAACACTAACACCAACAGAAAATTTTCAACAAGCAAAACAAGAATCTATATGTTAAAGGCTGATCTTCGGCTTGGCTTAACTTTCGGCTGTCCCCGTACGCGGCGACCTTTCCTTCATTAAGCCTCTCCGTCTGCTTTCAGTTTCGCCGCGGCTGCTGTGGTTAGTTGGAGCGGCGCTTCAGCGCTACCGTGTTCGACAGGCCATACCTTTGTACCTTTCATACATTTGCAAACAATTTTATTACGCGAAAATCGTGGGGCATAGTCCACGGGTTCAGCTAGTGTGATTATTAATTGGGACCATCTCCATCCACATAGTGAATAACAGAAACAGTTCACCATCTAAAGTAAAAATAAGCTTCATAAAAACAATATAACGCAAAATGATGTCAACTGAATGCATTGCGACAATGGAAATTCCTCTCTTGAAAATTAAAAGTTAGAAAATTACTGCATATTACAAGAAAACTTGCCTATGCAGTGCAAGGAATAAAATATACGCAAAAAACTTTACCCGTTCGCCTTACCAAGCACTTTTCGTCAGCAATACATCTGAAAACGATTCCATATATGGTACCACAATAATATTAGAAGAAAGATGGAGAAGAGCACAAAAATTACCGGCAGCTCTAGACCTAACAAAGCGTTTGATTGATACGGTAAATTATTCCCCATTATCAGGGCTTGCATGAGCCCTGATAACGAAATCATCATCCTTAAATCGTATTACAAAAGCATGTTTCCAAATACACCAATACCAGATCATCGACCAGTCGGAAAAAAGTCTTAACCCGCCGATCATTGCAACTTTAAAGGACGACCTAATAAACATAGCGTACCAGGGAGAGTTCTGGACATGCTGATCATAAGTCTAACTGAGCCATCCACAACAGTCACAACAGCATTGTTTAGAATGAAAACAAACGCGATTAAGAAAGACGATAAGCCAGTCATTTTCTACAACACGCCAATAGCATGCAACAGAAGAAGAAAAGTAAGAACACTGTGTTTACTTAAACCACGGACTGGAACAAGGCGTAGAAAACTCGAGCGTTGGGCATACCTAAAGCCTCGCCCAGACGGGGACTCATGTTGTCGGCAATATGTTGCTGGTGTTTTAACTGTTCCTGCCAACATGTTTCTTGCCGTTGTCGCACATGGTGCAACAAATGGCCGCAAATCTGCAACGCGTGCGTGTGTCATGTGTTGCCCACTATTTCCACACAACTAAAAAGTTTGAAATCTGTATGTGCAACAGCAGCTGTAGGCACCGGACACAGCAAACTACTACAAACAATCAAAACGACGTCCACACATGCCACACGTTGATTTTTCAATTTACCGCTCTCAGAAGAAACATGTTGCTAGCAACACCACGAATCTGTTGCTGACGACGTATTGCTGCTAACATGCGTCCCTCTCTGGACGGAGCTTAAGAAGTAAGAACGTACGAAACAAAATTAATGTAAAGGGAAACAAGAATATACGCAGATATCAAAGAATCGAACCAAAAATGGGTAGAAGAAGACGAAGAATGGGGTAAGGCAACCTATCGCTAAAATTCCTACCTACTTTTGAACATGGTTAACTCCATGCCAGATGATGATGATGTTGATGATAAACTAGTCACGCGTTTTTCATTTAAGTTTGTGATCTAAAAAATGTTTTCTCTTATCCTTCAATTCCTTTGTGACGCTCTGTATGAATTTTTGAAATTTTACAATCCCTCTTCCGCAATACTTTATTTATGTAATAATTATTTTCTAATTTCTGGTATTCTTGAATCTCAAACTAATCTTTTGAGTAAAAATCAATCAAATCGTTCTTTTCGCCTTCATTTAGAAAATTTTGGGCTTCAAATTGCACTTGTTATCATATACAGAGTGCCCATTTTAAAACTCCGAACCTATTTTTTTTTTAAATAGGCAACACACAATGTTAAGGTTACTTTAATAACTCAAATTTAATATTTGACAACAATAACTACAATAATTTAATAGGAACATAGTACAAAAACTAACGAAGCAGGTGTTCAAATTGCCTTCCCCCTTCGTTTTCGCAGAGTATAATTCTTCTACGCATCGGACCTCTAACACGAGCTAACATTTCCGGTGTGATAGAGCGACAACTTTGAATTATCCTTTCGCGTAGATGTTCTTCATTTCGAATGGGCACTTCATAGACATCATTTTTTACTTTGCCCCACAAAAAGAAATCTAGCAGAGTCAAATGCACCTCGTCCAATTACGCGTCCCTCAAAACGTTGGTTAAGATAATTTCTCACATCTCTATGAAAATGCGGAGGTGCACCATCATTTAAAAACCACATGCTATTCCGTACGTTTTGAGGAACTGTTTGGAGGAGAGCCGGTAGTTCATTAATTAAGAAATTTAAATCCATTTCGCCATCTAAATTTCCATTAAAGAAATGTGTACCTATTACAAAATCGCCAATAATACCGCACCACACAATAAGAGAAAAAATTCTCTGAAAATGAGTTATCCTGATCCAGCGGGGATTGTCTTGGACGTAATAGTGGCAGTTATGTCGATTAACCATGCCGTTGTTTGAAAACCTCGCTTCATCACAGAATAATACCTTACTTAAAAATTCCGCATTGCCGTTTAATTGCCTAAGTCTAAGAAATTGACAATACTGAACACGATGCTCATAATCGCTATCTTCAAGATGGTGTATGGTATAAACATGGTAGTGGTGAAATTTGTTCGCCTTAAGAATATTGAAAACAGAACCTTTGCTAATGTTTAAGGCATTTGCAATCGCTCTGTGACTTGTATGGGGATTATCCGTAACTATTTCAATTACAGCTACTTCGTTATGTTCAACCGTAACTTGCCGTGCCCTTACTTTTGGTTTTGAAAATTGCCCATACTCTTGTAAATTCAGAAGAAGCATTCTAAATGTTTTGTCTGTTGGAATTCGTCTACCTGGAAAGCGTTGCGCATACAAAGTACTGGCAGCACTCGCATTTTTTTGACATTCAATCAGAATTAGAAGCATCTCCACTTTGTCAGCGTTGGAATACATTTTGCACCAAAGATTAGTGATCGATAATCTTTGTTTTGCACCGTTCAAGTAATGTGGCTTAACGAATTTGTATAGTAAACTGTCAAGTTAATGCAAACATGATCTTAATTATAGAAATATTTTGTTTTAAAATAATAGTCGGCAGTGACTTGTATTGTGTGTTGCCCATATAAAAAAATTTAGACTCGGAGTTTTAAAATGGGCACTCTGTAGAAGTTCCTAGTCTAACTTCCGAGCGAAGCGATTTGCGTAGGCATGTTAGAAGTATAATAGAAGTATTCTGTTTTTATTAACTATTGGGGCTGGAACGTTATGGTATTATAATTATTTTAAAAACGTAAAAAGTAAAAATAAAGTATGGGTCAAGTTCCGCAATAATTTGTTCCAGATAAAACATTAATCAATAAATTATTTATAATTAATAATGAATAGTTTTGAGTATTAAGTAATTAAAAATTAATTATTAATGAAATGTTGTAATATTATTTACTAATAATAGGTTACACTGCGGGTAATTGTTTGCTTTGTAAAATAAGTAAAAGCAGTTCACTTAATTGCAACTAATATTTTATGTTCATATTAGTTAAATATGAAATCAGTTTGTATTTTGATTTGACTCTTCTTCCTCAATTGAAAAATACTGTCCAAAAAAGTTTATTGTGATTAAGTTTCTTGTTGCTTCCTGCATTAAAAATACTACTTTTTAATTGTTTTCCAGCTATGTCCGTAACTTTTCTCGAGCAGTGTATTATATTTCTATAGTATTTTATAATTTTTGTAAAGTAAGTAAATGTAACATAAATGCTTTAAAACGCAGTACGTTTTATCATTCTTATTGAGCTTTCTGTAATCTTTTTATAACTAAGCTTAAAGAATATCTGAAGAGCAACGATAACATGTTAAACTATTTGTGCATTCACAGAGGTAAAACACGAACAACAAATTACTTTTATAATTATCGTATAAAATCAACTTGTAAAAACTTACGTGAGTCAGAATTCTCTGTTGAAGACATATTGAATAATAATTTCTATAACAAGAAGAACCACTGATATAACACAAATAATCTGTTAGATTGGTTTATGTAGAAAAAATGTTATCACATGTATTTTTGTTATTATTTAATGTTATTTCAACTTATTTTAGTCTAAAAACAGTCAAAGGTTAAATACAAAACATGTTTTGAAGGAATGATATTTTTTTACATATCAACAAATAAGGAATTTTCGTGATAATTTACGCTCTTACAATACATTCATTCAGTAGGTAATAATATGAAATAAAAACATGTTGAAGTAATAATTATTCTAAGCCACCCCCCCCCCCCACCTTCCAAAAAAACTTTCCATTTTCTGAACTCCTAAATGTTGACTACGTATCTTATTTAATCAATTAAATTTTCATTGACGTGTTACTTTCCACTTCAACTACTATTAGCACAGAAAGCTAAACCGTTTTTAAAAAACATAAGACAGCTACACAGCTATAATGTAAGAGATAAAGCCGTAGTAGATACTGCGCCAGAATAGAATCATACAATTTATAGTACAATCAATAAATATATTGTTCAACAAAATCAATGAAAATGGGTACGCCGTGCCACGGGAAAATAAAAAGCCCAAAAGGGTAAAAAATTCTTCACGGTATCGTAGCGCCTGATACCTATCGTCGTTTTATTAGAATATCAATTTTCTTGTAAAGTACACGTTAATCTAAAATGCCGTCTGTATGAATTTAGCTTCCGAATTACGCTTTTACTTTTTTCATTTTTTGTCAACTTTATACAGAGCCTTCATTAATTACTGGCATCAACGTGACCACAAAATATAGGCAACCCAACTTACACCGTTGGTGAGCCTCTTATCCAAAAATTCCCAAGCCGTTTGTTAACTTATCAAGGCTTGCTTGTTTACATACATAACCTCACTTTGAGTGTTGACAGTGACACCTACAGGGAATTTTTAGTTACCACGAGTACCAATCCTGAACTGACTTCAACATCTAAATCTAAAACGCGGTAAGTCACTGCGGATCAAGGGTCGCGTGGGTATCAGTAATTAACGAAGGCTCTGTACATACTTAGCTGCGACATCCAGAAACTCAAAAAGGGTATTTTTTTTAAATAAGCGAAGCAGTTCGCCAGGACTTTCTTGTACTTTCAAAGTTTTACATTTTATATTTCCATAAATATTTATGCACAAAGTTGTTGTACTACTAATAGTCGCGCGTTTAAGCGTAAGTGACTAACTCGCGTCTAGAATCCCCAATGTTTAGCGGCTTTAAAACGCAAAAAAATGTTCTATTTCTAATTTTTATGAATACAACATATTGATAGTAAACAGAAAACTAAAACACACAAAATTTTCTAGTAGTAAGAGTCGCAAAATATTATAGCACCTAAAGGCACACGCCCAACCACTCATCAGCTTTTATCTTTTCCTATTTTTGATAACTTCATATAAAGTATTTATAGCGATTTCTGCTCCGAAATCCGAAGCTCAATTTTTAATTATAGCTTGTCTCTGCGCGGTTGTCGCCAGTCACTATGTTTACGTTCCATATCTTAGCTTTTGCTGTCAGCCGTCATAGTGTTGAGTAGGGCTGGAATCTATTGTAAAGGGCATCACAAGTTCAAATCGCCGCTGAAGTGTTACCCCAAAGTAACAAATTTTTTTAATTCTTTTTTCTTTCTATAATTTTTGTTATAACAATGGTGTTCAGTCATTTACCGGCGCGAGAATATTTGAAACGGAAAAGGTATGGGAAACTACCAGCGACGTGATTCGCCAATTTTTATGTAATAAAAGCGGAATCTTTTGATTTTTTGGAAACATTCCCCGGTATTAAAGAAAACCCGATACGACACCAGCCAAAATTGCAGGGAGAGAGAACTTAACCCAGCTAACTACTGCTAAGCTATCCCTCAAACTATTTAGCCTAAACAGAAATATTTGAAAAGGTTTGATAAAACACTGGATTGTTTGAATTTGAAAATCGGATCGCTTCCCAACAGTATGCCAAACCAAACCTACCCCTTCCCTATTATCAACGAATAAACACATTAACCACCAAAAAATACCTTTTCGTAAAGTACTTAAATACAGGGTTTGGAATAAACCTCCTTTGATAATTAAAATTGTGACTGTTAATACCAAACTATAAAGTTTTAGAAAAACAAGAAACAAACTCTACTGTTCTTAAAGCACACTTCAATGAGCTACAAAACAAATTTTCACGACACCTTACAGATATTTACGGAAGCGTCCAAAAAGAAGGAAGGCGTAGGAGCAGCAATAGTAGCCCCCGACCAATCCCTCTTTTCTGGCTATCCGAGTCTTGCAGCACCTTCATAGAGAAATTGTTCACCATCTACCAAGTTTTCGAATACACCGCTTCTCGTTGCGTAATTTTTAGACTCGCTTAGCTTCATCAAAGCTATAGAATATCTACAATAGTCAAACACCATTGTTCAAAACATACAAGAAATTAACATGGAGCTAGCATCTTTACATAAACTAGTGTTACCTCGCCGAAATTCGACGGCAGACTCAGCGTTGGCCGACCCGACGAAATGCTAAGTCACGTGATGCATTAGTTCCAATAATGAGACGCGGCGTTAGTGTAAATTCGCCTCAAGTGAAGCGCGCCTAGCAGACTTTCATATATATTATAAATTAAAATAATTATTATTGAAAAATCGACGTAGAATAAAAATATAAAAATGTTTCATGTTCCATCTGAGGATAGAGACCTTGCATTGAAAAAAAATGGTCCAAATTGGTGAAGCGGTAGCCGCTGGAGGAACCGGAGAAAAAAACCCTTTGAGCTTTTATATATGTATGGATGGATGGATTTGTAAATCTCGTATAGATTCCATCCCACATACGAATCCAAGGAAACGAACAAGCAGACCAATGCACCAAAATGGCCATTAGTTAACAAGAAACAAACCTTCAGGAATGTCACACTCATTACGATCCCAAAAAATACTGCAAACAACTCGTATAAGAAGAGCCACAAGCGCAATGGGATGAAATGGGAACTCCATGTTAAAAACGGTCCATATTTCAATTACACCATGGAAAATCCACTGTCTACTTAGCAGGAAAAACCAGTGTCGTTTTAGCAAGAATTAAATAGATCACGGAAGGCTTACTCACGCACGCCTAATCCAAAACTTGCCACCTCCAATATGCGAGATGTGTCAAGCAACAGTCACCATTCACATGTCATCACCGAATGTCTTAAATTCTAATAAGATCGAAGAAGTAATCAAAAACGAAGAAAGTGTCATTCATAGAACCTTAAACTATCTGAAAAACATAACTTATATGATTTAATATGATAGATACATCGTACAACAAAGTTATGTGCTGATAACCACTGCAGTATGTGCACCTTAAAATAAAATTTAAAAAAAAAGGAATATTTGATTGTTCCCCGTTTATTCAACTAAAAATCATAAATTTTTATTTTCAAAAATTCACAACAGGCGTCACAGAGGTATTACCAGACTGGGACATAAAATTGTGGCTCATCTCTGGCTCTACGAGCCCACATAATTTAAAAAAAATAGTGTGGCCAATACACTGTGTCCATAAAGAACCCCCCCCCCCCCCAACTAACTTTTAAACGACTTGATATTTTTCTACAAAATTTGGTGTGCTCTAATGGGAAATTAAATACTATTTTTCAGACTATATTAAAATTTTGTATCATCCAAAATGGCGACTGGGCGCCATTTTAAAATTTTTTTTTAATAGAAAGGGGGGTCAAGTGACACCTCATTTGAAAGATCTTTTAGTTCTGCGTCTGATCCTAGAGTTTCAAAGAAAAATATTCAGCCATAACAAAATGGCGGATTTTAAACAAATGGACTCACTCAATTCAAAATTGTTTTGATTTTTTTATCCAGGGTCGAGTGACACCTCATTTAAAAGGTCTTTTAGTTCTGCGTCTGATCCTAGAGTTTCAAAGAAAAATATTCAGCCATAACAAAATGGCGGATTTTAAACAAATGGACTCACTCATTCAAAATTGTTTTGATTTTTTTTATCCAGGGTCGAGTGACACATCATTTGAAAGGTCTTTTAGTTCTGCGTCTGATCCTAGAGTTTCAAAGAAAAATATTCAGCCATAACAAAATGGCGGATTTTAAACAAATGGATTCACTCAATTCAAAATTGTTTTGATTTTTTTATCCAGGGTCGAGTGACACCTCATTTGAAAGGTCTTTTAGTTCTGCGTTTGATCCTAGAGTTTCAAAGAAAAATATTCAGTCATAACAAAATGGCGGATTTTAAACAAATGGATTGTTTTGATTTTTTTATCCAAGGTCGAGTGGCACCTCACTTGAAAGGTCTTTCAGTTCTGCGTCTGATCCTAGAGTTTCAAAGAAAAATATTAAGCCATAACAAAATGGCGGATTTTAAACAAATGGACTCACTCAATTCAAAATTGTTTTGATTTTTTTATCCAGGGTCGAGTGACACCTCATTTGAAAGGTCTTTTAGTTCTGCGTTTGATCCTAGAATTTCAAAGAAAAATATTGAGCCATAACAAAATGGCGGATTGTAAACCAATGGACTCACTCAGTTCAAAATTGTTTTGATTTTCTTATCCAGTAGTCCACTTTTTCATTTGCAGGACAAAATTTTCCCAGAAATATCTCAGGTGGCTTGAAATAATATTGAAAACGTTATGTTCCAACAAGACGGTGCGCCGCCTCATTATTATAGGCGGGGACCTGTAGAATAGCCGGCTCACTCCCCAGATTTAACTTTCTTAGATTTTTTTTTCAATTACAGCACACCAAATTTTGTAGAAAGATAGCAAGTCGTTCTCAAGTTAGTTGGGGGGGGGGGGGGGGGTTACTTTATGGACACAGTGTATATTTTTTTAGATTAACCTTACAAATTTTGTAGTTCTAAAAATTCTCGTAGCTTGTAACATTGTATAATCCTAGGGCATTTACATTTTCAAATATCCCGACCTGATAACTCGTTTTTCAATAAATAGCCAGTATCTTGAAACACTGATAAATTCGCCACAGAGAAATTAGGGAGCTGGAACACGCACCAAATTGTTTCTCATCCTCAGCTCCATGAGCCTACAAGATTAAAAAAAAAACAAGTAATCAGTTTTAGAGCAATAATTTATTGAAGACTTCGAAAATTTAGAAAATATCCCCCCCAGCTTTTCGAAAATTTTTATGCAGAGCAACATTAAGGGTCTGTGCCTGTAGGGCTATTACGATGGAAAATTTTCAAAAAATTGTAGTGGGTTCCATTTTGAAGCTGGGGAGTTCCAAAAAAAGTGTTAGATTTGCACCCAAATAGTTGATTGCTAAATAGATAACGAGTGCTATTTAAAACGATAAGTAATTATCCTAAATTAACTTACATAAGTCTATTACAAGTAAAGTTGCTGGTGATCCCCCCTTTTTTTTGAGAAACTTTGGTCAGTTATTAACGAGTGCTAGTTAAATCCGATAATTTCCCGAGCGTGACGCACGAGAGGAGTTGTCCAAAATTAACTAGCACAAGTTTATCACAGTTAAACTCGGCCACGTGTTGTATTTGTAATGAGTATATCACACATAATTACGACGTTTTTAAATCAACCGATCGTGTCGGAAGCGTTCGTCTGTTTTCGCATGCTCCCATCTTAACTTGTCGTCCTTTTTGATAACTAAAAGCCATAGCAATGAATGGTTTTATCAGAAATGTATCGTAGTTTTTTTGACTTATTAAAATCCACTGGTGATTTCTTTCACCTACTAATTGCAATCTGGCACGCAGATTAACTAAATAAAATCTGTGTTAAGATTTAGTTAAAATTGGTTTTACATTGATGTTTGATAACACTCTGTTTTTGTTTTCGTAGTTAAATTTCTCCATTTATTTTGTATATGTAAGCTGGATACTTATTTCCTGTTGTATCCCTTACCACCCCCAGAGGGTTTCTTGTCTTGCTAGCATGGATACAGTCCATTTTTCTACGTTTTACTGAAACATCGTAGTTTTTGTATTTTATTCTTCGTGCTTCGAGATAGTACTGCGTGGACGCTTTTATTGGCGCCAACAATCTCTGGTAAGTAACACAACACTTACGTAATTAGCGTTATTGTTTTTCGTCTCAAAATTAGACAATGCGTATGATAAAGTCACATGAAAATTACGTTCACGTGATATATGATTAATAATAACTCAACTCAAGTGTATAGAAGCCATTTAAAAACTTCAATTGTTGAATTTGTAATAGGATCAATTAGTAAGGCAACTTTTTCAAGTGGATACAATTTTATTTACCTTCACTGCGCAAACAGAATGGAAAATCATTTATTTTGAATTGTAATACATTAAAATTATACAGGGTGAATAAAAAGTAAGGAATATCGATGCTACAGCCTTAAATAATAACTTTACGAAAAAAGTTTCTAACAAAAGTCTCCTATCAAGTTTTTTGCCACAATTTGGCGTTTTTCAATTGTCATATGTTTTAGCTACGACGTCATCGACATTTTTTTTAAATAGCAACCTATACTTTTTATGGCATTACCAGTTAGTGCTTTTTATTCTCTATGCAGCCATGTAAAAATATCATACAGTTGCATAATAAAGATTTCAAGAAAAATCACGAAAAACATTTATTTTTGTCACTGGAAACATTTTTCATCAGGTACACTTATTGCAAGATAAACAAACGACAATAGCAGGTCCACAAATTAGTAAACTAGTTTCAAATCATATTTAACATCAATTTAAGAAAGCAAATGTTCAAACCGTTCGCCATTCACTGCCTGACAGTGGGCAATACGATAAGAAAATCCTCGAACTGCATTTTGAACTGTAGCAGGTGATATTTCTCTATACATTCGCGGATACGAATTTTTAGATTTTCCAAATTGTTTGGTCTGTTTGTATACACTGTACTTGTTTAAGATGGCCCCATAAAAAGAAGTCAAGCGGGTTTAGATCCGGAGATCGCGCTGGCCACTCAATATGTCATTTCTTCACAAAACTCTCCTATCAAAACCATCTCCTGAAATTCTTGAACAAGTTTAACCTTATAAGGATGAAATTTTTCTGTATGTAAAATATTCAGTACAGTTCCTTGACTAACATTATTATCCAGGGCTAATTGTCGAGTTGAAGTATGAGGATTTTCGGAAACTGTAAGCACAATGTCCAACATTTTATCGTCTGTTGCTATTTTTGGACGGCCAATTTTATCCAAATCTTTGACGTGGCCCGTTTCTCTAAATTTTCTATTAATTTTGGTTACAGTGGACCGCCTAACAGGTTCACGATTTGGTAGTACAGAATTAAATAAAGCGCACACATCGTCGTGAGTTCTCTTGTTATCACCGTACCCGATCATCATCAAAATTTCGATACGTTCAGTTTCTGTTAAACGTAACATGATTAGAAATTCGCATACACAGACTAAATTTCAATCACTTATTAATGCTAACTGTCACCGAATTGACATTACAGATTTGCACTTGTTCAATTTTAAACATTTTCAAACAATTACCTACTATTGTCGTTTGTTTATCTTGCAATAAACGTACCTGATGAAAAATGTTGCCAATGACAAAAATAAATGTTTATCGTGATTTTTCTTAAAATTTTTATTATGCAACTGTATGATACTTTTACATGGCTGTATAGAGAAGTAGAGGGGCTAGGGGCGTCCGAGGGCAAAACTCCCATAAGAAATGTACAGGGCAAAAAGTTGCTACTTTACATCCGGTCTGGTTGTTATCTAGACCTTGAGTCAGGTGATAAGGAGTAACCGTCCACGTGTGGGCATCTAACCTAAGGTGTACATCCGGGTTGATGCTAGTCCCTGTGCTGATAAGGAGAACCGTTAAACCGCAACCCCTGAAAAAACCGTTGGTTCAAAAATGCGCGGTCTAAAAAATGTGATAAGGAGATTGATGGTGACGCGCGCCCCACCCCCCGCCCCGAAGGGAACGGCCCCCCGAAGACGCCTTGGCCTTGTGTTTCGAAATGCATGCATTCTTATACGAAAATGTGATTTTAGCTGTAATTTCACTAATTTTACATGTGTTCTTATGACAAAATAGCACAAATTTACCTAAATTTAGATGATCTTAGAGACAACCGGAAATGTTGTTCTGTCGTCGGTACGTGTAACCTGTATTAAATTAAGGTGTGGGAGGGGCATCTTCAATGTTGAATCTAGACCAGCATATAAAAAACATTCGTGCATTTAAGAAAGTAATTCATAATAAAAGTAAAAAAGAACTACTATTGTTAGTGTTAAAAAAGCACCAAAAAGATCAGGAAAAACTGAAATACGACATAACGCTTAGTTATATTATAATAAAACTCAGTCAACTTACGATATCTAACAATGTTTCGCCAAGCAGGTAAGAAATTTTTTGAGGATGCTTTAAATTATATATTTTTTAAATTGTATTTTATTTAATTAAAGATATTGAGTACCGTCCTAATTCATACCCTGAGAGGGAGTGCCCCAGCATTGACAAGGCATTGAAATCGTACGAAGATGCTCTGGAACGTGAACAGCGTATGTTGTCTGAAACGCAATTATGGCTGAATAAATCAAAGTCCAAACAAGTTAAAATTGGATTAAGTCCGGCCCTGAATTTTACACCTACGGTCAAGATAGAAGACGCTCTGGGACGTGGAGTGGCGTTTTCATCGGAAGATTTTGCAGTCTTGGTATCTATGAGCCCCGATTGGGAATCCCAACAAGCGCAAACTATTGGAGAGTGCAGTCTTACCTACATGTCGTATGCGAAGGCCATCATGATCTCCAAATCTTCATACAACGTCATATTAGGTTATAAAAGCTATAATCAGCTGTTAAAAATGGCCGATCTTATAATTGCCAGACTCAATTTATTGCAAATTCAAGGCTTTACTGAATATTATAACACAATGATTGTAACAGGCATGAAAATTGATTTGAAAGATATATTAGATAAGACTGCAAACGGACATAACCGGTGCTGTATGTTGGAAATGTATTATATACATTCAGATAAATTACTTAACGATATGAATCAAAGTTTGTTGTACTAATGTTTAAAATAAACGAATAGGTGGTAAATTGTTGTATGCTTTGTATTTATAAAACAGTGTAAGACTTGAAAAAATATAATTATATTGATAAAGAAAATGCGGTTTTAATTGATGGAAATAATAAGGAAAATAAAACCAATACATATACGTTATCTGCTGCGGTTTACTGAACTAACATTATAACACTAAGCCAAAATGTGTAATTATGTAAAATTCTAGACACCAGAGATCATTCCAATTAGCATAATTTTTACCGAGTTTCATTACATTAACATCTAAAACAAATAATATTATATAGAATAATTAGTTAATTCATAGAGGAAACAAGCAGTATGATAAGGCGGCGTAACCGCAATCACTGATAAGGCTTAAAATGATATTTAATGAATAAAGAAATAATTTTTCTTCGTAGGGATATTAATTTAGACAAGAGATTTTTCATCTGTTGTAAAATGCCTAGGTATTTTGAACACTACTATAGTAGTATATAATTGAGAAAAACGTTTAATATACTTGCCCTTATCTCATAATTATACAAGATTAAAGTAATCTACTTTAGCAATAATACAGTCAATTTGTTATTTAGCAGAGGGCGCTAGTAGTATCATAACTTGAAATAAATACCTAATTCTTTATCTGAGCGCGAGCGTGATTAAAATTAAAAATTTTCAAAATAATGCCGTCGGGTTGTGCTTCGAAATACATGTATTCTTATGGGAAAATGTGACTTATTCGGTGAAATTATACAAATTAACATTGTTTCTTATGGAAAAGTAGCACAGATTCGTGGGTTTTCACCAGAATTTAGAGAACATTTCTTTTCTCAAGTTGTAATTGATATCAACCAATGACAATCCAGTATTTACCAAATTAAAAATTTTCGCTTTAAGCATGAATAAATAGAAATAAATATTATTTATAGCTCTACTGATAAGCACCTATAATTGTTTCCTGCTTTTACTGATAACACCGTTGCTAATAACTCAACCTCGCAAAATTTCAAAAATTTTCTTAAGTAATGGATTCATAATTGTGGTTTGTATCCAAATGTTCACAGGGCCCAAACAGGTCTAGAATGCTTAGCACGATAAGTAACAAGCCTTATTAAAAGTCATTGTATCCATATGGATACAGCATGCCTTACAGGGTTAAGAGTCCATTAAACAACATGGATAAGTCTGTTTGTAGCTATAACAATTCTGTCATTTGTTATGTCCTATCTGAAATAAAATGATTACTGTTTTTCTTTTGTAATTTTTGTAAGGGGGCCTACAGCAGAAGTTCTTTAAAGGGAAGTGATAATTAGCTTTTTATAAAAACCATACTGTACTGTTGAATACGGGGTCCTGTAGGTAAATTACTGAAAAGGCAACATTTTTAAATTATAAATATTCTCTAAACAGTAACGACACCTCCAAACCCCGGTTGTTAGGAGGGGTACCCCCTTCCGGGGGCACCTGATGTTAGCCCCGCTAAAATTTAACGGTTTTAACCCAGCTGTAAAAATACAAATTTATTTAATTTTTATGTTATCTACCTATAGAGAAAAATATCTTACCAAGAAACCCATAGGGCAGACGGGAAATCCCTATCCTTGAAGACCTTATACAAACTTTTGTAATTCTTAATAGTCATATTTTTAGTGATCATTTTCTTAAGTCGATGGGGGGGCAGGGGTTCATCATCCTCGAAGACAAGTACCGTGGACTCCAATAAAATTTTTAATTATTAATTTAAAATATTAAAATTATAGTGCTTGGACGGTTGTCTACCCACTCAGGGTCTCATGACGTCATCATTAACTTAATGGGTTACTTGGAGCGCTTTCTTAAAAATGTATAAGTATTCCTTACGAACGTCCAACATAGCTTTCTTAATAATACTGGTTAAGTTCAGCATTATTAAATGCATAATTATTATTTGTTTATAAAAAATACTACATAATCAATAGCTAAAAACTAAACTGATGTTAATTAATTTCATGGGGGAAAATATCAAAAAACCGATCTCAACACAAACAGGAAATGCGGATCCCTGTAATTAAACAATAGTCGTGAGAAAAGGCCTTGCAAGCTACAACAAATTAAAACATTTACACCCAACCGAATTCAGGTATTTCAGATCAGAATAATCCTGAAGTTACTGTTTAGTTTTACCGAGGGCTTCTCAGAGAAAACTCCGAAACTCGTTTTCTTGTAACCCTCTAAAATTTGTATACAAAACGGTTCAATGAAATAAATTAAAATAGGAAGTCAGATAAAATTATTATCTACCATGAGAGGATACCCAGGGTAACATCCCCTGCAAACCTTCCCAACTTATCTATCTTATTGACCGTACTTAGCGGCTGTATGTAGCGGTACCTATTAATAATATAAATACTTTTGCAGGCAAGACCTTAATTGAAGGGCCTGGTGCAGCAGTCAGTCACGTGCAGAAAACAAAATTTTTCAGGAAACGAAAAAAACTGTTTAAAATTTTATTTCTGGAGTTACGCATTTTATATTTTGTATGACGCATATACATTACATTGCGGGTTACTGGTCATTTTGAGGGGCTACCATGAGTCATACCAGCCATTATAGCAATAAAAAAAAACTGCACGTGACCTGTTATTGCTCTAAAATAGCATATATATTTGAGAAAAAATTATATTTTAATAGGTTATTGAGAACATACATTAAAAAATCATTACAAAATTAAGAAAACACAAGTTATTATATATTATTCAACGTCTTCTTCTTCTTCTGCAACTGTTTCGGCACCCCGGATCAAGCCTTCATAATATGGCAGAAAAGCAACAGGAATGTACGGTTTTAATAAAGTCATTACATTATCATATTTCTTGAACTTGATAGGAAGTGGTCCATTGTAAAGGGGTTCTGCTTCAAAGTCAACTTGCGGATTGGGATGTTTAAACAACTTGTAATGTTCCATACCATCGTCTACACTGGAATGTGTTTCGCTGACATAGACTTCGTTTGCATGAATAGATTCATATTTGAATATTTTATATTTAGTAACAGCAAACGGTCGCTTCTTTACCACAGCGGTTTTTTTGAAATGGGGCGTAAAGTGTTTGGTCATGTTTAATATCAGGTTCTGATTAACGCGAACAACTTCAAATTTTGAAGTGCTCTTTTCAACTAAATCATACCATTCCTCCGGCAAATATAAAATTTCCTTTCTTCGCTTTCTTTTTTCAATAATGCTAAAATCTCGATCACACGGCATGTAACTATGGCCACGCTCTGGCAAATGATGCACGATTTTATCCAATATTTTATTTTTCACCAGCAAGAGGAGAAAGTGAACCATCAAAGAATTCTTATTTTGACCTACGCAGTTGTCTGTGTATATGTAAAGAGTCTTTACTTCTTTTCTGAGCTTAAAATTAATAAAATGCCACAAAAATGATACTGTTTCGTTGGAACCCTTTTTTCCTGTGGTCTCGTCATACATATACATGACCGCCTTGCCAGTTGAACCAATGTGATATCCCTGATTATAAACCCATAGTTGCCTCGAGTAAAATACGTCAGTTACTGTTAGCACTGGAAATGGCAAATTTTGCTGAAAATCAATACACAATACTTCAACGGAAGGATCATTCTTACACAGCTGGAGTTTTTGCTTTATATCTTTATAGAAAGCATCTGCTTTTCGAAGATGTAACTCTTTTTGTAGTGCTAAATTTGCGTTGGTCGGATCACTCTGAATATTCAACAGTAGTTTCTCACATGTTGTGCATGTATCGGTTCTTGGGCTCCCAAACGAAAGGTTAAAATTTTCATTAAAATAACGTAAATAAAAGTCATATCTAACAGTGGGCTTAGCATTCTTTTTGGTGTTTATTAATTCATAGTTTTCGTTGTCATATTTTTTCAAATACATCATGTACATGGTATGTACATTTAAGTCAGGTGGTAAATACTTTTTTTTGTGATTATCTTCTCTGGAATAATGCGATTCTCTGTAGGGAAAACTTCTTATATGGTTATCGAGAGTCAACATCACCTTGTGGGATTCTGTTAGGTCTATTGCTGTGTTTGCCACGATTATCGTGTGGTTGGGCAATACTAGTGTTCTTTGCACAGTATTCAGCAATACGCTGTACTCTTGACTTATCTATTGCATGCAAACTGCACAAGGCAGTGCGACAAACTTCCAACATTTTCGTACCAACGTTAATGTGGTAATAGTATGTAAACATTTTTTTGCCTTTAACGTGATCATTGTTTTGATGTTTTCTTCTTCTAGTCACAAATTTTGCTTTTACTAAAGCACCCAAATATGCATCTTGCTGGTTTTTATCTGCCATTTTATAGAATCCATTAAAAATAGATTTTTTTTTCCAGATCAGTGAGATTTTCAAAACATTTTTTTTTGCAAGAACAAGGCAAACCAATAGATTTTTCTGCGACCATAACTCCCTTTACATTTACATATTCTTTCCCTGAATTTCTTTTAGATTTACTCACATTTCGTTTCCATTTCTGCGTCTGACGCTTTCTTTTCTTTCCAATTCTCTGTTCTGCATCATTTGCGCTGTTCTCGCCACTTTCTTCATTTAGCACAGAAACTTTTGATGTACCACTTACAACATCATCAACGCGTTTCTCGTTACTAGCGGAAGAATCTTCAGAGCACTCGGCACTAGATGGTTCATAATTAAGATCCACATCTGAACAATCACTTACAGCGTAAGGATCTTTTGCTGATTCACTATCACTCATTTTTAGTACTTGTAAAAGCATCAATTACACTAGTTCACTATAATACATTTAGGTTAGAAAACAGCGGCAAACACACGTCACGTGCATACATGACTGCTTACTGCGCCGTCGCCGCTTATACTATGCAGTGCAATAATCAGTTACGTGTGCACGTGTATCATTACTGCATTAAATCTACAACACGGTCATGTCAGTCTACACTATAGCGTATACACTATTGAAGGTACGTGACTGGTCATTGCACCAAACGATGGAACGGCTCTTCCTATATACGAATAAGACAAAACGTAGAAATCGAGAAAAAATGCACATGACCGATTAATGCACCAGACCCTTCAATTATAAGCGGGCTTAATAAGCTTTAATTTGTAACGGGATGAAGTTGCCTTCATTTGGAACTTGTTCATATCTGCACCAATAGATTTCAATCAGCTGTTTTATATGGCTAAGGCTCTCAAGCAAGCACTCGAGAACGGGCTCAAAATTTCGAAATTCCACAGAATTTTAAAATTTAAGCAGTCACCCTGGATGAAATCCTACATTGAACTAAATACGCGCATGCGTCAGAGCGCTAGGAACGAGTTTGAAAATAATTTTTACAAACTTATGAATAATGCTGCGTTTGGTAAAACAATGAAAGACATGCGCAAGCGCAAGATAATAAAACTCGTAAGCAAGTGGGACGGCAGGTATTCAGCCAAAGTACGGATTGCGTCACCATATTTCCACAGCCGACTTATATTAAACGAAGATCTGGTTATTATCGAACTAAATAAAACTGAAGTGAAAATGTGTAAACCTATTTATGTTGGGATGAGCGTGCTAGACATATCTAAAACAAAGTTGTACGAGTTCCATTACGATTACATGCTTCCAAAATACGGGGATGATTGTAAAGTGCTCTATACCGGCACCGACTTATTTATCACATAGGATGTCGAGACATCTATGAAGATATGAAAGCGGCCATTGACCGCTTTGATACTAGTGGATATCAGCCTGGAAATTCCTATGGAATTCCGCTTGTAAATAAGAAAATACCTGGACTGATGAAAGATGAACACAATGGGGAAATACTGACCGAATTTGTGGATTTACGTGCTAAAATGTATAGTGAAAGAGTGAACGGTAAAGATGCAGGTAAAAAAACGAAGGGGGGTGTAGGCTTACGTGGTTAAACAAACATTAACTTTTAACGACTATGTAAAGTGTTTACACGACAGTGAAATATCTATTGAAACAACAAAATACTATTAGATCTATAGGACATAATGTATATAGTTTAAGGCAAACTAAAATAGCTTTAATTCCGCGTGATAACAAGCGTCGATTGTTACCGCAAACGACCTTGGGGCCATTATAGCCTGATGAATCATTGATAAGCTTTGTATATATATTTACGTGTATATTTACATAAATAAAAAAAAAATCAATGTTATAATGTTTGTCTTTTATTGTATAACTGCATACATTTTATTATTTGAAAACAGCATTTTTCGGGAGCGAAAACCCATCTGTGCCAAGAGCATGAGGCATGCAGCGTGGGATATTATTTCAAGCATGATTATGACGACTCCTTATCTTTTTACCGGAGTTACCGCGGACCCCAGTGTATGAAATGGTTCGTTAAGGAGCTGAGACAGATAGTCGAGGACGTTGAACCTGTTCATTAGACCCCCCGCAACCTATGAAATCAACATCGCAACAAGAGCGGGATTTTCAAGCTTCAACAGAGTGCTACATTTGCAAGAAGCCTTTTACCGTCGAGGACATTCCCGTGCGTAATCACGACCGTTTAACATCCGACTTCCGGGGCGCGGCCCACGAGTCCTGTAATCTCAATTTTAAAGACAGTAAAGTTATTCCGGCTGTGTTTCACAATTTAAGCGGGTGCGACTCTCATTTCTTAATTCGAGGCGTGGCAGAAGAAATCGAGGGAAGCACCTACCTGTTACCCGTAAATAAAGAAAAGTACATTTCCTTTACGAAATCCGTGAAGGATAGTGAAATAAATTTAAGATTTATAGACTCATGTAGATTTATGGCCAGCAGCTTAGAACAGCTGGCATCATACTTGGACAATCTAAAAAATTGTACGGAAAGAGTTTGCAGACTTGGGCGAAGCCAAGTTCCGGATTCTAGCGTGTAAAGGTGTATTCCCATACGATTATGTGACGTCATGGGAAAAAATTGACGAGCCACATCTACCATCTATAAAAAATTTTGAAAATAAACTAGGTACGGCCGACCTAAAAGGGTTGGACCACCCTGATCAGGAAGAGATACTTTAAAAACACCTGTTACACCTCATATTCCTTAGACGCAGCCCATTACGTAAGTGTGCTAGCCCTAACGTGGGATGCCATGCTGAAATACACAGGTGTTGAACTAGAGCTGCTAACCGATATTAATATGCTTCTCTTTGGGGAGCGTGGTATTAGAGGTGGGGTTAGCCAGTGCAGCAACAGGTATGCCAAGGCCAACAAAAAATACACGCCCGACTATGACCCCTTACAGCAAACAAATTGCCTGATGTACTATGATGTAAACAATCTGTATGGATGGGATAATGTCCGTATATCTGCCTTATGGAAAATTCGAATGGTGCTACAATGTTCAACTGGACGTCACACAAGTGCCTGATGATTCACCTGTGGGGTACATGTTGGAGGTCGACCTTGAATACCCGGCCCCCTTGCACGATGGACATAAAGACCTACCGTTCTGTCCTCAAAGAATGATACCGCCCGGAGGCACTGAAAAGAAACTGCTAACAACACTTTACTCTAAGGAGCGTTACGTCATCCACTATAGGGCTCTCAAGCAAGCTCATAAACATGGGCCCTTTTGACCTAGTTCTGTACGATGTATAATATGCCGGTCTTCAGGTGGTGTAAAAACAGAATGGCTGTTAAGTTTAATCAAGTCTGAAAACGGTTTAAAATTTCAAAATGTATTCATTTACTGCAAGTCACTGAACCAACACAAGTACCGGCACCTGGAACGCTTACTGAAGTCAATTGCCAGAATAGGGTATTACCCATACAGCGATAAGGAAGAGATAATATCATCCAAGGGTGTCCCTCAACATTCGTTAATGATATGCATGTGATAAGCAGGACGTTATGCGTGATTATTTTAGCATGGGCAAACATAGCGGCGTGGACTCGTTCTATCTCTGTCAGACGTACTCTAAAATACCCAAACAGCTGATACGCGATAACGCTAACATGATTGTTCTTTATAAACAAGATGTATTAAATTTAGAACATGTGTACAAAGACCACGTGGGTACAGATATGTCTTTCGATCATTTTCTAAAAACGTGCTCCACTTATGAAACGTACATTAATAGTGAAGGTGGGTGGGTACCTATTAGGCTCTGCTTGTGGAGTTCCACCCAAGCATCAGCTGTACAGGCACAGGTACGGAACAGGTAGGGGATAGGTATGGAACAGGTATGGGGTAGGTCTGGAACAGGTAGGGGACAGGTATAACAGGTATGGGGCAGGTCTGGAACAGGTAGGGGACAGGTATGGAACAGGTACGGAACAGGTATAAACAGGTCTGGAACAGGTACGGAACAGGTATAAACAGGTCTGGAACAGGTATAAACAGGTTTGGAACAGGTATAAACAGGGTTGGAACAGGTATAAACAGGTTTGGAACAGGTATAACAGGTCTAGGCCTGTTATGTTCGGGAGGTACCTACTGTAATTAGCAAAGCAACTCATGACTTTAGCCATATTCATCACCCTCACATACCTCACAAGGACCTTATGTAGAGACAGTTAGAGCTTTGCTCTCTGGTGGGTAACTTACCATAACAGTTGCTAAGATCAAGGCATGGGCGTGTTAAACGATCTTCTAATTTTTAAGACGTTAAGAAGCCCTCTTAAAATTTTCATTAGGATCGAGATGAGCGGGTCATGCATGGAAACGATACTCAATAAGTGAATAAATAATTTGGTTTAATAGTACAAGGGTAATCAGAATACTGAACAGGTGTTAAGCTGGAAATAAGTGCAAGATTAATGAAACCTGAAAACATAAGATTATATACACATATAAAAATCCATACTGTACTGTTGAATACGGGATTCTACAAGCAGGCTACTGAAAAGTCAACATTTTAAATTATAAATATTCTCCAGACAGTAACACTACATCCAAACCCTGTTTGTTTGGAGGGGTACCCCCCCTTCCGGGGGGGCACCTCTTGTTAACACCATAGAACAGTGGACCAACATGGTCTTTAAGCAAAACTCAGAGGATTCTTGACAAGTTGCAAAAAGTGCTTAAATGGCTTACGCTTAAAAATTCACTACATGCACCACGGCGTTACCGAATGATTACGCTCGGAGAACGATGAAATCCATCTCTCGGGCTAAAGCCCTCGAGCTGGATATCGTTCGACAGGTGTTATCATTCGGTGACACCGTGGTGCATGTAGTGAATTTTTAAGCGTAAGCCATTTAAGCACTTTTTGCAACTTGTCAAGAATCCTCTGAGTTTTGCTTAAAGACCATGTTGGTCCACTGTTCTATGGTGTTAACAAGAGGTGCCCCCCCGGAAGGGGGGGTACCCCTCCAAACAAACAGGGTTTGGATGTAGTGTTACTGTCTGGAGAATATTTATAATTTAAAATGTTGACTTTTCAGTAGCCTGCTTGTAGAATCCCGTATTCAACAGTACAGTATGGATTTTTATATGTGTATATAATCTTATGTTTTCAGGTTTCATTAATCTTGCACTTATTTCCAGCTTAACACCTGTTCAGTATTCTGATTACCCTTGTACTATTAAACCAAATTATTTATTCACTTATTGAGTATCGTTTCCATGCATGACCCGCTCATCTCGATCCTAATGAAAATTTTAAGAGGGCTTCTTAACGTCTTAAAAATTAGAAGATCGTTTAACACGCCCATGCCTTGATCTTAGCAACTGTTATGGTAAGTTACCCACCAGAGAGCAAAGCTCTAACTGTCTCTACATAAGGTCCTTGTGAGGTATGTGAGGGTGATGAATATGGCTAAAGTCATGAGTTGCTTTGCTAATTACAGTAGGTACCTCCCGAACATAACAGGCCTAGACCTGTTATACCTGTTCCAAACCTGTTTATACCTGTTCCAACCCTGTTTATACCTGTTCCAAACCTGTTTATACCTGTTCCAGACCTGTTTATACCTGTTCCGTACCTGTTCCAGACCTGTTTATACCTGTTCCGTACCTGTTCCATACCTGTCCCCTACCTGTTCCAGACCTGCCCCATACCTGTTATACCTGTCCCCTACCTGTTCCAGACCTACCCCATACCTGTTCCATACCTATCCCCTACCTGTTCCGTACCTGTGCCTGTACAGCTGATGCTTGGGTGGAACTCCACAAGCAGAGCCTAATAGGTACCCACCCACCTTCACTATTAATGTACGTTTCATAAGTGGAGCACGTTTTTAGAAAATGATCGAAAGACATATCTGTACCCACGTGGTCTTTGTACACATGTTCTAAATTTAATACATCTTGTTTATAAAGAACAATCATGTTAGCGTTATCGCGTATCAGCTGTTTGGGTATTTTAGAGTACGTCTGACAGAGATAGAACGAGTCCACGCCGCTATGTTTGCCCATGCTAAAATAATCACGCATAACGTCCTGCTTATCACATGCATATCATTAACGAATGTTGAGGGACACCCTTGGATGATATTATCTCTTCCTTATCGCTGTATGGGTAATACCCTATTCTGGCAATTGACTTCAGTAAGCGTTCCAGGTGCCGGTACTTGTGTTGGTTCAGTGACTTGCAGTAAATGAATACATTTTGAAATTTTAAACCGTTTTCAGACTTGATTAAACTTAACAGCCATTCTGTTTTTACACCACCTGAAGACCGGCATATTATACATCGTACAGAACTAGGTCAAAAGGGCCCATGTTTATGAGCTTGCTTGAGAGCCCTATAGTGGATGACGTAACGCTCCTTAGAGTAAAGTGTTGTTAGCAGTTTCTTTTCAGTGCCTCCGGGCGGTATCATTCTTTGAGGACAGAACGGTAGGTCTTTATGTCCATCGTGCAAGGGGGCCGGGTATTCAAGGTCGACCTCCAACATGTACCCCACAGGTGAATCATCAGGCACTTGTGTGACGTCCAGTTGAACATTGTAGCACCATTCGAATTTTCCATAAGGCAGATATACGGACATTATCCCATCCATACAGATTGTTTACATCATAGTACATCAGGCAATTTGTTTGCTGTAAGGGGTCATAGTCGGGCGTGTATTTTTTGTTGGCCTTGGCATACCTGTTGCTGCACTGGCTAACCCCACCTCTAATACCACGCTCCCCAAAGAGAAGCATATTAATATCGGTTAGCAGCTCTAGTTCAACACCTGTGTATTTCAGCATGGCATCCCACGTTAGGGCTAGCACACTTACGTAATGGGCTGCGTCTAAGGAATATGAGGTGTAACAGGTGTTTTTAAAGTATCTCTTCCTGATCAGGGTGGTCCAACCCTTTTAGGTCGGCCGTACCTAGTTTATTTTCAAAATTTTTTATAGATGGTAGATGTGGCTCGTCAATTTTTTCCCATGACGTCACATAATCGTATGGGAATACACCTTTACACGCTAGAATCCGGAACTTGGCTTCGCCCAAGTCTGCAAACTCTTTCCGTACAATTTTTTAGATTGTCCAAGTATGATGCCAGCTGTTCTAAGCTGCTGGCCATAAATCTACATGAGTCTATAAATCTTAAATTTATTTCACTATCCTTCACGGATTTCGTAAAGGAAATGTACTTTTCTTTATTTACGGGTAACAGGTAGGTGCTTCCCTCGATTTCTTCTGCCACGCCTCGAATTAAGAAATGAGAGTCGCACCCGCTTAAATTGTGAAACACAGCCGGAATAACTTTACTGTCTTTAAAATTGAGATTACAGGACTCGTGGGCCGCGCCCCGGAAGTCGGATGTTAAACGGTCGTGATTACGCACGGGAATGTCCTCGACGGTAAAAGGCTTCTTGCAAATGTAGCACTCTGTTGAAGCTTGAAAATCCCGCTCTTGTTGCGATGTTGATTTCATAGGTTGCGGGGGGTCTAATGAACAGGTTCAACGTCCTCGACTATCTGTCTCAGCTCCTTAACGAACCATTTCATACACTGGGGTCCGCGGTAACTCCGGTAAAAAGATAAGGAGTCGTCATAATCATGCTTGAAATAATATCCCACGCTGCATGCCTCATGCTCTTGGCACAGATGGGTTTTCGCTCCCGAAAAATGCTGTTTTCAAATAATAAAATGTATGCAGTTATACAATAAAAGACAAACATTATAACATTGATTTTTTTTTTATTTATGTAAATATACACGTAAATATATATACAAAGCTTATCAATGATTCATCAGGCTATAATGGCCCCAAGGTCGTTTGCGGTAACAATCGACGCTTGTTATCACGCGGAATTAAAGCTATTTTAGTTTGCCTTAAACTATATACATTATGTCCTATAGATCTAATAGTATTTTGTTGTTTCAATAGATATTTCACTGTCGTGTAAACACTTTACATAGTCGTTAAAAGTTAATGTTTGTTTAACCACGTAAGCCTACACCCCCCTTCGTTTTTTTACCTGCATCTTTACCGTTCACTCTTTCACTATACATTTTAGCACGTAAATCCACAAATTCGGTCAGTATTTCCCCATTGTGTTCATCTTTCATCAGTCCAGGTATTTTCTTATTTACAAGCGGAATTCCATAGGAATTTCCAGGCTGATATCCACTAGTATCAAAGCGGTCAATGGCCGCTTTCATATCTTCATAGATGTCTCGACATCCTATGTGATAAATAAGTCGGTGCCGGTATAGAGCACTTTACAATCATCCCCGTATTTTGGAAGCATGTAATCGTAATGGAACTCGTACAACTTTGTTTTAGATATGTCTAGCACGCTCATCCCAACATAAATAGGTTTACACATTTTCACTTCAGTTTTATTTAGTTCGATAATAACCAGATCTTCGTTTAATATAAGTCGGCTGTGGAAATATGGTGACGCAATCCGTACTTTGGCTGAATACCTGCCGTCCCACTTGCTTACGAGTTTTATTATCTTGCGCTTGCGCATGTCTTTCATTGTTTTACCAAACGCAGCATTATTCATAAGTTTGTAAAAATTATTTTCAAACTCGTTCCTAGCGCTCTGACGCATGCGCGTATTTAGTTCAATGTAGGATTTCATCCAGGGTGACTGCTTAAATTTTAAAATTCTGTGGAATTTCGAAATTTTGAGCCCGTTCTCGAGTGCTTGCTTGAGAGCCTTAGCCATATAAAACAGCTGATTGAAATCTATTGGTGCAGATATGAACAAGTTCCAAATGAAGGCAACTTCATCCCGTTACAAATTAAAGCTTATTAAGCCCGCTTATAATTAAGGTCTTGCCTGCAAAAGTATTTATATTATTAATAGGTACCGCTACATACAGCCGCTAAGTACGGTCAATAAGATAGATAAGTTGGGAAGGTTTGCAGGGGATGTTACCCTGGGTATCCTCTCATGGTAGATAATAATTTTATCTGACTTCCTATTTTAATTTATTTCATTGAACCGTTTTGTATACAAATTTTAGAGGGTTACAAGAAAACGAGTTTCGGAGTTTTCTCTGAGAAGCCCTCGGTAAAACTAAACAGTAACTTCAGGATTATTCTGATCTGAAATACCTGAATTCGGTTGGGTGTAAATGTTTTAATTTGTTGTAGCTTGCAAGGCCTTTTCTCACGACTATTGTTTAATTACAGGGATCCGCATTTCCTGTTTGTGTTGAGATCGGTTTTTTGATATTTTCCCCCATGAAATTAATTAACATCAGTTTAGTTTTTAGCTATTGATTATGTAGTATTTTTTATAAACAAATAATAATTATGCATTTAATAATGCTGAACTTAACCAGTATTATTAAGAAAGCTATGTTGGACGTTCGTAAGGAATACTTATACATTTTTAAGAAAGCGCTCCAAGTAACCCATTAAGTTAATGATGACGTCATGAGACCCTGAGTGGGTAGACAACCGTCCAAGCACTATAATTTTAATATTTTAAATTAATAATTAAAAATTTTATTGGAGTCCACGGTACTTGTCTTCGAGGATGATGAACCCCTGCCCCCCCATCGACTTAAGAAAATGATCACTAAAAATATGACTATTAAGAATTACAAAAGTTTGTATAAGGTCTTCAAGGATAGGGATTTCCCGTCTGCCCTATGGGTTTCTTGGTAAGATATTTTTCTCTATAGGTAGATAACATAAAAATTAAATAAATTTGTATTTTTACAGCTGGGTTAAAACCGTTAAATTTTAGCGGGGCTAACATCAGGTGCCCCCGGAAGGGGGTACCCCTCCTAACAACCGGGGTTTGGAGGTGTCGTTACTGTTTAGAGAATATTTATAATTTAAAAATGTTGCCTTTTCAGTAATTTACCTACAGGACCCCGTATTCAACAGTACAGTATGGTTTTTATAAAAAGCTAATTATCACTTCCCTTTAAAGAACTTCTGCTGTAGGCCCCCTTACAAAAATTACAAAAGAAAAACAGTAATCATTTTATTTCAGATAGGACATAACAAATGACAGAATTGTTATAGCTACAAACAGACTTATCCATGTTGTTTAATGGACTCTTAACCCTGTAAGGCATGCTGTATCCATATGGATACAATGACTTTTAATAAGGCTTGTTACTTATCGTGCTAAGCATTCTAGACCTGTTTGGGCCCTGTGAACATTTGGATACAAACCACAATTATGAATCCATTACTTAAGAAAATTTTTGAAATTTTGCGAGGTTGAGTTATTAGCAACGGTGTTATCAGTAAAAGCAGGAAACAATTATAGGTGCTTATCAGTAGAGCTATAAATAATATTTATTTCTATTTATTCATGCTTAAAGCGAAAATTTTTAATTTGGTAAATACTGGATTGTCATTGGTTGATATCAATTACAACTTGAGAAAAGAAATGTTCTCTAAATTCTGGTGAAAACCCACGAATCTGTGCTACTTTTCCATAAGAAACAATGTTAATTTGTATAATTTCACCGAATAAGTCACATTTTCCCATAAGAATACATGTATTTCGAAGCACAACCCGACGGCATTATTTTGAAAATTTTTAATTTTAATCACGCTCGCGCTCAGATAAAGAATTAGGTATTTATTTCAAGTTATGATACTACTAGCGCCCTCTGCTAAATAACAAATTGACTGTATTATTGCTAAAGTAGATTACTTTAATCTTGTATAATTATGAGATAAGGGCAAGTATATTAAACGTTTTTCTCAATTATATACTACTATAGTAGTGTTCAAAATACCTAGGCATTTTACAACAGATGAAAAATCTCTTGTCTAAATTAATATCCCTACGAAGAAAAATTATTTCTTTATTCATTAAATATCATTTTAAGCCTTATCAGTGATTGCGGTTACGCCGCCTTATCATACTGCTTGTTTCCTCTATGAATTAACTAATTATTCTATATAATATTATTTGTTTTAGATGTTAATGTAATGAAACTCGGTAAAAATTATGCTAATTGGAATGATCTCTGGTGTCTAGAATTTTACATAATTACACATTTTGGCTTAGTGTTATAATGTTAGTTCAGTAAACCGCAGCAGATAACGTATATGTATTGGTTTTATTTTCCTTATTATTTCCATCAATTAAAACCGCATTTTCTTTATCAATATAATTATATTTTTTCAAGTCTTACACTGTTTTATAAATACAAAGCATACAACAATTTACCACCTATTCGTTTATTTTAAACATTAGTACAACAAACTTTGATTCATATCGTTAAGTAATTTATCTGAATGTATATAATACATTTCCAACATACAGCACCGGTTATGTCCGTTTGCAGTCTTATCTAATATATCTTTCAAATCAATTTTCATGCCTGTTACAATCATTGTGTTATAATATTCAGTAAAGCCTTGAATTTGCAATAAATTGAGTCTGGCAATTATAAGATCGGCCATTTTTAACAGCTGATTATAGCTTTTATAACCTAATATGACGTTGTATGAAGATTTGGAGATCATGATGGCCTTCGCATACGACATGTAGGTAAGACTGCACTCTCCAATAGTTTGCGCTTGTTGGGATTCCCAATCGGGGCTCATAGATACCAAGACTGCAAAATCTTCCGATGAAAACGCCACTCCACGTCCCAGAGCGTCTTCTATCTTGACCGTAGGTGTAAAATTCAGGGCCGGACTTAATCCAATTTTAACTTGTTTGGACTTTGATTTATTCAGCCATAATTGCGTTTCAGACAACATACGCTGTTCACGTTCCAGAGCATCTTCGTACGATTTCAATGCCTTGTCAATGCTGGGGCACTCCCTCTCAGGGTATGAATTAGGACGGTACTCAATATCTTTAATTAAATAAAATACAATTTAAAAAATATATAATTTAAAGCATCCTCAAAAAATTTCTTACCTGCTTGGCGAAACATTGTTAGATATCGTAAGTTGACTGAGTTTTATTATAATATAACTAAGCGTTATGTCGTATTTCAGTTTTTCCTGATCTTTTTGGTGCTTTTTTAACACTAACAATAGTAGTTCTTTTTTACTTTTATTATGAATTACTTTCTTAAATGCACGAATGTTTTTTATATGCTGGTCTAGATTCAACATTGAAGATGCCCCTCCCACACCTTAATTTAATACAGGTTACACGTACCGACGACAGAACAACATTTCCGGTTGTCTCTAAGATCATCTAAATTTAGGTAAATTTGTGCTATTTTGTCATAAGAACACATGTAAAATTAGTGAAATTACAGCTAAAATCACATTTTCGTATAAGAATGCATGCATTTCGAAACACAAGGCCAAGGCGTCTTCGGGGGGCCGTTCCCTTCGGGGCGGGGGGTGGGGCGCGCGTCACCATCAATCTCCTTATCACATTTTTTAGACCGCGCATTTTTGAACCAACGGTTTTTTCAGGGGTTGCGGTTTAACGGTTCTCCTTATCAGCACAGGGACTAGCATCAACCCGGATGTACACCTTAGGTTAGATGCCCACACGTGGACGGTTACTCCTTATCACCTGACTCAAGGTCTAGATAACAACCAGACCGGATGTAAAGTAGCAACTTTTTGCCCTGTACATTTCTTATGGGAGTTTTGCCCTCGGACGCCCCTAGCCCCTCTACTTAGAGAATAAAAAGCACTAACTGTTCATGCCATAAAAAGCATAGGTTGCCATTTAAAAAACTGTCGATGACGTCATAGCTAAAACATGACAATTGAAAAACACCAAATTGTGACAAAAAACTTGATAGGAAACTTTTGTTAGAAACTTTTTTTCGTAAAGTTATTATTTGAAGCTGTAGCATCGATGTTCCTTACTTTTTATTCACCCTGTATATGTTACCATAGCACTTTATTAAATTTTTTCATTCAATAAATTATTATAACAAAAGCCTTTGTTCAATTATCTCAAAAATACAATTCGAAGTTTTAATTTTTTCTGGACAAACCTTTATTTTGTTAGCTTAAACTTGACAGCTTTTAGATAATTTGGCTCGAATAAACTAAAATTAGATCTCATCAAATTACAAAGCAACTAAGTTTTCGTAATAAACAAAGGTTGGTCCAACAAAACTAAAGCTCTTATGGTATTATATCCTGTAAACAAAAAAATGAGGCTTGGTCATGGAAAATAGAACTCGTTGGAATTTAATCTGTCACGTGAAATAACATAAATAAAAGCTAACTTCATGGGAATTGAACACGGGACCCTCGCATCGATGAGCTAGTGCAATACTCAAGACCGCTCCACCGAACAGGTCATTAGCTTTTATTTCATGGATATTAAGAAGTACGTAATGTGGACAAAGTAAAAAAAACAATAAGAAGTAGTAAAAGGAAACGGACTGAAGAGGAACTGCAAGAAATAGAGAAAGAAAGTAAAAAAACCAACACCAGAAAGTTCTATCAGATAATCAATAAGCAGAATAAAGTGTATAAACCTAGAATAACAGGAATAAAGAACACACAAGGCAGAGTAATAGAGCAAGAAGATGAATACAAAGAAATTTGGGTAGAGCATTTTAAAGAATTACTGAACACAAACCTAAGACTGCAAGAATTAAATGTAGAAGATGAGGCAAATGAAGTACCAGTAGAAGAACCCACACTACGAGAAGTGAAAAAAATTTTAAGCAACAGTCCTAACGCAAAGGCACCCGGTAAATAATGGAGTTAATAAAATATGGAGGTGAGACAATAATAGAATATATAGCTACACTTATTATAAAAATATGGAAAGAAGGTAAGATGCCAGCGGATTTTGAAGTAGGGCAAACAATAACAATACACAAGAAGGGAAGTCAACAAGAGTGCAAGAATTACCGAGGAATAACGTTATTAAATACTGTATATAAAATACTATCAACATTAATGCTGAGAAGACTACAAGAAAGGACAAGAAATATAATTGGACAGTACCAATATGGCTTCATAAAAGGAAAATCAACAACTGATGCGGTATACATATTAAAACAAATAATAGAAAAAACGCTGGAATACAAAATAAAAGTAGAAATGCTATTCGTCGACTTCGAACAAGCGTTCGACTCCATCGATAGGGGGAAGCTAATGCTAGTAATGAAGGATCTGGGAATACCGACTAAGCTAAATAAGGGCACTGTAAGAACAGGGGGAAGACAATTACTTGCATACGCAGATGACCTGGGTGTTAATGGCTAAAAGAAGAGGCATATTAACTAACATGGTGGAAGAACTAATAACAGAAGGGAAAAAATTGGAATGAGAATAAATAAAGACAAAAAAAAACAAAAATCATGAGAATAGGGCATAAAACCACAGCAGGATGGATAAACATAAGCAATCAGGAGTATCAAGAAGTAGACAGGTTTAAATACCTGGGTGTTATGGTATCTAACGATGGGGATAGAGAAACCGAAATAAGAGACAAAATAGTAACAACAAATAGAGCTTATTACGCCAATAAGAAATTACTAAAAAGCAAATTCATTTCCAAAAAAACAAAAATAAGAATTTATAACACGTTAATCAAACCAATAGTAATGTACGGGGCAGAAGTGATGTCAATGACGAAGAAAGAGGAAGAAAATTTAAGAATAATGGAAAGGAAACTACTCAGATCAATACGAATCAAAAAGAAAAAAGGAAGACCAAAGTCGAGGTGGCTGGATGAAGTAAAACACGATTTGCTAAATATAGGAATAAGAATGGAAGACGTAAAAGAGAAGGTCATGGACAGGAAGACGTGGAACAAAATAAGCCATCAAATAGAATGAAGACCGGACGGGGACCGATCCACCCTAAAAGGATCTAGAAAGCTTCTAAGAAGCGGCTAAATCTCTTCATGGGGTGTTAAGCCATTCATTAATTCATTCAATGTGGACGCAGGAATAAAAATACATGGTAACAAAATTGACTCGATTAGATACGCCGATGACATAGCCTTAGTGGCTGAATCAGAAGAACAACTGACACAATCGATGAGAGATATGGACAAGCTATTTAGAGAGAAATATAATATAAAAATAAATAAAAAAAAACAAAAGTAATGGTGTGCGGAAAAAATGAACAAAAGATAAATAATATTAGTATAGACAACGAAACGATCCAAGAAGTCAACGAATTTCCATACCTTGGTAGCATAATTACGAAAGACGGAAGAAGTAGAAGAGAAATAAATAACAGGATACACCTAGCAAAATGAGCCTTTTATAAGAAAAAACAAATACTCACACCCAATAGCATCTCATTAAAGACGAAAAAAACAGTTTATTCAAACATATACACTGTGGCTATAAAGTAACCCCCCCCCCCCAACTAACTTTTGAACGACTTGATATTTTACCACAAAATTTGGTGTGCTGTAATGGGAAATTAAATACTATTATTCAGACCATATTAAAATTTTGTATCATCCAAAATGGCGACTGGGCGCCATTTTGAATTTTTTTTAAATGGAAAGAGGGGTCGAGTGACACCTGATTGGAAAGGTCTTTTAGTTCTGCGTCTGATCCTAAAGTTTTAAAGAAAAATATTCAGCCATAACAAAATGACAATGTTTGAAGATAAAGAAGTCTATTTAAAAAAACTAAGAATTAAAGCTTAAATTAATTAAATTAAGTGTTCGAAATGTTTACCATTTACTTTTTGGTACATAAAAAGTCGGTTATGAAATTCCTGCCTTACATTTTCATAAGTTTCTGGAGTAATATTTCTGAACATTTCTGTAATGCGTTGCTCCAGTTCATCAATTGTTTCTAGACGGGTTCTGTACACTTTCGATTTCAGATATTCCCATAGAAAAAAATCTAAGAAAGTTAAGTCTGGGGAGTGAGCCGGCTATTCTACAGGCCCCCGCCTAACAATCGATCTGCCAAAAAAATGTCCGTTGAGAAAGTCAGAACCAGGCCTATAATAATGAGGGGGCGCACCGTCTTGTTGGAACATAACGTTTTCATATTATTTCAGGCCACCTGAGATATTTCTAGGAAAATTTAGTCCTGCAAATGAAAAAGTGGACTACTGGATAAGAAAATCAAAACAATTTTGAACTGAGCGGGTCCATTGGTTTACAATCCGCCATTTTGTTATGGCTCAATATTTTTCTTTGAAATTCTAGGATCAAACGCAGAACTAAAAGACCTTTCAAATGAGGTGTCACTCGACCCTGGATAAAAAATCAAAACAATTTTGAATTGAGCGAGTCCATTTGTTTAAAATCCGCCATTTTGTTATAGCTGAATATATTTCTTTGAAACTCTAGGATCAGACGCAGAATTAAAAGACCTTTCAAATGAGGTGTCACTCGACCCCCCTTTCTATTTAAAAAAAAATTAAAAATGGCGCCCAGCGCCATTTTGGATGATACAAAATTTTAATATGGTCTGAAAAATAGTATTTAATGTCCCATTACAGCACACCAAATTTTGTAGAAAAATATCAGGTCGTTCAAAAGTTAGTTGGGGGGGGGGGGGTACTTTATGGACACAGTGTATATGGAGTACAGCACTATGCGGATGCGAAACTTGTTGGTGGTGCTATAGGAGGGCTCTAAAAATCAGCTGGATGTAAAGAAAAACCAATGAAGAAGTTGTAACACTAATGGGAGAAGAAAGGATAACATGGAAACATATTAAAAGACGGAGAGACCAAATGATAGGACGTGCACTACGAAGAAAAGAAATACTAAAAACAATTATAGAAAGAAAAGTAGAAGAAAAAAACCGAAAGGAAGACCTCTTTTGCAACATATAAAACAAATAATTGAAGACACAGGAAGCAAAAACTACCAAGAAAAGAAAAGCTTCGAATAGAAAAGAATGGATTGCTGCGACAAACCTGTCTGAGGACTGAAAACTGAGAAGGGAGATGTAATGTGATAAGAGTGGTGTTAGCTTAAAAGTTAGGCCCTTGGCCTCTAACGCTAAAGGTCTTGGGTTCGATTCTCCGCCAAAGCCATGCAGCAATAAAAATCTATGCGGCAACCCGCCACTGACAATCCGGTTTAGGCAGCCCTAGGGTCTTAATGACTGAAACCTTCTCTGGTATTTAGTCGTTTGAATTCGACGTTAATTTGTAGGTCCCCCGTACTCCACCTTAGCGCTAAGAAGAGTACGTAGCAGAGAAGAATGCCGGAGCGCAATAGTGGAACGTAAAAGCGGATTACAATGTAATGTGATAAAATACTATAGACAACCTACTTTGATTCCAATTAAAAAAAAGTTCAAAACGCGTCGCTGGTACTTTCCCATACTTTTACGTTTTAAATATTCTCGAGCCGATAGCGATAACTTGGACTAAACCGCACGGAAGCAAGGTAACCGCCCTACGGCTAATTAGATATTGCGCTTCGGACTTCGGAGTTTATTTAAAAAGTTATCAAAAATATGCAGGGAATAAAATAGTATATTATATACTAAGGGACTAAAGTAGGTATTTTATTTAATATACAACAAAACTGCATATTATATTAGCAATACTTTTAAATATGTTACATAATATATAAACGTAGTCGTAAATTATAATGCGCTAATGTTAAATGTTAAATTTGTTTAGTGCACTCACCAATTTCAAAAAATGAGCGAAACACTTCGCCTGGACTTTCCTATACATTTAAATACATTGTTTTATATTTTCCAACACTTTCGATATACACCTGTCCAGACACGACTAGTTAAAGTAAATAGTTCTTATAAGTTGTAACATCTTGAAGCGGTTGAAGAAAGACCGACCGCTGCGCTGCAAGCATAAGGTTGGGTAAAATATTCGGACTGAATCAACGGAAGCGCGGAAATTGATATTTGAAAATATATTAATAACTCGAGAAGTATTATTTTTAGCAAGAAATTACTCTTATTAATTTGTATTTAGAATTTCAAAACCTTTCCGATTTTAAAGCCAAAATGCCACGTTTCCATTTAAAAAAAAAGTTATTTTTTACCGTGGCCGCCATATTAAAATTGGGAACTCAAGTTTTTTTCTTAAATACAATCGAGAAGAATTTGCCCTACAACCTTTGCTCCTGGGTTTGCGAGTCTATCTATTAAAATAAAAAAAGTTAGCCTACACTGAACATTAAACGACTAGTACAAGAATACAACTGCTGTAGAAAGTATGTGAAATTCTTCCAAGGACAAAAAGATTATGAAGGAGCAAAAAATTCGATTTTTTGTAAAAAGATTCTCCTAGAGCAAACAAAAGCAGAAACAATTTTTTAATTTTGTAGCGAAAATTTTGGGGGGGAGGGGCACAGTAGTCCCCCTAAATATGAAATTATCGAAAAAATATTATGATATTCGGATTTTGCTATCAATGATGAGCTATATTGCTTTAACAGAAATATTTTATTGCCCCCCGTTAAATAAATAAAAGGGTACCAATTTTCAATTTCCAAAAATTCATAGAAGGCGTCACAGTGAAATTATAGCAATGCGCGAAAAAAAAAATGTTAAAGATTCCCAGCTCTATCAGCTTAAAAAGTTTAAACAAAAACGTGTGGGCAGTTTTTGAGAAATATTTTTTTGAAAAATTCCAAAATTTTGGATTGATGTCATTGCGATCGTTTTCATATTTTCAAAATTAATTATATTTCATGGTACAGTACCCTTGAAGGGCTACCAAACAAGATGTAGTTGATTCCAATCAGATAACTGTTTTTTGAGTAAATGGGCGTTAAAGTCGAATTGTTCAAAAATTCGTAGCGGCCGCCATTTTAAAGCTAGAAAGTTCGGTAAAAAATCATTTGATTTGTCCTAAGGCCTTCTTTCTGAAAAAAAATGCTACCAAAAAAACATGTCTAACTTCCGCTTCCGGTTTCGGTTTTTTTTAAAAACCTTATTTTGTCGGTGAATTTTTGATATACCCCTCATTCCAAAGCACATCAAAATCGGTCCAGCCGTTCCGGAGATATGGAGCGTAACGGACCCACCCACCCACAGACAGACATTTTTTAAAAGTTACTTTTTTGGGGTCCATGGACCCCCCCCCCCCGACTATTTCCGTTAAAATCTCAACTTTGAAATTTTGCATGAAATCAATACTTCCCTATACTGAAAGTATAGGAAAGTAAAAATGTAGTATTTTTCTTCTATTGAATGTATTTGCTTTGGTTATTGCGTCAAATATATACTGTGAACTTAGCCCCCCCCCCCCCCCCCCCCCCCCCCCCCCAATCACAGGCCCTAATGCAATTGCATTGGATGCATTGCCGCAGTTACGCCACTATGCCCGCATTAAGTACATTAGCTTGAATTTTAAAAGAAGTTTTCCAAAAAAAAATGTGTAGCGTGGCCCACGGGTTCTCCTAGTATTAATTAAAATTAATAAATAGTAAATTTAGAGAAACTGGCATCTACATGAATTTACCTAAAACCGGTCACGCGAAATTAGGAACAAACAAACTCGAAGAACTTGCTACTGAAAATCCGCATTCTTCAGCTCGGCAACGTGCCTTGAACTTTGAACAACAATATCAATCAAGTTTCCGTATAGAATATCCTAACGAAAACAACGTATCTCTCTATAAAGTACTAGAACGCAATTTTGAGAGGATTGAATTTGGCGAACAAATCGTGGAAATTTGCAATAACCACGCAAATAATGTTGTTGTATTTTCTGAGAAAGTCACCTCTTGAAAAATGGAAGCTTTAATAGACAATGGTAACTAGCAGAACCCGTGGGATACGCCCCCGCGTTTTTTTGTTATTTAATTCTTGGCGCGTGCCCATTCCTAATGTTTCCTACGCTGAGTTGGTTTCGCAGAAATAAAACTGAAAAAAAAACGGAAAAACCCCGGAAAAATCGCCTTGGAAATTGTAAAATACAAAAAATCACATAAAAAAGCTTCACGAAAAAAATCCTCAAAAGAAAATTATAAAAACCTCAGAAAATATTCCTATAAAAAACAAGCGAGAAAAAGGTAGATTTTCAAAATGTTTAGAATTATTCATTACGCAATAAAAAAATCTTTTAGACATTTGCGTATAGTTAGAAAATAAACTACACTTTTTTTTACAGACGTTTCTTCGTTAGTTGTTCTTTCGACGAAATTATTTCACCAGGGTTGTTTTTCACGGAAATGTTTTTACTGGAGCATGTTATTACCGGAACTTTTGTCCAAACAAGTTTGTCGGCCTGTTTTTTTCATTGGTGGTTTGTACAACAAATTTGTTTTGCCACATTCCCTTCGTAAACCGAATTAGCTCCCGTAAGCATGAGCAAAGTTTGGCGCCACTGATGAAATTAATTGTTGTCTAATATATTTAACGCAATAAGTATTTTTACTTATCACGTTAAATGTATTAGACAACTTACGCAATATTGTCCATTTTTCTCGCTTTAGTGGAGTGTTACTTCAATATTATACTATTATTATTAAATTAATGTATACGTTCGTGGCTTATCAGTCAAGCGCAAAGTTAATTAGAAAATATCTTCCTAGATGAGAGTCAAACCCAAGGCTATCCACGCTAACGTTCTAGCAAGTTAGCTACCGAGTACGGTGGGAACAAGGTAGAATGTCGAGTTTTCTAATTCCGAACGTTTGTATATTTTTCAACTAAATATACACGAGAAAATCTCCTTGGCCGATAAGCCACGAAATTCTACACTAATTTGTATATTCATAGCGGTCACGAAAACATTTAGTTTCAACTTATTATTAAATATTAGTCGGATTGACAGCATAACATAATACAAAATCATGCAAGTTGCAATGCAGAATCCGGCGTCGCGCCGCCGGCTTGTTTATGTCTGGCAATACGAGATATAAGCGGACAACCCTCCCAACAACCCAAACAACATCTACTGTGAACCTACATTTTCTTATCTGCATCGAAAACTGTAGGGGTCCCACAAACCAATATGCGCCTTATATAGTAGACGCATAAATATCTGGCTTCTTGTAGCGGGGACTCCTCGCCACTAACAGTTAAGACAGGTGGAAGGGACTCGGATTTAATTATATAGATAGATTAGTGATTTGGCGATAATCCCCATTGTATACAAGAATGACATACTCAGCAATTTCAGAAAATGAACGTGCTAACTGTAATCTAAGGACAACTATTTTTTGGCGTTTTATTGGTGGGCTTGAAGAGCCAATCAATAGTGTTGCAGGTTTTTCTAAATCAATATTGTTCGTACAGGTACTACTTTATATTGGAAAGAAGGTAATAATTTTATCAATACCTAAGGTTCTAATATTTTTGGCTCTACATCTTTGTTTTTTTTAACTGACATCGTACTCTGTTGCAAAATATACCGCAAATATTTGTTTTACCTACATAATAAATTAATCTAAAAGGTAAGCAAAGGTACTTACATAATACCAATGCAGCATGCGTTTAAATATCACCGAACACAGGTATTTTAATAATTAATGTTACTGTGAACAAAGTTCAGAATATGCTTACCTTGTTGAAGAGTAGTCATGACAAACACTATTTATTGTTGTAGAAAGATCTAGAAAAATGCCTTGACATCGCTCTGGTCTCGATCGTACCATCAGTTGAACCTTGAAAAAATTTAAAAAATTCTTTTATTTTACTGTTACAACAATTCAAGTAATAGATCTCAGTATTAGAATTTCGATAAAACTGATTTGTTTTTGTTTTCCCAATTAGTAAGTTACGTATGTTTTTCGTCGACCTTGTTGGAAAGTAGGGTTTTCGACCCTCATTTTGTGGTTGACAGTTGACAATTGCCGCAAAAATCAATTTTCGTCCCATGGGACGAAAATGCGATTTTGCTCCCGTTTACAAATGCGAATGTTGGTTACACTTTGTTTCTTTTTTACTTGCATACGTCTTGTATACCGTGGTTACCGTGGGTAATAAAGACATCTTATTTGCAAAAGTCAATTTTTACATAACTTTCAACTTAAATAATTTAATTTAGATTAATTTTAAAATGAATGTTTTTTGATAAATTTCTCAAGGTCGACGAAATAATCATAGGTGAAATTCGGAAAGAACGTGTCTTTTTTTCCCTTGTGTGCTTTAAAATGGCACACGCGGGAAAAATATCACTTTCTTCCGTTGTTACACAAATAACTATTATCTACGTATTCATACAAAACAGAACGAAAGTTTTCGACACTGGTAGGTCTTTGTACACAATCGACAAGAAAATTAAAAAAAACGAATTTTGCGGCCCAAAAACCTGGTCTTCTAAACCATGGCGGGAGTTCAACGAAAAAGGCTTGTAAAGGTGCGCTGCCCGAGAATAAATAATTTGTATCTGATTTTGATTTAATTGTATTGTTTTATACTTTAAAGTGGGAGTTCCCCGAAAACGTAATGCACTTGTCTAATAACTTTGATTTATTTACAGCAATATTATATTTCTTTCAGCAAATACAGACTTTAATTAACAGTGATTACTTGACTTAGCTAAATTGCTGTGATTTAGTCTTAGTTAATCTTAAGTAGGTGGTTATTTCAGAACAGCTGCACACATTTTTGTACATAAATGTAAATATTGTAAAACACATGTTAACACGTGTCAATGAGTTTGCCGCCTGTTGTGTGGATTATTGGGGTCAATCTAATATTTAAAATTTCACGCTCTCGCATTTTAGGGATTAGGGTAAATATTGGGTTGTAGTAATTAACATAAATTGGGGAAACTTGACAGCTTCAATTAGCACAAGTGTTCAAGAAAGCTTGAGAGACAAAATTTTATTGATACTTCTATCCAATCAAAAATTAAAAAAGAGTGGGTCTGTAATTTTATTGGAAAAAGAAACAAGTCCAACCTCTTGGAGGATGGACATGAATTTTAATAAAAGAGTATGTTCCCTAAAGGAAGGGATCAATCTTCGAATTCTCAGAGATCACTCAGTTCGCTGAAATCTGAACGTCAGTTTGAAAGCATTATTGCTAACATTCTATTACAATATTACAAGTCTGGGACTTGCAACTTTAAAATAAAATATTATCTTCGTGAGTTTTGGGCTACGAAGTGCACTTTGCCAAAATCAAATAGGCTTAGACGTAGTAGCTCATTCTTGTCGGTGTACCTGATTAGGCGTATCAAAAGCGGCGCTATTGTCCCTCTCAGGGGGGAATTAGGCGTAGCAATTGAGGCGCTATTGCCGGGAAGCCGATTGGAGTGAGTGGTGGCGCTATTTTTATATTGGTTGCGGCACGGGGTTGTGGGTTACGAGGAGCACTTTGCCAAAATCAAATAGGCTTAGGCGTAGTAGCTCATTCTTGTCGGTGTACCTGATTAGGCGTATCAAAAGCGGCGCTATTGTCCCTCTCAAGGGGGAATTAGGCGTCGCAATTGAGGCGCTATTGCAGGGAAGCCGATTGGAGTGAGTGGTGGCGCTATTTCCATTTTGGTTGCGGCACGGGGTTGTGGGTTACGAGGAGCACTTTGCCAAAATCAAATAGGCTTAGGCGTAGTAGCTCATTCTTGTCGGTGTACCTGATTAGGCGTATCAAAAGCGGCGCTATTGTCCCTCTCAGGGGGGAACTAGGCGTAGCAATTGAGGCGCTATTGCAGGGAAGCCGATTGGAGTGAGTGGCGGCGCTATTTCCATATTGGTTGCGGCAAGACGCTCTTTTCGCGTGTTGTTGTTACACATTTGTACGTAATCGATCGCTGTTATTGGGTTAAGTTCTCTAGCGTGTTGGCAAGCGGCGCTATTGTCCTTCTGGAATTAGGCGTAACGGCCAGGGCGCTGTTAGGACGAGATCTAATCAGACTGAGAGTATTGCGTACAAATGAGTGATAGCACACGGTGTTCCTATGAAGAGCATCCAGTTACTTACGTAAACTGCACAATATTCGACATTTATAAACAGTCCTAAATAGAAGTATCAGTATGGGTAAAACTGGGACAAATATTTAGATTGGCAACTTTACTCGATACAACTGACGGGCAAATTCTATATAAATGGTTCTAACACTCATAACACCAATATTTTCAACACATGAATAAATAAATTCTTCAAAAGGTTTACTGTTGTTTAAATCAGTTTAAATCTTATCCTTTTTAACCTCGATAAAGACAGGGTAAAGCAGCCACGAGCAAATAATTAAAACACAACGTAGATCCGACACCGATCATCGCAAATAAATAAGTAATCAAGCATAAATTTTAAATAATACAATTAAAATTTGTAAATAAAAATATCAGCGAAACTGCACGATCACAGGCTATACGTGGTGGGGAACATGGCGGAAAAATGTAGAAGGAATTGACGGAAAAAGGCGGGGTATATTTGATAGTAAGACATAAAGTTTGCTCATGAGTAATTTTTTAGTGTTATTAATATACCATGAAGATGGTATCAATCGGTTTGAACGCAGTATAAGAAAAAATTGGTCAGCAAACTTACCAAAGAAGTACCTAATTTGCCATAACATGGCACAGTTGAGTCAAAAACTATTATTAGCTGAACTGAATACCTACTCGATTTTGCGAAATATTTTTTGATACTAAGCGAAACTTTTTATAAATCGACTTGTCCTATTTGTGGTTACAAGATACGGCAACACATAAAATTACACATACCTATATAAGTGTATGCACGATTACTGATCTCCTTGATCGAAAACCTTGTATATTTTTCTAGACAGTGCAGAATCTACAAAGCTGAAATTTAGTAATAAAGTATATATTTATATTAAGCTTATGAAATAGGAAATAATAAAGATGCTTCATTATTAGCATTTTAACGCCGCAAACTGGGTCATGAAGAAATACCAGCCTGCTAAATTAATTTTGAAATAAATTAAAGAAAGTAATTAAACATAACTATACGAATGCAATAGGGTCTATGTTTCTATAACATTTTAGTTCACAACCGCCCGCGTTCACAATTTATTTATGCACTACGCAACGGTAGGAAATATCTGGACGAATTTTGTTTTCAATCTTTTAAGAAACCCTTTACACCGTAAAAATTATTATATAAATATTCAGTTTTTATAATAAACTAGTGTTACCTCGCCGAAATTCGACGGCAGACCCGGCGAAATGCTAAGTCACGTGATGGATTAGTTCCAATAGTGTAGATGTCGCCTCAAGTGAAGCGCGTCTAGCAGACTTTCATATATATTATAAATTAAAATAATTATTATTGAAAAATCGACGCAGAATAAAAATACAAAAATGTTTCATGTTCCATCTGAGGATAGACCTTTCATTGAAAAAAAAATGTTGCAAATTGGTGAAGCGGTAGCCGCTTGAGGAACCGGAGAAAAAACCCTTTGAGCTTTTGTATATGTATGGATGGATACATTTGATACATTTGTATGAGTCTTAGAGATCCCAGCAGTTTTATTCATTTTTTTTTCGATTTTAGGACACCATTTTACTTGATATTTGAACACGTTTAGACAGTGGCGTAACGAAGGGGTGGCGTGAATGGCATAATGCCACGGGCCAAGAGCTTGTGGGGGGGGGGGGGGGTCCTGCAAGTTTGGAAGGCAAAATATAAAAATAATTTTTTTGTAAAATACAATGTATGAGCTACGCGTTAAAATGCAACAATGTGTACTATAGCTTGTGATGTGCTTTGGCGGACCTGTGCTGCTTGCTGTTGGTTCCCTATTCTAATAAAGCAGATGAGTGGATGAACTATTTTCAAGTAATGTGTATACGTTTCTTATTTTAAATGCAAATTATAGCAAGTGTTGGTCGTGTAAGAAAGCACATTATTTTCGCTTTTCAAAAATATACCATATGTCAAAGCGTACATCAACTGTTTTTTAAAATTTCACTACATTATGTTTTGAACGTATTGCCCCAATAATATGCAAATGTTTTTGTTATATTTTTACAACTGTAGAAGTTAAATGGCGTCATATTTTCGTAGCACATTTATTGACTGTTTATTTTCTGAAATAAAATGATCAAAACTTAACCAAACGCAAAGTGTGGTACATTATTGGGTTAAAAATAGATCTATTTGACAATGGAAAACTTTAAAATGCGGTCCGTAAGAGAAAAAAAAAGTCGACAGTCGGAAACCAACAACGGTGGTAGTAATATCAAATCCGATAAAAGAATGAACATACAAAAGGCTCTTTCAGAAACTAACCAAAATAGCTTCACTTTTTTTAGAATATTAGTGAGAACAAAATTTCGCAACTTTGCTCTAATTTAACCGTTTTCGTGTCTCTTTAAATAAGCGTGATGCCACTACTTGACAGGCAATTTGATACATCCTGTATACAGGGGGCCCATCACACAGTTTCTGCCACGAGCCTTCGCATTCCCAGTTACGCCACTGCGTTTGGAATACTTTTACATATCTCTTTTTCAACTCAAACAAAAATCTAATTGAACATTTGTTTATAATCTTTAATTGTGCAAAATATAATATTCAAAACAGTTAAAACATATTAAGGATGTTATGTAAAAAAATTAAACTGGCGATTTGATCTATTTTGTGCTGCAGTACCATGTACTTTTTCGACCCGTTATTCTGCCACCAGTTCGCCCATGTTTACTACAGAGCGGCTAGGAAAACCCCGGCCACGTTTCTTGCGGCGGTCAAGAGATGGCGCTTTAGTAAAGAAAAATTAAATTAAAATACTGGCAATAACGCAGAATTCAAGACGCTTTAGTTATTAAATACGCCCCATATTAAATCAAAACAACCAAAGCATCTTGGATTCTGCGTTGTTGCCAGTATTTTAATTTAATTTTTCTTTACTAAAGCGCCATCTCTTGACCGCCGCAAGAAAAGTGCCCGGAGTTTTCCTAGCCATTCTGTATTTGTTTTAAATTATTGAAATAGCTTAAATGATTTTTTTGATTTAGATAATTCTAAACTGAAACCTGTCATGATCATTTCAGTAAGTTTTTTTATGCAAACCATACTGCAACCTTCGTCAATTAAATAAGGCCCATATTCGTATGTACTGATGTGCCTAAGTTTTTGATGAAAATAAGAAAATTGAGTTTTCATTATTTATTTGTAATATTGGAAAATAATCTGCCGATGGCTGCTATTACGAAAACAAACTCCGAGAAGGCAAAAACCGTTAAGCAGGAGTTCGATGCGTTACATGTTTTGCATAACATTTGCTTTTACTATTAAAACAAATACTTTGAACTTGAGCCCCCTTCAATCTCGAGCCCTACCGCAACTGCATTACGAATTTACATTGACTTTTATTGTAGAACGCTAATATTTAATAATAGTAATACCGTTTAAAACTTCATAATTATGAACGCGTACACTTTTGTTGTGCTTGCGATTCAGTTTGTTTATTTATATTTTACTCGGTCAGGATAATGTCATCTAAATGCGTACGCGAACATCGAAATACGGGTGGAAAAATACATCGATGACATGTTTAACTAACATAAAACCCACTACATTCAGTATAATGAGCTTTTGCATAAGTAGTCTAATACATTTTACCTCGCATTGTACAATTAAATACTTTTACTATTTTTTAATTTTTTTTATTAATTATATACATTAGGCTTCTATCTTCTCGTACATGATTTAGTACATACAGATAAAAAAAAGAAAAACAGCGCAATATATGCGCGCTTGTTATTTCAGAAAACAAACGCACTTAAGGAAAGCATGTTCATAATCGCCGACTACTTGCATATTTGAGAATATAAAATACTGCTAAAAGCATTAAGAACACGTCTAATATCTCTATACAGCGTATTAAGTGTTTTTTTCAATCTCTATGCAGCGTATTAAGTTTTTTTTTAAGTTTAAATAAAGCAGTGGCGCGTAGTCCAAGGATTCCACTAGTAAATTTTAAAAGTGAAACATCAGAAGATAGAAAATAATGCCAGACTTTAATGGTCTAGAGTAGATTTAAAGCTTTTGGATTTGAGTTTTACCTATAACGGACCGTTCTTAAAGCTGTAGCGTGGTTTAGTTTTATTGTAAATTCCCTACACACGGGAACATCTTAAATTTATTACGTTATAAAGCATAATAGTGCATTCGTAAGTCCTTTAATTTAAGGCAGAGCAAAAACTAATAAAAGCAAGAAGTATACAATATGGCATTGAAAAAGATACCACACACAATCCAATTTTCATTGCAAATCATAGAACGAACTTTTTAAATTAACATTGTTTTTCTTTAAGAATCATGAAGCCGTGCGTGAGCACGACTCCATGATTCCCATCTCACCCCCTTACCCGGGCTCAGCACACTAAGTGCTATTCACCGGTCTAACATGCCCCACCTCTGAAAGACATGCAACCCAACATACACACCATCCATGGACACGCCGAATTTAACTTATTCAAAAAAATTTCCGACGGGCAGAGGACTCGAACCTGCTGCAATTGGAAGTCTAGTTTCAAAGCCTGGGACTTTAACCACTAGACCACCCGCCGGCCCTATTAATATTGTTAGTAATTCTAATTAGGATAAGCCATCAACCACAAAAAAACCTTATTCAACAATAGTATGCATGAATTTAGGATTTTTAGGACATTTAAGGAGAATATTAGGACGATTGGAAGGCCCGAGTTATATACATAGCTATCTATCAGCCTCATCCCATCGACAAAATAAATAAGTTTTTACTGTTTAGAGGGTTACACAATACACATACGTGTACCGAACCGCTATTATTATAAAAATTAAGCTCGCATTTGTCTGACAGACACAATTTGTTGCCGCCCCTAAAATACTGGCAATCTACGCCAGTGCCTATGATGCCTAATGGATAATACGGCCCTGATCACGGATTCGCTCGGTAACATTCGCCTAAAAATTACTTTAATTTATTCTGTACGAATCATCATTGTGACCAATTCAAAACATGTACCCATTGAGAGACAATTAAGTATTAACATTAATAACAGATCTATTTTTAAAAGTCCTGCTTTAATAGTTTCCTATCACACACTTTTGATTTTGATCGGGATTTCTACTATAACTTTCTTTCTTAAATATTAATATAATTATATCTTGCGTAACACTGCTATAGTAGTTGACTGCTATGTGGACAGGACATGTTCTTTTACTTTTAGGTTACTTCGACGTGGGAGTTGCGCCAGTCAAGCTTCTTATTCGAAAACCTTCGAAACCCCGACACATCAGGATCGTGGTAGGTTTTCTGACTGGTCATTTTAACAAACACCTTAAACCATGGGCGTAGTCAACGACCCCATGTGCAGGTTCACTGGAGAAAAAGATGAATTTTCCTTCCAACTTCTCAGCCCAGACTAATGGTAGTACTGAGGCTGCGGCACCTAGGTCATCTCACCTCCGGAGCCACAGGAATTACAGGATATCTCCATCAGTAGGGTACTAGATTTTGGCCTAAGTACTGGTCTGTATGAGGAGAATCCCTGAACTAGCGGTTGATACACAATAGGTCTCCGTTCTGCGGTTTTCCGCACCGTCATCATCATCATCTGACATGGAGCTGACTCGAGGGTCGATCCTGGATTACGCCAGGCCCACCCCATGCCAGTAGGTGGGTAGGAATTTATGTGATAGGTGGGATCGGGTGGGGTGTTGAACCGCGTTAGCATGTCTGCAATGCATACCGCAAGACACCGCTGCTGCAACATCGGGTAGTTAGTAGGCTACGCATCAATGGGGTTTTTGAGTACGCAACCAACACTGTTATGCGATTATGCATTTTAACTTAATAAACTTTGGTATCAAAGTTTCACATTGTTCTTATTTCACACATATCTATTGTTCTAAGATTACAAATTGAAAATATCTTAATTTCCTAATAACTAATAAACTACTTAATATTACGTATCGTCCGGGTGGTATTGCTACACTTTGTTCCTCTATTCTTTGATCTAGCATGATCATATTTAGCGTTCCATTCCTACTTCTCGTGGATTTCTTTTCTTCTTTGGCTATGATGCTGTCGTAATGATTTCTGGAACCGTCTCCTGATGTCCTGTACGCTATTCTCATTGCCCTGGGTGGTTGAATGTTGTCTACCGGAGTGTGTGTGTGGGTGTGGAGGGTGGGCCTGCTTCGTAGTGTATTTCTATTGACGCCTTTAGTATTTCTGCTGCTGCTGCTATTGATTCGGCTCCTCCCCAAAATCCTTCTTTCCCTAGGTCTTCTAAGTAGGCTTCTGTTTGTAGTGCTGGGCCGTAGGTATGTGCTAGATGGTCGTAGCGCGAAGCCAAGTTTCTTACATTTTCCTCCAGTTGCAATTGGAAATTTTGTGGGTTTTCTCTGATGTATGACACGATTTTTTTCCTTAAGATGAGAGCTTCTTTTGTGAGCTGTTCTCGCGTTGCCGTGACATTCGTGTTTTGATCTGCTATTGAGGTGAATAAACAATTTCCATATCCTGGGATTTTCCGCACTGTCAATTTGTGTCTGTCCGTATATACTGTTTCCTGTTCCATGGTAGGTACTGTGCTGCTTCTGATGGTTTCCGTTGGTTTGCTGGTGTGTACACTTTCGTATATATTTACGCCCCTTCTAATACCACTAGTTCTGATTGACATCAAACGTTAATGTTAGATATCGGAACTAACCTAAATTGCGTTCCAAAACATTTTTTATATTTACGTAAACCTAATCGTACACCTCTTACACTCTGCTCTTAAACTTAATGTATATAATTTCTAAATGTTAGGCATTTATAACTACGTTAGATTATATATGCATATAACATATATACATATACATACATACACATTACACTATGCTAGTATCAATAATTAATTAACTCAATAATCAAATACAAATTTACATTGAAAAAACTACGTTAAATTGCCTGCTGCCGTTTAACAAAGTATTTAAAGTTTTTATTTAAAGTTGTTGGAGAATTATTTTACTGTTTTTGTTCGTGTGTTAACCATCAGTTTGAAATTCAATAGGTCAGGCTTATACAAAAGAATTTTAGTCTTTAGTTAAAATAGCTTGTTTAAATTGTAAGCGATCCTTTCTCCGGCTACATAAAAAGGGCCCTTTCTTAGAAGTATACTACCTGCTCTAAAACCCTTGGCTTTGGCAATGCTATTCCCGGAATTTGTTTGTGTTCGCGGCTGCCGGGTTTAGACAAGAATCAACCCTATTGCATACTAATGAAATAAGATAAAATAAAAGCTTCTACTTTTTACAATTATTCTTGTTGTTTAATATCTATGCATCCCTGATCAACCACTATCTTGGAGGAATTCTATATGTTTTCTACAAGGTATTTATTTTTGCTTGCCTAGCCTATCTTATTAAGTATGTACTTATCTTTGAGTGCTTGCTGGTTAACCAGTTTCCTTTCACCTGTTGTTAGATGAGCAGGTAATCAAGGTGTTCCGCTTCTCCTTTCCGGTAACTCTTGCATCTTTGTTTGATTGTTTTTGAGAACTGGCGCACTAAACACTCAAATGCACCTGCTTTGCTCTGGCCAAACAAAGGACCTCCGTAACGCGTTATGTTTTTACCTGTTTTACCTGTTACGTTGAGCCACAGGTATCGATTCCCGAACCCTGCTTTTGGTGTTCACTCTAGGATCGAACTGCACTAAAAATTGCCGTTTTAAACGGCGAAAAATCTCGTTTTTACTTTTAAAAGCTAGAGCTGCGTTGTTATACGTCTACTCTCGACCGCTGTTCAAACTGAACTCCCGTTCTGCGGTTTTCCGCAGCGCCGTAAGAAAAAGAAGAAGAATAATAAGAGGGCTACTGTTACAAAAATTGATTGCTATAACAGTTGCTGATGTGAGTATGTGTGCACTCCAGAACTCGCGAATAGATGGTCCGATTTCCATGGGCTTCGTAATGTGGGGGTACATCAATAATTCATCGAGAAAATAAACTTTAAAAAAATCCGAAACCAGTTGTGGAAGTTAACATGTTTTTTGCTAGCATTTTTTTAAAAATTTTATTTTCTAAATCTGATAACGGAATCTGTTACAAAACCTCAGCGCAATTCCCACTTTCTAACTTCAATATGCTTTGATTTTTTTTTAAATTTTCACTTTAGCGCCTTACCGAGTAGTAGATGGTCCGATTTCCATAAGATTCGAAATGTGGGGGTACATCAAAAATTAATGGCGAAATAAGCTTTTAAAAAAATCCGAAACCAGTTGTGGAAGTTAACAGCATGTTTTTTGGTAGCATTTGTTCAAAAATTTAATTTTCTAAATCTGAAAACGGCAGCTGTTATAAAACCTCAGTGCGATTCCCAACTTTCTAGCTTCAATATGCCGCTCGTTTAATTTTTTTGATAATTTTCACTTTAGCACCAAAAGCGTTTTGATAGATCTGGATCAAATTTGCTATAATAATGACCCTATAAACACAATATTACTGCGCACAAATATTTTCTAAAAGATAAAAACTATGAAGTGAAATATATTTTCAAAATTGTAAATAAAATCGCTCAAAAACTGGCCACAAGATTTTTTTATAATTATGTCAACTTATAGAACTATGAATGAGCTACAATGTGGTTCGTAACCCAATCCGCTATTTATTTTTAAAAAACGAATCGGGTTGGCGCGGGTAGGATGGTCATTGACTGGCGATCGCGGTAATGCAGCAATGCCTTCCGTGGTCGGTAGATGGATGGGTGTCCAAAGTCGCGCAAAACACGGCACGGCGCCTCGTGCTGGCGGATGGGCACGTAAATGGTTGGTCCCCGCGGCGGTCAAGCTAATACCTTGGCCGTCGTTAGAGGGGTTGGAAGTCCCCTCAAAGTGTAGATGGATGAGCAAATAGACGATTGAATGTAATGCCAAGGGTTTGGCGTAAGCTGAGGGGGCGTAGTGGTTAAAGGTCCAAAGAGCCCCACTACCCTCCGGAACATAGTGAATAAGTCAAATCCGGAGTGAATGGGACCAAGCCCTAATGTAGCGCTGAAGATATATAAGCTTATAGAACTATGAATGAGCTACAATGTGGTTTGTGACCCAGTCCGCTATTTATTTTCAAAAATCGATAATTCCCACCCTTTTGTTTAATAAACGGAGGACGTTAGAAAAATTTCTGTTTATACTAAATTGCTCGAGTGATAGTAGAATATTTTATCCCAAAAAATTTTTTTTGGTTGTAGCACTCAGAAGTAGGCACTTAATGATTCGGTAACAGTAGCAATGATATCTAAAGTATGGGAAAGTCGAGACAAAGTGTTTCGCTCACTTTTTGGTTCTGACTTCCTTGTCGATTTTTTAAGCTGTATCTAAATTGCTCTTCTGTGTAGGAAAGCAATTTGAGCTTTTAAATCATTTTTATTCGATAATAATGAATTTACTAAGAAAATAATTTATTAGGAGATCAGCGGTTAGCAAAACTACGATAACTACAAAACTAAGAATAAACAATAAATAATTCATGGCTAAGAAAAAAATATGTTTACTTCGAAAGACGCAAAATCGTCAGATATATGTTAAAGAATAGCTCTTGTTGAACTCGTTTACGAAACGGTAATTAATTAATTAGAAAAAGTTAGAACTACGTCAGTCGGTTTAATAGCTGAAGGTTACGACTAAAATCGTAAAAACATTGTAAGCATTATTAGATACCTCTTTAGCGCTAAAATAAATGAACGAAGCAATAAACTGAATAAACACACTTTGGATAAATATAAAAAGTACCATATATAAAAGATGTCTCAGTTGCAGTGACACTGCATTTAGTTCTTAACGGTATAAAAAAAGCTAAAGTGTTCACTCAAGAGTGGACTGTCCCATACTAGACATTAATAATTACCGTATTTGCAAGTGTCAATTTTATAATTATAACGTTGTACAGTTCACCGCCTGTTAGACTGCTAAGAAAAAAATGAGCGAAACACTTCGCCTGGACTTTCCTATACATTTAAATACATTATTTCATATTTTCCAACACTTTCGATATACACCTGTCTAGACACGACTAGTTAAAGTAAATAGTTCTTATAAGTTGTAACATCTTGAAGCGGTTGAAGAAAGACCGACCGCTGCGCTGCAAGCATAAGGTTGGGTAAAATATTCGGACTGAATCAACGGAAGCGCGGAAATTGATATTTGAAAATATATTAATAACTCGAGAAATATTATTTTTAGCAAGAAATTACTCTTATTAATTTGTATTTAGAATTTCAAAACCTTTCTGATTTTAAAGCCAAAACGCCACGTTTACATTTAAAAAAAGTTATTTTTTACTTTTACCGTGGCCGCCATATTAAAATTGGAAACTCAAGTTTTTTTCTTAAATACAATCGAGAAGAATTTGCCCTACAACTTTGCTCTTGGGTTTGCGAGTCTATCTATTAAAATAAAAAAGTTAGCCTACACTGAACATTAAACGACTATAGTACAAGAATACAACTGCTGTAGAAAGTATGTGAAATTCTTCTAAGGACAAAAAGATTATTAAGGGGCAAAAAATTCGATTTTTTGATTGTTTGTAAAAAGATTCTCCTAGAGCAAACAAAAGAAGAAATCATTTTTTTTAAATTCTGTAGCGAAAATTTTGGGGGGGAGGGGGAACAGTAGCCCCCCTAAATATTAAAGTATCAAAAAAATATTAGGATATTCGGATTTTGCTATCAATGATGAGCTATATTGCTTTAACAGAAATATTTTATTGCCCCCCGTTAAATAAATAAAAAGGTACCAATTTTCAATTTTCAAAAATTCATAGAGGGCGTCACAGTGAAATTATAGCAATGCGCAAAAAAACAAACTGTAGAAGATTCCCAGCTCTATCAGCTTAAAAGGTTTAAACAAAAACGTGTGGGCAGTTTTTGAGAAATATTTTTTGAAAAATTCTAAAATTTTGGAGTGATGTCATTGCGATCGTTTTTATATTTTCAAAATTAATTATATTTCATGGTATAGTACCCTTGAGGGACTACCAAACAAGATGTAGCTGATTCCAATCAGACAACTGGTTTTTGAGTAAATGGGTGTTAAAGTCGAAATGTTCAAAAATTCGTAGCGGCCGCCATTTTAAAGCTAGAGAGTTCGGTAAAAAATCGTTTGATTTGTTCTAAGGACCTCTTTAATCTCCACTACTAAAATTTCTAAAATTCAGTTTCTGAAAAAAATAATACCAAAAAAACATGTCTAACTTCCGCTTCCGGTTTCGGTTTTGTTTTTAAAGCTTATTTTATCGGTGAATTTTTGATATACCCCCTTATTCCAAAGCACATCAAAATCGGTCCAGCCGTTCCGGAGATATGGAGCGTAAGCCAGTATTTTAATTTAATTTTTCTTTACTAAAGCGCCATCTCTTGACCGCCGCAAGAAAAGTGGCCGGGGTTTTCCTAGCCACTCTGTATTTTAGGTTTAAAATACAGCTGCCACGATTTTAAAAACAAATGCTACAGGATGTCCTGTATTCACAATTTGGCTACGTGTTAACTCTAGAACCGATCTAAAACACCCCAATTAATACCGCAGAGCATTATGTTGGAGCTTCTCTTGTAGTTCTAGTTTCGCTAATACTTGGGACTTCTATTTCCTACATGTGTTATGGTACCTAGATCGATAACGTTTTCTCATTTTTCTATTGTTTAAGTTTCATTTAACCGTCGATATCTGGAAACTATGAACTTTTTTCTTTAACATGTCTTCTACAGAACTTATATTGTTCGATCACCGTGTTCAGCTAAATTGAACGCAAGAAAACATTTCAAGAATTTGTTAAATACGCGACTATTATGAGCGGAAAAGGGAGTGGTAGAAGTTCCGTGTTTACGTCAATTGACTATCTGGTCCTGGTGACCTTAAAAAAGATTCCCCGCTTATCTTCTAGATGCGCTGTTATTTAGAAATTAGAAGCAACACACAACTGCTGTTTAAATTTAAAATACTGAAGCTTAATTGGTTACAAAATTTAAAAACTGTTTTGCTCTTACGTAGTTTCTTCCAATGTCTGACACACAATTGTCAAACAACTTAAAACGACGCGACGTTAAATTGCGGAAAATGAGCTCTTTATTGCAAGTTATGGGGTTTTCAACTGTTTTAATTTTGTGTATTCATGTTATTTACTGATTTCGGTTTCTTTTTATTTAATAATGTCTTTTTTTTTGTACCGCGTTGTTAATCTGTTCTCGGATTATTTAGTTTTGAGAGACAACGTTTTTCTTATACAGATTCATATTTTGAGGGTGTATAGTGTATACTTTTTACTTTCCTATACTTTCAGTATAGGGAAGTATTGATTTCATGCAAAATTTCAAAGTTGAGATTTTAACGGAAATAGTCGGGGGGGGGGAGTCCATGGACCCCAAAAAAGTAATTTTAAAAAAATGTCTGTCTGTGGGTGGGTGGGTGGGTCTGTGGGTGGGTGTGTTACGCTCCATATCTCCGGAACGGCTGGACCGATTTTGATGTGCTTTGGAATGAGGGGGTATATCAAAAATTCACCGACAAAATAAGCTTTTAAAAAAACCGAAACCGGAAGCGGAAGTTAGACATGTTTTTTTGGTAGCATTTTTTTCAGAAACTGAATTTTGGAAATTTTAATAGTGGAGATTAAAGAAGGCCTTAGGACAAATCAAACGATTTTTTACCGAACTCTCTAGCTTTAAAATGGCGGCCGCTACGAATTTTTGAACATTTCGACTTTAACGCCCATTTACTCAAAAACCAGTTATCTGATTGGAATCAACTACATCTTGTTTGGTAGCCCTTCAAGGGTACTATACCATGAAATACAATTAATTTTGAAAATATAAAAACGATCGCAATGACATCACTCAAAAATTTTGGAATTTTTCAAAAAAATATTTCTCAAAAACTGCCCACACGTTTTTGTTTAAACTTTTTAAGCTGATAGAGCTGGGAATGTTCTACAATTCGTTTTTTTGCGCATTGCTATAATTTCACTGTGACGCCCTCTATGAATTTTTGAAAATTAAAAATTGGTACCCTTTTATTTATTTAACGGGGGTCAATAAAATATTTCTGTTAATGTGAAATAGCTCACCATTGATAGCAAAATCCGAATATAATAATATTTTTTCGATAATTTCATATTTAGGGGGCTACTGTTCCCCCTCCCCCCAATTTTTTTCGATAAAAAATTAAAAATTTGGTTTTTTGTTTTGTTTGCTCTAGGAGAATCTTTTTACAAAAAATCAAAAAATCGAATTTTTTGCCCCTTAATAATCTTTTTGTCCTTAGAAGAATTTCACATACTTTCTACTTAAATTTTTGGTTTTTTGCTTTGTTTGCTCTAGGAAAATGTTTACACAAAAAATCTAAAAATTGAAATTTTTGCCTCTTAATAATCTTTTTGTCCTTGGAAGAATTTCACATACTTTCTACAGCAGTTGTATTCTTGTACAAGTCGTTTAATGTTCAGTGTAGGCTAACTTTTTTATTTTAATAGATAGACTCGCAAACCCAAGAGCAAAGTTGTAGGGCAAATTCTTCTCGATTGTATTTAAGAAAAAAACTTGAGTTTCCAATTTTAATATGGCGGCCACGGTAAAAAATAACTTTTTTTTAAATGGAAACGTGGCATTTTGGCTTTAAAATCAGAAAGGTTTTGAAATTCTAAATACAAATTAATAAGAGTAATTTCTTGCTAAAAATAATACTTCTCGAGTTATTAATACATTTTCAAACATCAACACGCTTCCTTACTCGTGCCTACGGTTCATTTCAGTTCGGTTGTTTCACATGTACTCAGTGGCAGGCGGAGCCAGCGTGGTAATGGTAGGTTTAAGTTACGCTCTTCAGGCTTGAAGTTTTTATAAACGCTGTTTACTTTTACTAGCCGGGTCTAGACAGGTGTACATCAAAAGTGTTGGAAAATATAAAACAATGTTAATTTATAAGTATAGGAAAGTCCAGGCGAAGTGTTTCGCTCATTTTTTACTTAACAACCATATTTCTACTGAAATATGGAAAGTTATAATTTCATGCAAATTTTTCAATTTCAAATTTTAACGGCAATACACGTTTTAGGTTCGCAGAACCCAAAAAAGGTGTTTTTCTATTTTGGTTCTTTACTGACTACTTTATGAAACTCATTTGGATTTCATAAAGCAACTCCTAAAAGAATTCAAAATTTTATTTTGTTAGGTTGGTGACAACCATGTGACAAGAAAACCTTCACGCGTTATAAACATAACCTTCAAATTGTAAGTTCTAAAAAAGATTATTTAGCGTATTTTCCGCTACTTTGCGTAGCTCGGGTGGGGTGCAAGATAATTCTTCTTCCATCTTATCTTCAAATCTTAGGTATTTTAAAAATCAAATCACTTTCAAATTGTTTGTCTAAATTTTAATTTGACAGTAGTTTGAATTGTATGAAATTACTAAATGTCACCAACAGCCACATATCAAAAACAAAAACCAAATTTTCCTAATTAATTATATTTTTAAATTAAAATATAAAATAAGGTAATTTTTAACTTTTTTGGACCAAAATAGAAAAAATAGTATAAAATACACGTTTCATAAGACATTTAAGCGCACTTGTCCATTAGAAAACTCGCCGCAAGCGGCTCGTTTTCTAACTTGGACGCGTGCTCTAAAATCATGTCTTATGAAACTTGTTTTTTAATATACTATTTTAAAAAATGTCTATCTGTGGGTGGGTGGGTGCGTTCGTTCCCCTATGTCCGAAACCCTTTTGCTGATTTTTATCAAATTTGGTATGTGAAAGTTTTTAGTTGCAGGTAGTTTTTTGTATGGGTTTTAACCGGCATGCACCGGAAACGGAAATTAGACATGTTTCTTTGATGTCGATTTCTTTGTAAAAAGTTTTACTTAATTTTGAAAATATAGCGTTGTAGTACTTGTAGTGCATCTAAAGGAAAATTACATATTTTTTTACCTAATGCTGTACCTTTAAAATTCTTTTGAAAATGTTGATTTTAATGGCCGATTACCCAGAAAGAACATATCCTGTCGGTAAAACTTATCATATGATTTAATAGGCCTTGATAAGTATAATAATGTTCAATAATGTGATTTCTGGAAATATTGAAATTGTAAAACTGACAGCTTCTCGAAATTTGAAAATTTTCGAAAACTTATTCCTTGCCAACTGCCCACATAATTTTTTTTTAATTGTTTTTAAAAACAATTTTTAAAACCATCAATATTACAATTTACTTTCGGCTTAGACAGCGTCGTCATTTGGGGATTACAACCAGCATAATCAAATAAGAACCAACCTGTAGCTTGTCTCCTTTACAAGCATTTGCTCTAAAAGTTTGAGCCATAGTTGTTCGATGGCCTGCCTGTCTAAACAAGGCAGATTAGATTATTTGAACCTTGGGACGGACAACTTTATCTCAATATATCTTGTTCACCAAGACAAGAATACTTAATCGGCTTATGTCTGCGTTAGCTGTTTGTGAACGCATACAAACCAACGTTTCGCAAGACATTGCAGCTTGCATCTTCAGAGTGATTAGTGCTCTAATCATTCCGACCCAAAAAATATATAATTTTAAACCAGTTTAAAAATTAAAAGAATATTCCATACTTTTTACTTTTCCATACTTCTACTGAAGTAAGGAAATACGCGTTTTGGAGTCCAAGGAACCCAAAAAAGTGTTTTTTAAAAAATGTTTGTCTGTGGGTGGGTGCGTTCGTTCCCCTATATCTCCAAAACCCGTTGACCGATTTTTATGTAATTTGGTTTCTGGAAGTTTTTCAGTTGCAGGAAGTTCTTTGTAAGGTCGTTAATCAGAACGGGAAAGGGAAACGGAAATTAGACCTTTAATTTTGGTATAGATTTTTTTCAAAACACTTTTTTGAAATTTTGAATACATAGCGTTGTAGTGCATCTAAAGACAAATCTAATGCTTTTTTTTAAATGCTGTATTTTCAAAATGAAGATCGTTAAGTTGTTTTTTTTTTGCAAATATATCTGTCTTGGGATGTCCGCTTCAAGTTTTGTTTCTACCCCTTCTTCTTCTCCTTCTTCCACTCTTATCGTTTTATTGTTTCCTTCCTCCTCTCCACGCTTTTCCTTTTCTGTGGGTGGGTCCGGTCCCATCCGCTTGTTTTTATCACGGTTTTCTTTTCTCATTCCCGTTACCATGGTCCAGATGCTTCCTTTCCCTTTTCCTTCATCTATTTCTTCATTTTTATTTTTGTTTTCTGTTTTCACCTTTTCTCCCTTTTTCAATGCCTTCTTATAGAAATAAGAGAGGCATTTCTTACCCTTTCCCTCGCTGTTACCTGGTATTTCTTCTGTCCCTTTCGCTTGACTCTCTTTCACTTTCTCTTCTCTTCTCGTTTTCTTTTCTTTCTCTTCTGTCCCTATTATATCTTCTAATTCTGTTTGTGTCGCTATTTCCTTAGTTTCTCTTTTCTCCTTTATTCTTCTTCGATGCATTGCTGCTCTCATTCCGTCTCTACGTTTCCTAGATGGTGGTTTGTTCTTTCTTTTAGTTTTGATTAGTATCGTCGTTATGGGCTTAGAGTCCATAATCGATTTTACTGATCAATCTTTCTAGCATCATCTTATAGGTTTGACACTCTTTGTCATTTTTGTCGCACTTCTTCTTCTGGACTACGCATGGTATGCATGCTGCCGGTTTATTTTTATTTTCACAATCTTCTTTCTTATGTTCCATACCACAATGGCTACATGTTAGTTTCTCTACTTTACAATGCTTTGCCACATGGCCAAGATCTTGACATTTGTGGCATTTCGCCACTATCACGTAATCTTTTAGCTTTATGGCATATAAGCCTATATATATTCTTTTTTGGTTTATTATTAATTTCCTTACCTTTGGGTCCATCTCGGCGACGATGTGAACTGTTTGCCTGAATCCGTTTCCGAATTCCTCTTCTGTTATTTTTCCTTGCAAATTTTGTTGATAGACGGCTCTTTTAATATATTCCTCATCCCATCTCGATTGAAGATCGAATAGAATGATTAAAGGTTTTCTTTTTCTCGGAGGCTCCATCTTCAAATCGGTCGTCATCCTTGCGTTTTCTGAGATTTTCTTGACGTCATCTTGGGTTTCCGTCTCTACTATGAATGTATTGTGCGTTGTTCTTACGTTTCTTATTCCTTTTTTGTCCTTTACAGGGTCAATTCTTCTCGTGAATTTTGCATGTATATCCTTGATGTTTTCACCTTTCTTTGATGTTATAAACAAGGTGTGTTTCGCCTAGGTATTCTCAATTACGCTACTTTGGGCTGTCTGTCTTGCATTTCCTACGGCTTTCGCATATGATATAGTTGGGACTTGTGTTTGTGCTTGTTTTATCTCCTTTTTTAGTTTTTCATTTTCTTCCTCTAGCATTTTTGTTTACATTCTACTGCTTAATTTTTTTATTCACTTGAAATTGAGACATAAAAAAATAAAAACTATATTTTGTTTATTTCGGTTAAGCTGCTGAATATAGCAATTACCGTTAAAGTAATTGTTCAAAATGACTTCCGTTAACTTCCATACAATAATACAGACGACTTTGACAGAGAGAACGAACATTTGCGAGAACTTGCGGTGTCAATTGTCGACATTCTTCTATTATTCTCTGCCTAAGATCTTCAATGTTGGCCGGCTGTGTTGCGTATACTTTGGATTTCAAGTGCCCCCATAAGAAATAATCCAACGGAGACAGGTCGGGTGATCTAGCCGGACATTCGATGGGACCACGTCTTCCAATCCATCGTCCAGGAAACCGATTGTTCAAAAATTCTCGAACGGGAATCACATAGTGAGGAGGTGCTCCATCTTGCTGGAAAACTAGTTCATTTTCAAACAAATGTTCGTCATTTTCCAGTAGTTCGGTTATACGCGGATCAACAGTGGTGTCAAGAAGCTCAAGGTAAATATTGCCATTCAAATTACCGTCAATAAAAAACGGGCCAACGATGTGGTCTCCTAGAATACCTGCCCAAACGTTAAGTTTCTGTGGATATTGGGTATGGGTTTCCCTATACCAATACGGATTCGTGTCTGACCAATACCGTTCAAAAAAAACGCACACTCATCGCTGAAACAGATATTGTACAACAAGTTCACGTTGTTCAATAGATTATTAGACATAATTTCGCAAAACTCTAGTCTTGGATCATTGTCGTCTTCGTTTAGTTCTTGAACAAGTTTTATCTTGTATGGGTGAAATTTGTGCTTTTTTAAAATTCTCCATACACTGCTTGTTGAAACCCCCGATACCTGGGAAAGTTGATTTAGAGACTGATTGTTATCCACTGCAACGTGTCCCAAAACAGCAACTTCAACAGGTTCATTAATAATTGGTCTTTCTGGTTGATGTTTTTTGTTTGTCACTGAGCCAGTTCCCATAAACTTTTGCATCAACTTTATAACATACTGATGGTGAATGAATTTATCGGGATGAATTTCATTAAAGCACGCGCTGCAGCTCGTGCACAGTCGTTATTTTTGAAATGAAAACGCACAATCTCGATTCTTTCGGCAGTGGTGTAAACCATGTTGACACTTTTATAATATTCAAAATGAATTGAATGTTGACTGACAGATGAAAAAACAAAAGATGAAACCAAAGCATCTGTAGGTACTGCTATATTCAGCAGCTTAACCGAAATAAACAAAATATAGTTTTTATTTTTTTTATGTCTCAATTTCAGGTGAATAAAAAAATTAAGCAGTAGAATGAATTCCTTATTAAATTACCTTTCCAACGATGTGCCACACATGGTATGGTGCCATTTGAAATTTTAGAGGGGGTGGCTGTGGCGGCTAAGGGGTTGATGACAGACGTCCGGATTTTACGTAAAAAGATGTCCCCCTTGCTGTCTTTGTTGACATGTCTTGGCGATTTTCAAGCAAAAAATAATTTTGAAACATACTGAGGGTGGCTACTATCGTTGAAAAACCCTGTATAACAAATATGAAAAAATATACAGGGTGTTCCATTAAAAATAAAAAAAAACTGCTATCACTTCCGGTTAAACCGGAAGTCCAAATTAACACCGTTTTATGTCGTAATATGCATTTTTATGTGTGTGTTACCGAGAAAAAATTTGAAATTAATAATTTAAAAATTGAAAATGGCCGATTGTTACCTGTTCTCGCGGCCACACGGTATATTACTTCGTGGTTTTAATAAATAATACTTATTTATGTAGTTTGAAATCATTTCAAATTTTTAACTCGCATAAATACTGATCTCAATAATATAAATTTAGTAATTGTACCCGATACTGTATTGTACTCTTACTTTTAATTGTGTTTAGTCTATACTTTCAAATCAAATTGCATTCATAATCTCTTTTACTTAAAGAAAAATCTCCGGCCGGATATTTCATATTATCCGGCCAAACCGAATATTCGGTGAAATGGCCGGATAATGGATAAAAACCGAATATCCGTTGCCTCCCTAGTAACCAGGGCTCATTTTTTCAAATGACAATAAAAAAGTATAATCAAAAAAATTATTACAAATCAAAAACATCCGATTTAAACCAAATAAACCGATTTATTTGATCTGTTTTCTAAAAATTACTATTTTTGCACCCTGGTTTACAGCAGTAATAAAAAAATAATAAAGATGTGGCCAATACTATACAAAAAAATTCACGACTTCCTTATGCAATATCAGTATTTACCTCGGTATTTACACATCTAAAATCATTACTCCACACTTTTGTGCCTGTATGTATAATATATAGTTTGGCTTACAATTTATTGTTAACCACTCTGTGCTGGAAAAACTATATTAGAAACAGACGTCGCTGTTCTCTTACACTTACACTGTTCTGTTATTATTATTATTATTGTTGTGTAACAAATCGAGTATAAAAAATTAAATATCTAAATTATTACAGAATAAATTAAGAAAATTGAATTATAAATAAATGCTCGATTTAGTTATTAGTTCATTATTATTGTGAAACACTAAAATATGTAAGCTGACATGTGGAATGTCAATATACTTGTAGCAATAAGTGTTCTAACTTTGCAAAGAAAGCGATTACACAAAAGTTCAAAGGCAACAAATGTTGTAATAATTAGTATAAAGGTACATTTAAATATTTTGAATTGATTGTGTGGTAGGCACTTGATGAAACATTATTAATAAATATTCAACTATTTAAAATTAATAGTATATTAATAAAATAAAACACTTGGTAAATTGTTTCACAAATTGTTGTTATTTATTTACTCGACTCGAGTTTCAACCATCTCGGTTATCTTCAGGAGTTTACAATACTAACTACCTAACTAAAAATCTAAAGATGTACAAACTGCTTATTTCTAGAAATTCGATCGTCACCGCCCAGATTTTAAGTGTTACCACATGTGTTTCTATGGCTGAAGGGTCTGTGGGTCAAGGAGTGGTGAATTACCTAAATCGGTGTGGTCGTTAACTAAATTTTTATTATTTCTCATTGCCTTTTTAATTTCTAAATTTTCTAATTTATTTAATCGGTTACCCTTGTTTTCTATGTGTAAAATTTTTGTATCTGTATGTTTGAAAAAATGATTGTTTGTAATACAATGTTGGGAAATGCCTGTTGATTTATGATTGTATTTAATTGATCTAATGTGTTCTTTAATTCTTGTATTAAAACTGCGTCCTGTTTGTCCTATATATATTGCATCACAATTAGAACAGTCTATTTGATAGATACCATTTTTTGAATATTTTTCTATTGTGTCTTTATTGTTTACTAGGTGTTTATGGAGTTTATTTGGATTGTGTATAGCTACGTTAATATTTAATTTTTTGAGCCTGTTAGAAACTTTATAGCTGACTCTACCTATATAATTGATTTTTGACCATATTGTTTTTTCAATTATTTTTGTCCCTTGTCCGCTGTACAAAAGATGTTTTACCTGTTCCTTTTGTTTTTTCTTTAAAATGTTATCTACAAATTGCTCCGTGTATCCGTTTTTTAGGGCTATAAATTTAATTGTGTTAAGTTCTTTATCGAAATTTTCGGTAGACAGTGGGATATGAATGGCTCTGTGAATCATACTGTTGAAAGCTGATTTTTTAATTTTGAGTGGTTGTTTAGAATTCGAATGTATGACCATGTCTGTAGTTGTGGGTTTTCTGAAAATATTGTACTCTAAATTGTTCTCTACTCTTTTTATGCTCAGATCTAAAAAGTTTAGGGTATTGTTATTTTCGATTTCTATTGTGAACGTGATATTGTTATGAATTTTATTAATGTTATCTAAAAATTGTTGTATTTGTCTATCTGTACCTAACCACAAGCAAAAAATATCATCTACATATCTAATCCACTTCTTGACATTTTTACTATAATTATTGTTTGAATTAAAAACTTTTTCTTCAAAATTAGCCATAAAAATTTCTGCTAGTAGGGGTGAAAGTGGGGATCCCATCGGTAGTCCCTCCTCTTGCTTGTAAATTTGATTATTAAATTGGAAATAATTTTGTTCTAAGCAGGTTGCGAGCATGGTTCTGAGTTCTAATTTTTCAATATTCGTCAAATTACTATTGTTTATTTTATTGAACGTTATTTCTTTTGCTTCTTTTACTGGAATGGATGTGAACAGGTTGCTAACATCAAATGAAATTAGTTTTGCATTAGTGGGTACCTGAATATTTTTGAGTTTGCCTATTAATTCTAAAGAATTTTTTACCGAATACTTCGAGAAACAGTTTATGTGTATAGGTAATATTCTATTGATTTCTTTACACAGCTTATAAGTGGGTGCGTTAATGTACGAAACGACTGGTCTAATTGGTTTTTCTTTTTTATGTAATTTTAAAAGTCCATATAAAAGTGGTGGGTGTGGGTTCATAATTCTGAACTTAAATTCGTTTCCTTTTGGTACGAAATTATTGCAAAATTTTCGTACCAAAAGGAAACGAATTTAAGTTCAGAATTATGAACCCACACCCACCACTTTTATATGGACTTTTAAAATTACATAAAAAAGAAAAACCAATTAGACCAGTCGTTTCGTACATTAACGCACCCACTTATAAGCTGTGTAAAGAAATCAATAGAATATTACCTATACACATAAACTGTTTCTCGAAGTATTCGGTAAAAAATTCTTTAGAATTAATAGGCAAACTCAAAAATATTCAGGTACCCACTAATGCAAAACTAATTTCATTTGATGTTAGCAACCTGTTCACATCCATTCCAGTAAAAGAAGCAAAAGAAATAACGTTCAATAAAATAAACAATAGTAATTTGACGAATATTGAAAAATTAGAACTCAGAACCATGCTCGCAACCTGCTTAGAACAAAATTATTTCCAATTTAATAATCAAATTTACAAGCAAGAGGAGGGACTACCGATGGGATCCCCACTTTCACCCCTACTAGCAGAAATTTTTATGGCTAATTTTGAAGAAAAAGTTTTTAATTCAAACAATAATTATAGTAAAAATGTCAAGAAGTGGATTAGATATGTAGATGATATTTTTTGCTTGTGGTTAGGTACAGATAGACAAATACAACAATTTTTAGATAACATTAATAAAATTCATAACAATATCACGTTCACAATAGAAATCGAAAATAACAATACCCTAAACTTTTTAGATCTGAGCATAAAAAGAGTAGAGAACAATTTAGAGTACAATATTTTCAGAAAACCCACAACTACAGACATGGTCATACATTCGAATTCTAAACAACCACTCAAAATTAAAAAATCAGCTTTCAACAGTATGATTCACAGAGCCATTCATATCCCACTGTCTACCGAAAATTTCGATAAAGAACTTAACACAATTAAATTTATAGCCCTAAAAAACGGATACACGGAGCAATTTGTAGATAACATTTTAAAGAAAAAACAAAAGGAACAGGTAAAACATCTTTTGTACAGCGGACAAGGGACAAAAATAATTGAAAAAACAATATGGTCAAAAATCAATTATATAGGTAGAGTCAGCTATAAAGTTTCTAACAGGCTCAAAAAATTAAATATTAACGTAGCTATACACAATCCAAATAAACTCCATAAACACCTAGTAAACAATAAAGACACAATAGAAAAATATTCAAAAAATGGTATCTATCAAATAGACTGTTCTAATTGTGATGCAATATATATAGGACAAACAGGACGCAGTTTTAATACAAGAATTAAAGAACACATTAGATCAATTAAATACAATCATAAATCAACAGGCATTTCCCAACATTGTATTACAAACAATCATTTTTTCAAACATACAGATACAAAAATTTTACACATAGAAAACAAGGGTAACCGATTAAATAAATTAGAAAATTTAGAAATTAAAAAGGCAATGAGAAATAATAAAAATTTAGTTAACGACCACACCGATTTAGGTAATTCACCACTCCTTGACCCACAGACCCTTCAGCCATAGAAACACATGTGGTAACACTTAAAATCTGGGCGGTGACGATCGAATTTCTAGAAATAAGCAGTTTGTACATCTTTAGATTTTTAGTTAGGTAGTTAGTATTGTAAACTCCTGAAGATAACCGAGATGGTTGAAACTCGAGTCGAGTAAATAAATAACAACAATTTGTGAAACAATTTACCAAGTGTTTTATTTTATTAATATACTATTAATTTTAAATAGTTGTACATTTAAATATTCTACTTGGCATTATTGCATTAAAAGAATTGTTTTGAAATCTAACTTCAGCAGATTCCTAGTTCCAAAGTAAAAACCAAAAAGCTTACCTAAAACAAAAGCAAAGAAAAGTTAGTTAGTTACTCGTGGAAGTTTGAGAATAAAACATCAAGTACGCCCGTGATGCGGAAATTTATATAATAAAATAAATTAAACTAAATTTCATTTTTAATTAAATTAAGTGACAAGTTTGGGTGAGAATAAAGTTGTTAGATTATCTAAAAGTTAATTTTAAATAAAAGTAATTCGAACGTTCAATAAAATTATTGTTAACAGCAGGGTGAGCGGCGGATCTACTAAAGGTAGGATTTTAAATTGATTCTAGAAGAAGCAGAGATAAAATCCTTACCATCCAAATTTAATTTATTACGAAATTAGAAAATTTATTAAAATAATAAAAGGCTTGGTACTAGGAGTTTGTTGATGTTATCAAGTAGTTAATAAATCTCTTTGTAATTTAATTGTAAACAATCCACTTTTAATTTTCAATATATTTTGGTTTTTTAAAGTTAATGGTTTCATTGGAAATTAACCCTAATCTCAAAATTGTTGTCCAGAGCCCTTACCGCTCGGTACAGTTGGATTAAACATGAAAAACAAGAAAATAAAATCCATCAGCTACAAAGCGGACGATGACCCCGCCTAAATACTACCCTAACTAAAAATTACGTTTAAAATCTGTTTCTGCTATCACGGAAGAGCAATAAATTACACTTAATGCAGACCTTTTGCTGTCCCCTGATTATTACATCAGGATCCAATAATTTCCTAATTTTAGGGGTTCACAGAGAAATTACGACATTGTGGTGAGATCCGAATTATATAGTGCTTCCCCACTTCTATTACATTGCCTCACATAATTATAATAAAATTATGTGGTCAATTTCTGTGAAATATAACTTTTTAAATTTCTTATAAATTTTTAATATCAAATAAATTTATGTAATTGCATTGTGCCGTCCTCCTTTTATTACGATACCAAATTTTATAGCAGCTCTCATTTTAAAAGTTAAAAACGAAATTTTACGTAGGTATTTGTGCCTCATTTGACAAACGCCAATAACGTCGATTTCCTCGAGTGGTGATTGTGATAACAGTCCGATAATTGGTTCGTTGATTCGCTCCATTCTGGCAAGATATCATCATCATCATCATAATCTATCCTCATATACCTGAAGGTGTCGAGGTCTTTCACTCCGGGTAGGCTCTAACTAATTTAATTCCAATATCAAGACTGTTAACAAACGCTCTATATTCGTAATGAATTTAAAACAGTAAAAAAAATGAGCGAAACACTTCGCCTGGACTTTCCTATACATTTAAATACATTGTTTTATATTTTCCAACACTTTCGATATACACCTGTCTAGACACGACTAGTTAAAGTAAATAGTTCTTATAAGTTGTAACATCTTGAAGCGGTTGAAGAAAGACCGACCGCTGCGCTGCAAGCATAAGGTTGGGTTAAATATTCGGACTGAATCAACGGAAGCGCGGAAATTGATATTTGAAAATATATTAATAACTCGAGAAGTATTATTTTTAGCAAGAAATTACTCTTATTAATTTCTATTTAGAATTTAGAAACCATTCTGATTTTAAAGCCAAAATGCCACGTTTCCATTTAAAAAAAAGTTATTTTTTACCGTGGCCGCCATATTAAAATTGGAAACTCAAGTTTTTTTCTTAAATACAATCGAGAAGAATTTGCCCTACAACTTTGCTTCGCAAACACTCTTTTACATTTCTCGCCTCCAACATCGTATGATATTTAAACGTTTCTACATAATTATCACTTTGCGGACATTCTTCGCGACAAATCATAACACAATCCCAACACATCCTCAATTTCCCCACCACAAAATACTGCATCCACATGCAATATCTGTCAAACACCAAAAACTCTTCCCATAAATCCATCCACAAATCTTGCTGCATTACTTGTTTTGTCATTTTCTTCCCAAACTGTTCTCCTCTTTCTACTGCTACCATTCCTTCCCATTCTTCTCTTTCGATCACTTTCTTCACTTCCCTCCATTTCATAACTGGATATTTTCCCCATATTTCACATATAATCTTCCTTGGTAATTTTTATTTGTTTTTTGCTATCCATACCATCAGATTGTCGATTCCTTCTGTTATTTTTTCTAAACATAATGTTCGAAGACACCTTCTATTTAACACAATTTTTTACTCAACCAGGGAAACACCCTTTCACCATAAATAATATCTTCTAAGGAATTCATCTTTGACGTATTACTCATGCTGATTACTTGCCCACTTCTCCCAATGGAGAAGTCACCGCCTTAAGTAGCCAGCCGCCAAGAATACCCCCCCTCTTAAAGAGAATGTCCGTGTAAAAGTAGTAGGGCAAAGAGTGGGGACAAGAGTGGGGGACACAAAAAACTGCCATTTGTTTTATAATTTGAAATAAACAGGGATTTAAGTTAAAATAGTCATTTTTCGACAATTATACGGGTTTATATCACTAGCAGTGAAAAAGGAAGTATATACGCCTCGGTAGAAAAGTCTTATAGCCCTCGGGCCTTACATACCTCGGCGCTACGCGCCTCGGGATCTAACCTTAACCCTCAGGCTATAATAGTAGACTTTTCTACCTTGGTGTATAATATACTATTGTTTAGTAAAACTGGTTGAAATAAATAAAACGCGTGGAAATTTTTTTCGTGACACTAAAACTTGACAGACAATAATAAGAATGACAAATGCGTGTAGGCTATGAAATGACATGTTTAAAATTTCACAGCCTACCATGAGGTGATTTTGTTTTGATTACATGATATTTAAGTTCCCCTTTTACAGATACTGGTCGTTTTCTAGCTTGTGCGCACTAGTAATTTTCTAGAAGGATATGATCTGCAGCTTAAAATAGATTCTAAACTTTGGAGGGTTGCGTCCAGCCGCACGTAATCCTAAAAGATGGTCAGACCCCGGAATCAAACTGGGGTCGATGTGCTCGGCCACGCATGCGACTTAGTAACGTTTTCTTAATTTTTACTAATATAAAGTTTTTTCTAATATTACCTCAAACTTAAGTTTATCAGTGCAAGCAAATCAAACATCTTACTTCAGTATTTATTATTTGCCACCACTGCACTGTTTCTATTCTACCCCTATCGTGCCGTTTTCAGAACGACATTTGCGTGCAAACTAGTTTATCTGAATTCTTTAATAATTATTTATCATACAATAAGCATGAAAAACTTGAAATAACTAGAACACTCGCGTTATTTAAGTATAATCTTATTAAATACTATTATTTTGGTACATAGCTTCCAACAATTTATTTACTTACCAGCAGAGCCGGATCTGCGAACAGCCAACCTACGCAATTGCGTAAGGATGCTTAAAATTCCCTAAATTGTAAATATTATTAGTTTTTTTATTTATTTTTTATTACCCATTAATAAATTCGAAATCCACAAATATAAAAGTCAGTTTATTGATACTCCTACTTACTGCCATTCAGAGTATTAGTACAAATAGTTATATTACTGGCCGGTATACAGCGCGTGTATGTTTGTATTCGCGAGGTGGACGTCCAGACACAGCCTTTATAAGTTTATATCTTAAAACCGTAATGGACAACGCCCGATTAAATCAAAAACTATTATTTTTAAACTTTCATCGTTTGTGTTCTGTTGTAATATGACTGCGAGTAAATATATTTAAATAATAACATTATCTCGTTTTGTTAAAACTTTTGACATTCGCCACCAGTACACCAAGTAGAAGAAAGTATTATTTATATTTTTTTAAATAAATGTCTTCTATATAAATCTTCTTTCCTAGTCAACCGATAATAATTTCATGCAATTTTGTATATTTGGCGGTAAGGCGGAATGAAAACATTTTTGTGCCAGTAATAACTTATCGACGTCAATAAATCCGTTTATAGATTAATAATTAAACTAGTGTTACCCCAGCGCACAATGCACTGACAGCGTTGACAGAGCCGGCTAAATGATAAGTCACGTGATGCATTAGTTCCATAAGGGAGACACGACGTTAGTGTAGATGGCGCCTCAAGTGAAGCGCGTTTAGCAGACTTTCATATATATTATAAATTAAAATAATTATTATTGAAAAATCGACGTAGAATAAAAATATAAAAATGCTTCATGTTCCATCTGAGGATAGAGACCTTTCATTGAAAAAAATATGGTCCAAATTGGTGAAGCGGTAGCCGCTTGAGGAACCGGAGAAAAATACCTTTTGAGCTTTTATATATGTATGGATGGATAGTTTTTTAAATTCATTCATTATACAAACAAATATCAGGTGTCAAAAAATCAATTTTTGAAATCACAAAGTCAAAAAATCAATTGACAACAAGAGAAGAAAGTGGAGCATTTTCGACCGAGTGTGAAGTTTATTGCCCGATGCGTAGCCGAGAGCAATAAACACACGAGAACGGAAAACAGCACTTTTCTCCAAAGTTGTACATATGATCTTTTCTGCGATCATTCCTTTAGAAACATACAATTACAAAAAAGAATAAACGTCAAATAAGAAGGCAAAATAAAATTGATTAAATTAAAAATTTTTGACGTTAATACATGGTTTTTGACTTTTTGATTTAAAAAAATCATTTTAAACGTATAAGAAAGAAGAGATTTAGTTTCAATCATGGCTAGAATGGACCACTACATGTTTCGTTCTTATTTGAACTCATCAGGTGGACATAATTCTAACCATAATTGAAACCAAAAGCAAACAAGCAGATATATGCCAGAAAGTATAACATTAAAGGGGAATTACACTAGTAACGCCCTCTATTATGTGCGGCGAGGAAAAGTTGCAAAGCAACAAACCGGCAAAGTTGCGATCGGAACCTGCTAAGCAGGTATCTGCGATCGCACCGGCCTCTAAGCACAAAACACAGAAACGCCCGTGTGGCAAGAAATAGAGGGCGTTACTAGTGTAATTCCCCTTTAATGTTATACTTTCTGGCATATATCTGCTTGTTTGCTTTTGGTTTCAATTATGGTTAGAATTATGTCCACCTGACGAGTTCAAATAAGAACGAAACATGTAGTGGTCTATTCTAGCCATAATTGAAACCAAATCTCTTCTTTCTTATTTCTTGCCACACGGGCGTTTCTGTGTTTTGTGCTTAGAGGCCGGTGCGATCGCAGATACCTGCTTAGCAGGTTCCGATCGCAACTTTGCCGGTTTGTTGCTTTGCAACTTTTCCTCGCCGCACATAATAGAGGGCGTTACTAGTGTAATTCCCCTTTAATGTTATTTTAAACGTATATTTATTAACGTCAAATATGTATTTCCTTTATTTATTTTCCTTTTATCAATAAATTTTTAATAAAAAGTGAAATGGCGTTTCATAGGCAAGCGCAGAAATATGAATCGCCTAGGAGCGGCAATAATACAAATACGACTCTGCTTACCAGACTTGGTAATCTAATCAAATCCCACGGCCAAAACCGCTTGAAGAGGTTTAATTTTGACAAATGTTTCAAATGATCATTGCAGGAAGTAACTAGAATGTATTTATATTGTGTGCAAGTTGTTTATTGTTAGATATGTACATTTAATAGCCTTCAATTCACATTTTTTAAAGTTGTTTATTATTAATAGGCTTTCATACAGTGGTCAACTTTCACATTTTAATGAAATGTATGACGATACATCTAACCTTCCTAGACATTCCAAAATATGTTAAAAATATTTATGATTTCTATTCAGAGCTTGAATTGTTTTTGGTGAAAGTTATATAGATGACTGTTGTGGGCGAGTAATACGTAAGCTTCGGGTACGCTCTAACATATTAAGCGAGGAGTAAATCGCGCACAAGAATTTTGTACACCTACATCCACTTGTAGTTCAACGTAATTCCACGTACTTCCACATACTTCCACTTACTTCCACGTACTTCCACCTTACTTCCACATTTTTTCCACCGTACTTCCACTACCTTGTACACCTGCTTCCACTCGCGGTTTACCCGTCGCTAGTCAGTTATTCTACAGAACTATACATAATCCTCAATGCCAGTGCCAGCACTGGCTGTGCTTTTCATAACATAATATTTAAACCGCCCTAAAAAGGAACTAATAAGTAAATTATTGTCAAAAATTAAAAAGCTACACCATTTGTACTTCGTTTATAACAAATTACAGGTGAAAAACGTTTATAATTACATCTAGTCTAAGGAAACAGAAGCGAAGTGGAGTTGTGAAAGGGAGAGTAATCAAATTAATTAGGGTTAGGGTTCATAGACTACTCAACAGGTGTCTATTGTCAGTATTGAACCGCCAACCCACAGCATACTAGATAAAACGGGATCAACAGATTGACTGCTAGCCCTCACAAGTAGAAGATACCATTTTCGTATCGTATCCAATATCGATACAAAAGTTTCCGTACCGCCCAGACTAATAGGGCGTTTGTTTGTACACACGCCGATACACTTATTGGATATCGGGGTTGGCCGCCTCCATAATATATTGTCTTGTAGACAAGGTTGTAACGCAGTCTAATATAAAAGACGTATGATACGCACGTACGTATACAACGTTTAATACATGTCGTATAAAACCTCTACTTTTATAAGTTTTATACAGTATAAAACTACATTTGTTCATATTAAGTTTTTACAGTTGGCTGTACTGTAAACTGTAACAAAATCAGCTGTTAGTGAGTCGCTATGGGGAACCCCAGACCGAAAATTTCATTCTACAAGACACGGATTTAGGATTCGACGCTACAAGATTAAACATTTTCACGCAATTTTAAGAAAAAAGTGGAATATTTCGTATTTTATTAAAGGAGTCACTGACCAATTGCATTTTGGTCTGTCGTACAAAACAAACAGCCCGAATTAACAGCTTTTACAAAAAAAATCAACTTTACCGGCATCGACAGCACAATTAAAAAGTGTTCTTCAATGTGTCGTATATCCACAACAATTTAAGGAACAGACTAAGCCCAGATTACTCGAATGAATTACTCAGTGTGCACTAACTACATTCTGAAGTTGAGCGAACGAAAAATTAATCTTTTTGATGAATATTGTAATTTCATTAAAATTAAAATCAGTATTTGATATTTCATTTCCTCCGGGTGATTGTTTCTCTGTATTTTCATAAGTAAAACTTAAAAATATGTATTGCAACGGAAGAAGTAGCATTATTTTATTGGTTTCTCTATTACCGGCGTTATTGAATTAACCAATTGTTTTTAGTATGTGTACGTTACGAGGGGTAAACCGCGCTTACAAATTTTGTAGCCTACTTCCACATACTTCCACTAACTTCTACTTACTCTAACATACTTCTATTTACTTCCATGTACTTCTGCCGTACTTCCCCTTCCGCTTACTTTCACATTCTTGAATTACTTCCACGTACTTCCACTTACTTCTACGTACTACTACGTATTTTCACATACTTCCACTGATTTCCACATTACTTCGACTAGCTTGCACTTACTTCTACATACTTCCACTGCTACTTACTTCCACATACTTCTAATTGTAGTTCAGCAAACTTCCATGTACTTGCACTTACTTCTACTAACATCCATATACTTCCACCGTACTTCCACTTACTTCCACGTATTTCCACATACTTCTAATTGTAGTTCAGCGTACTTCCATGTACTTCCACTTACTTCTACTAACTTTCACATACTTCCACCGTACTTCCACTTACTTCCACGTATTTCCACTTATTTACATGTACTTCCACTTACTTCCACTTAGTTCCATATACTTTCGTGTACTTCCACAGTACTTCCCCTTCCACTTACTTTCACATACTTGCACTTACTTCCATATAGTTCAACGTACTTCCCCTTATTTCTACGTACTTTCACGTAGTTTCACATACTTCCACTTATTTCCACCTTACTTCCACTTACTTCTACGAACTTCCACATCCACATACTTCCACTAACTTTCACATACTTCCACTTATTTCTACATAGTTCCACTGCTACTTACTTCAACATATTTTCACTTTTACTTCCAGATACTTCCACGTACTTCCACCGTACTTTTACTACCTTGTACACCTACTTCCGCTCACGGTTTACCCCTCGGTACGTTATAAACTATATCAAAAATGAGAGAGTTTTATTTTATACTCTATGTATGGGCTTTAAAACTTTTATACGTCAATTTAAGCAACCCTGCTTGTACGCCGCTCTTATTCTATCCAAACGGAAGCGAACTAAGCTTTTATACTGCATCCGTGTTGTATCCGATAATTATTCATTCCGATGTGCAAACTTAATTTTGTCGAGGGTACTCAAGGCGACAAGTATAGCTCACTTCGCTTCGAATTTGCTAACCTATAAAGTCAGATTAATCCTCGGATTTATCAGTAGTACCAACCTCCCGAAATCAAGAAAAATTACAAAAACCCGGCCCCGTATGCAACAAAAATTGAATAATTGAGTTTTCACGCTACAGGCAAGGTAAATAGACGACACATCCATAGCTACGAAAGATGAAAATGGCCAATAATATTCGTTTACTTTTTACCCTTTAAGGAACTTAATAGTGTCATTTACATTCCTAGGATAATAACTAAAGCAACACGGTACAGATTCCAATATTTTATTTCAAACAGAATACTAAAATTTTATTTAAATACCTAAGTGCTAAGTACGATATTTGAAGTTTTGTCTATATAATCTTATTCTCCATTTAAAATAACATTAAAAAAACATTCCCCTTAAAAGGCGCTAAAACTAACAAATAATTTAATGTTTTTTTAAAATCGAGTTGCCATGAAGGTCTGTTTTTCATAAGAAGCTCAAATAGTTTCACAAACTTTGAGGTTAACTTCTATACATCAAAACAACGCAATCTGTATAAACATGTAATGGGTCCGGAACGCTTCGTTATGCAGTTACAGCCTCCGGAAGGGGGAACTGTTATTGTTGTTTCATATTCAGAAAACACTCAGACCTTCATGGCAACATGTTTTTTTTTACATAAGTTGAAGCAACTTAAAAATTCCATTCGTTTATTAAACATTTTCCGTCTTTCATTGACCAACTCAATTGTGTTGATAAAAGACAATATGGCTCCTCCTTCGGATTTCAGTTAAAAATAATAATTCGAATTGGTTAATTGCATATTCTTAAAGGTATTGCTTTTTCCGGAAATGGGTACATAAGTGCTAAACCAACAACAAACTACGGTATTGTGAAAATTGATATTACACGCGTAAAAACAGTATACCTAATACATAATCGTTTTTGCATAACTATGCATTAGAATAGATTTTTATCATAAATTATTAGAATTTATTTTTTTAAGAAATTATTATAATCGACATTTACACTCGATTATTTAAATAGATAAATTCTTTGGATCATTTTTTCGTCTAATTTTTTAATGGACATAAAGATATCTAATATAGACTGTTCCATCATCAGCAGGATGTACTACTGAAAATGTGTCTGTCCTACATGTTCCGAATCGCCCTCGCCCTGTAGGACCAGTTCAGATAGAAACCCCCTTGTGGATCTTCTCGCTCCACCCGCCCCTGTATGTTTGGTGCAATTTTAGTGTACATTTATATTTAAACAGTATTTTTCTTGCTTTTCTTCCCTTGACCAGCAGCCCTCACAATAATTGTGAAATTGCCATTTACAGCAAATAGCAGCTCTTATTCCAATGAAAAGTTTACAAACCATTTTTAACTTTTCGTGATGATACGAAAGTATGGGTATCATAATATGTTCATATGCTTTAATATACTAACGAAGTGTTAAACGAACACGCTACCTAACTACTGTTAATAATGTAAATTAGGTGCAGTTAGATATTAGCCAAGATCTTTGGATATTAGCTACACTATGCATATTATTAATTTAAAAAATTCTACTTACTACTACGCTTAATCGCGCTGCTGTTGTATCGACATTTTGATGTTACAATCGATAGCACGGAATTACTTCACTTTCGTCAACAAATCGATAAACACGCTTTACTGTTTTAACTATTATAATGTAAGCAGCAACATTCCAATGTGTTTTCGTAAACTAAAACTTTTTCACTTTCACTAATAAAATATACGTCTTGGCGTAGATGTTTTCACATAATAACGAGCCAACAGTAAATATGTACTATGTGGTTATATACAATAATAATCCACTAAAAAATAACCTTTTGTTTATTTTTGTAGCCGACTGCATATTGCCTCGGCACAAACAGAAACACAACTAACACCACATCAGAAGAGTGAAGAAGCGTAGCCTTGTAAGTGTGCGAGCAGTGGAAGCAAACCCAAGGTGCTTGGTTGTCATAGAAACGGTGGCCTTATACTCCACTGACACGAAATCAAACAACCCAGTGGCGTAACTTACATCGGGCGTAACACGTAGAAGTAGCTATAAAAGTCGTGTAACAGTTATTATTAGTAGTTTGTTCTGGGCTTTGGCCTTAACTTGCCTTTCGTCACTGCGACTCTTGATGGTTCTATTGTGACTTGTGAACCCGTGTCTAGTTAGAGAAGTTGTAGGCTGTTGAAAAACCTAAGTATATCTCTGAGATTCCATTCCCTTATTTCGGTAGGTGTGATAGTCTCCTTTCCGAAGATATTGTGTCTACGACGACCGGCAGCGTTGCATCTGCATAGGATGTGTTCTGCCGTTTCTGCTGCCTCGTTACATAGTCGGCAGATTTGGTCCTCAGCCTTACCAATCTTGAAGAGATGGTATTTTAGTGGAGCGTGGCCTGTCAGAAGGCCAGTGATGGTTTGTAGCTCGTTCTTGCTGAGAGACAAAGCATTTCTTGCTTTCTTTTGCGAAATAGTTATAAACTGTTTTGCCTGACGTTGTCCCGGTATGTTTTCCCAGTACGAGGACTTCATTAGTTCCTCCCATAGACTGACCTCGTGTTTTATGTGGCTTTTCTGTACACCACAGCAAGGTTCAGGTCCAATATAAGGCGTCATTGCTCCTCTTTTTGCGAGTTCATCGGCCTTTTCGTTGCGTGGTACATCCTCGTTCCCTGGAACCCACCGTAATGTTACGTGGTTTTTGTTAGCCAGTTGCTTGAGGTTGCCCAGGCATTCCCAGACAAGCTTAGATTCGCAAGTGTAGGCTTTTAAAGCCTTTATTGCTGCTTGGCTGTCTGTGAGTATATCAATTGTTGCACCTCTATAGCCCTTCTTGAGGTTTATTCTTGTGCAGAGGTTTATGGCATATACCTCAGCTTGGAAGATGGTAGTTTTGGATCCAAGGGATTCATGAATACGGCACCCAGGACCGTAGACACCCGCTCCAGTTCCCCCTCCTCCCATCTTTGACCCATCCGTGTACCATTGGAGCGATCCTCTTTTAAAGGGAGGTACTCCTCTGGACCATATAGCCCGGTCTGGGATCTTCACTTTGAAAGGTTGATCAAAGTTGTGATTTATTTGCATAAAATGCGATACGGTGTAGGCCGTTCGCTCTAGATGGGCGAGGCTTAAGATTTCTAGGTGGCCAGTAAGGTCCCCTGATTTGAATTTGTTTATCCTACCGACTGTCAGCGCATGTGACATCGCCTCCTTTTGCACTTGTAGGTGTAGGGGCGTTAGTCCTAACATGGCTTCCATTGCCGCGGTTGGACAGGTACTCATTGCACCTGTAATACTCAGGCAGGCGAGACGTTGTATCTTCTCTAGCTGTGACTGAGTAGTGACTTGTTTAGTTTTGGCCGCCATACAAGCGATGCATAGGTGACCATGGGTCTTATAATAGTCACGTATGACCAGTTGATCAGTTGTGGCTTTAGACCCCAGTTTCTTCCAAGAAGCCTGCGGCATGTAAGGGTTGCTACCACCGCCTTCTTCTGAAGTTTTTTAAGATGTGAGTTCCACGTTAACCTTTGGTCTAGTGTTACTCCAAGGTATTTGACTTCATTGCTGAAGTCGATGGTCGTTCCTTCTAGCGTGGGAGCTTTTAGGTTTAGCTTCCTTCGTCTGGTAAAGGGAACTATAACCGTTTTCTTCGGATTTATACTTAGGCTTTGATCTCGACACCAGCCCTGGATGGTGTCGAGAGCCCTCTGCATGCGTTGTGACACAATTGTGTCGAATTTGCCATGGACCATTATCACTAGGTCGTCAGCGTATCCCTGTGTTTCGATGTCGTGCTGTGTTAGCATGTTTAGGAGATCGTCAACTACCACAGACCACAAAAGAGGCGATAGGACCCCTCCTTGGGGGCAGCCTCTTGCGGCTGTTATGGTAACTGTTTCTCCTCCCAGCTTAGCTGTAATTTTACGACTTTCCAACATGGCTTTGATCCATTTGATAATCGAAGGTTCGAAACCTTTCTTCATGGCAGCTCTTTCTATTGCTACGAAGGAGGTGTTGTCGAAGACACCCTCAATGTCAACGAAGGCACAGAAAGCTATTTCTTTTGCCATGTACGTCTTCTCCAGTCCTTTGACAAGACTGTGCAGAGCCGTTATAGTTGATTTGGCCTTTTGATAGGCATGTTGGTTGGGGTGAAGCGGTCGGTTTGGGAGTACCTCGCTTCTCAGGTATTGATCTAATACCTTTTCCATTCCTTTTAACAGGAAGGAGGTGAGGCTTATGGGTCTGTACGACTTGGGCTGGGTGTTTGAGCGCCCTCCTCCCTTAGGTATAAAAATCACTTTCGCCTCTCTCCATATCTTGGGAATATGTCCAAGGCAATAACTAGCCTTATATAGTTTGCAGATGGTGAGCAGCAGGTCCTCTATAGATTTCTGTAGTAAGGCCGGAAAAATGCCGTCTCCGCCGGGTGACTTAAAGGGTTTAAAGGCAAGGACTGCCCATTTAACCCTGTTTGGCGAAAATATTTTGTTGGCCTGACTTTTGACCCTTCGGTGTGGACGTATTAGTTCCATTACCTCCGGATCAGGTTCGTCAGGCCTGTAGGTTTGAGAGCCAGGGAAATGAGTGCTTAGAAGTAGCTCCAACGTTTCTTTTGTGCTCTCAGTAAAGCGTCCATCAGCCATCTGCAGGTGGCCAATGTCGTTTGTGTAGTCTTTTGCTAGGACTTTTTGTAGGCGAGCCGCTGTTGGGGTGTCTTCTACCCCTTCACAGAAGCTACGCCATGTCCTTCTTTTTGACCTCCTAATTTCAAGGTTATATCGTGTGAGGGCTTCCTTATATTGGTCCCACATTTCTTGACGCCTCTGTCTTTTGGCTTTATTGAATAGCCTTCTTGTTTCAGATCGTAGAGTTTCAAGCTCCCCGTTCCACCAGGGTACTGTACGTGTAACCCTTCGGCTTTTGATAGGGCAGCTTGCTTCATATGCTTTGTGTATGAGGTTGTGTAGATTCATTGAGGCTAGTTCTAAGTCCTCTACTGTATCTATCTCACTGTTGAGTTCGTCCACTTCAGATCTGATATGCTCCTGATAGAGGCACCAGTCTGTCAGTTTAGGGACTCTTATTTCTTCGCTGTGTTTGCCCGTAACCTTTAAGTCGAATCTAATATGTTTGTGATCCGACAGCGAAGCTTCGCGGGAAACATGCCACTTTATGATGTTTGCGCTAAGTAGTGGAGACGCAAGTGTAATATCTAGTACCTCCTGCCTAACTCACAAAAGTGGGTTCCTTACCTCTATTTATTATGTCTAAGTTTGTTACAGATAAAAACTCATAGAGGTACTCACCTCTGTTATTGGTATCCGTGCTGCCCCATGCCAGGTAGTGTGCATTAGCGTCGCAGCCAAGGATAAGGTGTTTGTTCCTTTGTTCGCAGAATGCAATGAGATTACGGACCTCTATGGGCGGTATTTCTTCCGAGTCCCCCGGAAAGTAGGCCAAGACAATTACTACCTCTTGTCTGCCCCCGGTTGTCGGTACCACTGCCGTTACTGCGACCAGATCTCTGGAAAGAAACTGTGTTAATAGCAGGCATTTTACAAAGGGTCTGACGAGCAATGCTGCCCTAGGTGTTTTAGTACCCTTGTTGTATATTAGCCTACCTGTTGGTGTAGCTAGTCTGCGGACTAGGCCTCCATGGACGTATGGCTCTTGAATCAGCACAAAATCTAGGTTGTTTTGGGTGAACTCTTTGTTCAGCACACTTACATCGGGCGTAACACGTAGAGGTAGCTATAAAAGTCGTGTAACAGTTACTGTTAGACCAAAATAAAGTGTGCGGTAAACTTTTACAAAAGTACAGTAATAAAACTGGCGTCGAGTAAAAACGTATTCCTGCGGTTACTTTTAAGATTACTTGGAATCAGTGCTTATTCTAACGTGCACTGTGATAAAATGTTAGAGTTGAAAAGTGAATTTTCCAGTTGGAAAGAGATGGTTCATCCTTCATCTTCTTGGTAGTGTAGTTTAGAAGCCTATTCCGACTCGATATTCCATATTCTTTACCTGGGCCTTCCAGGGTTTCGTTTCCGCCTTGGCCTATAATTCTAGGCTAGTATAGGAATCCGTTTTTGTCCATTCGTTACAAATGATTTGTTTATCTTCTTTTATACTGCTGTACCTATACATTCGCTAGTTGATCATATTTCCAATTCATTTCCAATGTCTTTACAGGGTTGCGACTAGGGTGAGGCGACCAAAGCATCTGCGTCACGTAAAACGTTCAGAAGACGCAGAGAGTAACTAATTTAATAAATTTTAACTCGAAACTAACTATCTTCATTTGACGGTTCAAAAAATATAACGAAATTGTCTAAGATTTTGTCTTCCTTTCAGAAAATAAATTCGCAACATGGCACCTTTTCGAGCTGCAAGACGCTGGAATATATGTATACAGGGTGCTAAAAAAAGTGTCACAAACTTTGAGGAGTGAAAGTATGACCCAAAAAAAGATGAATAGTTTTAATGAACGTGGGTCTGCAAATGGGCGGTTTCGGAGATACAAAGGATTATTCCTTTTTCTTGCAGTTGTGCATTTTTTCGCTTATTTTTTTTTCTTATCGTAGTCGACAAATGATATGTCATACGGGTTGACATTCAGTGGTTAGTGCACAATTCGAATTCTCGCTGTGCCTGTTTACTCTAACATTGAATTAGCCGACATGCATTTGAATGAAGAACGTAGGAAAAGAACGTAGAAAACTGTATGGTTAAACTGAGTTTCAGGATCTGAGTTAACCGTATCCTTGCCTATTTTGTCAAAAAATGGGCAAACCGCAATCGATGTGACAACGCCTTTGGTAGATAAGTTATAAAATAGTATTTTGTGTAACAAGGGAAGAAAGCGATACATTTTTTCACGCATGTGTTGTTTATTTCACGAGCCGCAAGCACACTAGAAAAAAATACACTTTCTTCCCGAGTTTCACATATCATTTTTTCGTCGACCTTAAGAAATTTGTCAAAATAATTTAACTTAATATATCTAACCAAAAATTTTTACAGCTGTCAACATTTGACAATTGGCTTATATTAAGTATTGCCAACTTTAACACTTCGGTCATGGCCTGCTCTGAATCATTTTTTTACGATCACCCGGTATATTCTGTAACAAGTTTGGAATATGGCATATTCTGCACGAGTGGAAAGTTTGTCACCCGAGCCGAAAGGCCATTATCACGATTATTAAACACAAATACTTTTGAACATATAGAAAGTAAAGTTTCGCAAGTGTATAGGAAAGTTCAGGGGAAGTCCTTTGCTCATTTTTAGTTTCCAGTTCAACGCGTTTTCCGGAAATTACGTTGTTTTAACTATGCCTATGAATTAGCTCTACTTAACAAAATATATTTTTCATTCTTTGCATATTTTTGATAACTTTTCAAAAACACTATTTACAGCTATTTTTGGTTCGCTGTCGTAAGCGCTATATTTAATTAGCCGTAGGGCAGTTACGTTGCTTTGGTGCGGTCTAGTCAAAGTTATAGCTGCCTACTATGCTTACAGCTACGGTACGAAATTCTACTGCACAGGCTATCGCAAGTTCAAATTCCCGCTGAAGCGTTGCCGTTTTTTTAATTACTTTTTTACTTTTTGGTAAAACGATGTTATTTAGTTATTTATTGGCACGAGAATACTTAAAACGTAAAAAGTACGTGAAAGTACCAGCGTGCCAGTACCAATTATAAATTACAAATTGAAATAAATGTGCTATAAAAACAAAAGAAATAACTCTAATATTTAACGTTGTGTCACCCCCCCCCCCTACTGTTCCCTAAAACTATCGAAAACATTAATTTTTTCTTATAAATGTTGTTTGTTACATAATATGCTACTTTATACCACATTCCAAAATTTTGGTTATAAAATAGAAGTTTTTCTTTTTCTTTCATAGCACACCTATTTTAATTTGCAATTAATACAAAACTGAATCAAAAGAACGCGAGAAACCATATAGATGTTTTACTATTTGGTATACGAAACCTATTAAAGGAAAATTTTAACTCGCTACATTTGATGTAATTAGGTGTTGAAAAATACTGAGTGTGTTTAATATGCCCCTGATTACTTTATGATGTGATAATAGTCTGTGCAAAATAGCGATAGTTAATCGTTTTTGGTATCTAATTCATTCATTTTGGAACATAATATGCAAAATAATGTGAAAATTAGAAAAGCAAATAACTCGATATTTTTTATGATCATAGTACATTAACACTTTTATATCTACATAACTTAAATGTAGAATCTAAAATGCAATAATATACAGGGTGTTCTATTGACAATAATATAGATAGTTATATGCTGTGCAAGGATAACTAAACACCCAGTATAATTGGTAACAATTTTAGATTATACAGCAGTTAATTATCAAAAACTTGTATTAAGAAACAAATTTGATCTTCTTAATAGTTTAGGAAGTAATAGTGGGGTGACAATTATTATGTTTTCCAGAAAAATGAAATTATTATTAAATCTACCATTAAACTAAAACTGCAACTATGAGTGCGTTCCGAGATCCTCAGCAGGTGAGTTGCTAACGTCTAGCAAGGCAGGGGTCTGAGTTCGATTCCGGGCATCGGCGATATTTTTTTTAAATTACCTTTGTCCCATACATTTTTATGGTGTACGTGATGGACTGCTACTGCTAACCCCGTCCCCCCTGCGATGTTTTTAGCGATAGGGGTAGCGCAGTCAGGCGCTACAAGTGTGCACGGTTTGAGTCTGACGTCATACACGTGTCCACAAAGTTATTTTTCTTTGATTATTTTTGTTCTATACTTTCGTTTTTATGGAGTATATAGTGGACTGCTATTGTCCCCCCCCCCCCGGGATGTTTTTAGCGATAGGGGTATCGCCGCCAGGCGCTACAAGTGATGAGTCTTACGTCATACACGTGTCCGTGAAAACAAAATTCGGGACACATTAACGTGCACCTAATCGCGGCCTTTAAATTTCCTTCACATTGTTGACTTGTTCCAAGCTTCTTCACAGTTGACGCAATAAAACATACTACCGGGTGATCGTAAAAAAAATGATTCAGAGCAGGCCATGACCGAAGTGTTAAAGTTGGTAATACTTAATATAAGCCAATTGTCAAATGTTGACAGCTGTAAAAATTTTTGGTTAGATACATTTAACTTAATGTATCTAACCAAAATTTTTTACAGCTGTCAACATTTGACAATTGGCTTATATTAAGTATTGCCAACTTTAACACTTCGGTCATGGCCTGCTCTGAATAATTTTTTTACGATCACCCGGTACAACATCCATCCATACATACATATATAAAAGCACAAAGGGTTTTTTTCTCCCCTTTCTCCAGCGGCTACCGCTTCACCAATTTGGACCATTTTTTTTTAAATGAAAGGTCTCTATCCACAGATGGAACATGAAACATTTTTATATTTTTATTCTACGTCGATTTTTTATTATTAATTATTTTAATTTATAATATATATGTAGGTCAGCTAGACGCGCGTCACTTGGGGCGCCATCTACAATCCATATCCATACATATATAAAAGCACAAAGGGTTTTTTTCTTCCCTTCCTCCAGCGGCTACCGCTTCACCAATTTGGACCATTTTTTTTAAATGAAAGGTCTCTATCCACAGATAGAACATGAAACATTTTTATATTTTTATTCTACGTCGAGTTTTTAATAATAATTATTTTAACTTATAATATATATGAAGGTCGGCTAGACGCGCGTCACTTGGGGCGCCACCTACAATAACGTCGCGTGTTATTATTGGAACTAATGCATCACGTGACTTGACATTTCGCAGGTTCTGTCAACGCTGTCTGTCAGTGCATTGTGTGCTGGGGTAACACTAGTAAGCTATAAAACAATTTTACACTGAAAAGAAAACTGAAAGTTTTATATTTGATTATTGAAAATATTTATTCAAAACTCCTAACCATGATTTGGACGTCGAGAAGGCACAAGCATCGAATTAAATTGTTTTTGAATATTTTTTTTCATTACAATTAAGGGAGCAAGTATGGGTAATTAATTTCTTATAATTATGTAAAATAGCAACATAATATTCATATATAATATACCAATCTGTTTTTCCAACCATTACAACTTTAAAATCGTTAGAAAATGCAGCATAAAACATCAGAACAACAACAAAATACAGTTTTTGAAGGTTATCTGACAGGGATCCTCGCGGCTACATATTCATGACGAAATGCAATGGAATGATTTTAGAGTGAGATGAAAACAAGCTGTCCGCTCAAAACATGAGCATGGTCCAACTTCACGCAACGACAGTGGCCTTGAAAGCAGTTTTATTTGAACACGTTTTGTGAGTGGTTGCTGATATGTCGCGCGCGATAGAAAATTGTTTTGTAAGGCCACCTTTAAGGATTGTATGCATTCTATAGTCCTTGCCACTATCAAAGAAGCCGTCAACGTTTTTCTGTATTTACTATGGTTTTTACACCGAACTGGCAACAGCGATTCTGTGGCGATTCAATTACGCAACGTCTAGCTCTTACGTTAACGTGGAGCGTAAAATATTTTAGATCCACGCGCCGTATCAGCAGGCTTCGCGCAGGCGCAGAATAGAGATGATTTATCAGTGAGTGAATACTGCAACTTTGTTTTCGTATTTTTTCTTTAAAAATATAACTGTTCTTAACCATAACCTCGGGTAGACCGCAAAGACCTACAACATTGTTTTAAAAAAAGCAGTATTTAAAATAAAAGAGAAATTGTCCATAACCCCTTAAGGCAGAATTCACACCAAAGCAATAGGCAACAAGCAACTAGATACAGGCAACAAGCGATATCATATCCCGCATATATTCACACCAAAACGATTAATTTTTAGTAGTGTTTTAAGATGTTGTCAATCAACAACGTGCTGATTGCATATCACATGCTACGCAGGCTACGAAGAAGACGTCTCGAAAACAAACAGAAACGTCGTCGTTATTGGGTACGACCTTTCCACATAGAAAATATATCTTAATCTGTAAATGTGGTTGCTAGAAAAACGAATGTAGATCCGGAAAAATTTATAGCTTTTTATAGAATGAACCAAGAAAACTTTTCATTTTTACATACAAACAGAGGTACTTTTCTACAATTTGCGCAAACATAATATTTTGTGTCTCTTCCATTTTGCATGCTTTGTATTGGCAACAGGCAACACAATATCTCTAGCAACACTACTGAAATATTTCTTACGATGCATATTGCTTATCGCCAACAGATATTTGTTAGGACAAAATTGTTATCACTTTGGTCTGAACACGTTTTATTTAATATAATGTTATTTTTACGAGCGATGCGTATTGCTTATCGCTAGTTGCTTGTTGCCTATTGCTTTGGTGTGAATTCTGTCTAACTGTTTATGCAGTAAAACGCTGTACAGCCGCATTTCCATCTGAGTCACGACGAGCTTGCAGGCAGTCGCTAAAACACGTAACATAAACTTCTAAATATTCCGACTGTACGGATGACGTCTTTGCGTGGATCTACAAATATTTTACGCTCCACGTTAACGTGGAGCTAGACATGGTCATTCACTTAACTTTCTTTACCTGCTTTACGTGTCATCTTTTGTCGTTCTATTAATATATTATATTAATATAATATTGTTTTAGTAAAGCAGCGAACGAAGAACGTAATAGTAGAGTGATTAGCAAATTACCGTAGTACCTATTCTTAATACCAACAAATAGGTAATTGTAGTAAGTGCGTGTATGTGTGCATTAAAATATTCCCATAATGAATACGGGTATGTAATAATTTTTTCCTTCATGTAGGTATTGGTATTAAATGATTCTTTGGTATCTATTTATCAAGTTATTAAATGTTTTGATTAAATTTGTTGTGGGTGTGATCTCATAATAAGTTATAATATTATGTACTTTTAGATTCGGGATTTTATTATTGTGGTTATGTTGCAAATAAAAAAAATATATAGAAAATAGAATTCTACTCTCATAAAATATATTGTACATCCTTAACTTCTCGCAATAATTTCATGACGTGCTTATGCTTCTCAATTACAGTATAAATATTTAATGAACAACAGTCATCACTTTCTGAAATAAAATTATAACCTCATTTTAAGCTTTTGGATAATAATAATTTACCCCAAACCATTTTTCAGTTCAAATGTATGTATGTCTAAATTAAATACCCTTTTTTAAAGCCCATATTGGTTTCAACTTGGTATGAATATCTACAGGGCCAGGCAAAAGTCTGGCACCAGTTGTATATTTACAAAAACAACTAGTGGTATGCAAATTTTCTTTTGTTCGGATGGCTCATGTTTGAATGCTGATAGTGTTCAAATGCACTGGGTAGATACATTTATTTGTCAATGTAATGTGCTTCTTTTGGAAGAGATGTAAATGTGGCAATCCCTGTGTGATAGGCATTTGTACGTTAAAGGTCTCTCCTTTGTAGAAGACTGAGGTTTGGCTAAATTTCAAGAAGTAGTGGTCTTGTCTTTGGCATCAATGATTAGCAGCAGAAATAGTCTGACTATAAATAAATATAATAATAAAATATGAAACGTTTGATCTATAGTTACACCGTACTCACTGCCGATTGCCTTTTGTTTTAATGTTGATCAACATTTTTATTTTGTTAAGGTAGTGTAACAAATAATTACATTCATGTCTTTTTTAAAAGCAGTCTTAAGCAAGGATATTTTGGAAAAGTTCCGAAACACCTTTGTTGCTGATAGCAAAAACATTCTAGCACAGAATGTGTGTTCAAGAACGGATCCATTTGACGTTTGTCTATCAAGAAAACAGTTTGAGGAAGTCCAGCATGTATTTAAGTATAAGGTAGGTATAATTTATAGCTTATGAAATTAAACACGAAACAGCATTGCATATTTATTCCTCACAAGCATATAAAATATACAGAGGGATCAAAACGTAACCAAATCTGTCTAGATTATTTAAATTATTAAATAAGATGAATGAAATTTACAAGATAAAAAAGAGAACAATGTTAGAAAAGTTGTTGAAATTGTTTCCCATTATTTTCTAGGCAAATCCGAATTCTCTTTTTCATATTCTCAAACACAACCAGGCAATTGTTTGATTAGCGCAATATGTTTTCACTTTCATTACCCATGCAGATTTGGTTACTTTTTGATCGCTGTGTAGATTGTATATAAAAATAAGCAGAAACTTTTAATTTTCACTAGCTAAGAGAACATTTTTGTTTGAAGTTTTTATGTGAATGTATGTTTTTACCAAAGGATTAAAACGTTTCCATTGGCAGGATGTACAAATAAAAAGAGAAGGTTTAGTGTTTCTATTTTTTTGCTTACACTTCTGGTGGGCACCAATTGCGTGGCTCATATGGCTTTCCATTTAACATACACACACCCAGGGTCACCTGGCTCTGTGTGTGCCCCATAACTCCCAAACGCATGGTCCTATTTGAATGAGCTTCGACAATTGAATCAAAAATTCATGGGAAAAACAACATTTAAAAACACCAAAACAGGATGTGGTAGTTAAAAATGTATTCCTCTTTTTCAGAAATTGAATTTTCTAAATGTGAAAACATAATCTGACAAATCCAAAACTTCTTTTTGAACTTTCTAGCTTAAAAACGGCGATTGCTACGGTTTTTTCAAAAAATTTGACGTTTTATTACTAAAAAACTAGTTGACGGTTCGGCATCACATTTGGTATTGTAGTATAGTAGCTTTAGGGGGACACAATATTACTATGTGAAAAAAATTTTAAACGCATGTAAACTGTGACTGTAACTGTGTAAACTGGCCACACTGTTTTTGTTTAAGTTTGGAGGCTCCTGGACCTAGGAATGAGGTATAATTTGGTTCATGTCCTAACCCTAATATCCTTTGTGACGCTTTCTATGAATGTTTGAAAATTTTGGATTTAAACTTTGTCCTTCCGTTTTTAGTTTTCATTAATCCCAAGGATTTGTTTTACAAAATAAAAACTTTGAAAAATTTTGTTCTTTTTTAACACAATAAGACATGCCCACAGGCAGCCTCTGCTAGCTGAGCCGGTGACTTGAAGTAATGCAAACCCTGACGTACAACATTGTGGTGAAGCGGTCGTGGAGGTACAGAACACAAGGCCCACTATGTATTTTGTAGATCCTTATTGCCCATTGGGTACAAGGCCTACTTTGCATATTGGGCGCAACGTTCTCTATGCCCATCACTGTAGGTAGGCATGACGTCCAGCGTGCACACCACATCCACTCGTGTGTGGTGGTGACAATACTTTGGATTCTTGTGATTCTCGCCATTCACGATGGCCGATAGATACTACGGCAATCGCTTACGCCTACTACGCCGTGCACGTTATGTCACTTTAAGTGGTGGGCGTTGTGGGCCAATATGCAGAGTTGGCGTTGTATCCCTGGCGGACGATATGGATCTACAAAATACATGGTAGGCGTTGTGTCCAGATCCTGGCTGCACGTTATATTGTCTTTTTTTGTTACGTGACCGCTATCTTCTGATCCTTCTGTAGTGCAGCAGATAAATAGGATCCGTATGACCTGTTGCATTTGCCCTTTGTGGAGTAATATCAATGTGCGTATGTTTTGTACTGCCACTGCTGTAGGGCTACAACTTCTTGCATAAATACTTTTGAACATGGACCAAGTAAAAGTTTCTGAAGTATAGGAAAGCTCAGCCAAACTGCTTTGCTAATTTTTTTTACTTTGTTTACCTCTCTTTCCTTCTTTATCTTTCTCTCTAGTTCAATTTATTACATTTTAAAATTCCACGGTAGAAGCGAGCTTCATCAATCCACTTCCCATTATCTTTATTCTTTAAATCAGTTTCTTATTTGAATTTTTGCTGTTCCCTAATCTCAATCTGCTTATATCTTGAAATTTCAAAATTGATGTATTTCTTAAATTCACTGGTGCACTTTTGTCATTGCTCGGTTAAGCTGTTTAGGTAATCGAAAAAAACAAAATCTTACAGAGTGTTTCCATAATAACATTCATATAGGAATTTCATATCTACATGCAAGGAAATGTTGAATTGATGAAATAAATAAACAAACAAACAATTTTATTAGTCGCCCTGTTTAATTTTTTATGGATATCCTGAATTACAATTTTGTGAGTCATTTTAGGAAAGTGATTTAGAAGTTTCGGAATGAGTAACAATTATTTTAATAAGCCCACTATGCTGCGTGAGAGCAGAGAGAACATTATTTTTTAGTTGAAAATTGATAACAAGTATACTACAAATTATGCATTAATTTTTTAGGTTGAAACAGAAGGAAAACCAATGACAAATCAGAAGAGTTCTGGGCGCTGTTGGATATTTGCAGCCTTGAATGTAATTAGAATTCCATTTATGAAGCATTTTAATATAGAAGATTTTGAGTTTTCTCAAGGTTATTTATTTTTCTGGGATAAAATTGAACGATGCAATTATTTTTTAAATAATATAGTAGAAACGGCAAGAAGAAATGAAGCAGTAGATAGTAGGCTTGTTTCATTTTTGTTACAAGTAGGTATACAAACATTTTCATTTATATAGTAGTTATTTCTGTCGGTATTTTATTAGGATCCAACATGCGATGGAGGTCAGTGGGATATGATTGTAAATGTAATTAACAAATATGGTTTGATGCCAAAAAAGTGTTTTCCTGAATCTTTTAGCTGTGAATCTAGCGGAAAAATGAATCAAATTCTTAAAAGCAAGGTAGGTTAAGTGATAGCAGTAGTAGTAATAATAATCACAAATAAAAATTTATTATATCAAATAGCAGAACTGCAAAAATCAAACGCATAACTAGACCTTTCTTTCATAACTGCAATAATTAGACTACGATTTAGTTAGTAATCCGAGAAAGAAGTAGAAAATCACCTACCAGTATTAAAAAGTATTAAAAAATAATGACCCCTGCCAAAGAGGTTATTATTTTATTTTTATTATTAAAACATTTCTAAACAACTTAAGAATTGTTATGCAATTTTTTAGATACCTAGGTGTATTTACTGCTTGCTATTAGGCCTGAAATAATCAATTAATCGGTTGGTTGATTATTTGCAAAATATTCATTAACCGATTATTTGATTCATCTATTAATCGAAGATTATTTGATCAATGGATTAACCGAATATTTGATTAATCTATAGTTATTTTATTAATGTTTGATCAATAGATTATTTTAACAATCGATTATTTTATTAATTGATTATTAGATTAATTATTTAATTGGTTATTTCATTAATTATTTGATCAATGGATTAATCGATTGCTTCATGCATTGATTAATCAATTATTTATCAATGGATTAATTGATTGTTATTTAATAGATCGATTATTTTGTTAATTAATTAACCAATTAATTGATTATTTGATTAATCGATTATTTGGTCAATGGATAAATCAGTTGTTTGATTAATCAATTAATGATTAATTGTTTATTGATTGATTAACTGATTAATACATTATTTGATCAATGGATTAATGGACTATTTGATTAATCAACTGTTTTTATTTGATTAATTGGTTATTAGTTATAATTGATTGTTTTGTTACAATCGATTATGTACTATGCATTTTTCGTCATCGCATATCCTTACTTGCTATAAATGTATAAACACGAGTTTGAATTAACCAGCTTTGTCTTTGTAGTTACGTGAATATACCAGAGCCATTCGTGAATTAGTTATGTGTGGAGCAAGTGATGCAGATATCCAAATTTTGATTCAACAGCAAATGGCTACCATATTTCGTATTGTTGGAATTTGTCTTGGAATTCCCGATGAAACCTTTACATGGACGTACTATGACAAAAATAAGGCTTTCCATTCTATTGGTCCAATTAAACCGAAGAAGTTTTATGAAGATCATGTTAAACCATTGTTTGATGTTGATAATAAGGTATTCATTTGTATTAGCATAATTTTTGACTTTTGCTTTGTGTATGTATGGTGTTAGAGAAGCTGTTGCATCTCAACAATAGTTTATAGATACATGTGTGCAGTTACTTTGCAGATGTGAGGGAGTAGGTGAGTCAATAGAAACAACTTTTCTGAATTGTATTAGGAGTTCTAGAGTTAGTTATTTTAAAAGCGTTTGACAGGAGTTGTGTTAAAATTGGTTAGGTTAGGTTAGACTCACCTACACACTCTAGATACTCTAATATTTCCTATCTTCTTTTTGTTAGCAGTGATTTTATTTTACGTAGTTACTTATATTACAAGCAGCTGATAATTTCAAACATTTAAAATTGAAAGGGCAGTGGCACACCATGAATCAATAATGTATAAATAATAATAATAGTAATTTATTGCTCCTTTTACAATATGCAAAAGGATGGTAGTCAGGTACAAAAAACAGTACTGAACATATTAACTATTAAGTGACAGATTTTTACTGTTTAAAAACTCCTACACACTGTAAAATGTGTTGATAACTTTACCTTTGTAAAAACATCAATGATGTAAATTTGGTACTTTTTTTGTCGGCAATTTTCCAAAATGGTAATTTTCCAGACATATTTCTGAGCACTTCTGGAAACTTGCCAATATTTAAATATGCCGCCGTTTTCAGTAAACTAATAAAATTCTTAATAATTTTAACTTCGAAATTGAAATACTCCTTCATAGTACGCTTTCCTGCCACACCTTATGAAATACAATGCAGTAAAAATTGGAGTTGCAATGAAATACTCACTTATCATATTTATACACTTGTTTGGTCTTATTTGATTTGTTAAAGTGAGTACAACTCGTTTTTGACATTTTTAGTAGAAACAAAGCTTTACCAACTATTCCTGACAATTTTCTGGAAAAATTCCCAAACAATTTTCCCCTTTTTATTTTCCCGCAAATATTACATCACTGAAAAATACCTTTTACCTGGAAATTATTTATAACTGCTTGCCAATTTATTGTATAATTTGGTAATACGGAGATTTTCTGCATTTAGTCCAGGAAAATTAGAAAAAATGAGGAGAAACAATTTGAACAAAGCTGATTTTTGGCAGAGATACTCAGTCAGGCTTCTTGTTCAACATATAAAAGTACTGAAGAAACCAATGTGAGCTTTGGCCGCTATTTAATAAAAATGGCGCTAAAAATTAGTTTTTCGCGAACGGTGACACCTATACAGGGTGTCCCAGAATAACTGTGCCTACCTTTCAGAAGTGATAGAGGGTGTGTAATTAAACATCTTTTACTAATAAACTAGTGTCCGAAAATACTTCCGTATCGAGATAATACGACATTAAGGAAACGAGTACTTGAAATAATTTCACTGTAGAAAGTAACGCATGCATGCAAAACAGCTGCAGATAGTGAACATTATCCATGGCAACTGAAACATATTGACATTTTGTTCGTTGTCAGTCGTGTGTCAATCTTGTATGTCAATTATTAAAAATGCATCGGTTTATAAATGTTGAATTGGCAGACATGCATAATGCATATGGAGTAGCTCACGGTAATGGTAATGAGGCACGGCGAATTTATACAGAGCGTCGCCCTGAGCGTCATATTCCGTGTCGTACAACGTTTACTAGGCTGGATATGCATTTACGCGATACAGGTCAGTTCCAAATCCACAAACGAGATTCAGGAGCCAATCGAACTGTTCGAACAATAGCCTTGTAAGACGAAGTTCTGCAACAATTTGCAAATAATCCGCGCCCTAGCACTCCAACTGTTGCTCATGCAATGGATACTAGCCGCTCATCTGTATGGAGAATCTTAAATGAGTATGGAAAGCATCCGTATCATATCCAAAAAGTGCAAACGTTAATCCCAGCTGATTATCCGAACAGAGTTCAATTTGCCGAATGGTATTTACAGAGAATTAACGACGAGTCGGGGTTAGCCAGGCCAGGTGCATATTATGGATAGACAAGGCATGTTTTGCACGGGATGGCTTTTTCAATACACATAATAGTCACATTTGCTGTGGTATTATTGAAAATCATGTAGTGGGATCATATTTGTTGCCTGCACGGTTAAATACACGTGTTTATGAGATGTTTCTGGAGAATACGCTACCGGACTTACTCGAAGATGTGCCACTTAATATTCGTAGAGAGTTGGTCTTTCAACATGATGGTGCACCAGCGCATTTCGGTTGAAATGCTCGAGATTATTTAAATGCACAATTTCGACACCGTTGGATCGGTCAATCACACGTCGTTATACCTTGTGTGTCGACAATGGCGGCCGTAATTTTGAACAATTTTTATAATTTTTGTGTAATACCATTTTCTTAGTATTAATAATAATAATAATTGCAACTGCTGGAAATAAATAAAATCATTACTTTCTACATTGAGATTATTTCAAGTACTTATTACCTTAATGTCGTATTATCTCGATACGGAAGTTTTTCTGAGCACTAGTTTATTAGTAAAAAATGTTTAATTACATGCCCTCTATCACTTCTGAAAGTTAGGCACAGTTATTCTGGGACACCCTGTATAACAACATTTTTAGTCGTAGCAACCGTTTGGCGTTAAAAAGGTGAAAAAGAAAAATAATATTATTAAAAGGCTGTAACAAACGTGACGCAAGCTTCATGAATATGTGCTGGAAGTGTCTCCATACCGCTATTTTATGTTTTATGTGTTGAAGTGCAAGGAGAATGAGTCACGGGGCATCTTTACTGACTGGTCAATCACAGGTGGAGGTGGGGGAGAAGATAGGTCTCTGATATTCCCAGTCTTGGAAAACGGACCAAAACTGCTTTTTATGTTTATATCTACATCATGTAATGATACTTCCACACTTCGAAGGCCAGTTTAGCTATGGTCGTAGCCATACTAAAGGGTTATTTTATAATCTAAGTTGCAGGGTTCCGCGGCCGTTGTTAATAACAGCTAGGCTTCCCGGTACAAGCCGCGTCATCGGTGCATAAACTGCCGACGTTTCGTCTTCGGTTCCACGAGACATCTTCAGGGCAGTGGTCACTTTGGGATCTGGAACACAACTTCCCTCAATCAACGATAATAGATTTACAATGATAATATTGTCAGTTTTGTCTCTACTTGAAAACTTCACATTTCACAGACAAACCAGACTTACCAAACTTTTCTAAAATATGCCGCTTCGTTAAAAAATACACATCTTAAAATTTATAGCTATTAAAAATTAATTGCTATTAAAAAATCAAGAGAGTAGTGAAGTTGAAGTAGTAATATTAACGATTTGCGATTTGAGTGCAAGCTTTAGTTTCTAAATCCTTCAAAACTAAACCAAAGGAAAACAAACGGCTGGTTGTTTTTACAAGTATTTTTTTAAGGATATTTTTTAAGGTTTTTTCCAAGATCTTTTTTCGGGATTTTATCCATGAGATCTTTCGTAGGTTTTTTTTCGGGATTTTTTTTCGAGGATGTTTTTTTCTCCTACCCATGGGTAATGTGTCATCTACATTACATTCGCAAATAAATCGTTGCGGATAACTGACGCGAATAAATCAATAATATGTTACCGGCCTATCTGTTTGCTACATACCAAAAGCAATATGCAAATTAATGATTTTAAACCAAATTTCTTCTGGATGGCAAAATATGAAAATACCCTTGAAGTTGGTAAATAAAAGCTTTCCATTCCAGCCCATTTCAAAATTATGAAGAAATAGACATCTAACGAGTGCCTTAAAAATCCAATTTCTATGTATTTACAAAGACTAAGACGGGTTAAGTATTTAATAATTTTAAACAACTAAAATGTTTTCAAAATTCTTTGAAAAGGACTGTTATCTTTCAAAGGTACAATGTTTTAATTTGTGTCAAACTAATGAGGGTCTAAACTGCCTTACTCCCAACAGAAGCGGAGTTGTGGTTATAACAAATAACATACTACATTTAAACTTTGTATGTTACACTGGATAACTGTAGGGCGTGGGGTTTGTTTGAAATAATTTTTTAATTAAATTGCGCCACCTGTCGCTCTTATCAGAAAAAGGAAACTGCACAACATGGTTTGCATATACAAGAGCCGTCTAGGTAGGGGTTATAATATTTGATATTAATAAATAAGGTTTTAACGCTCTATAACTTTTTTAAGCACCATTTTTCATATAGGTGCCACGGTTCACGAGATATTTGCGAAAAACTCTTTAGAGCGCCTTTTTACAAATGGCGGCCGAAGCTCACATCGGCTCATTCAGGACTTGTAGTATGTTAAACAAGAAATTAAACTGAGCATCTCTGCCAAAAATCAGCTTAATTTGAATTTTTTCTGCTATTTGAGGAAAAAGCTTCTCGTACTAATTTACTTTTCAAAATTCTGGTAATCTGTATATAGTATTTGGACAGTGAGTATTTTTCTTAATAGGCGCTAATGCTTCTGGCCCATTTTAAATTATTGCTAAGTTTTTTGTGTACCAATTTGTACTATTTGTTAGATTTTCTGTTATTTATTTTTTTGTACTTATGATAAGTCGTCTCAAACTATTGCAAACTTATTCTACATTTTCCTGTTTAGATACAGAGGCTTCCAGCTAAAACTCCACAGCCCTGTTTACTTTATCTAGTGTCCCTAGACCCACCAACATTGATAAACTTTAGAGTTGTGAAAGAATTTGCCAAAAGACTTTTGCTGCAAAGAGTTGTAGGTTTTACAGAGACAAATTATGTTGTCAAAAAAAAATTTTAATATGAACCAATGTAGTAATGGAAACGGAAAAGTTTAGAAAAGGTTACAGCGTACATATAAAAATGTTTTTGGTTATTTTGTGGCATAAATTATAACGTTTTCACACTTGATTTTTTTTTTTAAATCATGAGGCCGTGCGTGCGCACGACTCCATGATTCCCATCCCACCCCCTTACCCGGGCTCAGCACACTAAGTACTATACACCGGTCTAATATGCCCCACCCCTGAAAGACATGCAACCCAACATACACACCACACACACCATGCATGGACCCGCCGGATTTAACTTATTCAGAAAAATTGCCGACGGGCAGAGGACTCGAACCTACTGCCGTTGAGAGTCTAGTTTCAAAGCCTGGGACTTTAACCACTACACCACCCGCTGGCCCTACACTTGGATTAAATTCAACAAATAACAATGTGTAACAAACCTAATTCAACTTAAATCACCATGATCTTTAGATTTGTTTTCGCGCCTTCTTGTCATACTACTAAATTTTTAAAATTTCGCTTTTGAAAAAATGATAAATTCCAAAAAATATATCCAACTGCTGTTTCCAGTTTCAGGTTGTAAACAACAAACTTTTTGGCTTGACGAATTTTCGTTTGTACTTTGGTATTACAAATTTCATTAACTTCGATCCAGTAATTTCTGAGATTTCGTATACACATGCATCCATACGCACAAGTACACCCAACCACACCCACATTTTTTAAAGCACATTTTTTGGTTCCTAAGGGTTCAAAGCATTCAAACCATGTATTTCCGTCAAAAATATTCATGTTCAGAATACGTTCCCATACTGGAAGTAGGGGAAAGTAAAAAGTAAATGAAAGCACTTTACACGATGATGAACTATGCTTTTACATCTTAACACTGCTTATTTATTATTTTGTTTGTAGAATTTGGAGCAAATATTTATGTAAGTGACGTAAGGCGACGCGGGGCTGATTTCAAAAGCTTGCGTGGGGCGTAGCCCACGGGTTCGGCTAGTTTAATTTAATTGTGAAAAGACAAATTTGTCAATATTTATCGAAAATTTCAAAATTTGATAACCGATTAAAATGTTTGAGATGTATTTAAAGAAAAAGATTCTGTTTTGTAGGTTTGCTTAGTAACTGATCCACGTTCCACAAATCAGTATGGAAATGCTTATACTGTAGACTGCTTGGGAAATGTAGTTGGAGGTAGGAAGTGCATTTATAATAACCAACCTGTTGAGTTACTAATGGAATTAGCTGCCAAAAGTATTAAAAATGGCGAACCTGTATGGTTTGGTTGTGAAGTGTCCAAAAGATTTGCCTCGAAACAGGGCATTCAGGATTTGGAAGTGTAAGTGTAATATAGTCTGTCCATGGATGGACGCAGCAAACGGGGAAACATTATTTTTGATTTCTCAGAAACTATAGTAGGCCGGCTTGATTCTCATATGCTCACATTAAAATTATTGACGTTTCATATTGTCAAATTCACAGCTGGCAGTTGCAATAGGGTCGTTTAGTAATGATGGTGATTACTCCCACACTGACAGCATGGGTCAGAAATGCTATGGAAAATGCACTTGAAATTTGAACAGTAAACAAGGGAAACATATTTAAGTAAGAGTATTGGAATTTTGAATGATAAAACTCTATTTTAACAAGCCTTAAGTAAATTGCATCCCATTTAAAGATTTTAAAAATTTCTTCCACTTTTCATAACGTTTTCTAGTTAAACATATGTTTTGTCGCACACAAGATTTTTTGTGTCAAACTGTCAAACGTTCTTTCAGCAGGTGCTTTGCCTACTCATTCCATAAATATTTGAATTCTTTAACAAATAAATAAGTAGGGAAGTATGCACCTAACTTCAGTTCACTAAATGGCCCCATTATTTCTTACGGCTAGTTGCACAAACCATTGTCAACTTTACCAAATAATTTGATATTAACAAATAATTTAGCAGCAAATTATAATGACCACACTTTTCATGCCCAAAATAATCACCAATAAACACAATAGTCCATAATTTGTTTTAGGCCTAAATTTTTCACTTGGAAAACTCTTTGTCAAAGTTACCAATCTGTTAAACGTTGTTAATCTTTTGTGCAACCGGCTGTTAGTATTGACACAGATAAGGTTAACACTACAGATATAAGACCCCTTATACAATATGTCCGCTCATATTTGGAGGCGAAATTAGCGTTAGTTTGGCGGCAATGCACCAGACCAATTTTAGGGCGCTGCTATCGCCATTCGTTTATTACTGTTGAAATGTGTTGGAAACTGTTTTATCGGGGATTTGAGTGCATCTGTCACAGATAACGTTAAAAACCTAACCTTATTTGGGATCTGGTTAAAGCGTGTATTTTATATTTTCCTTGTGTTTACTGTTTACTGAAATTTGATATTTCAGAAAAAGTAATTATTGTTGAACTTTTGTTTGTTTCTTCTAAGGTTCTCGCAGACGTAATGTATATACCTACTTTCATATTTCACCAAAAGCTAGCTCATTCTAATGTATTTATCTTTAACACTGCATTCTGCAAGGTTAGGGTTACCTTATTAGTTATTACAGACTGCAGTTTAAGTGCCAGAGCTGAAGACCATAGGTAAAGGTTTTTAAAGCTTCGCCACATGAGGGTGACTTCAAAGTGATGCTATACCTAGGTATTTACCTTATAAATTATATTGATTATATTTTAAAACTGTAATATGTAATGATTCCAGAGGTATAACATAAAATAAATTGTAATTTAAATATATTTTGAGGTTACAATTCTACTGATTTTATTATTAATACACTAGATTCCAGAACTGTATCATACGTCTTTGTAGTCTTATTTACTTGGAGTCTGTCATATCATGAATATAATTTAAGTAGAATTGGCTTCAATATTAATTATTTACGAAAAATTGCGATTTGACAATTAAACATCCCAAATGAAATCGTTAAACATGGCAGATGGCTGTCTAACTTTTGGTTTGAATATGTGCTAAGTAATCTGCTCAATCACAGTCATCTGTGACTTAATTATTTGTGAGAGTACAAATTGTCATTGTAGCGCCATCTTTTTGCAGATTATTAATCATATAAAACAAGCTGCGGATAGCTCACATATTTACCGTATATCTGTAGTGTTAACCTTATCTGTGGTATTGAGCATGAAATCTAAATACCGTGTGTTCAAAAAGTAATTACATAAGGGTTGGCCATGGAAAATAAAATTTCTGTCTCTGCATGCTTTATAATTTAACTGTCATCACTCTGTCAGGGTCACTACAAATAACAAATTACAAGCTTAACCTAAAAATTTCAAGTGAGATTATATTTTTTTGTTTAAATTCTAAAGCATGCAAAGACAGAAATTTTATTTTCCATGGCCAATCCTTATGTAATTACTTTTTGAACACACGGTACATTTAATGCTGACATATGACAGTTACTACCTATAGAGCGATATTTTTACTTAACAACTTTTTTCCAATTCCAAATTTCGCAAAAACAAATTGGATTTTGTCTCGTAACTGATCTAAAATATTTTTTCACTATTGCAGGTTTGAGAACAAGCCAAACTTCTTTGAAAGCTCAAAGTGTTCTGAGAATACTAAAATTAAAAAGTTTTTTTTCGTGTTGCGTCCATTGCTAGACACACTTAACAGATAATATAATAATAATGAACTATCAATATAAGGGATCCAAAAAAAACTGATCCTCAGCGGGCTGTGGAGTGAAAAGTCATGTCTTTGCTAGACTAAGGGAATGTTTATAATGTCAGATAATAATTAGTTGTCAATTTTTATACTCCTCCTTGTTTTGTGGAATTCCGAGAGAGGTATCCCAATGAAAATATTACATATCGAAAATTTTATAACTTGGTAAAGAATTTGGTAAGCTATTTTCGAGAAACTGGAAGTGTTGGAAGGAAGGAAGGGTCTGGTAGGCCAAAGAAGAGAGTACCTGCTTTAATTGAAACTGTTAGACAACGAATTGACGAGGCTCCAAAAACACCAATTGGACATTTATGCCAGCAAGTTGATGATTTAAGTTACGGTACATGCCACAGAATATAAAGACAAGATTTGCATCTGCATCCTTACCGACTTATTTCCGTTCAGAAGCTTTTAGACCAGGATTATACAAAAAGAGTTCAGTTTAGTCGTTGGTTTTTGGATAATCTCAATGATGAGCAGTTAAATTTAACCTTTTTTACTGACGAAGCCTGGTTTCACAGTAATGGTATATCAGTTTACAGAATATGCGGATTTGGAGTAGCGAGAATCCACACTTTACAATTGAAGCTCCCCTTCATCCACAGAAAATAGAAGTCTGGGTTGGTATGAGTCGTCGTAGGTTAGTTGGGCCAATATTTTTCGAAGGCATGCTAAATGCAGCAAGCTACAGTAACGAATTATTGCAACTATTATTATTATTAAATGAACTTCACAATGATGAGCTACGGGATGGTTTTCTGCAATAGGATGGCGCACCAGCTCATGCAGCTGCAGATACAATTAATTTTTTACGCGAATATTTTGATAACCGGATCATTAATGGGAATACTGAACACTTTGGCCCCTTCGCTCTTGTGATTTTACTATTTTGGACTTTCTTCTATGGCCCTATTTGAAAAACACCATTTGTAAGACTCCGGTTAATGATTTAAACGAACTGAAATTTAGAATTGAAGAACACTGTCAAGAAATTAACAACTCACCTCAATTATTACAAAATGTTTTTGAAGGTATGCGAAGGCGAGTTCAAAAATGTTTGGAGGAAGAAGGCAGACATTTTCAACATTTGTTATGATCATTACATTAGTTCAGGTTTATTCATTTCTTTTACTGTTGCTCAATAAAAGATTTCTGCTCCTAAAAATGAAGTTTCATTATTATTTAATTCCAGCTGACACAACCTAACCTGAAATTGACATTATAAACATTACCTTAGTCTAGTAAAGATGTGACTTTTCATTCCACAGCCTGCTGAGGATCAATTTTTGTTGGATCTCTTGATATATACGTATTGAGGGTATCAAAGGGTGTATCAAAGAAGTAATAGACGTTGGGTGTATAAACCACAGCCGCCTACCTTAATATCGACTAAAGTCTGTACGGCCTGCTGTGCATCAGTTGTTTTCCAACAAATTACGCGTGTTGCAGAGCAAATTCGTGCATAAAATATGTTGTATCTCAGGTTGGGTCAGTAATTGGTTATCGTGAATATGGAAAAAACATGCATTGCAATTTTCTTCCAATTTCAGTTGTTATGAACAAAGGAATTACTTCCTACGTGAACAGTAAAATACGGCTACCTGACTTAAACATAATTAAATTTTTAATATGTTGGATTCATGGCAAAGCGTTAGATAACACCATGCAAAATATGTGGATATTATGTGAATCAAATGTTTCTTGATGGGACAGGTCGTATACAGACTTTAATCGTTATTAATCCAGGAGGCTGTGCATTCAGCGCTCACAAATATTAATTTTGTTATAGTTTATTAATGTTTACTGCAGTGTAAAATACATTGCTGTGCCTTTTGTGTATACATCATAAGACAACATACACATGTGATGGGAAAACCACTTTTATCTTGAGTGAAGTTCAAATTTTTAAAGTTTTCTTTTTTCAGGCATGATTTTTCTCTTGTATTTGGAACAGATATTCAAGTGACTATGGCGAAAGCAGACAGACTTTTATATGGAGAAAGTGCAATGACTCACGCTATGGTATTTACTGGAGTATCCACAAATGTAAGTACATACATACCTAAAATTCTTTCTTCTTCCTTTTAGCACTATAACTTGCAGTCGGTCTTGGCTTTTTCTACAATCTTCCTCCATTTGGATCTGTCTTCTATTAGTGTTTTCCAATTTCTTATTATCTTTTTCAGATCATTTAGGACACAATCCTGCTATCTCTTTTTTGGCCTTCCACTGAGTCTTCTGCCTGCAGGCTGCTATTTCGTTAGTATCTTTGTTCTTCTGTGGTTGTCCATTCTTTCAATGTGTCTCACCCATCCTATGCGTAGGGCTTTGATGAATCGTACTATATTTTCTCCTCTGATGAGCTCATTCAGTTCCTGATTGATTTTTATTCGATAGGTTGCATCTATTTCTAGTAGGGCCATATAGTTTGCGAAGTATTCTGCTCTCCCGGTCCCGGATTGGCGCGGGTAGGATGGCCATTCACTAGCGGTAATGCAGCAATGCTTTCCGTGGTCGGTAGTTGGATGGGTGTCTCTAAGTCGCGCGAAACACAGCGCCTCGTGCTGGCGGATGGGCACGTAAATGGTCGGTCCCGGCGGTCAAGCTAATACCTTGGCCGTCGTTATGGTGGTTGGAAGTCCTCTCAAAGTATAGATGGACGAGTGAATGTAATGCCAAGGGTTTGGCGTAAGCTGAAGGGGCGTATTGGTTAAAGACCCAAAGGGCCCCACTACCCTCCAGAGCATAACGAATAAGCCAAACTCTGAGTGAATGCGACCAAGCCAAGGGCTTCAATGGCCTGTAGTGCTGAAGATATTCTTCTCTCGCATATTACTTACCTTACTTTTGCCAAAATTTAATTATTTTTCTATCATGATCTATCTTATTTATTAATAATTATTGGTTAAATATTTAAAACAAATTTTTCTGAACAAATAAGTGAAGCCTGTTCGTCAATTTTCTGAGAGGTCAAAATTCCAAATTAAATTGCTGTGTATTACTTATTTATATTTAACACAAAATTTTGTAATAATCCAATACTAATTAAATTTGTTTTTAAAATGTAACTTAAAAAACTGCAACCTGGCTCTATTTCTTGAATGATTTTTGCAATCAACTGCACATCGTGCTTGCAAGTTGCGACATACCTCTAAGTTGCTTTTTGTAATGTCCGTCATAATAATTGCCATATATATGCCAATAATTAGTTATCACATGAGTTGGTTAATCAAATAAACTGCAATTATTAATTCCAGAAGAATAAAAAGAATTTTTCTTGTGCAATCATAATGAAATTTTATATTTCCTTAAAGAAAATGCCATAACATACCTAAATCCGAAATTAACGATATAGGCTGTTTGGCTAAGTAGGACTAAGTAGGCTAATATTTCAGTTAAATTGCAGATAAAAATAAGCTTTAATCAAAATTTTATACATCCTTGTTTTTAAAGCTGATTTTCATCGGCAAAACTAACTGAAATATTATTTGGGGCCTGCACAGTCAAACACCCTAGAGATGTCATTAAAAAATTCTTAATGACGTCACTGCTTTGAAAAGGGAGGAGAGTTATTTTTTTGCAAGTACACCAAATCATGCACACAAAAAAAGTTTTTGATGTGTCTGAGGTGTTTCTTTTTTTTGTGAAAAACCTAAAATTGATATTATCCATACTTTATTAACACCTTGTATATTAATTATCTTTATCAATGTTGAATTACAATTACTATTTGGATTTTTAACACCAAGAAAAAACTGATGTTGACCTACTAGTAAATGGTGCTTGGCTTCACTTTTTGGATACAGGGTCCGCCACCTAAAACTCCCCAGGCCCATAACTTTTTTATTTAAAGAGGTATCATGACGGGCAGTGCATCAAATTAATTGTAGGTAATTTAAAACTCTTTCGAATTTCTCAAATAGCTACCAAAAATCGAAAAACAATTGTCGGTCAAAATGTTGTTATTCACCTGAACCTGTTTTGTTAGAATATTTTTTCCCCTGCACACTTAATGAATTTACCTTCAATTTGATATATAATACCAATATGATGTACAAAGGGGCATATTGTACGTTTAAAAATAAGACGAAAAAGTCGTATAAACATGTCTCCAAAAATGCTTCCTTGAAGAATTGCAATCTTGAATAATTATTGATCGCTTTGGGCTAGGTACTTCAAATTTGATATGGAGTCATCCTTAATATGTTGCTACATACTGTATAATTTTAATCATAATCAGTTTTGTGAAACTGATTAGTTTAAGGTCACGCGGCTATGCAAAAAAGTCCTAAATGTAGAATAGTCAGGTGAGTTTGAAATAACCAGTTCCACGAAACCGATTACGATATAACTTACATAGTACGTAGCAACCTGTTAAGGATGACTACATATCAAATTTGAAGTACCTAGCTCAAAGCGATCAACAGTTATTCAAGAACAGCTGCATCTTACAGGTCATCTTCAACCGCTTTGCAACTCTTTGGGGAAGCATTTTTGTAGGACCTTTTTGTCTTATTTATAAAGGTACAATATACGCCTTGGTTAGGGGACAGGAATTTCTAAACAGCCTGTATAAAGAAGAAAAAATGTAATCATCATATTAGTATTATACATACATCAAATTGAAGGTAATAAAATTTTGTATTTAATGGTGTTAACAAAATCTTCGTAAGTGTGCAGGGAAAACAATATTCTAACAAAACAGATTCAGACGAATAACACCTTTTTGACTGCCAATTGTTATTTGATTTTCAGTGGCTATTTTGGTATGGAAAAATGGTGCTAGTGGTGTAAATATTGGTTGTACAAAAAATACTTTATTCGAAAGTTTTTTTATCATATTTTCATCTGCTTTTCTGCATGGTCCAAATTTTGACCTATACTGTAAGCGCTATGCTGAGATCTTCATTTTTTAAATAGCCTTTTACCTGGTTTTTGCATTCATTCAATTGAGAATTTTTTTCTCTTTTCAATGGCGTCAAACTTTTAGAGGCACCCTTACATAATAAAATTATTGAGAAAAAAGCAAAAAACTTCTTCATATTTGCAGGCCCCAAATATAAACACAACAGCCTACCACAATCACAGTAGTGTGCTTTCTAATTCATAAGATATCTCTTAACAATCAAAAACAACTGAAAAAACAGCTCAACAAAGTCTATTAGTACAAGTGTGATGTAAAGAAGAGTATGGTGTTTGCACTCTATTCAATTGTTTTCATCCTCAAACTTTGACAATCTCAGGGCTCCTTGTAAATTTTATCAACAGATGGCGCAACTGTAAACGTCATTTTTATTTTAAAATATTTTTGAAAAGTAAGAAGTATTTTTGAAAATGGTTTTATTTGTAGTAGGCTTTGGTGATGATTACTGAAGCCATAAACAATCATAAATTCAAATATTTATTGGGATGTCCTTTGCATTCTGAAGACCTTACCCAAGAAATATTACATAATTTCATTATACTGCGTTTAACACTAACATGTCAAAAAGAAGGCAGGAAACGAAATAGTAAATCTAAGCAATATGCAAAGCCTGCAAAACTGCAGTAGTAATTTTTCATAAATTAAGCATTAATCATATAAATTTAATTTCACTTTCCAATTATCATGAATTAAAATGCTATTATTGTAGTAACTATTGTTAATACAGTTTCCTTTTGGGCTTTGCACTATAAAACCAGCTTATTGTGGTGACTTGTTTGTCCCATATTGTTGGTATTTTGTGGATTATGCCTTTTTCCAACTAAAAACCATCACGAAAATAACTACAATATAAATATTACGTAAAAATGCTTAATAAATGTTTCACTTACTTGTATATTTCATTAATAAAAGTAAGAACTAAATTAACTAGTTAACCTAACCTCAATAAATAAGTGTTGTGCACATGTTCAAAAAGCACCAAATTTGAAATATACCGTAAATTTGAAGTTGTAAGAGCGCCATCTAAGCGCAAATCTTATAAAAAGCCCTGAGATTATCAAACTCAGAGGATGCATTTTTTATATAGTCAGATAGTTGGAGTTGAAACACCAGCCTTCATTACATCACTAGTACAAGTAAGTTTATTATAAACTTAAAAAATCTAATTAATATTATTACCATGCTGTATTTCAGTGAAATAGATAGAATTGAAATTTAATTATGGTTTGGTATGGCAACCAACAAAGAACTAACTTTTTGTTCTTTCAATTGTTTTGTTATCAAATGAATTTCATTGCACAACGCTGCGATTTTGGTAGGCTTTTGTTTGTATTCAGTGCTTACTAACATGAAGTTTTTCTCGAAAATGTTGTTAAAAAAATTATTGAATGGATGCAAAAAGCAGGTATAGTGCTATTATAGCTATTTAAAAAAAAGACAATCTCCTCACAGGGCTAACAGCGTTGATAAAAATTTTTTTTGAAGAACGTAGAGAAGTAGATGAAAGTATAATATAAAACTTTCGTATAAAGTTTTTTTTTTGTAAAACCAGTATTTACTTTTGAAGTCTAAAGGCAAAGTGTTTTATTCTCTTTCTCATTTAGGGTATGATATAAGGACAAATAGGCCACAAAAGCTTAATATTGCCTCTTATCTTACAAAGATATAGCATAGTGTTTTGTTTGTGCAAGGTTCCGATGTATACACAATTTTATAATTTTTAGGATGAAGATCAAATTACCAAGTTTAGAGTAGAAAATTCATGGGGCGAAGATACTGGAGACAAAGGATATTTAATTATGACAGCAGCTTGGTTTAAAGATTTTGTGTTCGAAGTGGTTATAGATAAAAAGTTTGTACCTGACGCAGTTTTAGATGTTTTCAAACAAGAACCAATTGTACTGCCAGCTTGGGATCCAATGGGCACACTTGCAGTTTATAACAAATCATAGTAGTTCTATTTTTTTATTATTCATTATTATTGTTGTAGTATTGGAGAAATGTTATTCATATTGTTTTCTATTGGTTACAATTGTTTTTTAAATTTTTATTCTTTAATAGAACAATATTTGGATAAAAATACATTTTATTTCTAACTTCTAACTTATTTTTAACATTAATTGATTCTAATTTGTCTGAAATTATAGTTCGAATTTCTATTTTGTTTACTGAATATGAAACTTTTGTGGATTTTATATTAAAGAAATGAAATTTTACCTAGTTTTTGAATATCCTTTTACATAACCTAAGATGTCGTTTCCTGCTTTCAGATACACTAACAAGATATTCTGGAGTAATTGCATTTACATGTTTCTGTTATTGCAACTTGAAAAAATCTAAATTATTAAAATTGTTTCTAAAAATTTAGCAATGTTTAAGGCTGTGGCTATATCCATTAGTGCAGTCGGTTACGGGAAAAAATAATTCCCATGAGCCGTTAGATGCGGGCAATATGTGTCCAAAACGGCTTAGTTTTAAAGTTATAGGATGTTTAATAATAAATTAAGAATACAATAAAGGGTAGGTATAAAACAAAACATAGGTGCCGGCGTGATTGTAGCAATTTTCCAGCAATAAATCCAGCTCAATAAAGCATAAAATCGCTATATACTCCCTATTATGTTTATTATTTAGAATATCCCGGCAATATTAGACATGCAGGTAGGTGAGAAGACAAGAAAATGTTTGGCAGCGAGAAATTCGACCTTACGTGAGCCGGGGGCGGTAGAGCGAATTAAAACTGTCATTTTAATAACATGGTCCCAGCAATTTTTTTTATTGGGAATATTCCAACAATATTACACAGGCAGATGTCTACTAGGACAAGAAAACTTTTGGCTATAGCAGATTCGTTTTTCCTCTTGTCCTGGTAGACATCTGCTTGTGTAATTTTGTTGGAATATTTATAATAAAAAAAATTGCAACAATGTGTTGATTAGGAAATAATAAATTTCAACATCGTTTATCATAGTTTATTTGGACACGTCTAGCTTTAAAAAAGTTATTACAATTACAGGGCTCCCAAATAATTTTCGTCAAAGAAAAAAGAAAAAGGGACCTTCATGCTAAAAAATAAAAACAAATTGGGACCAAATTTATTTTTGTAAGTCTTTATTTAATTATAAAAAAGTAATTTGATGTAAATATAACGCACATTAAACTTCGAAGAACGTTTCGTTACAACAAAATAAACTCAGTATTATTTCGTAAACAAGTAAATGTAGAAAAACTGCAACACAGGTAAAACTCATATTCAACAACATAGTTTTGAAAAAATAAATAATGTTTCTCTTACAATAGCAATTCTAAAAGCTTTACAGCAAAACTTTTGGTGTTTACAAAAACAATTTACCATATTTGGATGAAAGAAAAAACTACAACAAACCGCCCCACCATGATGTAGTAGCAGTGAGTGAAAATGAGAGATACAAGTACCATGTGAGTAAATCCACGCACTGTAATTAAATTTAGGCAGTTTTAAATGAGCACTGAATCACTGGGTAGCAAATTGTGACTATTAACGTCATGCACGTCGCAACAAAAATTGTGCAATTTCAACACGTTTTAATTGTTAGCTGCACAGTGAATTATTTTATATATATCGGGTGTCCCAACGTAGCGAAATTTTTAAATAACGTCCATTGTTACATAATTTATCAATGATATTCTACACGCGGGTTACTTGACAATTTTATTCTAAAATTATTTTCATTTATACAGGGTGTTCGACATTACAGGGGCTTACCAAACTTGTTTTTTTAAATTGAACACCCTGTATATTTTAGCATATTCCTATTGGCCATTTACTTGCCTCTATGAATGTCTTTTGTTTTTAAAATTCCGTTGCGGCGTTGGATAAATGGATAAAAATTTAGAACGATGGGCGTTTGCGTTTTTGAATAAATAATTAATCAATTTCAATTTTTCAAAAATTCCTGGAAGGGGTCGCTGTAAAATTCGGGAGATTAGTAAAAAATACAATTTGTAGTTCACTACAAGCTGTATCGGCTCAGACAGTTAAAAAAAAACATGTGGATAGTTTTTAGTAAATATTCTTTTGAAATGTTTCAAAATTTTGAAGCAGGTCATTGCGATCGTTTTCGGATTTTTGAAATTAATTTTACTTCATCGCAGAGAGTTCGGTAAAAAGTTTTCGATTTGCCTTAGTTCTTCTCTCAGATCCCGTGCTCAAATTTTTAAAATTTAGTTTTGGAAAAAAACGCTGCCAAAAAAACATGTCTAACTTCCGTTTCTGGCTTTGGATTTTTTTTAAAAGCTTAACTAGAACTACCATTTTCGATATACTTCTTGATTTAAAATTTTATCAAACTGGTCCAGTACATTCGCCTTTAGAGGCGTCACCCACCCACATATAGACATATTTTAAAAACCACTTTTTTGGGTTCCGTGAGTCCCAAAACGTGTATTTCATTAAAATTTAGGTTTCTAAAATTTTCATGAAATCAATACTTACCTATACCGAAGGTATGGGAAAGTAAAAACTTTGAAAAATAGAGACTTTAAAGACCATTATAAAAAATTAGGAACAAGGCACCATTTGGGAGTCCTGCATTAGGTTAAAAACTTAACCCAAAAAAAAAAAATAAACTCTTGACAAGGTTCTGATTAAGTGATTAATAATAAAACTTAAAATTAAAAACAATTCTTAATATGATGTTAATGAAATATGTTTTCATTTATGTTCGTGGTGAAGAAAGCAGTGTGCTAATTCTACTCGACATTGTTTTCTTCCTGCAAACTCATCTATTATACAATCAATGCATAATTTTCTTGATTCATTTTCTATTGCTAAAGAAGATAATCTATCCTGACCCACACTGTTTCGAAGATAATTAGGGCTGCAGTGATTGCAATTAGTCAATTATAGGTTGCTGGTTGTAAATATTATTTTTTACCTATACAAAAAAAGAATAACATCCAAGTAAAATTAAACTGGTTTCAAAGTCAACAACATATCGAAGAACCTTGGCTGTAGGTGTGCAGCTGAGATAATTAATGATATAATACTTTCAGCAATTTTATTATGAATAACACTTAAAGCTACAAATAGTTTACAAAATACCTTTATATATATTCTTTATAATAAATACAAAATATTTTGTGAGGACTTTTAAACTTATACCGGTGGTTTTTTAATTCTTCGTGAATTTACCCACTCTTTTAAATTAGATCCACCCAAAATCATTTGTGTTGGATGATAAGCGAGCAAAGGCATACTGATTTGACTCAAGTGGGACAAGCCGTGAAACATTATTCGCAGAATTGGAATGCCTACAATAAAAGAGAAAAAAAAACAAACGTAAATTTTTAACCGCTAATGTGCAAGTACAATACGAAAGATGAAAAAGTATTGCACACTACATACCTAATTTTCTTAGACATAAATGAAATTATATTAATTCAATACTCACCCAATGTCAGCGATTTGTGTGTTGAACAAAACATGGCGCACACCACATCAGCAGGGTAAAGTAGAGAGACTTTGCAAAGGAGAAGCTCATCATTAATAGCTAACAGCCATCTGAATTAGCAATACTGAAAGTAAAAGGAATAATGGATGGGTATGATAACTAAACAATAATTAGTTATGTTATGTCTGATCATTTTATAATTCATGGTTTGTTAAGAAAAAAAAAAACGTTCAAAATAAAATTGCAAATCTACCAAAAAACAGTCAACATGGTTAACAGTAGTTTACACCGATCAGCGCACATGACGCTGTACACAAAAAAAGAAGAAATACTAAGTTGGGGTATTTTCGTGACTATACTAATTAAATACTATACTAATACTATACTAATCATCGTCTACAGCATTTAATCCTGTATCAGGAGTGTGGAATGTATCACAAAATGTAGTATATATAACGAAAAGCAAAGCACATTGACTAGTGGTACTTAGAGGCAACGTGTGTCCGCTAAAGTCTGTATATCTTCTTATATATTGTCCAACAAGCAGTGGTAACAAGACTGTTATCGAAAGTTGTGTTACAGTACCCATATCGGAAATACAGTTGTAAAACCGAACTAAAATTACTAAACATGAACACTAGTAAAAATAAAAATTTGAAACAAACGAACATGAAAAGCAATAGTATTGGCGTTATAATTATTCCAAGAAAACTTCCCACAACGGAGTTGAAGATAGCTGCAGTTTCATTTCCTTGTGCTGCTTTAGTTAAGATAACAGCACTTGAGACAGGGGGTGGCATACAAGCTACTGTTATCAAGCTGTAAATGTAAATACATACTGCACACATGCTAAAATTTTATTATAAAAAATTACCCTTTAATTATCCATACGTCCACTCCTAATATGTTCAAAGCTACAATAAGTAGCTGTGTAAATATAGGTATAAATATGAATGTAAAGCTCTGGATAAATAAATGCAATTTATGCTGTCGGAGTGTATGATAAATACTGTCCGTTTTCAAGGATAAACCACTTATAAAAAATATTATTGACACTGCACCATATTTCACAGTATATTCAGGTTTTAACGGACCTAAAATGAGAAGAGGTTTTAAAAGTTATTTTCGAATTGTTATAAAAACGGACCCTCTTTTACTCATAATGAGGGATATAGACTAGCTAAAAAAATGCTATTAAAAATACCAACTAGGAGCCAGTGCTTTTTAAAATAAAACTTTAGTTTTCTTTTCATGGTATTGGAGTATTTTCTTTGAACATAGAACAGACAATTCAAGAATGTATTAAACGATGTCTGGAATGCGCCCTTACTAGGAGAGACCCCCCTTACACCCCCATACAGCTAGAGAGAAAGAAAGAAAGGGTGAAAGAAAGAAAGAGAAAAAGGGGGAAAGGGAGAGAGATAGGGAGATGAGGAGAGAGATGGGAGATGAAGGAGGGGGAGAGAGAATTTTTCTTGGGGCCTTAAAGTATCGGTTAAAGGTAAAGAAAGAAGATGAATCTTGAAATCCTTAGACTTGGGATTTACGAGTAATAGCTATTGACAGTAAGTATGATCGTCAACATTTAGTAATGGTATGACAACACTTCCAAGATTGATTTAGAGTTTTCAGCAAGGAAACATTGTTTACAATTACAAAATGCGATGAGGACTATATACGTATACAACAAATTTGCCGTACGAGTCTAGAATAGCTCCCCAGATATCACAAATCTAGTTTCAACATGTGTTGGCCACGAAATCATTCTAGAGTCAGTGTTCTTTCAATTGGGGATATCTTCACCTCAGTTTTATTACCTACACATTTTGACACAATTCGATATTTTTGTGATATATTTTGACTTTTCTTGCATTCGTTTCTTTCTGTGCCTTTTATAATTTGTTTTTTTCGTTCTGTGATTTTTTTGATAATATTCGAACCCACGCACCTTACATAGAGTAGCTCCAAAGTCGGAGATTGTGACCACTGCTTTACCACCAGCCCTTAATATGGTTTAATTTTATATTGCACTTTATTAATAATTCAATTAATTAAAAAAAAATTATAAATGTCAGCAAAACAGGAAGCTCGTAACAAATGAAACTGCTCTACATCAAATGGTAGAAGAATAATGAACGATTATGAAATAAAACTTGTAAGGAAGGGATTGCGGCAAATGTAAATAAAATAAAACGTAAAAACACAATAAAATTATATTTATTTTCGATGAAAATTGCCCCATGAAAAAAAAAGGATATTTAGCGTCCTCGGTAAAGGTTAACCCTGTCGCTGCGCATGGCAGGGATCCGTGCCACAGGCGTCCTTTGCTCAGTGCGCCCGACACGGATCCGTGTCAGACACTGCTTCGCATTTACATTGCCTGTACAAAGCCAGCGTGTGGCAAACGATCCTGTGAGCAGGTCAGCACGTAGCTAAAGCATTCGGAAATCTAAAAATAGCGCCGTCGCGTCGTTTCCAATATTTTTTTCTCCATCTAGCTAAATGAAAATAATAAAAAGGCCAAAAAATCAGTCCGCTCCTGGGCATGGAAGCGTTTTCACCGTGCGCAACGAAAGGGTTAAGGAGGCAGGAGGAGAAACGTGCCAAAAGAAAACCATCCTCCCAAAATTAGGACGGTTGGCAATCCAAATGGAGTAGGTACATCAGGGACGAAAAATTTGGTTTATGGAGAATTCAAGAGATATGCCATGGCTGCTGCCGACGTCTATGCGAGATGTTATCTAAATAGTTTGTTTTAACACATTTATTGTTTATTTCGTCACTTTTTAAGTTTGATGCACAAAATTTTCAAGACAGCTTCAAAAACCAAGATATTCTTTTTATGATGTAGAGTAAGTTTATTTCTTCCTTTTTCTCTTAATGCAAAAAAAACGGAAAAAACTCTTCTTTAGCTGAAAAGTTTTTTGGAAAAGAAGACCCAACAAACCCCTTCAGCTTCATCTTGTTATTGTAAAAATTTTAGAAAAATTAGGGGTGGACGTGGTTTTGTTTGTCGCCTGCTATATTGGGGTAATTACTGCTTTGGTCCATTCTGCTGGCATACTTTTGCTTTTCCATAGACTTTTGATCAACTTTGAAATTTTTTCTGTCACTGGAGTTTCTGTTCAGCTTCGATACTATCACGTTCTGGGCTTTTGTTGTTCTTCATCGAGTTTAGTGCCTCTAAGTAGATGGTTCAATTTGAACTTGTATAGCATGATAATTATGTAACTCTATTTTAGTTCTTAGCTTCCTATGTGCAGGGGGGGGGGGGGGGGGGGGTAAATAAAAGCAATGTTTAGTGTAAAGGTTAGTTTTCCGGTTTACGTGTTATTAAATAAAAAACATATAAAAGCAGAAAACAATAGTTTTTATTTATAATAAATTCTTATAAATCTGATATTCATATTTTAATTTACACCAAATACCTTTGCACATATTTACTAATCTAATATCAACAACAGTACTGTTCACTGCTCTAATGTATTCCGTTTGTATAATTTTTTTTGCCAATTTAAAATGGTTCTGTTGTATTAAACTTAAACTTAAATACAGTCTACATCTAGATACAACATTTGGATCTCCTAAACGAAATGCTAATTGAAGTTGGTTTAGTGATATTTTACCAGCTACTTCAGCAAAGTTTAAAAAATAATCTCCTAAAGCTGAAAATGCTCCGCCTAATGTTGATAACCAAGACAATGTATGTTCCAATTCGCATCGTTCTCTTACTAAATAGGTTGCTTTATAATTCCTGTAAATAAAATAAATATTTATTTAACTCTACCTACAGATACTAGTTTTCATCAAATAAAAAAAAAAAAGACTCAGGACGGACAAATTGATACCTTATGCTACTTAAAATTGAGCCAATATTAATAACATGAAAACCAAAAATTGACAGCGCAACGCAAGTCTTTAAAATATGAATTTTTGTTTCTAATATTGTAATTATCAAACTTTTCGCGAGTAGTGTGCTCTTCATGTGGATAATTAAAGAAACATAAATAAATAAAGCAACATGACAGAGTAGGAATACAAGTTTGATAAACAAATTACGATAACCTTGGGTATAATTCAAGTTTAATATATTCTATGAGGCTTTTGCAGTTTCTCGAACTGTCAATTTACTTTCGGTTTAGACCACGTCGTCATTTGGGGATTACACCCAGCATAGTCAAGTAAGGACCAACCTGTAGCTTGTCTGACTTTAAAAGCATTTGCTCTAAAAGTTTGAGCCTTAGTTGTTCGTCGGCCCTGCCTGCCTAAACATGGCCGTGTGCTTGGATTATTTGAACCTTGGGGCGGACAAGGATATTAGTATGGTTTTTGTTTATAAATTAACAAATGGTATTATGCCAACTTATTTGGACGAGTTTGTGATGAGAGCATAGCTGCATAATAGTAAACTATTACCAGAACATACTGCATAGTACTAAAGCTTTCATATAAAAATAATAGAATAAACTCTGAGAATCTTTTCATTTATTCAACTACTGACTAGAAAACGAGACAGTAGTGAAGCCAAGGTCAACTCGTTTTAATAGGTAGCTGTGTACTTTGGTCAATGTATGGGTCTTCGGCTTGAGAGAGACAGAGAGATGTACAGTAGACTGGTAAGTATGCTGAAATTTTTTGTGATAAAAAATAATAATTTTTTTATTTATTGGAAAAAGATTCCTTGGGATTAAAGAAAACTAAAAACGGGAGAACAAATTCCGAATTCAAAAACTGGGTGGGCAGAAGACAATTAACCCCCCAAAATATTGCCATATGTAAAAATAAAGTTGAGAATTTTATTCTACTACCACTCACAAGCAATTTAGCCCAACAGAAATGTTTTATCAAATCCCGTTTATTAAATAAAAGGGTAGGAATTTTGAATTCTTTTTCTAACTTTTTTTTTATGTTTCCTCAAATAATGCAAATTTTCGCCAATTAATTTAATGTGTTTGAATTTTCCACCAAACCTGAAGGTTCCCAAAGATAAGTTTTTGGAAAGTTCATTTAATATTTTTTTTTTAAATATAAGTTCTAGCTTTACATCGCTGAATATGTTGCAGACATTTTGCCAGTCGCTGTATGAAATAAAAAAAAAACAGATTTTGATTTGTATTTATTTTTCTTATTTGAGTCAAGAGTAAACGTTTGTTGTGTAACATAATTGCGAAAAATTTTAAAAATTAAGTAAGCAATTGTTTTGATAATTTTAATTAAATCGAATAGTTAAAATTTATTTTTAATGCCACTTAAAATAATTTCTGATGGCAACAAAACTGCAATGTTTTGAAGTAATTTGTGCATCACTTGGGAATATTTTTTAAGGTTGAAACTTTTGTTCTAGATAATTAATCTAGGTCAGTTTTGAATCAATCAAATTGTATTAAATAATTCCAGACAAAGAAGTTTACCTAAAGATAGTACATTGTCTAACGTTTAATTACAATAGTTCATTAAAATTAAAAAACAATGTTATAAGTAAGAACCTTTTCAGAACTTAGTTCCTTTATAGCAAGAACTTGAACATTTAGAAGTTCTTCCGTTTTAAGCTAAAGAACCGAACGTTTTAAAATTAAAAAGGTGAACTTCCCAACACGGAATAAAAAAAGCTACACCAATAAACAAATATGTTATTTTATATGTAGTTACTAAACTTACCAACTGTAATCAAGTATTTCTTTATTTGCTGGCACTAAAATGAACTTAATTGTATTTATATTGCCATTTGTATTTGCATGAAATTCGTCCATGAAAGTGTTACGATAAGTTGTTGCAATTCTTAGTTCTTGAACAAAGTAATGCAGGAAAATGCCATCTATCAATAACCGCACTTTTTGTTTAGAAGGGTTTTGTATAACATCGCCATAACCAGTAGCATCCAGCAATTCCTTTTTGTATTTTATTACACCATTTCTTCTTACAATGATCCTGTCATAGACGGTTTTGTTGTACAAAACATCAACGAAAACCACATCCATAATATAAATATTATTCAAAAATTACCTACATTAAAAAAATGTTGAATAAGTTTGCAAGAGATTTTTTTTCTGTCATCACAGATGATTGATTGAAGTGGAGTAACCTGAAACTTGCAATTTGATCTTTTAAGATATAATTACAGATTAAACATTATCAACTAACATTTTTTGATGAAAAATAATTCTTTAGCAAAAATGTATTGCAAATAAATTAAATGAGGTTATGATGTCTTACAGCTGACATGACAACACAGATAAAGATATATACCGTACGTGACAGAAGGTGCACGGTATAGGCTTTGACTTAACTAGAGATTGCTATACAGGGTGAGTCATTTAAATGTCATCCCATTATTGTTGCCTCCTCAAATTTTTTCTTAATAAAAGTTGTTGATAATTAATTGCTGCGTAACCTAAAATTATTACGAATTATACTGGGTGTTAAATGCCTGCATAGCACATTATTTTGTTATTTAAAACCAAACATTCCATATATTATTGCTTTTTTAGATTCTACATTTAATTTTATATAATAAAGTATTGAAATACTTAATCTTAAAATTAGTAGTTTTCGAGTTATTTCACTTTTTCAAAAACTTTGCCGTTTTCTGGGAGGTCAATGCCAGTCTGTGATATCTTACAAAATGCAACAATGTTTTGAAATTCAGCATTGGTGAAGATTAATATACAGAGTGTTTGGCTGAGCAGGGTCCAGTTAATAGTTCAGTTATTTTTGCAGATAAAAATAAGTTTTCAAAGCAGGGTTGTAGAAAATTTCCTGACTAACTAATTAAACAATTAAAGATCAAGTAGAAAAGTTACAAACACAATTTATACTATTTGAAATGCAACACTCTGTCTATTTTTAGTATTTCTGATAGATATTAAAATGCTCTTTACAATGATGTAACATTAGAGTAGAAACAAGGATTCTGAACAATATAGTTAAAATGCATTACTACATAAGTTCTTATTTGTGACTTTTAGGTACTTTTGTTTATAAAAAAGCACTTATCTGCATTGTAAGGAGAATTTTAATATCTACCACAAATGGTAAAAATATACACTGTGTTACCACAAAACAATAAATACTCTGATTATTTTTTAGTCTTAGTCGACCATATTGTAAAAAATTTTCCTGTCAATCTGACAGACAAGTGCTGTTGGCTTACGATGTGTTAGCGCTAATTTTAAGTTGTGCCATCGCAGGTGGCACTTATTGCGCGCGTATTTCAGGCGTTTTTCTGTAAATTGCTTGTAGTCAAGATGCATGGATAGCTAATATACAGGGTGTGGCAGTCCGCTGTAATTGGTCGATTGCAGGTTAAATATTAAAGAGAGAGAGAGAGAAAACTTTTTTAAATAAAAGTTATTAGGGGTCATGTGTACTGCCACATAAAAATATTTTGCATTATACAGGGTGTCCAATATTAGAGTGGCATAGCAAACTTATATTTTTTTTAATTAAACACCCTGTATATTTTTGCAAATTATTGTTCACCTTTTAATTTGCTTTCCGACTGTTTTTGTTTTTTTTTAAATCCGTTGGGGTGTTGCCAAGTTAATTCTTTTTTTTCTGCAAATTTGACATTTGCAGACCTTACTAGTAAAATCTGTACAAGCCGTATTTTTACAGATGAAACAATTTGTTTTTGGAAAATATTAGTCAGAACCATGTGCTATTCTTCAGATTTTCAAAGTTGAATTTGGTTATACAGGATGTTTGTTGCTGCGGTCCAAAGTTTTCTAACTTTAATGTGTCATAACTTGATTTTTTCAAATAAAACCTCCAAATTTTTATTTAATTTTTGAATTCTACTGTAAATTTCCCATCAAACGTCTTATTACATTCCCTATACCTATCTTTACTAGTTTTCCTTGTTTTAACGATTTTATTTTTATTCTACGTCGATTTTTCAATAATAATTATTATAATTTATATATGAAAGTCTGCTAAACGCGCTTTATTTGAGGCGACATCTACACCAACGCCGCGTCTCCTCGTGGAACTAATGCATCACGTGACTTAGCATTTCGCCGGCTCAGTCAACGCTCAGTCTGTCAGTGCATTGTGCGCTGGGGTAACACTAGTTCAATTTAATACGCAACAAGAATGAGTGTATTATTTAATAGTCGTAGAGAAAATAATGAATTATAAGAAAATATGATCGAGAATAGTTGTCACTATAATGTTCTTATAATTCTTGAGTTATGACAGTATTATACCACAGTATAAACAAAGTCAGGTTAGAATAGCATTGCGTGCGGATTTCAAATTTGACGCGCAAACGCAATTTTTTTTAGTAACTATGATTTGCTGCGCCATCTCTCCGCAAAACAGTTCGTGACCTTCCAGTTATCTTGTAGTAATCATTTAACCTAACCTAACCTCTGTATTTTCCGATGATGAATATTATCAAATTCCCCCCCCCCCCCCCCCCCCACGAAAATGAAAATACTTGTTATTGTTTTCAATGTATTCAAAATTCTAACAGTGATGTAAGAAAGAGTATGGTGTTGCAACTCCCACCATTTATCAATATAAAAAATTCATCCTAAGCGGCTGACAATCTCGGGACTCTATAAGGTTTGCGTATAGATGGCGCTCTTAAAACTACAAATTTAAGCAATATTTCAGATTTGGCGCCATTTGATGAGTCTTTAATCACTACTTGACACTTTTCAAACCTTATTCTGTGTACAACACTTATTCACAACACTAAGGTTAGGTTAATTAGTTAATTTAGTTTTCACTTTTAATAATGAAATACGCAAGTAAGTGAAGCACTTATACGTACAAAGCCATCATAAATGCTCGAAGACCACATGATTAGTAACTGTTGTAGATTTAGTGAATTTTACTTTATTATGTTGCTTGTAAGCAGCGGTTTGACGATTCTAAACATTGGCGTTCGTAGTTTATTGTTGATTAGTTTCCTTTATTCTTCGCGCTTTTGTTGACGGTTTTGTGTACGCCACTGTCGCTGCCACATTTAGTTTTCCAAACCAGTGGTGCCAATCTGTTAAATGGGTTGCCTATATTACAGTGATCACGTGGTCTTCGAGCATTTATGATGGCTCGTTACCACATTTTTACATAATGTTTATATTTTATTGTAGTTATTTTTGTGGTGGTTTTTAGTTGGAAAAAAGGTGTAACGATACTAAAATCCAAATAATACCAACAACCAACAACATTGAACAAACAGGTCGTCACAACAAACTGGTTTTATAGTGCAAAAGCAAACTGTATTCATAACAGAAGTAGTCAGTAGAATAATAGAACTCGTTACTTACTACTACGAAATGTAAGCGTTCTTCCAGTCACTGCATACACTTAACTTGGTACAAAGCATAATTTTAAATACAAACTATTTATTTACTGATTATATAATTAGCAATTATAGGTAAGCAAATTAGGTAAATTCACCTTGGGAACAGCAAATAATGATAAATCTTTGTTTTCGTCTTTTGATAAGCCGCGCAAACAACAGTATTTTGGCATTTTTGACTAGAATATTACCGTGGTAATAAATAAATAAAAACACTTCTTAAGAGCGCGCCGCGCCGAGGCACACGACACAGATGGCGCTAGTATAGACATCATATAGGCATTTTTATATGTACTCAGCGACTTAATTAAAAAGAAAATGAAATGAAACAAGTTAATAGATGCTACTCAATAAAGTAACTTAGATGCTCAGATAATTATTTTCTTGTGAAACATGCAAATAAGGTAAAAAACTTACTTTTCTTAGCAAACAAAATTATAAATTTAACACTATTCTTCATTTGTATTTACGCTGATCATCTAGATACTGTTATAATAGGTACATCAATTTAAAATTTTTGTCAATTATTTAAACTATGTGCCAGCTGAGTAAATTTAAAAATTCGATGCGAGTAACGTCAGCCATGTTTTTGAACAAAAGTTCATAGGAATCAGCACGGATGGCGCTACGGCGATAGGCATTTGGCGCGTTAATTTAAAACTTTTAACGAATTTTGCACATAAATAAGAGATTAGTTGCACACAAACCCACGAGCAAGTAATGCTGAGAATTGATTTTATGCGAGAAATCAATAATTCTGCTAGTACAGTTCTGTAAAGAAAAATATATGCACGTCAACAGAACGCATGTGACGCTACCTGTTTATGTTTAATAGAACTACCAATAATTAAATTCAAATTTAGAATGACTAGCGCCTCTAGCGTCAAAAACAAAAAGGTGCCACGGCGGCGTGCTCTTAATTTTCAAATTTATTTTAAAATGAAATTGATATTTACAGTTGCGCCATCTGTTGATAAAATTTACAAGGAGCCCTGAGATTGTCAAAGTTTGGAGTTAAAAACAGTTGAATAGAGTGCAAAAACCAGTCTTCATTACATCACTATTCTAACGCACATCACCAAGTAGCAAATTTTACTTTGTAAATTGCTTTGGTTTACTATTAAGATGTATTAATAAAATATTAATTAAAAACACTGCAAAAAATTATTTATTTTGACTTGTTGGCCCCGCTAAACATTGGGCGCCCTAGGCGCTAGTCTAGTGCGCTTACGAACTAAAACACGCCATTGCTGTTGAAAATAGACATATAACGTTATACAAAAATACTTTTGAAAATAAAATACATATGAAAGGTAAAAGTCGGAAAAAGTTGTGCACACTTTTTTTTGTAATTTTTCCGTTAATTCTCAATTGATCCAATAAAATATAGCAAAAGTAATGAGCTAGCAAAAAACAAAATTTAAAACCTATCGAAAATATAAAGTTCCAAAAAAAATACAAATGATGTATGTAATCACTTAAATATGGCATAAAGATAATACCAGATACGAGAAAATAAAGAACCAAAAACTAGAATATTTATCAAAGCATATTCTATGAAGATCTAAATGACAACTAACTGAACCCGTCTACTACGCCTCACGCAAGCTTTTAAAATTAGGTGCCGCGTCGCATTTACTCCAAATACTGCAAACAAAATAAAAAATAACTAAGCTGTGTCGAGATATAGGAGCATAGCTCGTCGTCACGCAAAGTTGAGAGAGTTCTGAATTTAGTATACAGGATATATCAAATTGCGTGTTAACTATGGGGATCTCGCTTATTTGAGGAGATACGACGATGGTTAAATTTGAGGAAAGTTGTGGAATTTTATGCCTATTAATAATCTGCAACGAAATTAAAGCTATTTTGCTAAGTTTTGAATAAATTAATACAAACTGAAATTTTGGATTTTTTGTTTTCGGCTATAACTCATTTGTCATTTATATTACATATTTCTAGTTTACGTATTGTTAGGACACTTTTTATGCTGAATCTAAATTTTTGATCAGGTTTGGTATAACTGTTACCATTGCTCATTTTCGACCGTCAACTTTTTTCTTTTATATGGTCGGCATTTTATTTTTTTTTATATTTGAATAGAGCATTTAATTCTGAAATCAACGATGTGTCACACTTTGCATTTTGTTTGAGTTTTGAGCACTTTATTACAGAAAATAAGAATTTCATGAGTGTCATGGAAAGACCACGTCATTTAATTTATTTTGAAAAAATTCTAGTAGGCTATGAATTGATGGAAGGAAAACAAAACACTACTTTTACTTACTTTAGCTTTAGATACATTAGGTACGCGAAACTTTCAGAAAACTATGTTTTGACCGTAGACAGCAGGATAAGTTATTTTTTACAAAAACAAACAAATGACACAGTTACTAACACACAGGTTAGAGCGTATATTTAGACGAGATTCCGAGCATGCTTTACAAAGTTGTCAAATGTTTTAAACATTTATTTAATAATTGTTGGCATTAGTGCAGTTCTAGTGTTATCTGTTGTATTTATTTAACCTGTTATTCAAATTAGTTATGTCAGTTGCAAACAAAAACTAAAAAAGGAATTTTTAGTAAATTGTGTATGTTAGAAAATTTCTCATTTATTTGTTTTTATAAAAAATGACATAACCTGCTGCCTACGCTCAAAACAAAGTTTGCTGCAATTTTCGCGTACTTAATGTATCTAAAGCCCAAAGTAAATAAAAAAAGTGTTTTGTTTTACATCCATCAGTTCATGGCCTACTAGAATTTTTTTAAATAAATTGAATGACGTGGTCATTTCATCGCACTCTTATGAAGTTTCTATTTTCTATAATAAAATGCTCAAAACTTAAACAAAATGCAAAGTGTGACCCATCGTTGAAATCAGAATTAAAAACTCTATTCAAATATGAAAAAAATTAAAATGACGACCATAAGAAAAGGAAAAATTGCCAGTCAAAAATGAGTAATGGTAACAGTTATACCAAATCTGATTAAAGATTTAGATTTAGCATAAAATGCATTAACTAGAAATATGTAATATAATGCAATGATATGCATGGTCTTGTGACTACTAGAAAACAATTCCCTAAACTGTCTGCAATTCACGCAATTAAATTAAACTTTCTATGAGACTCTTCTAACTTTCTCAGGGTCGTTATTTAGCTTGTAACATAAGTTATTTAAATTAATTTTAAATAGAAATAAACACACACAACGATATCAACTTTACAAAATAAGGTTTTATTTATTAAATGAATCTCAAAATGTGGTTTCCGAAAAATTAAATGAGTTTTATTAATTACTATCGTCCTTCTTAAAAATAAAACACTTATCTTAGCGTCTTCTTATTAGGACATTCCTCGCTCTAGCAAAACGCTGAGTGTCTAACCTCTATTTCGCTCTGTTGGCCTCTCGAGCAACAACAAATACTCGCCCTTAATCCGAATCTTCTTCTGATCTGTTTTATATTATTTCCAACTTGCTTTTACCACCATCACAAACGAAGAAACTTTCTCGATCGCCTTTTACTTGTAATACTTCTGTACTTTTCACAATTCGTAGATAATCACTTATATTTTCTTCTTTTATATTCAAAATCAGTTTACATTACGTTTTAAACTCGTTCTTTCTGTTTTCATCCAGAGGATATCAAATTCTCTGTCTTTTTTTTCAAAGACGAGCCGTAACTAATTAAAACAAAAATCTCTATCTTTTGTCTTCCTTCTTTGATTCCCAATTTCATAACAAACAAATAAATCTCACGTCCATGATTATTCTTTAATACGTTTGTGACATTTGACACTGACATCCAAACTGACATTTATCGACGCACAAATCAAGTAACTGTAAAACTTCTTATAAATTAAACCTTTTGAACAAATCTGAACTAAATTATAATTAAAATTAACATAAATAAAAATCCGTATCAATCTGTTGTGTTTTTCTTTTCTTTCAGTAAAAACAAACCATATGAAAAATAACAATTATTAGAATAAGTAACAAGAAATTATAGCAACAAAAATACGCAACCCTGAGTTTAAAAGTTAGAAAATCAAAATCTTACAAGTCTTCATAAATCTCCAAATGTAAATTGATCTGTAGCAAACATTCCAAAAATTGCTTTCCAGGAACTACAATACCCCAGTCAAAACATACACCTCCAAATATCATAGCAATAAATAACAAATGAGTTATAGCCGAAAACAAAAAATACAAATGTTCAGTTTTTGTCAGTTCTTTCAGAAACTCAGCAAGATAGCTCCAATTTCTTTTCAGATTATTAATGGGCATAAAATTCCACAACTTTTCTCTAATTTAACCATCGTCGTATCTCTTAAAATAAGCGAGATCCCCATAGTTAACACGCAATTTGATAGGTCCTGTATAGATTCCTCATTTAACATGAACTTAATAAATTTGCACGTAAAGTGTTAAAGGCGGCCTTTTCTTTGACAGAAAATGAAATATATTATTACGGCCCTTCTGCCTTAATGTTCACGAGATTTATAAAATAATTACAGTTTTTTATGTCGGCATCGAAAGCTTTAAAACGATGCTAAACTTGAGTGGATTGGAGTATAACTTTAAATTTTTGGGTTTTATTACTTTAAATTACCCAACGTCCATCCCTGCAGTTAAAAGCTGATAATGATTAACTCCACTTGATCAACAAAATTAAGTTATATTACGTGGTGTCCTAATTATATCAGAGACCCTCTGAAATTTGAATCAAATCAATCAAATCAAATTGAGACGGCCCTGATTTCTACAGTTAAAGCTTTAATAAATAATTCGATATATTTCGAAAGTAGGCATAAAGGCTTTACATATGATATCAAATTCGATTGGCGAAATTAGGTAAAACGTATTCGAGTCTCAAAACTGGATTTTTAGACCACAATAAGTAAAAAAAGCGTTTGAATTAAAATACATATAAATTTGCTATGCACATGTAAACATGTTATTTTAAAACGTACCACGCAGGTAATAAATCAGCTAAAAATTGAAGGTAGGTTTTTGTTCCTTAAATTTAACAGGTGCATCGCAGCCTTTTTGCGTAAACAACTTTTTATTACCTCTCGCTTTTACCGCAATTGATTGGATAATTCTGACAGTGTTACAGACATGTTGGTACTTGAAATTAATTTTACTTGATATCGCCACTACTTATAAGTTAGTATTAAGGTGATTGAAGAATGCGGTTGTTCCATGTAAGATTTATTAGACATATTCCGTTGTTCTTTGTAAAGTGTTGGGGAAGGCTTGGTTTAAATTTAACATTTTCGCAAATACTTTTTGAACTTAGAAACAGGTAAAGATAAAAAATATGTTTATTTTTATTAATTATTAATATCGGCGAGATTTCTTTAACCAGTTTTTTTTAATTACATGGTTTTTAATATAACACTATACTGATGTGTGAAAGTATCAAATAAGGAATCCTTATTAAGGACTTTGTCTTTATTTGTATTAGTGTGATTGTCAAAATACATATTTTGTTGACTTTCATCTAATTTCATTCTCTTTTATTAAAGCTTCAATCGAAACGGAGGGCATTCCTTCTTTTCTGCAAATGCCACAAGAAGTGCAATCCATTATACTTCTGAGAAGAAGGAAGTGATGATCGTTTGGCAAACATGACTTCTTTTATAAGGTAATGTGTTTGATTGGTTGGTTGTAAGGTTTTTTAAAATACTTTTATAGATGCACAGTTTCAGTTCTAGCGTCCCAAAGCAAATGTAATGAAATTTTTTCTTTTTCTATTTTAGAAATTAACACAATAGCATTTTGATTGATTTTAAATTACGCAATTATAGGATACATGCGCAAAAATAACGAATTACTCATAAATAAATAATATTAAAAATAAAATATTTCCATTTCCATTTCAGGATATTAAAAGCAGGAATTATAAATTTATATAATCACATTTGAAAGTTATATGTTGTAAATACAGGGTGAATCAATAGCGCGACGGTGGTCGATATCTTCTTGACTACCTACTTAAAATACAGAAAAATGTTTCGAATAAATGATTTAGAGGACTAAAAGGACAACATTTTAAAATTATTTGAAATTATACAAGGGGTTCCAATATAATAGTGGCATACAAAACTTACGTTTTTTTTTTAAATAGAACATTTTGTATATTATTATTGGTCTTTGTTTTTTTTTGTTTTTTAAATTTCGTTGCGGCGTTGCCAAGTTATTCCACTTTTTTTTTGAAAAATTTGATATTTGCAGACCTCACTAATAAAACCTGGACGTGCTGTGATTCCCAAGATTAAACAAACTATTTCCGTTAAACTTTAGTTAAGACCATGTGCTATCATTCAGACATTTTAAAGTTGAATTTTGTTATACAGGGTGTTTGTTGCAGCAGTGCATAAATTTCTAACTTTAATGGGCCACAACTCGATTTTTTTAAATGGATTACCTTTTATATTTTTTAATTGTTAGATAGAGATCTCTTTGCTCTATAAATTTTATTAAATGATGTATACCTAAATCTAACGTTTTTCGAGAAAATGAGTAAGCTAAAAATCAGGTAATTTCTAAAAATCCAGACTTCATAGAAGGCAGTGACACCCGTTTGTTTTTTGTTTTTCAAAGAAACAACTGTAAAAATTGTTTTAATTCATGTAAGAAATTTGTTTTTTATAAATTTTGCGACGTTGAAGTGTCTAATTTAATAATTCCATAAAGTAAATCTTGAACCAAGATTGGTTTGGTTGACATTTGTTTAAAAATTATTTGAAATAAATTGTTTTCATTTTCAATTTGTTAACTTCATTGTGATACGCGTTTCTATTCAAAGTACAAGGTACCCAGGTATCATAGGTAAAGTACGTAGCATATTGATACCTGTATTTTGCGTAAAAACCCAGTATGACTACTTATTAAAAGTGTCTGAAACTTGTTTGAAATAAGTTTTAAACAAAGGTTAATCCAACCAACCACCTAGTTCAAATTTAAAGAAAGGTGGAATGGTAAATTAGGCGATAATTAAAAAATTTATAAACAACAAATTTCTTACGTGAATTAAAACAATTTTCACAATTGTTTCTTACAAAAACAAAAACCAAACTGGCGTCAATGCCTTCTATGATCTCTAGATTTTTAAAAATTACCTGATTTTTAGCTTGGATTCTAATTTTCTCAAAAAACGTTGAATTTAGGTATAAACATTATTTAAAAAATGAGCGAAACACTTCGCCTCGACTTTCCTATACATTTAAATACACTGTTTTATATTTTCTAACACTTTCGATATACACCTGTCTAGACACGACTAGTTAAAGTAAATAGTTCTTATAAGTTGTAACATCTTGAAGCGGTTGAAGAAAGACCGACCGCTGCGCTGCAAGCAAAGGACAAAAAGATTATTAAGGGGCAAAAAATTCGATTTTTTGATTTTTTGTAAAAAGATTCTCCTAGAGCAAACAAAACAAAAAACCAAATTATTAATTTTTTTTCGAAAAAATTTGGGGGAAGGGGTAACAGTTGCCCCCCTAAATATGAAATTATCGAAAAAATATTATGATGTTCGGATTTTGCTATCAATGGTGAGCTATTTCACATTAACAGAAATATTTTATTGCCCCCCGTTAAATAAATAAAAGGGTACCAATTTTCAATTTTCAAAAATTTATAAAGGGCGTCACAGTGCAATTATAGCAATGCGCAAAAAAAACAAATTGTAGAAGATTTCCAGCTCTATTAGCTTAAAAAGTTTAAACAAAAACGTGTAGGCAGTTTTTGAGAAATATTGTTTTGAAAAATTCTAAAATTTTGGAGTGATGTCATTGCGATCGTTTTTATATTTTCGAAATTAATTATATTTCATGATATAGTACCCTTGAAGGGCTACCAAACAAGATGTAGTTGATTCCAATCAGATAACTGGTTTTTGAGTAAATGGGCGTTAAAGTCGAAATGTTCAAAAATGCGTAGCGGCCGCCATTTTAAAGCTAGAGAGTTTGGTAAAAAATTGTTTGATTTGTCCTAAGGCCTTCTTTAATCTCCACTATTAAAATTTTCAAAATTTAGGTTCTGAAAAAAATGCTACCAAAAAAACATGTCTAACTTCCGCTTCCGGTTTCGGTTTTTTTAAAAAGCTTATTTTGTCGGTGAATTTTTGATATACCTCCTCATTCCAAAGCACATCAAAATCGGTCTAGCCGTTCCGGAGATATGAAGTGTAACGGACCCACCCACATACCCACAGGCCCACCCACCCACCCACAGACAGACATTTTTTTTTAATTACTTTTTTGGGGTCTATGGACCCCCCCCCCCGACTATTACCGTTAAAATCTCAACTTTGAAATTTTGCATGAAATCAATACTTCCCTATACTGAAAGTATAGGTAAGTAAAAAATTTATAGAACGCAGAGATCTTTATCCAACTATCTAAAAATATACAGGGTGTGATATTTAATAAAATCAAGTTAGGATCCACCAAACTTATAAATTTTTGCACTGTGCTGCAACAAATAGCCTGTATAGCGAAATTCAACTTCAAAATATCTGGATGATAGCACATGGTCTTGACTAAGGTTTAACAGAAATCGTTTGTTTAATCGTAGAAAATACGGCTCGTGTAGATTTTATTAGCGAGTTCTGCAAATGGCAAATGTTTAAAAAAAAAGTGGTTAACTTCGCAATTCCAAAACGAAATTTTAAAAACGAAATATATTTAAAAATGCAATTGCAAGTCAAATATGAATATGCAAAAATATACAGGGTGTTCTATTTTAAAAAACGTAAGTTTGGTATGCCACTGGTATACAGGGTGAGTCACGAGTAACGGGACGGTCTCTGACGTGTAAACGGCACCATATAATAAAATTCTATTGTAGCAGTCTTGTGAAGGGCTGTAGGGACTACATTGTAAAAATATTTTCTAATATACAGGGTGCTCCACAAGAGTGTGGCGTATCAAAGTTGCATTTTTTCTTATGAAACACCCTATATTTTATTGCATTTTTAGATTCTACGTAATAAATAAGATCAACTTTCATCAAGCTTTCCTATACCCAACCTACGACTGTTGAGGATATGAAAGTAAGAATTAGTAATGCTTTTGCTTCGATTACACCAGACATTCTGCGGAATGTTAGGAAATCGTTTTAATGCAGAATTAGATTCTGTATTGAACAAAATGGCAATCACTTTGAACATTTACTTCATTAAAGAATATGTATTTTCTTAATTATTTTATTGTATGATAAGTTTTTATAATTTCAGTGTGTTTATTGTTATTAAATTGATTAAATGTTGTTGGTTTCATTGTTTGTAAATATCATGTAAACTGTAATATTTAGGTATAGGGAAACCTAATACAGTTCGAAAGAGAATTAAAATAGAAACATGATGAATAAGTAAAATACAGGGTGTTGTATTTAAATTAAACAAGATATATCAATTTGAATGTGGTAATAGTAAAATGTAGTATTGCAAACACCCTGTAGGGTATTTAATAATACTAAATACATTGATCAATTAGGTAAAATAACCGGTACTTCATGTTAAAAAAAGTTTGTTCTAAATTGATCGACTTTGCCGATATTAATTATTTTCAAAACCTTACAATTTTGATAAAAATAGAATTATATCAAAAACAGTAAGAGTTAGGTATAGGGAAGCTTGATAAAAGTTGATCTTATTTATTACATAAAATCCAAAAATGCAATAAAATACAGGGTGTTTCGTAAGAAAAAATGCAACTTTGATATGCCACACTCTTGTGGAGCACCCTGTATACTAGAAAATATTTTTACAATATAGTCTCTACAGCCCTTCACAAAACTGCTACAATATAATTTTATTATATGGCGTCGTTTATACTTCAGAGACCGTCCCGTTACTCGTGACTCACCCTGTATGTATAATAGAAAATAATTTTAAAACGTGGTTCTCTTAGTTCCCTAAAACATTTATTCGAAACATTATTCTGTATTTTAAATAGTAAAGACGATATCGAACACCGTGGAGCTGTTGAGTGACTCACCCTTTATATAAAATTTTAAAAAACGTTCTTTGATTTTATGCTTGCAAATTTGTCGATTACTGCATCGAAATATTTTCTGAAAGGTTGCTTTATCATCATGCAACTTCCTAAGTAATTTTTAATTTCTTTTAACTTCGAATATTAATTAAAAGAAGTTTCTATATCAATTTGCTGTTTTTTTGTTTGTTGGTAGATACAAAATTGTTTGCTTTTTTATGAAGCCTCTTAGGGCAAAAAATGGCTGTAGTCAATGTTATAATACGCATCCACTTTTAGAAAATGCTTCTTTACCATTCTAAAAAGTTATGATTATAAAATGTTTAATGCTAATATGCCAACTAATTTTTGAGTAAATACCATTTTGAAACCAGAGAGTCTGAAAAAAAAAGGATTCAGTTTGCTCAGACGTTCTTTAGTAATATAGCTCACTTCAGTATTTTTCATTGTATAAGTACATACTTACATGGAATTTTGAATGTTTTTTGTTGAATATAAAAATAAAGACTGTCAAAAATCAAAAATTTTTATTGAAAAAAACTATGTAATAGAGAAATAAAAAAAATAAAAACTCGTGGCTCGTGGAAGGGCCCCCTAAGGCATCGGACCCGGGGGCCGTTGCCCTCTCTGCCCCATGGTAGTTTCGCAACTGTCAATACACTTGGAACAATAAGAAAATTTGCCTTTAAGCCAAATTGTTCATTAAAGATAGTTTAGTAGAAGCTAAGCTTATTTTCCAGATAAAAAATATTTAAGTGGCTAAATTCTCCCCCCTTTCTCAACTTTGGCATAATTATTTTCTATTTGTTTGCATTAATTCCAAGATATTATTTGGGAAATTAAAAACCAATATTTCCATTATAATGTTATTTGCTTCTAACTACATTAAATTGTACTCTTAAAGGCGGCCCAAACCTACACAAAGCTACCTATACCGCGACTTATAATAGTGTAGCTTGCTTGTGTAAGAATCAATGTCTTGTCGCCAGTCCGTCCCTGGTATTTTATATTTTGTAAAATTTTAAAAAAATTTCCGACAATTTCATAATTTGTGTTTTTGCTTTGTTTCAACTTCCAAACAATTATTCCTATTCATCAATATAAAATAAATAAACAACAGACGTTCAAACTTCATTCACAGGTATTTCAAATTTCAGCAATTTGATAATAAAACATTTTTTTTATTTATGCTGTTTATAAATAAGATATTTTAATATAAAATTAACAATAATTTTTTTATTGTTTGGAAATAGAGATTAAATGTGAATTGTAAAGGTTTTACACAACGCCGTATTAAATATACAGGGTTATTCAAAAGTAAAGAATAAACTTCGTGTTTCTGTAGCGCGTTGGTTTTTGAAAAAGTGCTCGGACACTTACTTAATTTGATTTTCACGCTACAGGCAAGGTAAGTAGACGATACATCCATAGCTACAAAAAAAGATCAAAATGGCCAATAGCATTTGTTTACTTTTTGCCCTTGACTACGGAACTTAATAGTGTCATTTACATTCCTAGGATAATAATTAAAGCAACAAGGTACAGATTCCAATATTTTATTTCAAACAAAATACTAAAATGTTGATTTTAACTGTTCGTTGATATGGTAAGAAGCACAGGCAACTTATAATAATGGAGCTTTTAAAAAATAATTCCGATGACAGCAGTCAAAACGAACTTTTACAAATTTGATTAAATTTCTACCTGTAGCGTGAAAAATTTAATAAGCAACACGGAATGTATCTTTTTGTGATATTTTTGTTTTCCAACGTCAACCTCCGCACATTCAGCCACCTTGACTTAATTTCTTGAAAAAGCGATCGATGCTTTGTGTGGGCTCGTTGGAAAGCTTGCAAAAAACGCCATTTAAATCTATTATCGTAAATGAACTGAGATCGTTGGTTTTTGAGTTTTAGCGAATGAAAGAAAAAATGCACTTTTGTCAAATTTTTTGTAAGACGTTAGTATCAAGTAACCAAAGACATAACAATTTATAACAAATGTTATAGGTGTTTTTTTTAGCATGACTGCTACTTTTGTCACCACATTACAGCATCATCAAAATTGCAATTCTCTGAGGCAATTTTTTTTCTGTTAAACTTTGCTAAATTGAAACGCTACAATACGTCATGTTTGGCAAACTAAGTGGCATTAAAAACAATTGAATAATAATTTATAAACAACATGACATGAGCCACCTTATAAATTATTGTTATGGCTTTGGTTACTTGATATTATGGTATATATAAAAAAAGTACTTTTTTTTCTTTCAATCGCTATAACTCAAAAACCAACCATCTCTGTTCAATTATGATGGTAGATTTGAATGCAGTTTTTGCAAGCTTTCCAACGAGCCCACACAAAGTATAGGTCGCTTGTTAAATAAAATTAAGTTAAGGTGGCTGGACGTGCGGAGGTCGACGTTGAAAAACAAAAGATATCACATAAAGATGCAGTTTTATTTAAATCAATTTAAGTGTTTGAGCATTTTTCCAAAAACCAACGCGCTGCAGAATTACGAATTTTATTCCTTACTCTTGAATAATATAATAAGTAATAATAATCGTGCCTAAGCGAGTGTTACAAACAATGGCGTATCAGTTAAATTTGTTTTGGCGGACTGTCCTGCTAGATATTAATATTCAAAATTACAAAAACTAAAACTATATTCCATTAACAGCACTATCTATGATACAAATAAAACTGTTTTATTAAAAAAAACTTTAATAAACTACTTAATTAACTCATCCTAAGCACCAATTAATATCGAAGGAACATCAATCAGCCTAAATTTTGAAATTGTTCTTAAATCATATTTTTAAAGATCTGTACCAATACTTTTTTATTATTTAAAAATATGTCTTTTGCTTTAGATATTCTTCAGAAAGACCAGCTAAACTGTTTAACACTTTTTATCTCAAATATTTATTTTCAAATATGACGTTAAAAAGCGGTAATTAAAATTTTTTCTACGATAGTTTTTTAATAATTTAGTTTTGTTAATTTATAATTTTGAATTTTCAGATGTTCATGAAGTCGGAGACTCGGAGGTACTTTGCTGTGTTGAGATGCTGGACCACTGAATTCAGGATTGGATTATCAAGAAGCTGGATGGTCGAAGGTCAAGGAACGGGATTAACGGGGAGCTGGATAAAAGCGCCTGCTTATTAATGGGCTGGACAACTAAGGGACTGGACCAACGTGGGATTTGGAAATAGACAACGCCGACTTCTTAAAGGTAGGTTCCACATCGGTGGAAGGCGTTCCAAGGACCCAAGACATCGTAATGTAAGTTTTTTAAATTTTCTACAGCAGTAAAGCCAGTAATGTTGAAACTCACATTAACAATTTACAAAATATAAAACTGTTAAATTTGAGAATATATACAACAAGATCAACAAGGCCCTAGTCCAGATATTAAGAATATTCTGCACGGTAATTAGATTAAAACAAGATAGTAGATGTCAAAAGTCAAATTTATGTTTTAATTATTATTTCACGCCCCACCTCCTGCGCCTTGTCTTCCAATTAACGTTAAGTAGGTGATGTTAATGCGGCTGCCATGAAAAATTTAAAAACGTCATTATTACTGTGGTAGCGAACTAGGTAAATAGTTAATTAACATTTGATCGGACTTCCGTATTTTGCCATAATAAATATTCTCAAATTTCTACCCCCCTTGCATAGCAGGTTTCTAGATGGTTGTCATATGCCATATAGAACCGTATAATTTTTGAAAATGCTTGTTATTGTTTTCAATGTATTCAAAATTCTAACCCACATAACTAGTAGCAGATTTTATTTTGTAAATTGTAATGCTTCTTTCACGCTCGTAATATTATGCTCGTTTCGATTCCGGGAGTGCAAGTGTATACGTATAATGACGGCAGAATTTCGTTTTTATTAAAAAAATACATATACAACTACATACATCAATTTATTAACTGTTTTGTTTAGATGTAGTATGCAGGTAGGTGTCTATATGTATTTAATAGCGGTTATATTGCGGATGCGGAGTAGTTATACTGAGCATTTAGGAGCGGCCATTTGTAATAACTGTAATAATAATCACATTTTTGAATTTATTTTGAATAATTCCATATGGAACAGTATATAGGGTAGCTTCTGCGGTTTGCCGTTTGACTTTTCGTGAAAATCGGAAAATTTTGTATGTATTACGAGTCTAAAAGAGCATGATCGCAGTTCTTGTATTAGTATATGATATTTATTGTTAAATATTTATATCAACATAAAATTTTATGCTTAAATAATTGTTTCATTATCAATTGATAATTTCCCCTTTTAAATTGATATGTAATATGATGGTTCTAAATCATTTTTGTTGTTTGGTTGAAGTACCAAAACATTCGAAATTATAAAAATCATTAATCATCATCTACTAGTTTTGTTTTTACAACGTAAATACAATGAACTGCAAATGAGTTTTAACCACATAGTTTCAAGGCATTCCAAATTTGTTGTAGAACTTTCATAATTTGTTGCTTTTGTTGAATTATTTAAAAAATTAAAAAATACAAAACAAATCGAAAATTCAGAAATACGTTTTCGGAGTTTCACGTTTTTGTTTTGTATTTTACCTATCCTTGAACTACAACACTTGGCTTTGCTGCTGTGTACTCTAATAGGACCATTTTAAGAAGTTAAACATTAGGAAAAGGAACTCTTTTTAGGTTTCAACGTTATATGGTTTTCAAAATTTTCTGACACAATTTTCAGTTCAGAACGTGGATGGGTGCTTCGTTCTCAAATTTGTACAAGTACAGGATGCACAGATACTATACCTATCACTGCTCTAACCGTTCATGGTGTGTTGAATGTGCCTGGCGATTTTGAGATTTCTCTTTGGCTCTGTAAGTTTGTTGCGGAAGGGGAGGACGAGTTATGCCACGGTTTTCCTACCGGTACTTTTCTGAAAAGAGTTCTGCTTCCCTATTTTAAATATTCTAAACTTTTAGAATTTGAATTCAAATATTTTCATATTTTAATATAAGTTTAAAATGGTCTGTTCTTTACAAACATTTTTGAATGTGCTGTGTTGAATTCGATAAGCCGCAAAAATGCCTGAACATTGGAAGGCATGATTTTTGCAATCGGAATTTGTTCATCTTCCCGAGTTTTCATTATTTTTTACGCTTATGATAGGTTTGTGCCTCCCCCCCCCTTCTTCAGTAGTTACTAATTCTAGCTTTGTATGAAAACTCGGAAGAATGCACATTTCCGATTATCGAGTTTAGCTTATACAGTATTAAAGGATTAATTATTAAATAATCAATTTTTGTCAATAGATTTGCCGTGAACTAGTTCATGTTAAGCAACATAGTAGAATTTTATTACTATATAGGTATTTTTCTATAGTGTTAAATTAAATCAATTTTGGTATTTATGCTTGGAACGCTACATCTGTCAATGTGGCCATTTAAAGTCAGATTATTGCATTAATATTCGAATAGTTCTTTTAAACTAAATTAATCCTTTAAATCCTGTATAATAATTATTGTTTATTAATCATGTTTATGGCGCTGTGTTTCCGCTGGCGAGACATTAGTGCACCTTTCTTAATTGTTAACTGTTGCTTTAGAAGAAACATGTCGGTGGCACAACATTACATCATAAAGCAAGAAATGATATTTTTCTCTTGGAAGAAAAATGCATTCCTTACTTTTGATTGATGTAGTTACATCGTGTTAAAAAATGACACATCATAAAATTTTTGAACTTTTGTTTCATCTGGAGTGACAAGGGGGGGGGGGTGAAAATATTTTGCAGCTATATATTATGTACTTCTATTTTATAATATTCTGTTTGAGAAGTATTTTTTTTTCAGTTCTTTAAAAGGTGTTTTTTTTAAATAGTTTCCGGATATTTCTTGCGCAGTTTTGTCTCACATTTTAAACATTCAACCGTATTATCGAATACTTACTTGTTTTACATTACGATTTTAGATAGGTAAAATAATTATTTTTTTGCGAATATGTTAAATGCGTAATACTGTTTTTTACTTTACCATTTCTTGTTCGTCGCGGTCGTATTTTATTCGTCTGAACGTAGTGTAGTTATGAGTGGTGTTACAGGTTGTTAACAAATATAAAAACCTTTGTTTGTTATGGTAAGTATTAATTGAATATTACATTTTATAATTGGTGAGTAATATTCCACACCCATTTGTTGAACGATTTTTTAAAATTTATTGTTTAGATTAAGTACTTATTAATACTTATTTTTTTAAATTATTACATTAGGTGAGTAATTAATACCAATTTCTTTTCAAAACGATAGTTTAGATGCTTAATACTGATTTTTTTACTTTACTCTTTCAGGTGGGTAAGTTAATACTAATTTTCTAAAATATGTTACTTACGTAATAGTTTTTATTTACTACTTTACCATTTTTTGTTCGTCACGGTCGTACTTTATTCGTTTAGCGGTAGTGTAGTTATGCCTTATGAGTGGTGTTACAGGTTGTTAACAAATATAAAAATTTTTGTTTTTATGGTAAGTATTAATTGAATATTACATTTTATAATTGGTGGGTACTATTACCTACCCATTTGTTGAACGATTTTTTAAAATTTATTATTTAGGTTAAATACTTTATCAAAACTGATTTTTTTTCAGTTTAGGTGAGTACTTAATACTGACTTCTTTTCACATTGGTACTTTAGGTGTTAATACTGTTTTTTTTACATTGCTATTTTAGGTGGGTAAGTTAATGCTAATTTTCAAAAATATTTTAGTTACGTAATACTGTTTTTTACTTATTTAGGGTAAGTACTTATTAATACTGATTTTTTTTCAGATTTTATATTAGGTGAGTACTTAATACCGATTTCTTTTCAAATTGATACTTTAGGTGCTTAATACTGATTTTTTTTACTTTACTCTTTTAGGTGGGTAACTTAAAACTAATTTTCTAAAGTATGTTAATTAGGTAATACTGTTTTTTTACTACTTATTTAGGTTAAGTACTTATTAATACTGTTTTTTTTTAAATTTCATATTAGGTGAGTACTTAATACCGATTTCTTTTCAAACTGATACTTTAGGTGCTCCATACTGATGTTTTTACATTACCTACTATTTTCGGTTGTTTGGCTATATTTGCTTCAGAAATTTAAAGTAATTTTTGATTTTTCTAACATACGTGTGTTTTATAAAATTGTAATATTTACACAGGCCATTGGATACAGGTTTGAAACCTCATTTAAATTTTTATTTAGTACATGATCTTGACATTTTCTTTTTTGAGTAACAAAATTTCTAGTTTCACACGAAGCAAAAAAAATTGTCCAATTCCCGTGTGTTAGATAAAAAGATCTAGAATACCAAATTCTGCTATCTAACATAGGTACCATTTTTGTCAAAGTAATAATTTTGATTCCACGTTTAGGTCAAATAAAAAATTCTTTACTTACTATCTGGAAAAATAAAGTAATAATTTATAATGTAACTAATTCTTAAAATATTTATTCATCTCCAAGCTCTACTTGTATTTTTACGTTTTCAATGTTTGTAATACAGATAAATCACTTACAGTTGAATGTTTTGGCTGCTTCTGCTGCCGCCCCTATGTTCTCTGCTTCTGCTGCAACCCATATGCTCTCAGCTCATTGAGGAATCTGACTGCACCCTAACATTTCAAGGCGGACAGTCTAGGTAAGAATGTTTTACTTATATTTATATATTTAAATAATTTAGAAATGCGATATTTAGTTATTATGATGTCTTAACAAATCAATCTCTGAAAAAAGGCATTGTTTTACTTTAATCTTCTAATATTGCTGTTGCGAAATGTTACGATTAAGATTTATGACACTTCCTAAGTCATCAAAGTAACATTTTAATTTTATTGCAGGTTCCAAATAAAAATCATTTTACTATTTATAACAAAGGGATATAAAGTGGGTGTAGCAGTGCTCTACTAGTAGTTAAGCTTTTGGAGTTGGTCGGGTAGAGTAGTTATTGGAAGTAATATAATTAAAATAGGTAAATTTAGTTTTTTCGTGGATTTTTATTGAACAGTATTTTTGTTTCGTTGTTGCTTGTCAGAGATGATTTGCAAAAACGGATAGATTGTTATTTTAAGTATACGTTCCGTATATATTGCTATTCAAACATAGCGCAGCAAGTCCTAAGTCCTGTACATAATTTAAGTAGAATAGAAACGTATGCGTAAAACTTAGTTTTTAAATTTTTGAAATACCACTTTCAACATGCATAAGGAGCCGTACACTAAATATAATCTAAGTATTTAAAAGCGCGCATTGAATACTCAGGTTGCTTTAGTAAGTATGCATTTCTTTTGTGTGATAAAAGTTGTAGTAATCCCTTTATTGTTAAAATTAATTTAAAAATTTTTATTCTTAATCAAACCGTAAAATGCAGATTTTGATAGTTTTGTGATTAGGTTTCCATAGATGTCACTATTTTTAATTAATAAATAAATAGTATTTTTACAACAACAGGCTGTGAATTTTTGTTTGACTGCGATTTAATAATGAATTACAAAAATTATTTTGTACAGGATGAGGAGTAGAACTTTTATGGCTAAATTAAATGAAAACTTTTGTTTAACCATGCAAATAAGAAATACTAAGAGGCCATAGTAAGGAATATAATTTAATTTCATGAGGGGTTGTCAACTTATTTGTTAGATTATGATGAAAAATGAAGCAATTTCTGCTTCTTTGCATAGAAATGATTAAGGGAATTAGAAATTTAAATAGGGGTGCAAATAAAGGGGGTGAGAAGACACGACTATCTGACACATTCGATGAACTGCTGAATTTGCAAACCAGCTGCTAGAAACCGTCAATTTGGATTTTTAGAAAACTCTTTTTTTTTTAATAATTGGTAAGTTCAATGTAATGCATTAATGATAAGATTTCTTTTTTTTTTGTTGTAGTTTACAAATTTTAAACTTCAGTTTTCATGTGTTTGTCTATTATTTCTATTTCCTTGTTCGTTACAATTTCCATTTTTCTTACTTTTCTTTCTGTTACTTCCTTGTAATTATTATTTTATCAAAAACTTAGAAAGCGTGGTATGAGTTAAACATTCAAGACCCTTTATAACCTGTATTGAAATTTAAACCACCTTTTCTTCTATTGTTAAATATTAAACTATTTTTAATTCTATTCTAAATTGGTTTCTGATAACTTGTTTTCAATAATGATTATTAAACTTAGCATTGCTTCTCTTGGATAGATATTCCACGATAATTGGATCTGCTATGAAACCATCGAGAAATTAATCTGATATAATTATTTTTAAATCTAAAATGTTAATAATTTTTTTCACAATAGTTTGATGTTATTTATTGTTTTAATTTTATTATACTAGAAATGTACTTCCTTAGGGTAGGTAATTAAAATGTTCTCTTAGAAGTTATTATTTTTGTGTAATTTATATTAGCTTTCATAAAAATCGGCTAAAACATAATAATTAGCCTGAAGACACAATAAAAAAATTAAAAAGAAACGAATACACAAAACATATAATACAAAATAATACACTACAAAAAATGAACACATAGAAAACATACAGAATGTTTCCTAAGTACCTGTAGAAAATTCACTGGCATTTTCCTTGGATTATTTTAAGACAAAACGTATATCAACATGTGTCCGCAAGTCCTCCGTTTTCGAAAACTAGGGTGTTGAAATTGAGCGAAAAAAATTGTAAATTTTTAAAACCCGCTGAAATATTAATTTCTAATTTGATGCACACATGCAGCGCTAAGGACTATTGAAAAATGTTTCACCAACACAGAAAAACAGTCGTTGGCGCTGTATGTGCTAACACCAAATTAGAAATTAATATTCCAGCGGGTAAAAATTCGAATCTAATTTGTTATTGTAGCAAGGTATATAATTTTTATGTTTTACTTGGCACCGACTTAAAAATTATAAAACAATTAATAATTATATAATAAACAACAATTTCTTAATTAAATTAAACGAAACAACAAATAAGTATTAAACTGTTGTATAAAAAACATTTATTTTTTGCTTTTTAGTTAACTTATGTTACTTTTGTGTTTTTATTTGAAGGCGGTTTTGTTTTTTTTTAAGTTAATTATTAGATTATTAGTTGGCATAAAATTCCACAACTTTTCTCTAATTTAACCATCGTCGTATCTCTTCAAATAAGCAAGATCCCCATAGTTAACACGCAATTTGATACATCCTGTATACTCAGTAAACTACTGTATATTAGAAATTCACACGTTAAAAAAGTGATTTGATAATTGTATTATAAACAGGGCCGTAGAGAGACGATTCAGGGCCCGGGGCATTAAAATTTAAGCCCCCCTCCTGTTTTGCTAATAGAAGTGAGTTTAGATGTGGAAATATCAATCAAAAAATTGTCTTTGAATGCGTATTTATTAAAAACAGATAATTAATTACGTACTTAATATAATTAAAATAATTTGTTGTAATTAATGAAAAATGCCTTTCGAGCTTTTTGAGTTGCAAAAGTAGAAATAATACAATAAAAATCTAAATCTCTAGCAAGAAAAGGTTCCAGCTAGAGCTAATGATCCTAGGCTTATTAAACGTTCTCGGCAAATTGTAGAACGAAGAACATTTTTTATTCGCGCTAAGACACTGAAAAAACCCAAAAAATCCAAGTTTGTTGCATTTTTTTATTAATTTTTCTTTTCTCTTCTGAGCTCCTGACTTATGCTTGTATTTCACTGTTTTCAAATAGTACCTAACACTACAACACTATATTACAACCGAACATCTACTAATACTAATACACCAATGGAAATAATGGAATGAATTTTCAGTTGCCATCGCAGTTCTTCTATATATTTTCATGACTTCCAGAAAAAACTAGAAAAATACATTGATATCTTTGTTAGTATTGTTAGGGATAGATTTATTTTAGTGTATAATTTTCTTTATGTTTTAAATATTCAATAGTATGACTTTGTATTGTAGCTTTTAAATGTAAGTTTTGTCTTAATAAATACACGTAATATTCCACTGGCGTAACTAATTGAGAATTTGGGTCAAGATACGACTCCGGCCAAGGGGTGCAGGATACATAAATAACCCGGCTTAAGTAAGGGGCGTAAACGCATGTGCTCTGAACTGGGGTAGATCGGCAGATTGGTTTTGCATGTAGAGTGGTTTAGCATGCTTTTGTTTTGCTCTGCATGGAATCTGTGTGATTTACCTGTAAAATAATCTAGTGCACTAGTGGTTAATTAGTAGATGATCAGTATACTGTTCTGGTATGTAGCTACGGTGATCTGTGTTGTTTGGAAGGTGAGAGCTCTCGAGTTTTGGCCAGGTGTACTTGTACAAGTGTGGTTAACCACGGGCTGGCGAAAGGAATTGCTAATCAAGGCCTAAAAACCTTGGATCCTGTGGCATGATAAGCGGTATGCAATTCCCGCTGTGCCACTTGACATAGGCGGTTTGGCGATCCACCCCTATTGACCCTTTCGGGGGTGCAGCAGTGCAAACTGGTTTACAGGTGTTAATTTGGATATTAACAAGAAAGATTAATTGCCCAATGGCATGTAACCTGGAAGTAATTACCATTGAGATGTAGCCAATCAAAGTGTGATTAGATGTTAGAAGTCCTGTGAATTATCCATTCTGCCAAGGCGTGAGGGGTGGGCCCCCCGGTGAGTTAAACAACAGTACATCAGATAGCGACAGATGGTGAGTCTTTTTCTTTGTTTCATGTTTCCACATGTGACGCCGTTTTCTTTGCGACCCTTGTCGGTCATTGACGCCTGCACGACTCAATTCCAACACTCCACCCCCGGTTACAAGGAATGTGTGAAGCTGGGCTTATGTAAAACGATCTTGGGTTGAACTAGCCTCATACGTGTCTTTGTTGTTTACCAAGGAGATTAGTAATCAAAAATTAGCTCTCCTAACAGTATAAATAAAAACAATACGACAAATTTCAAAAGCGATTCTACAAAGAGCGATATTGTTTGATGAGTCATCGGGCAAAGCTTTCTGCAACTGCCATTGTTATGGCTAGAGCGCTGACCCTTATCGCTAGAATTGTTCATGTTTCTCCTAACCGCGTTTCCTTGTATTGTTTTGTTATTGTTGTAAACGTAAATAAATTTTGTATATTATTCCGACCATTCCAAAACGAGTGCTATTTCGTAGAATTAAAAAAAATCATTATGTTTCTATTTATAAACTTAGAAAAAAACCTAGGAAATAATGAAATAAAACCTACAACGCGGGTAATTACGATACCTCCGGGCCCTAGTGTAACTATCCCGGCCAGGCGCGGATCCAGGAATTTGTAATGGGGAGGGTTCAGTGGCGGCACGTGAAATTTTGTAGTGGCGGTTCTGCTGTGGGTAAAGTAAAATCGGCCTAGAGACCTGACCGGGGGGTACCCCCAGTTAGCGGAGGTCCGGGGGAGAATTTTTTGAAATTTTTTGAAAATTTGAGGCAAAATATGCATCAAGATGGCTATTTTTATAAACATTTTAGACCACTACAACAACAACAACAACTACAAATTGTATTGTTTTGAACAGGAACACGTAATGACAGAAATTCCGAAAACCAATAAGGTGATAACGACCGTTTAAGGTTTAACGACCCTAAGAAGATTACTTTTGAGGTCAACCGGATTATCGAGTAACAAACAAAAGTATTTAACATTGCTCAAAATATAAACGTATCTTAATAAAAAAATAATTTTCAAGTTTTATGGGGGGCCTTATGGGGGGGGGGGGGGGGCTACAGCCCCTATAGCCCCCCCGTGGATCCGCGTCTGACCCCGGCTAACCCTCCGCTTGTAGGGCCTGATTGTAAAAACATGAAAAGATGCTCAATTTTTGTGTGAGCTTGGACAATGTTTTGTCTCATTCCGACACAAAGACATTCTATTTCAACCCCGTACGTTTGCAAATCTATAGCTAATTGTTAAATTTTAATTTACTAAGGTTCCAAAACTTTCTGAACGTAATCATCTGCAACAAAGTGAAGATACTTTCTGTCATATAGGGATACATTTTTACAGATTCATGAACAGCGAAACGTAGGAAGTTTGTTGTGAATATAATATCCATGGAAACAGACATATTGATTATTATTCTTCCTATTCGTATGTCCAGCTTATTTATTTTTGCGATTATAGTCAGTTGTTTTTGTCATATTATTGTACTAAACACAATAATAAATTTGACAACTAAAGAAAAAAAAAGAAGAAACTGAAATAATCATTTCATCTAAGTTAAAATGAGTGTATTAAAATTGTTAATAGTGATGGCGGTTTATATATTTAATGGAACTGTTTGTAAATATTTGGAAGGTGAACTTAAAACGCACGAGGTAAGTATTCGTAATAGTTTTAATGAAATTTGGAATACCCAAAGCACAACGCAACGTTTTGCAAAATAATCCGAAACCGTAAAAGAGAGTTAGATACAATTATATATTTTTTGGTATAATTTTCTCATCTGCTTATCTGAATCACCTAACCTTAAACTACGATTTGTTTTTCAATTTTTGATTTAATCCCTGCTTAGTCAAAAATGAATGGGCAGATCGGTAGGTATAAAGTCCTGCAAAGGTAAAAAGTATTTTGTAAACTGTTTTATATGTAAATAAGCGTTTTCTTTTTGAATTTTGTAAACTAATGTGTTTTAAACATTTGAAAATTAATGACTTTATAATAATCAATAACAACGAATATGGAACAAAAATTTGATTCATTTTGTGAGCAAACGGACTATTTGCCAAACACCCCGATTTCCTTGCGATACTTTTATTTTTTTTTCTTTGCATCTTTGGGACGTTTACTTGTTCAGGTAACCAACTAAAATTAAATCTCGCAGAAGTTGGTGCTAATCAACTACTTTGTTCTCGTGGAATGCAAATTCGGGCTGGTTCTTTTGGGTAATATTTAAGTAGTACATTCCTGTAATTTTTTGTAAATTCATTCAGTAAAGTGCTTCTCAAACAGTAGCCTGCTAACGTATAGCAGGGTATCCGCGAGTTCTGTACGAAAATTGACAATTTTCAGTGGTAAAAAAACTAATTTCAAAGTATTTTCTCTTCTTCTTCTTCTTTAGCCCTCTTCAGTCCACTTTGTGACATAGCTTCCACCTCGTTCTATTTTGTGTCAGTTGCTGCCATTTGAAACCTCCAACTGTTTTAACATCGTCAGACCACCTTGTTTGCGGGCATCCAATTGGTCTTCTGTGATTCCATGGTCTTCAATTTAATAATTTTTTTGTCCATCTATTCTGTATTCTCGCAACGTGCCATACGTTCTACGATGTCGTCCACTTTTGTTGCTTTGCAACAAAAGTAACAAAAGCAAAGTACTTTATAAGTCGAAATTTCAAAATAGATTTTTATACCTCCTTTCTAGTTAAGTATTTTATTCGTTGCTTGGTAACCCGTTCAGGTAATCGAGCAAACTTCCCAGAAGTATAAGTTTATTCTTTTCTTTCTTACATCACTGTTTATTCCTATGTGTCATGCTGCCGTTCAATTAGATGTACAGAGCGATCAAATAAAAACCCTTTGGCACAAACATGTCATGTCGATGCAGGGCCATCCTAAGAAATTTGGAGCCACCGGGCTAAGAATTTGAAGCGCCCTAACAGTAGTGGTAACATTCGAATCTAGGATAAAACTTCACTGAAAAAAAATTTATACCGGAAAACAAATTTTCTGAAACTGGAACGGAATCCGATAGAAGACCGTAGGGCATATAGAATTCTTTTTTACCTAACTTTCTAAAAAATTCTAAATGGCGGCCAATACGATTTTTTGAATATTTTCACTTTAACGAATTATTACTCAAAAACGAGTTCATAGATGAAGTTTGGTATTAAAAAATCCTTAGAGGGACACAATGTCACTATCTAAGAAAATTTTTGTATGAATGAAAACTGTGAAGAAGCTGTTTTTATCGGAGAGGTTTTTTTCAGGGGCTAAGGATGTTTTTACCTGAGGATGTTTCTACCAGTGATGTTTTTTTTCAGGGGATGTTTCTTCCGTAGATCATTTTCCCGGAGTTTTTTTTTCGGGAATTTTTTTCAGGGGCTGTTTTTTTTTCGAACACCATACCATTCAGACAAACTACCACTAGTTCACACAACAACACAACTGCTACAGTACAGGTTCATACATGAGTCTGAAGTTGGGCAATAGGCGGCGGCTCATATCCTTCTCGAACACTAGCGGACACTTCTATTCAATTTTTGCACAAATGCGCATTTAGCGCAGGCGCTGTTTTATAACCAGACCAGATGTGTTTTAATTTATTGTAAATAAAACAATTCTTAACTTAAACAGGTTTCTTATTTTAGCCTTATACGTATTTCGACATGTTGAGATGTCATTTTCAGAGGCAAGATTGTTGAAATACGTATAAGGCTAAAATAAAAACTTGTTGAAGTTAAGAATTGTTTTATTTACAATAAATTAAGATGAACTTGAACGTACTAAAGCTCGAACTTATTAATAAACAGATGTGGTTTGTCTACCGACCTGGTAGATTGATAGCGATAATATAAATATATAGCTAAAAAGTCATTTTTATTTAATGTGGTACGTAAAGAATAACTATTTAAAACGATTTATTTTGTAAGGCATTGCCCAGCGTCCTTTTGGGCCTAGCCCCCTTTTGGGCCATTGAATTGTATCTTTCTGTAAAGGTATAGTTCAATGTTTAGGGCGTGGCGCCCTAGGGCTATAGCCCAATTAGCCCAATGGTTAGGGTGGTACTGTGTCGATGATTAGATTGCAAATTGTGGAGTTATTATCATAGTAGTTGCGTGGTTTATTATTTTACTGCAATTGCGTTTTCACAATTAGCCTTAAGAAAGAAAAGGACTGTCACAGATTTGAACTGGTGTCAACAGATTACAAGCCCTTGATTTCTCTGTTAAACCAAACAACCGTCTAATATTTTTTCTATTATGTGTGTTAAATGGGTGACTGTTTAGAATTGACATTTATCATGCACGTTTGTAAAATAAAAATAATAAATATTAAAAATAAATAATCATGCTCACTTGCTAATTGTTAAAAATGGTAAATATGAGTAATTTTGATAAAATAATAAATCGCGCAACTATAATAATAACATCACGATTTGCAAACTAATCATCGGCATGACGTGTTTGTTTTAAAGGCGACTGCAATAAAGTTTATATTTAATCACTCTGTAGAATAATTTTATTGGAAATGCACCTTCGACGGGTTTCCTAATACTTTCAGTTTCAGAGCTTTTCAACTTATGTAAGCATTGCTGTAGTCTAAAGTTCTTTGTTAAGTATACCAATAAAATAAATACTATACGTTGAAATTTGGAAAAAATTGTAACAACTGCCAAAGCGGAACTGCTTCCATATAGTAGTAATGTATCCAAAAGCAAATTTTTAAAACAAAGGGCACTACGAAATTTGGAAAACGTTGACTTTAATACCCGATTAGTAAAAAAAATCCTATTAATACAAATTATCATATTACTTAATAGTCCTTAATAAGTAAATATAATCACGTGATGCCAAAATATGTGTGAAAATATAAAAATTATAAAAATGCCACGTTTTCGTGGTTTTCAAAATGATCAAAAAATTGTTTCTTAACAATATCCATTTTTTAAATATTTGTGCCTAATCTCCCAAATTCTACTCTGACTGTAAAATTAATTAATTATTTATTCAAAAACGCAAACGTCAATCGTTATACATTTTAAACATTTCAATGGATTATTTGCAGTAGTTTATTAGGATAAAAATGTTGAGTATGAATAAAATACTTTTTACTTCAATATTGTTGAAGTAAAAAGTATTTTTTAATATTTAACTATTGAAAATTAATAGTATATTAATAAAATAAAACACTTGGTAATGGTTTCACAATTTGTTGTTTTTTTTGACCAACAAATTGTGAAACAATTACCAAGTGTTTTATTTTATTAATATAGGTACTATTAATTGTAAATAGTTAAATATTTATTAATGATGTTTCACCACGTGCCTACCACACAATCAATTCAAAGTAAAAAAAAAATATTTTATTCATACTCAATAAATATGGACTTCAACAAAGTGAAGCCAGAACTATACTTTTGAACCGTTTTAAAAATTAAGAAAAAAACTATACCGTTTAATATCAACAACACGTTTTCCGGTAGTTACGTCTATCATTTATCGCTAGTTAAAAAATATATTTGGCATATTTTGCACACTTTCGTATAAACTATTTAGAGCGAGTTTTGGTCCGATGTACATCCTATTGCACAGGCTATCGCAAGTTCAAATTTACGCTGGTACGATCTATTTTATATATTTTTTTCCTTCGTTAATATTGTATTAACAATGGTATTCAGTCATTTATTGGCGCAAGAATATTTGAAACGTAAAAAGTATAGGAAAGTATCAGCGATGTGTGTGGCCAATTTTTGGTTTTTGATGTTGCAGTGTTTTCAAGCTCACTAAGTTAAGTTTGAAATGCAACCTAAATAACAAATTCTAAAGGTGTTTCTATTATTGTTAGGAGATTTGTGAATCATTCCATTAATTTAAATAAATTCAGTTAATTGTTTAAAACCTTACTCCGGAGTCTATGTTGTTAAGTTTTTAATAATAATTTTCAAAATAGATTTCGTATTTAATTATTGCATATTATAATGCTTACAACTGAAAATAACGTATTCTCTGCAAAGTGTATATAGTTATCGTAGTACCATAGTTTCATTATCTATAGATCTATTGTAAATAATATAATGAGATTTAATTTTTTGTTATAGAATTGGGCCTTCCTAGCTAGATTTTGCTTTTTGTCCGAAGAAGGACAATTTGAGTATGAGATTGAATACAATGAAGATCATGGTACACCCAACTTACTATTATACTATGATACAGAGGATCAGTGGCCGTCTGTTTATAAAACAAATAAGGTAAGTTGTTATCAAACATGTAAGGTATGTGGAAATTTAAAAACAAACAAATAACTTCATTAACACAAGGCCAAAATCAAGTCATGTATAGGAAACGCGTACTTCTGAGAAAAAAATACAAATCATTCTGTTTTACAAAACCATAAAATTTCTGTATTATTCTTAGTATTTTTCATGTTTTATGGTAAATCAAGTTTTATATCATACTTTTTGGAAGCTTACTACAGCTACATAGAACTTTACATTGTGTCACAATCTGCAATTTAAAGTAGAACAATCGCGCGTGTTAAGTTAAGCAATCTAGTGTTATTTTTTAAATAAAAAGAATTAGAAAATTAGTTTGTCTATTTGAGAATTGCAACAGGCTTAACAAGAGAAATTAGCCATTCAAAAAATTTATACGAATACCCTAACTTCGTTCGATACAATTAAATATGCTTCGATCCCATATTTTGCTGACAAATCAGAAAAAATTGCTAAAATTATAAACAAAACAAATAAATATAAAGTAAGCTTTAAAACAACTAGGAACATCTTAAACACTTTGTTTAATGCAAAATCAAAAACAGACAATTTGTTAAAATCAGGCATTTACAAATTAAATTGTTCGCATTGTAATTCGGTTTATATAGGCCAGACAATTAGAAATTTTGATATTAGGTATAAAGAACACGTACGTTGTTACAAATACAAACACCCACATAAATCCAATTACGCTAAACAATTACTAGAACAAAATCATTCAATGACATCTAATAACTCCATAAAATGTTTACACTTTTGTGATGATAAACGTAAATTAGATATACTACAAGCTTTTGAAATTCACAAACATTCAAAGATCGTACCGTTAATGAATGAGCAAATTGATCTCTTAAATTCTCCTCTATTGGATATTTTGAAATGAGAAATCAAGTCATCTGCAGACGATTACCAAGATAAGTCACAAAGTTCTATTGCTATAACAACACTAACTGTTTATTTTTTCATATAACCTTTGACAATGGCATGTACACATGCCGAAATACGTATAAGGTTAAAATAAATAGATATTGTTAAAGTAATTAAGTATTTTATATACAGATACTCATTAACAAGAGAAGGCTATGATAGTAAGTAGGGTAATGAAAAGATGGGTATGCATTTGACAGTTGCATTTAACAGAACGGTATTTAAACAGAATCCGAAGTCACCCGAAGCGGGTTCGTATTAGGAAAACGATTGCGCGTCGAACAGAATTGAAGTAAGCAGAACCAATTTAAATTCGGATAACTTCAATTTGTATCAGTATAAGCAACACCAACTGTTTGAATCAGAATTAGCATCGAAATATTACGAAACTAATAATAACGTAGCTTGGTGGTGCATGATGCTATTGTATAGGCAACACACTATACAAAATAATTGCAGTTCTAATAAAGTATTTTGAAATTTACTGCTAGTACAGTATTGCATTACACTGACATAGGAAATCCCATTTCTAATTATTTTAATAGAATAAACAGCTGTTCTTTGATATCGAGGCAATTGAACGGTATTAAGGTAGTAACTATTAGAACTGTCTAGTAATTATCATTTTACCATTTATTCTGCTTAAAGGTCTTTGATTTATGAATGTATTATTTAAAAATTAATTACGGTATATATCGTGAAGAACAAACACGTTATAAAGCAGCAAAACCATACTACATTTAAATAATAGAGCGTAATGTATAGGGTGTTAATGAATTGTAGGGACAAACTTCTAGGGCTTGCAAAACACAACAACGCAAACAACTTTTGTTAATAAATGTGTGGTCTTGCCTGGTTTTAATATTTCCCGCGTTTTGGGAAATTCTCCACATATTGGCAACACTGTTGATTTCAATTCTATGATAACAAGACTTATTTTCCAAGAATTTGAATAATGAACTAGACTACCAGTGTCAAGTGTGCCATAAATCGTATAAAGTGCTGATGCGTTGTATGCGTAATCCCGGTTCCCATCGGCTGCGGCTCGTTAGCATCGTGACTGAATGCAGCTTAGATTTGGTTAATTGTTATACGATATGCAATGAATGAGCCAATATAATGATAAATCATACCTACTCAACGCGATTAGAAGCCAAAACCGTGAATTTACAATTCTATCTACAAATTTTTTATATTAATGACATGTCTCACAACTTTTCTGTGGTTATGCGGGTTTAGTTTCCTTTTCCAATTGTTGGGTGATTTCGCCAACTGCCTAGCATATTAGCAACAGCTATAGGAATACGAATTAAACCATACATTTTTCATGACACCTGTAGAGAAGTCATTGCTGGATGCTGAATAGCATATCCACTGCAGTTCCTTTCTTATATCAAATTTATTTAATACTTTATGTAGCAAAGTAGATTGTAAATTAGCATTGTAACATAAAAAATGCTTGATATAATAGTGCGGAAAACCCAACATATTGTGACGTTTTTCTTATAATTTATACAATAATTTAATGGTTCAGCACGGGCCGGCGGCGGGTGGTCTAGTGGTTAAAGTCCCAGGCTTTGAAACTAGACTCACAATGGCAGTAGGTTCGAGTCCACTGCCCGTCGGTAATTTTTCTGAATAAGTTAAATCCGGCGGGTTTATGGATGGTGTATGTAGGTGTGTATGTTGGGTTGCATGTCTTCAGGGGTGGGGCATGTTAGACCGGTGAATAGCACTTAGTGTGCTGAGCCCGGGTAAGGGGGTGGGATGGGAATCGTGGGGTCGTGCTCACGCACGGCTTCATGATTCTGTAAAAAATTGCTGAGCACGAAAAAATAATTAATTTATTTATAATACTCATTTTCGATTTTTTTTATTATCTGCCGTGTTACTAGTATAGCTTTAATTATTCTGGATATCATTAGAAATTTCATGTTTTTATGTTTTTTTTTCAGACGTGTTATGAAAAAGAGGCGGTTCTACGCATAGAGCAAAATCAAATTATAAATTTAACCACTAAGTTTCCCAAGTATAGGGATCTTGCAGGATGTGTGGTTATACAAAAAACTCCAACAACTATTTTGCCTATCACCATTCCAACTAAACAATCACGAAAGATAAAACCATTTATTAATCAAGAGCAAGAACAAGATAATAACACTGAAAATAAATTTAGTATTACAGAAAGTACTAACTTAAATGAAACTGGTTACACTACAGTCGATTATAATTCATCTAATTACACCACCGGTGTTAGCTTTTTTGATTACATTGATGTATCTGAGAAACAATTTAGTGTGGAGAATGATAGTGAGAGCATCATTTTAAACAATACGGAGGTAAGTAAACTAATTGGTTTGTAATATGTTACAAATTCTTTAAATATTTTTTTTTATTAGTTTTTTAGTGTCCAACATATGTAATTTATTTTAATCTTTTTATGTTTAAGTTTTCTATCACTTATTAATTTATTTTTCAGTTTATTTCATCAACTAAGGCGCCTATTAAAAAAAGATCCGTTGCTTCAAATACGTATTATACAAATAAAGGATTTTCAAATAAGCGTGTGGTATGCCAAAATTCGCGAAGATTTCAAAGTTCTAGAGAGCGATGGTGGTTTGTAGCTGTCAGTAACTGTAATGGCACTAAAGTAAGTATAGATCTAATTAATGAAATTGTAGTATTTTAGGGGTCTAAGACGTCTCTACACCGCCGATTATTTGGGGCGCGGCCGTTAAGGCGCGGCCGTTAGGGCGCAACTGATAAACCGCGGGTACTAAGGCGCGAGGTCACTAGAGCACGGGTCATTAGGGTGCAAAGACGCTAGGGCGCGAAGACACTAGGGCGTCGTCTATTAAGGCGCGGGACACTAAGGCGCGAAAACACACAATTACAATTACAATTACAATTACAATTACAATTTACAGTTACAATTTACAATTACAATTTACAATTACAATTACAATTACAATTACAATTACAATTACAATTACAATTTACAGTTATAATTTACAATTACAATTTACAATTACAACTACAATAACAAAGACAGTTACATAAATCCGGCTCTTAGTGGCATAAAAGTTCAAAAACGAATTATTTCGTCAAGAAGATTCACATTGAAAATATAACACAGTTTTTGCGCCCTAGTGTCCCGCGCCCTAATGGCCGGCGCCCTAATGGCCGGCGCCCTAGTGTCCTCACGCCCAAGCGTCTTTGCGCCCTAATACCCCGCGCCCTAGTGTCCTCGCGCCCTAGTGTGTCCCGTGCCCTAACGGTGGCATCTTAACGGCGGCACCCTAGCGGCGGCGCCCTAACGGCGGCGCCCTAACGTCCGTGTCCTAACGGTCGAGCCCCAATGTCCGGATCTGGCCGCCAGTTTATCGCCGCCGTTTCTACGCGAGTACGTTTCTTCGCCAGCCGGTTCTACACCGACCGGTTCTAGGTTGGCACACAATTGAAAAAAAAATGAAGCGCTGATCAGTGAAATAAACATATTTATTGACATAATAATATTTCAATTTAATATTTTTACATTATCTACATTAAATCGAAATCATAACTTCAAACAAAAATACTAGTAATATTTATTAAAACATTTACATTTAAACAAAACAATAAGTTAAAAGAGTCTCACAATTTATTATACGATCTATATTAAAACGAAAAAATATTCTAAACATTTTATTAAAATTTGTAATCACATGATGTCCCACATTTAAAACGAAAAAATTATTGAATCATGTAGGGTTACTTAATAATATTTCTGGCGTAGAGACGCCCGGCGTAGCAACGACCGGGGTAGCACCGGGGGCGTAGAAACTTCCCATACTCTTATTTAGCAGGTCTACGCAGTTTACGGTCAGATTTTTATTTGTCTTTTATGTGCGCGTGTGCACATATACAATAGTATTGAGTGTAATAAATGTCGCTCTTAATCTTCTAGTATAATACATATAAGACGAAAACAAAAACGGAAATTTTTATAGTTCGTAAAAGCAGGTTTGGTTGCATCACTGTCATCGTCCGAAACACTTGGTCATTGAAAACTGTATAAAAATCGCGTAGTAGCCAGTTAACAAGCGAATAGCGTTGAGTGTAGTTGTTCTGATTAATAAATATTTTTTGTATCTTACAAGTCAGAAGTGGGATATTTATGCTCAAAGGATATTGAGTGTAAAACAATATTGTGGAAGCGCACTAAACGCGTTACTAATTAAGTGCGTACAATAAAAGTGTTAATAGGTAAAGCGCTAGTTTATTTTCATCATGCCCAAGTCATCCGCCGAATCGGAACCCGCACCTTCAAAACGCGCTCGCAGTAAATCGTGTGAAACTGAACGAAGTAGGAAGATTACCAAGAAAAATGAACCACAATAGACGGTGCCCTAGTTCGTCAAAAAGTAGTAACATCTCTGACAAATGTAGGAAGAGTTCCAAAAAGTGAACCCCAAAAGACAGTGGATAGTTTGCGTAAAATTGTTCAAAGCCCAGCTAATTCTCTACCTCAAGCTCTGGTTCATCGAGCTCGTCCAGTAATAGTTAAAAGAGGAGAAACGATAGGAAAAAGTAGACGATATTGGAAAAACGCCCACGTCTTATGAAGAACCGGCCTGTTTTCCCTAACTATACCTGATAAGAAAAATAATTTCCGCAGTTTGATCCGCAGAGAGTCGAAAAATCGGTCGCGTTGATGTATGGACTAAATGTTACAAGTGGAACGATTTGACTATAAGCAGACTAGCTGTTAACCGATTAGTGAGAATAGCGAGAAGATGGTACGATTTACAGAATCAGCTGGCAGTAGACGGTTGGAAGACGCCGAGGGTATCAATTGCGAACCAGTTCTACAAATCGGCATTTTAAAATCTTGTTAGAGACGCCTCCCTCTACGAAGTAAGCGAGGGACAAGATCTGTACGAATATTGTTTAATAAAATTATACACGTTGCGTGCACTACAACTTGACATCCTGCAAGCTGAGCGCTCCGCAAGATCTTTCAAGATTTACAGACACCACCCAACTATATGTGTATCTCAGTACTTGTATGCCAGTAAAGAGACATTTCATAAAAGCGGAAAAGGTGCTGACTAGTCCAGGAGAGCACGTCTTCAAAGTACCCGAGAGGAACGGGAAACGCCATATAAAGTGTTTCGGTTGCAAGAGACCCCATCGCCTAGCGGACTGTCCAGAGTGCAAAGGATCATGTTTCCATTGCAAACTTCCAGACAGCAGTATGAGTGTCCTTTCAAGTTTGAAAAACTAAAGAACCAGCAAAGTAGGTCGGTTAACGAGATCTCGGGTGCAAAACAATTCTAAGAAAAATCCTTATTTATTGACCGCCATATTGAACGGATAATGTTGTTTAGTAGACACAGGCTGTTAGTGCATTCTAGTTTGGAAAAGTGTCATCGAAGGACTCGGACCTCATGTGGGAAATGTTAAAAGTTTTGTGCTGCGTGATTTCACAGAAAACCAAACAACGAGTGTACGCACAGTGAAAGTTACACGTGGGACAACCTGACGCCGTGATTTGAGCAATTGTGGACAATGACCAGATGACGCATGATAGCATCATCGGTTGCGATTTCTTAAATCTAGTTGGGACGAATGTGGTTATACGACGCGCGAGAACTTTAAAACAGCCGCGTACTGAACTAAATAGTTTTGAAATACGGAAGGACAGATTATTTAGTGACATTCCTGATGAGTTCAAAAAACAATGCCTTCAGTTATTAACCGAATTCGAGGACCGCACATATCTCACTCTATGGCCAATTTAGGAAAGAGTGACTTGGGAAAAAGTGTTGATTAAGTGCATTACCGATCAACCGAAGTAGTGGGAAAAGAAATTTTGCAAAAAATAATTGACGATCTGCAAGAGTACAATATTGTAGACTACCGATGCTTAAACGCTATAACCATTAAAGTTAAATACTTCCTACGTCTTATTGACAAACAGTTGCACCGTTTGCAAAAACGGAAGCTTTTCACTGGTTTAGATATGACTGCAATGGAAAGACAGACGCTCCACATTACTTTGAGTGATCGAAAAACTAACACCTGGATACGCGGTAGAACAAAAGTCACATTAGAAAAAGAGTGTCCAACTTGAAAAGGAGGTTTGCGGGACATAATGCACGACAGGCCGACGAATGGAATGCAGTTATACAGAGATGGCGACCTTGGCTCGGCAAAAGAACAAGAGGACGCCCACAGATGAGACGGTCCGACGATATCAAATAGCACGCAGGTCTAATGTGGACCAGAAGAGCTCAGGACCGTACCAACTGGCAAAAAATTGGGGAGACCTACACCCTGAAATGGGCTAAAGAAGAAGAAGAAGAAGAAGAAAAAGAAGATATGACTTTGGGATTTCATCAAGTTGCAGTTGACAGAGATTCCATAGCCAAAACGGCTTTTATTACGCCTTACTCGCATTTGAAATTTCTTCGTACGCTTTTTGGACTTTGTAATTCTCCCGCAGTGTTTCAGCGACTTTGAATAATGTCCTAGGTTTATTGAAAAACGGGATAGCGTTCTCATCTATAGAGATGACATAATAATTCCTTCAGAAACTATCGAAGAGGGTTTACAACGCTACGTATCTAACTCTGAAACTGAGTAAATGCGCATTTTTCCGTGCCAGTATCAATTACCTTGGGCAAGAAATTAGCAAAGAAGAAATGTAACCGGAACTACGGAAAGTAGACGCTGTTATGCAGATGAAACTGCCAGAAACCGTGAAGCAAGTGCGACAATTTCTCGGGCTCTCAGGATATTTACGAAAATTCTTAATAGAGTATTCCGAAATATTTGTCCCCACTACCTAGGTTAACTCGCTGAGATACGAATGGTGTTGAGAAACTCAACACCAAAAGGCGTTTGATACAATAAAGACAGTGTTAACGCCAAGGTCAATTTTGGCAGTATTTGATCCGTCGTTGGTCACCGAACTCCATACAGATGCGGTGAAAGAAATATTACTCCAAAGTCATGACGGAATGCAACGTGTAATTTTGTGTTTTAGTAAGCAGGCCACCATGGATAAACACCACTCTACCATTAATATGAGCTTGAGGCCATAGCTGTCGTATTATCACTGCAATATTTTGGTGTGTACCTGTTACGACTACAATTTACTGTAGCAGCGGACTGCAATGCACTATTATAAACAGTTTTCTCAAAAAGAGACTTGTTTCCGAGAGTCGGCAGACGGTTGCTTTAAATGCAGGAATTTACTTTCAATATTAAGATAAAAATTAGTTATATATAAAAGTGATAGCCAAGGGAGGCAAAAAAAGAAATAAGAGATTCTAATTTGTAAACGTTCAAGTATGTTAAACACGCTATTTTTAGTTTGTCAATTTTTCTAATCGGTGGAATCTGTTTGTGCAGTTGCATTAGTTTTTACAAAATGTATTGTATTAGAGGGGAAAACTCAGTCTGTTGTAATTATTAATAATCGAGATGTTTTGACATTTCTATTCAAAGATAATCAAAATTTAAAATGCAACTTTACTTAATGTTTTCTTAAATATTTATACATAATGCAGTTTCTTCTATTTTACTTTATTATAAAGCTTATCCGAAGTATTCACTTCGAAATTCTTTGCAGTTCTGAAAAATTTTTGCGACAAGTGGAGACTGCTGTATCTGATACTAGATCATACACATCCTAATACATTCTGTTACGTTACCTAACATAACTCTCCTGTATCATCTTCTATATAATAAATCTTTCTATCTATATACTAAATTCGGAGTCTTTCCACCTGTCTCACCTTTTCGCGACGACGAACGCCACCTACTTGAAGCTAAAGCTTTACAAGTCTATTATATACTGCCATGTATCGTACTAGTTACAGCTTTGAATGCAAATAAGAAAATTGGGTTTACACTATTTGTTAGTATTATTGGAAAATAATATACTGCTAATTGTCATTACAAAAACAAACTCCGAAGAAGAAACGTGCAAATCGAGCGGCCGGCGCCTATGTTTATGTAAAAGTCACATAGGCTCACCTCAGCGGGGCTATGAGGCAGCGAATACGCCAGAAGTCGCTGCTTCATGGACGCGGTGGGTGGCACCGCACTTAATTTCAACAGCTTGCTTAGAGTTGTTAAAGCTTGTGTTGATTATTATTGAGGCTTATAGGGTTTGATACACCTTTGAGCAACAGTAAAACATAACAAATTTTGAAGACTTCAAGGTTAGGCCCATTGCTTTGTTCAAACGCCACGTGCTAAATAAATTTTTTGCCGTTTTGTTATATAAGCAGCTTTTAGGGAATAACATATTGTTAGTACTCTTCTTGAACCGTCACGTCTCTGCGAATTCCTTCACCTAGTTTTTTGCGCTTTGGCTTCGGTTGGCTGCTTTCTCCATGTTACTTATCCTTATAAACTCGACGATTATTGGCGCTTAACTTAGATTGTTTGCCTTTGCGGACGTCTCCACCTGGTTTTCTTGTGGCTCTGCTTTGGCTGGCTACGTTCTACAGGTTACCTATTCTTTATTTGCCCCCGACACCACACTTTAAGTGCTGATATTATTGGTGGACAATTCAAAGTCATGAGAAGCAGTTTTCCTAGCCTTTACAGCTGAATACAGGGGGTAGATTACTTCCAGTCAGGCTGCAGCTGCAATCGTGTTGAAAAATTATTATGGAGTGATTCAGTAAATATATTACACTTCTACTATATTTTATTTGCTTAAGTTCAGCTACTTTAGATTAGGAAAGCTGTTGCTACAAACATACCACAACGTATAATTTAAAAAAAAGCAATACCGCTACGAATCACAACCAGACCATCATATCTAGAATGGTCTGCGTCACTAAACTAACTGCAAGTTTTATAAATGAACTTGTCAAAAATAAGGTGGGTGCTTGCCTTCAAGTTCTGCTAGTTCTGTATTAACCGAAATTAGCATTATTCTACTCTATAAATCAGTTTCTCTCAGTTAGCACCATTACCTGCGATAGTATAAACATAAAATCGCAATGAAAAATTTCAATAGGTGCCGCATAGTAAAACAAGTTGTAGAACCGAAAGTAAATAGTAGTAGTACATCAAATTTTGTTTTCGAGGCACCATATTAGTAGAATGCAATTCGCTGTTTTCGCTATATTGTTTTTTGTAGAAAATACATTTCTGTTTGATCTGTATGTTTACCGCTGTGTTTTCTCTATAATTAGTAGTATATTTTTGTTGATTTTAAAAATGAATGTGATGTTTTAGGGTATCAATATAAAGTACAAACTCCTGATGACAAATGGACCTCCTGGAGATTACTGGCACGAACATTTTTCAGCTGACCAATTTTGTATGGTTTAAACAGTTTTTTTTCAAATATTTTAAATATAATATTTTATTTCAGACATTCTTCCAGTTTTAATGGCGTTTAGTATAGCGTATTCATTTTTAATGTTAGCTGTAGTGATTTGCTCAGTGGAACTAAAATCGCGACAATTATTGCACTCTACATACAAGTTATTTGTGCTGTCAGCAACTATACAATTTTTTGGAGTTCTTTTGCACTGTTCGGCATATTTAAAATATGCAGTTAATGGAGTTGGAGGCCCAACAGTTAAAACATTTGGTAAGTGCAATATTTTACAGCTAATAAGTGACAAACACCCACATAAATCCAATTATGCTAAACACTTACTAGAGCACAATCATTCAATGACATCTAATAACACTATAAAATGTTTAAATTCCCCTCTATTGGACATTTTGAAATAAGAAATCAAGTCATCTGCAGACGATTACCGAGATCAAGTCACCAAGTTCTATTGCTATAACAACACTAACTGTTTACTTTCTAATATAACCTTTGACAATGGCATGTAAACATGCCGAAATACGTATAAGGTTAAAACAAATAAATATTGTTGAAGTAATCAAGTATTTTATTTATTTATAATCAATAATAAGTACTGTTTGATTGTCTGATATAATATTTTAGGGTCCATGTTTATGGGTGGTTCAGAAACTTGCTTTCTACTTCTTTTACTGCTCCTAGCAAAAGGCTATACCATAACTCGTGGCCGACTGCCTCTTGCTGCCAGTGTAAAATTAACAATATTTATGTGTTTGTATTGCGTAACATACATTTGCATTTTTATTTATGAGGCCAAGGTACTTGCATATGCTCATGTTGTAATAACTTAAAATTTCTTAACACAGGTATTTTCAGGTTTTTGATCCGGGCGAAGTACTATACCTTTATGAATCACCTGCAGGTTATGGACTAATTATTTTAAGGATACTCGCTTGGCTGATGTTTATATATTCTACTGTCTTTACACTTAAACACTACCCCGAAAAGGTATGTTTAATCGAATACAGTTTATCAGTATGCACACCTACGTTAGTAGTTCCACAAAACATAAATGGCGGTAATTACGTCGAAAAACAAATTAGTATAATGTATCCAAACTATCCAAAAATTAAAGATAACACTTATAATCAAAGGTATGAAACGCGTGCTTGACCAACATTACTTGCTTATGTACTTACTCATTTAATCCTTTCTTTTTTACCGCCTTAACAGTGTTGAGGTTGTTCTTTATGGCATATCTTGAACTGTTGGGGAAACTTGTTTTCCTCCTCTTACCCTCTTTGGTACTTTCTAGATGTGTCGCACTCAATTTAATATTTTCTGTTCTGCCTCGCGCAAGAGTGGAGTATTTGCACATTCCTTATTCTGTTTTTTATTGTTTTTCTTTTTTTCATTTTATTATATCTCCTAGGAACTTCATTTCATTTGTTTGAATGTTATTTTGTTTTTTTTGTCCAATCCCACGATTTGCTGTCATAATGTCTTTATCTTTTACTTGCATTGTCGTGGCATTTTTTTCCCTGGCAACCTTTTTGCTATATTATATAATGTTCTCATATTGTTTATACAGGGTGTTTCTTAATAACATGCTAATATTTAAGGAGGTTATTCTTGGGTCCATTTTGAGAAAAAAACTTCATATGAACATATGTTCTAAAGGTCTTAACTTTTGAACTACAGGGTGCTAAAGTTTTAAGAAAGAATTCTTTTTTTTATGATAACTTTGGTATGACCCTAGATATTTTTGTGAAACGTAGTACGCATCTTCTACGCATCAAAAAGCATTTTCTGCTGTACAACATAATTTTTTATTCTTGCCAGTGGCGTTCGTGCGGGATTTGCAATGAGTCATTTGAAAGAGAAAGGTGATACGCCACTTTTTCTTCTTAAAGTAAAAATTATTTTTGAAATCCTCATTCCTTTCTGAGCAAATCTGGTCTCTTGATTTTTTTTCGTTTGACGTACGGTTTTCGCATAAAAAAATAAAATTCATTCATTTGCACCTTGTTATGAAATTGGGTATTATCAAGGATTAAAAACGTATCTAGTAGGTAAGAAGCAGATTTTGTTTTGTAAACATAAACAGTTTTGACAGTTGTCTACCTAGTCTAGTTGTCACGTATTTAAGTCATCAAAATTAACAATATTATTAAAAAAACATGGTCCAATGAATTTTATTTTTTTATGCGAAAACCGTACGTCAAACGAAAAAAATCAAGAGACCAGATTTTCTCAGAAAGGAATGAGAATTTCAAAAATAATTTTTACTTTAAGAAAAAGCAGTGGCGTATCACTTTTCTCTTTAAAATGATTCAGTGCAAATCTCGCACGAACGCCACTGGCAAGAATAAATAATTATGTTGTACAGGAGAAAATGCCTTTTGATGAGTAGAAGATGCGTACTACATTTCACAAAAATATCTAGGGTCATACCAAAGTTATCATAAAAAAAAGAATTCTTTCTTAAAACTTTAGCACCCTGTAGTTCAAAAGTTAAGACCTTTAGGACATATGTTCATATGAAGTTTTTTTCTCAAAATGGACCCAAAAATAACCTCCTTAAATATTAGCATGTTATTAAGAAACACCCTGTATATGCTATTTTTTGGCCTTTTTATTTTTAACACCTCCTGTTGTTGCATTTTTCTATCTTTTCTTTCACTTTTTTTTCATTTAATTTTTTCCAGCTTTTTCCTTTTTTGCGATCTTTGGTTAATATTATTTCATTGATGTTTTTTCTTTTTTTAAACAATTCCTAAGAAAATTTTTTTCACATTCAATTTTTACTGTTTCCTTAAATACCTCCTTGTTACCTCATTGTTACCTTCTTGTTTGTTGGTGCATATACGTTTATTATTAAGAGGTTAAAAGATCGCGTTCTGAATGTGGCTTTTTCTACGACTATTTTAGAATAAAAGCATTTTGATACGTATTCTAAAAAGAAAACTTAAAATTTTCTTTTTTCGATATTTAATAAGCTAAATAATTTGTAGTCGTAGAAAAAGTATAGTCTGTAACACGTGCACTCGTGGACCGTCCCCCTCGCCTACAGACTTTCCACTTGTGCGGAATATACCATATTCCAAACTTGTTACAGAATTGTAACGCCCTCCCATTCTATGAGTTCTTTTTGCTGCTACAAGCAAATAAACGCAACTCTGTATTCACGCTTTGCATTTTCGTTTACTTTTCCGGAATATAATAGTTATTTAAGTATCAAGGAATGTAAGGACGTAATAACATCCGAGGTAGGCGAATACGAGCTGAGGCGGAGCCGAAGCTTGTCGCCTGCCGAGGATGTTATTAGTCGATACATTCCGTGTTACTTATTAAATTTTTCACGCTACCGGCAATGTAAGTAGGCCTACAGGTAGAAATTTAATCATATTTTCCAACTACGCTAAACACTTACTAGAACAAAATCATTCAATGACATCTAATAACACCATAAAATATTTTTAAAAGTTCGTTTTTTAAAAGCCCCATTATTCTAAGTTGTCTGTGCTTGTTACCATATTAACGAACAGTTAAAATCAACATTATTTTCCTAGGAATGTAAGTGACACTATTAAGTTCCGTCGTCAAGGGTAACTAGCACACGAATGTTATCAGCCACTTACGATCCCTGTAGCTATGGATGTAAGGCCTACTTACATTGCCGGTAGCGTGAAAAATTGATTTACTTGTATCTACAACCATTTCACGTTACCAAGCCACCCGATTTTACTTAATTCCAGTATGTACCGGGTGATCGTAAAAAACATCTTTCAGAGCAAGCCATGATCGAAGTGTTAAAGTTGGCAATACTTAATATAAGCCAATTGTCAAATGTTGACAGCTGTCAAAATTTTTGGTTGAGTAAGTTAAATGTACCTAACCAAAAAATTTTACAGCTGTCAACATTTGACAATTGGCTTATATTAAGTATTGCTAACTTTAACACTTCGATCATGGCTTGCTCTGAAAGATGTTTTTTACGATCACCCGGTATAGTGTTATCTTATCTCTTTCTCTTATTATCTCATTTATTTTGTCTGCAATATAGAATGATCTTACATTCCAACTAGTGAACGAATAACTAAATAATATTATTTAGTCCTTGCATGCTATTATGTCAGCAGAAGCAACAATGTTACTGTGACTACCAGGCCTTAAAACGAAAATCGCTCCCGTTATGAGAAAAAAATTCAAAACGTTGAATTCGGTGGCAGTGTTCATGAAATAGCAAAACAATTCCGTTAGAAAGACGAATACAAGGTATGGGAGGCATGGGGATCTCGGCAACAGATATAAGAGATGCGAAGATGGTTAACTTAGATGAAAGTTGCCTAATTAGTTATGGTGATTTTGTTTTGGCAAAATACCCATGGCTTACTAGATACAAAAAAAAACTGAATTGAAAACGGAAAAAGTGGAATTTCTTTAAGGTAAAATATCTCTATTCATGAAGTAGGTACATATAAAAAAAATCACCGAAGAAAATATTGTAGATATATTAAAGCTGTATTAAGATAAAACACGAAAGTTTATTTTTTAATCTTTTCCTTTTCTATACGGTTTGATGCACTTAATTTTTAATTCAAAAAAAATATTGATTAAAAACACTGCTATGAGCCATGAAAATAGTTAGAAAGTCGTTCTTAACAAGCATATACAGGGTGTGTATAAATTGGTGAAAGACCTACACGTGGCGATGTTGGTCATAAAATTCTGAGTCGAAAATCTTACGACCAAAATGTTGGACAATGCTTCCTCTGCCCTCAGGAACCATTTTAAAGGAACGTCCATTTGACAACATTGGATCGACACACCACAGGTGTTTTGTTATAATGCACGGTAACTAAGGATCATTGAACGTAAAATCTATTGTTAGTGAACGAATATTGTTTTTCAATGCTGCCATATGTATATTTTACAATAATGAGTTAACGAAAAAATGTTTAAAACACGCTTTTGGGGCTGAAAAACAACATCTATGAATAAATATTTATTACAATTTTTATTTCTTCTAATTTGCAGCTCTTTGTGTCAACAGATAATGAATTAAAACACTTATTAAAAGAATTCATTTTCAAACATTGAAGATCCCGTGCATACTCAGGAGGCATGGTACAATATTTTGGTATTAAGATTTTCGACTCAGAATTTTATGACCAACATCGCCATATATAGTTATTTCACCAATTTATACACACCCTGTATATTGCAACGTGAAGCAATTCGAAACTCATAAAACCAGCATGAGATAGATACTGATTTTACATCTTTTCTTTGCCATTTTTTACTTTCCCATACCTTCAGTATAGGGATGAAATTTTAAATCAAGAGGTATATCGAAAATTGTAGTTCTAGTTAAGCTTTTCAAAAAAATCCAAAACCGAAAACACAAGTTAGACATGTTACTTTGGTAGTTTTTTTTAAACTAAATTTTGAAAATTTGAGCACGGAATAGAAAAGAAGAACTTAAGGCAAATTGAAAACGTTTTTACCAAGCTCTTTAGCTTCATAATGGCGGCCGCTACAGCTTTTAACTACACCTATCGGTTAGTTCTAGTCAAAAACTATATTTTTCATTCTTTGCATATTTTTGATAACTTTCCAAATAAAGCTAATATAGCCATTTCTGTCCGACATCCGTAGCGGAATTTGAAATTCGCCGAAGCGCTTCGGCGGGCGCATACCTTGCTTTCGCGCAGTAGTCGCTGCTTCTATGGGTAGAGTTACGGTACGGAAACCAATTGAACAGGCTATCGCAAATTATAATTCTCGCTGCTTGTTTTCTTAGACATCTAATACTCGCTGAACTGTACAACGGTATAATTATTAAAAGTTACACTTTTGCAAATACGACAACGGCAAGTTGTGGTATCTAGTATTGGCTACAATTTGTTTTTTTTTGAAAGCTATAATTTCACTGTGGCGCTTTCTATGAATTAAGATGGATGGAATGGAATGTTATAATTATAAATGTTACACTTTTGCAAATACGATAAGTTTTAGTATGGGTAAGTCCGGGCGAAGTCCACACTTCAGCTTTATTTCTATTTGCAATATGAACAGAGATATTTTACCTTAACGAAATTCTACTTTCTTAGTTTTTCACTCGTATCTAGTAAAGCATGGGTATTTTAAAACAAAATCACTGTTACCTTGCTTCTTGAATTAAGCAACATTCATCTAATTTAACCGTCTTCGTATCTCCTATAGTTGCCGAGATCCCCATGCTGTGCAATTTAAATTAATCACCCTATAAGCGCGTATTACAATTTATTAATTAACGTGATACATATACCCAATTACAAATATTAAAGAAATACACAGATGTATTTTGTTATAACTATAACGGACATCTCCTTACGGCCTATTGTTTTCGGTTTCGCAGCTCTCCGTTACAGAGAGAATTACCAGTATGACGGTTGTTCTGGTGGGGCAACTGCGTTGGTTCGAGGGTGGCTTCATAACAATTTCCTTAACAGTATAGGTCATTTTAGATAAATACGGCAGCCTGCAAGGTCGCCTGACTTATCTGCAAATTATTGCTTTTTGTGGGACCACTTAAAATAAATAATATACATGAATAATAATTTAATGGACAATGGGTAAATTTTAAACAAACAATTAGAATGTTGATGAAAAAAACATACGTATAAAGCTAAAATAAAAAAAACTGGTGATGTTAAGAGCGCGCCTCGCCGAGGCACACGACACAGATGGCGCTAGTATAGACATCATATAGGCATTTTTATATGTACTCAGCGACTTAATTAAAAAGAAAACGAAATGAAACAAGTTAATAGATGTTACTTAATATAGTAACTTAGATGCTCAGATAATTATTTTCTTGTGAAACATGCAAATAAGGTAAAAAAAACTTACTTTTCTTAGCAAACATAAAACTATAAATTTAACACTATTCTTCATTTGTATTTACGCTGATCATCTAGATACTGTTATAATAGGTACACCAATTTAAAATTTTTGTCAATTATTTAAACTATGTGCCAGGTGAGTAAATTTAAAAATTCGATGCGAGAACGTCAGCCATGTTTTTGAACAAAAGTTCGTAGGAATCAACCCGAATGGCGCTACGGCGATAGGCGTTTGGCGCGTTAATTAAAAACTTTTAACAAATTTCGCACATAAATAAGAGATTGTTGCACACAAACCCACGAGCAAGTAATATTGAGAATTGATTTTATGCCAGAAATCAATAATTCTGCTAGTACGGTCCTGTAAAGAAAAATAAATGCACATCAACAAAACGCATGTGACGCTACCTGTTTCTGTTTAATAGAACCATCAGTAATTAAATTCAAATTTAAAATGACTAGCGCCTCTAGCGTCAAAAACAAAAAGGTGCCACGGCGGCGCGCTCTTAAGAATTGTTTTATTTACAAGACATAGAAAACAATGTTTACAGAAATTTTAGAAGGGTTAAAGTATGTAGTACAGTTAGATGTGACCACGTACAATATTTTGTAATTGCACTTTTACTGTGTTTTGCTTATGCAACAAAATTGTTAATTAAATAAATAAATTTAAAGGTCGCTAGCATAGTATAAGGTGTCTAGTTTACAATTAAAATCTCTGCTAAATTGAAACTGTGAAAATTAAACATAGTTTTGAGCAGTAAGTTAATGTAGCGGCAAATTTAAAAAGGTGGAAATAAAAAAATAAAAAATTAAACACATACTTCAAAGAGTTTTAGAACAAGCAACGCATACTGATTATAAAGAATGACTTTTCACAAAAATTGTTTTTTAATAGAAAAAATAATATGAGTAATTTCATGCTATTACATGTCTTATTATGTTGCAGTCAAACTTCTACTATCCTTTCAACATATGTGGAACATTATGGTTTATAGCAGGCCCAGCGTTTATACTTTCTGCAAATTCTTACATAGATAAGTGGGTAAGAGAATCTGTAGTATGTGCAGTGCTACTGTTAATTACCTTCGGAGGGCACTTGATGTTTCTTGTATGTAACTAACTTTTACCACTTAGGCCTTTCGAATTAATTAGTTTATGTTTTAGATTTTAACCATGCCCTCGATGGCCAATAAAAATTTTCCATATCACGTCCGTACAACCCAAATAGGTATTATGGAAATGACAGGTAATTTTATTGCTTTAACTGTTTTAACTGTTTATTATCATCCTTCTTTCTATTCTGCTCTAATGTTGATTTAGTACAATAGAATATCAAAATTTTGTGCTCTGCTAACTGCCAAGGCTAAGGTTGTGCATGATAATTTTCTTAACTAGTTTTTTTTCTCTATTGGTATTGCTTGTATATGTCAAGAAATAAATAAAAGAAACTACGTACTTATTGTTTACTGCGACCTTTTAAATCTACGATGAGGTTCAATCTGAAGTTGATGTAAGGGCATTGTGTCGAAAAACCGTGCATATATACGGACTGCTAACATGTTTCTAAACGCATTGAAATTGACCAGATGACCACGAGAAGGTGTAACAACCGGCCATTTTTTCAATTTTTAAATTATTAATTTAAATTTATTTATTGAGTAATATACACAAAAATGCATATTACGACGTAAAACGGTATTAATGTGGACTTTAATCGGAAGTGATAGCAATTTCTTTATTTTCAATGTAACACTCTGTATATTTTTGCATATTTGGACAGACCTTTAAATTTTATTTACAGCCATGTATAATAGTTATCTATTAACTTTTAATTTTGACCGCCAGATGGTGTTTTAAAAAAAATTAAGTACCTAATAATGATATTAATAATTAATTTTTTTTATGGTTGACTTTGAAAACAAAAAAATACTGAATTTTAAGTGATTTTTTTTTATTAATTTGCTTAAACATTTTATCGTGACAAGAAGATATTAAAAAAATATTTTAAAAAATTCTTAATTTTTAAACGGTCATGGGTAACTATTTTTTTTAATTCCCCTTTCTCTCTCCGGGTGACGTCTCACGTTCCAAGGTTAGCGGTCGCAATAGCATATCTCCATCTATCACGCGCTGTATGCATAAGCATTTCTGTGTTCATTCCCAACCAACTTCTTATATTGCTTATCCAAGATGTTTTTCTTCTTCCTCGTGCTCTATTTCCTTCAATCTTTTCTTCTATTATATATTGCAGTGTTATGTACTTTTCATGTCGGATTACATGTCCAAAGTAGGATAGCTTCCCCTTCTTTCCATTATCTACTACTAATTCCCTCCGTTTCAACTTGTTTTAAAACTTCTTCGTTGCGCACTTGTTACGGGCTTCGGGTGGTATTTCAACACCGTAGCAAAAGGTGTGCCTGGCAGCTAACTCGTAACCGGAGAAGGGACGGTTGTAAAGGGGTCGGAAGACTTCCAGTATTAACGCAAGGGTTGTCAAAATTGAGATTGAAGTATTTAAAGTGCGCCACCTGCTCTGATGGTTGAGGTAGGGGGAAGGAAGCGAGCGGTTCTAGTCCCGGGGCTGAGAAGCAGGAAATCCTCCCTGGGTGGCTCGTTAATCTTGACGTGACTTACCTTGGCCTTTTCCCACTAGATCAAGCAACACAGTATATGCTTACAAAGTAGGATCAAAGCTTAATTACGAAGATAATGAATAAATCACGCTACGGTAGTTTACAAATCAAATATATTGAATAAGGTTATGTATATGTATAAAGATGAACAAGTAGCATGAAATAAAATATTGAAACAGCGTATATCAAAAGCAAACAGTATGAACCGTACAACACAGAGGAAAGCAAATTGTAAAATGAATATCAATTAAATATAAACACAAATAGTTACTTAGCAACGTTGCGTAACGTCGAACGTTCCTCGTCGACAAGCTTTTCCTTAACAGAAACAAGGTATTGGCTTATCGACCCGGACTCCGAGAACAAAGGAAATCTGTATATCTAAATCAATTTAAAGGCATGCAACAGGTTATAACATGAAATTGTACTCCTGGGTCCAAATCGGATGGTTTCTTTACACAGCACGAAACACAGGTGATAATCGGTAATGTCTAAAGTTACTTACGATAATGTCGTTCACCTGGTGGAAAATTGGCCTTTATTTATTGTCGTAAAAACCGTGGGAGATGACGTACTTCCAAGCGCGAACTCGTTGCAGCGAAATCGGAATGGTAGGCGATACGAGGCTGGAGCGTGACGAAGAGTACTGGCGAAATGGTGGCAGCCAAAGGTAGATGGGCGATAAAGATGTGGAATGGCTCGGGAAACAAGCTTGGAACTTGTAGTGACTAACTGGATCAGTTTTAAACGTTAGAATTCGAGTAAGAATCGGCAATCGAAATTCAAATGTGGCTCTTCTTTCTGTTAGCGAAACACTTCAATCTTTCGTACAGATATCGACAAAGTCGGCGCAATAACGGTAATTTGACGTGTTACGACTAAACAAACGAGCATGTCACTTACGAAGAACTTCACAGTGTTCCCGGCTTAACTAATTATTTCACATAGCGATACTCGACCGTATAGTTCGAAGTGTGTGTACACGTCTGTCTGTTATGACGATCGGAGGACAAGTCTTGCGTCAGTTACGCTAATCCGAACGGTCTGAAACCGGTGCGCGGTTCTCGAGTGTTCTAGAAAAGCACAGGACCGGAATAAAAGTAAAAATCACATAACACAGTGTTATGTGCTTTTCATGTCGGATTACATGTCCAAAGTAGGATAGCTTCCCTTTCTTTCCATTATCTACTAATTCCCTCCGTTCCAACTTGTTTTAAAACTTCTTCATTGCGCACTCTTTGTGTTCAAGAGATTTTCAGCATTCTTCTATAGGTCCACTTTTCGAAAGCTGCTAACCGATTTGTCGTGTCTTTTTTGAGGGTCCATGTTTCACAACCATACAACAAAGTTTACCACACATAACATTTGTCGTCTTCTCTATCAGTTTTTTCTCTCCGATTATTATTACCAGAGAATAGTTCGACTACATAGGATCTCCACGTTTCTTTTTTTTTCTCCAATAGTTAACAGGGGTTGATTATGATTGTTGTTAGATTTCCGGAGCATTTCTTTGTTATATTTCCGCTCAGCTGTGTAACACGTTTATGTAATTGAAAGTCATCGTGTTTCTTTTGTAGTTCTTCGATCTTTTGGCATTCTTCTCTTATCCAATTTTCTTTGGCTTTTCTTATTTTATTTTTAATTCTTGTATCAATGTGTCGGTATCTTTGTTGATTTATCTGTTTATACTTTCTTCTTTCTTCCATAAGATCCAATATTTCATCCGCCATCCATATTTTCTTCTTTTTTTCTTCTTGTGTTTTTAGATAGTGTTTTTTCGACTGAATATGATATTGCATTTTTTACTCCTTCCTACATGTTTTCCACACTTTGTGTTTCGTCGATCTCATTTGCATTAAATTGCTTCTTTAAGTGTTCTTGTAGTTTCGCAGCTTTTGTTGGTATTTTTAGTTCTCTACTGTCTATCTTTGGTTTCTTTGGTTTTTGTATCTTGTTACAATCTCAGCTTTACTATGACTGGAGTATGATCTGACTTAATATTAGTGCCAGGGTATGTTTTTGCACTTACTACGGTATTTTGGAATCTTTGATTGACAAGAACAAAGTCGATTTGGTTTCGTACTATTCTTCGTTAATTATGTTGCGGGGAAGACCATGTGTACAATCTTCTAGGCGGTAAGGAAAACCATGTATTAGTTACAATAATTTTTTCTTCTTGGCAGAATTCGACCAACTTATCGCCTCGTTCGTTTCTATCTCCCAGTCCATGGTTGTTAAAATATTAGAAATTTAGAGTTAGTGCTTAAAGAACCACTCATAACTGTCAAGTGTGACACGAAAAACTAATAAAACAGTTTAAAAAAATTAATTTCATTCATAAGTAACAATTATTCCAAGAATAAATAACAAGACTTAATATCAGACAATTTTTTCATTTGACCAAAGACTTACTTTTTTTTAGAATGTTAGGTCTGGTTATTTATTGTTGGAATAATTATTATTTATAAATTAAATTATTTTTTTCAAACTGTAATCAATTGCGTTATTGGCTTTCATGGCACACTTGACAGTTATGAGTAGTCTCTAAATTTTTATTATTTTTAAAATATTTTTAGAATCAAAAATATTTTCTAAAATTTTGTGTAATAATATTTTAGAGGGTCCTAAACAGAATTAAGCAATCCGTTTTTTAATAAAAATCCCCAATAGTATATTCTGTAACAAGTTTGGAATATGGCATATTCTGCACGAGTGGAACGTTCGTCACTCGAGCCGAAAGGCGAGGGGGACGGTCCACGAGTGCGGAATAGCCATTCCAAACGTATTACAGACTATTTTTTTACAAAAAAAAAACAGTTGATAGATGAGAGACGCAACCTTTATAACGCAGAACAGTGTTAGAATGAAATATGCTATAACAAGGATAGAATGTAAATTATTCCGTAATTAAAAATTGTATCAAAATGCATATATTCTAAAATGGTCGTAGAAAATATAATTTTTCGATGTTTGGCAAAGAAAAAAAATCGCAGTAGGCTGGGCGTTTACATCTTGTAACATTTAATAGATTCCTAAGATACAACGTTTTATCATCTACGATCTACGAGGATTGTTCGAAATGTTCGTAGCCTAACAAAGAAAACGCAAGTTTTTTGGACAAGAAATTATTTTATTTTTCAATATAATCTCCTGCTTGCTCAACGCACTTATTCCAACGATGCTCCAAAGCAGCAAGGCCGTCTTTGTAGGTCGATGAACCCAAGTCCTCAAAATAGCTATTTACAGCAGCGATTACCTCGGAATTGGATGAAAATCTTTTACCGCCGAGTCATTTTTTCAGGTTTGGAAATAGATAAAAATCGCTGGAAGCCAAATCTGTCAAATAGCGCGAATGAGGCACTAATTCGAATACCAATTCATGAATTTTGGCCATGGCGATTGCAGAGGTGTTTTTGACAAATGAGGCCGTTTTTCTTTGATTTTGTCGCTCAATTACTGCAACAAATTGCCATAATACTCGCCATTTATTGCTTTTCCCTTTTCTAAGTAGTCGACGCAGATAATTTCATGAGAATCCCAAAATACAGTTGCCATAACCTTTCCTGCTGACAAATTTGTTTTTGCCTTTTTCGGTTGCGGAGAGCTTTTGTGTGTCCACTGTTTGGACTGTTCCTTGGTTTCGGGAGTGTAATGGTGGACCCAGGTTTCATCGACGGTTATGAAACGGCCCAAATAGTCTTTCGGATTGCGGCAAAAGCGTGCCAAAAGGCCGCGAGAAACAATCAAACGATTCAGTTTTTGCTCCGGTGTGAGCAAACGCGGCACCCAACGCGCTTTTTTTAAATTTCCAATTCTTCAATTAAAATTCTGTGCACACTATCATTTGAAATGCCCACTATGTCTGCTATCTCGCGCACTTTTACTCGACGGTCATCCAATACGATAAGGAGGACTTTTTCAATCATATCCGGGGTAGTAGCCGCTTTTGGGCGTCCACTGCGGGGTTCGTCCTTTGTTCTCACAAGACCACGCTTAAACTCGGCAACCCAGTTTTTAGCCATTGAAAACGAAGGAGCGGACTTCAAATATGTCGAATCCAACTCTGCTTTGATTTCGGTTGGTGTTAACCGTTTCAAATGAAAGTATCACTGCTCGCAACTCAGTTTTTTCCATTATTTTCGAAATCACCCGAGACGGTTACTTTGGCGCACTGTCAAACACAAACTAATTGACAGATCGCTTTATACTGCCATATTTAACCTAAGTGAGGATGGTTCTGGAAAATGGTAATGCAAATTCCGCCGAATTCGCGCCATCTTTGTGTTAGGCCACGTACATTTCGAACGATCCTCGTATACTATAAAAAAATTGGTACCAAATAAATTTTTTATGGGGGTGTTTCTAATCTAAGTGGGACACACTGTATATAAATTACACATTACTATGTATATAAAGCAAATTTGACAATAAACTTTAAGAAACACTGACAAAATTACCAAACTAACAAATCTTACCCAATAAGCTTAATGGTCTAGCGATGTTTATTTAAATTTGAAAAGTTTGAAAACCAACATCGCTCGCTAATAAAATGTTGTCAATTTTTATATCTTTGGAACGGCTGGACTGAAACTTTGACGTATATTAAAAAATTCATCGACAAAATAAGTTAAAAAATATTTTAAACCGTAAGCGGTAGTTAGACGTGTTTTTATGGTAGCATTAATTCGGGAAATCGCTTTTTCTAAAGTTAAAAACATAATCTGATAGATCTTTGGGCAAATCTGACGCTTGTTTTCCTAACTTTGGTGACCGCTACAATGTTTTGAAGATTTTTAATTTAGCGCCTTATTATTCAAAAACAAGTTGGCAGATCGGGATCGAATTTGGTATTGTAGTAGCTATAGGAGGACACAATATTACTATATAGTGAGCTTTTCTTTTTTGTATACATACCAGCTATGTATACTTTTACAAAAAACATGTCAATGCATTGTTTTACTGCAATCTGTAGGCAACCAACTATACACTAAATTTCAAACCTTCAATTTCTGAAAAGAATAGTCTGCCCTGGAAGCAGTAATCAAATTATTTAATGTCAAATTAATAGCAATTAGTTCTGATTTTTTTGAATTTAGCATAAAATTTGTGTATTGCTGATGTTTTATGTTTTTAAAATAATAGTTTTATTTAAAAATTTTTGATATTTAAATAATTTTGCGTTTTATTCACAAACATACTCATTGAACATAACCTCACACTATGAGGAATAACCTTTCTCTCTGTATTATTTTCTGTACAGTTGGTTGCCTATAGATTGCAGTAAACCAATGCATTGACATGTTTTTTTATAAAAGTATACATAGCTGATATGTATACAAAAAAGAAAAACTCACTGTATATACAAAAATTAGAAGCACATGAAAACTGTGACGGAAAAATTATTTCGTGTTTATGCCCGCTAATTTTTCTGTGAATTTTTAAAATTTTGTCTCTGACGTTATTTACACAAAAACGAGTTATCAGATCGGTATCAAGTTTGGCACTGTAAATACCCTAGTGGTACAGAATGTTATAAAATACGAGATTTTTGGAAGTACTATAACTGTTATACCTCTTTATTTAAAAATGGGGGACATCAAAAATTTTCGGTTTATACTAAATTTCTCTTGAGTGATAGTTAAATAAGGTTCACAACTTAATTGTTAAAAACAACAAAAATTAGAGGAGTTAATGGCGGACAAATTTGATATCCGTTTTTAGTTTTCTTTGTCCCAAGGATTCTTTCTACCAGAAAACGAATAAATCGATTTCTTTTTTCTCATTTAAACCAACACGACAAAAATGTTCGTGTTTTTAAATATATGAAAATTAAAATGTTCTAAGGTAGGTATAAGAAAAACCAGACAAAGCTTATTTTTGTGCTATCTTTATATTTACAGAAAAGAGATTATAGAAAAACAAATATAAATTAAAACATAACTTTAGCATGGCCGATACTATTTAAGTGAGGTGCTAGAACAAAATATGAATTTATACACCTATTAATATACAGTTTTGCTAAAAGAAATTGTAACTACTTAGCGTTTGTCATATAATTCGTATTCAGGATTATAATTATCTGTAAATTGTCTATTTCGTATCTTCTTTCCTACAACTAATTTACAAATTTTTGCGCTTGTAGAAAATAAAACTTGTGATTTGGATTTTTAGGTACTGCAGGTGCGAGTACAATAGAACATTTTGGTCATCACGTGTATGAACCCACTGCAACTGTTACGGAACAAACTGTTATAATCCCATTAACAAGACGAACTGAAGAAATATTTGGTGGTTTTTATAGTGAACATTTACACAATAATTTTGCAAGAAATGTACAACGGCAAAGTATTCAGGAAGCAACGGAAGAAATCAGTAATTCGCAAAATATTGCCATGCAAAATGTTTTAACTTGGTCTATAGCTAAAAATTACTCAACACTGGATGCTTCCCAATTTGAAAGATCTAACCCAGGTATCATATTGAATTAATGTTTATATACAATTGCTTCTATAGAATGTAATTACACTCCGCCGAAAAAATACGTGATGTTTTCATTAGCGAGGAAGTCACTGTACTGTGTGGTATTAGTGATATTATTACTACAAACCACAATTTTGCGCATTTTGGTACCTTCCGTAGAATAATAGATCGGTCCTATGGAGCGAGAGCTAGCAATGTGAAGGTTTGGGGATCAAATCCCCGCCAGGGTCATTGCGATGTTTTATTCATGTTAGATGGGGAGCCATATGACCTTAGCAGTTGGTAAGCCCCGTAAGTGTAGGTTAAAAAAGTACCATTTTTATAACGATGACGAAGTTTTGTGTTACATTTTAATAACTGAATTTCGATTTTAATATAGGGCCAGCGGGTGGTCTAGTGGTTAAAGTCCCAAGCTTTGAGACTACACTCTCAACGGCAGCAGGTTCGAGTCCTCTGCTTGTCGGAAATTTTTCTGAATAAGTTAAATCCGGCGTGTCCATGGATGGCGTGTATGTTAGGTTGCATGTCTGTCAGGGGTGGGGTGCATGTCAGACCGGTGAAAGAGCGCAAGTCCGCTGAGCCCGAGTAAGCGGGTGGGATGGGAATCAGGGAGTCGTGCTCAAGCACGGCCTCATGATTCCTTTAAAAGAAAAAAGAAAAAACGATTTTAATATGACTATTACCAGCTAGGCTTCCGGGTTGGAGCCGCGTCATCGGTGCATGAACTGCCGGCGTTTCGTCCTCGGCTCCACGGGACATCTTCAGGGCTGTGATCACTTTGGGATCTGGAACACAACTGGCGAGACCGGTGCAGGCACCGGGTTTATAAAGAACGGGTGGGTAACAAGGTGTGAATCCCGCCCAGAAACGTTCTGTCATCAATTCCTTAGTTAACCGAGCCTTTGCCATTTCTGAACCATCCCACCTGAAAGACGAACTCAACCACATTACGACTGTCCTTTCCCAAAACAGCTACAACAAACGAGACATCCAACACGCTATTACTCAAAAGGCCCAACCCGCAAACACAGAACGTACCAATATGCCTACACCACCTACCTCTATAGCATTTCTACCTTACATACACAAAACCACCGACCGCATCAGCAGACTACTTAAACAACAAAACATAAAAACCGTTTTTACTCCCTTTCAAAAACTTTCCAATTTCCTTCCTCCGACCAAAGACAAGTTACCTACCCTCTAATCCTGCGGTGTGTATAGTGTACCTTGCTCCTGTGGAAAAGCCTACATCGGTGAGACGAAGAGGCCGATCAGCGTTCGAGTTTCTGAACATGAGCGCTGCACTCGACTGAAACGTCCCGCAGAGTCGGCTATCGCAGAACATAAACTCGATACAGGCCATAACATTCAATTTGACAAGACCAAAATCCTAGCCCGTTCTTCCACCTACCTCAACCGTGTGATCCGTGAATCCATAGAAATACACAAAACTCCTAACAATATTAACCGAGACCACAGCTATCCCCTGCACAATGCCTACAAACTACTATTTCCGAGTAAATCCAAGCCCCGCCCCGCAACCGCCCAACCGCTACAGCCCGACAGCCAATCACAGACCCAGCATTCACACCTTGTTACCCACCCGTCCTTTATAAACGCGGTGCCTGCACCGGTCTCGCCGGTTGTGTTCCAGATCCCAAAGTGATCACAGCCCTGAAGATGTCCCGTGGAACCGAGGACGAAACGTCGGCAGTTCATGCACCGATGACGCGGCTCCAATCCGGAAGCCTAGCTGTTATAAACAACGGCCGCGGAAGCCTGCAACTTAGATGACTATTACCATTATATAACATTTGGTTTATAACTATTATAACATTAGATACATTTTTAACTAAAAATAATGGTAAATGTACTACATAAAAGAGTTACTAAATATCACATGAGCAAACTCGTGCGTGGCATGGCTGAAATTAAGGTAATAAAAAATGAGTAACTCGATCCGCGATGTATTGAGACAGTTATTCATAACATGTAGGGCACGCTTTCACTTTTAGGATGGTTCAGAATCTGAAAACAATGAAAAAGTTGCTTAAACTGGGTCTAGAAACGCTTCCTTATGGAGCTACATCCTCCTAAAAATGGAACAGTTTAATCACTTTTTTTGATAACTGTCGCAGTAGTCGCACTAAAATGTAGAAAATTTATTTGTAAGCATTTCTTATTTAGCTTAATGTTTCTACTAATTTTTGTTTGAATACGTGTATCAAACGTGTCTTATATGGAGAGGCTTGTAATATTTTTTTCTAAACATTTTTGGTTATAAAGTCTTATTCTCCTCCATACCAAAATACACGTAAAAGGTACTCTTGTTGAAAGTCGCTAAGTCCAATGGTTTTAGGGATAATTCAATTTTTGTGAAAAATCAAGTTGCTATGAAGATCTGAGTATTTCCTGAAGATGTGAATATAGTTCGTGCAAACTCTGAAAATAAGTAAGAAAGAAGAGATTTGGTTTCAATTATGGCTAGAATAGACCACTACATGTTTCGTTCTTATTTGAACTCATCAGGTGGACATAATTCTAACCATAATTGAAACCAAAAGCAAACAAGCAGATATATGCTAGAAACTATAACATTAAAGGGGAATTACACTAGTAACGCCTTCTATTATGTGCGGCGAGGAAAAGCTGCAAAGCAACAAACCGGCATATATCTGCTTGTTTGCTTTTGGTTTCAATTATGGTTAGAATTATGCCCACCTGATTAGTTCAAATAAGAACGAAACATGTAGTGGTCTATTCTAGCCATAATTGAAACCAAATCTCTTCTTTCTTATTTCTTGCCACACGGGCGTTCTGTGTTTTGTGCTTAGAGGCCGGTGCGATCGCAGATACCTTCTTAGCAGGTTCCGATCGCAACTTTGCCGGTTTGTTGCTTTGCAACTTTTCCTCGCCGCACATAATAGAGGGCGTTACTAGTGTAATTCCCCTTTAATCTGAAAATAAGTTCTACGGCAATAGTCAGAGATTTTACAGTAATGACAAGTTGAGAACTTCTGGGAAAAAGTAAATAAATCGCTCAAGCTGTTGAACACACGCGATAAGACGTTAGCCGTAGAGTCGCCTAAACTCTGGTCATTTAGCTTAAAACAAAACAACCGGGATGATTGACATTTTAAGTTGCAAATACAATTTGCAGAATTTGTTTTAATTTTTCAACGTTGTTTCTGCTAATTTATTTAGACAATACTTAAGTTAATTACCAAATATTGTAAATTACGAATACAATAAATATTCTGTGTATAAAAACATCAACAAAACTGAAACGTCAAGTGCTGCGGCTGAACTTTCTTAGTGCGCAGATTTTGTACAGATGAAGAGCAGTGGTTTTATTTGTTATTATGGTAGGATCTTGTATACCTTGCTGCAAAAATTAAGATGAGAATGGTAACGACAATCTCAGTAGGTATACTTTTGGTTTTAGATTAGATTAGTCTATGGTTTTAGCTGTCTGAGAACGTATGTTGTATAATATACATAATGGTGCCCCACCACCTTTAAGCTTTAAGCTTAAGAATCGGGGGCAATACCTACAAAGCGTAATTGGAGGCGGATAACTTACTACGTAGCTTTTTCTCTCGCCCAATCTACAACCAATCGATCTTCATTAGGGCGAGGCAGTTACCTGTATCAGCAATCAGCCTTTAAGTCCCACTGCTGGACACCGGCACTCTTTTCTGCCACGTACTCTCCTTAGCGCTAAGGTGGAGTACGGAGGACCTACAGTTTAACGTCGAATCCGAACGACTAAATATCAGAGACGGTTTCAGGCATAAAGACCCCACGGCTGCCTACATCGGATTGGGCAATGTGAGTGGCGGGTTGCGGCATAGATTTTTATTGCTGCGTGGCTTCGGCGGGAAATCGAACTCCAGACCTTTAGCGTTAGAGACTAAGCGCCTAACCTCTGATCTATCAACACTACTAAGCTACCACCACTACTGTATATGTATATCTTGTCTGTATATTTGATCCTAATTGGGTTAATATAACAAATAGAAAAAAATGTTTGAGGCAAAAGTTGCACAGTAGAACTGGCTCTACATTTTGACGCATTCGGTTGTTTTCTACCTTCAACTGTTTCATTTGTTCGTTTGTATTTTTTAATAGTACGCTATATGTTTTTTATAGCTATCTTAAAGAAAATTTAATTCTTCTTTCAACGATGTAAATTTTTAAATACCTTGCATTACGATTTTTATGAGAAAAAACAAAACCATTTCGTTTCAGTAGGCCATGAATAGATATGTATAATCGCACTTTGACACGTAAACTGTAGAAAAATGCAACGGCAAATCCAGATATGTTAAGTGTTTTGACTGTAATAAATAAACCTATACAAAACAGTAAAAAGACCAACCCTATTATATGGAAGTGAGACATGGGGTATGAATAAAAAATGCAAAATAAACTAGAAACGTGGGAGAGGAAAATCTTACGCAGAATCTACGGAGACAGGAAAACCAATGAAGGGTGGGAAAGGCGTACCAACAATGACATTTACGAACTTTATAACGAACCAGTAATAAATGAAATAGTGAAATCAAAAAGGTTACAGTGGCTAGGTCATCTGGAGCGTATGGGAGGGCTAAGGACGGTAAAAGGGTTAGCATGAGCAGTGCCAGAAGGCACAAGGAAGAAAGGAAGACCAAGGAGAAAATGAAGAGAGGCAGTGCTGCAGGACCGAGTAGAATGGGAAGGAATTACAGGGCAATGGGCCTAAATAGCCTGGACAAACATATAAATATTTTTCTTATTTATATACAGGGTGTTTTATTGTGCCTATTTATTCGGTGAAAAGTTTAAGAACGAACAAATCTGTCTGTATTATTACTATAAAACTTTTATTACATACGCAACAAAAAAAGCATTTCAGGGTAATTGCTGTTGAATGCTGTCCTTATTTTCTCTTTCATGTTCTCTGCTGTTGTAGAAATAGTTGTATAAACAGCATTTTTGAGGTAACCCTATAGGAAGAAATCCATAAGGGTAACGTCCGGTGATCTTGGTGGCTAAGCGACTGTACCACCTTTCCCTATCCACAAACCGAAAGCTTGGTTTAAATAATTTTTCACTATAACTACTTCGTGAGAGAGTGCACCGTCATGCTGAAACATAATCGATTGTCGTTCAATTCATTCTGTAGAAACTGTAAATATGCGACTCCTCGTAAAGTTTATTCAAAGAAAAAGAGACCAATAACATAGTCTCCAACTACACCTCCCTAAACATTTAATGACCACAAACGCTGAATATCTACTTCTTGCGTCCAGTGACGGTTTTCAGTAGAGTAATGGTGTGTGTTATACTTATTTACTTTTCCGTTGCTTTAGAATACAGCGTTGCACAAAAAAAATTTGAAAAAATAGTTTCATTCTGTCGCATTCGGTTTACTATTTAGTCACAAAAAGTTATTCGCTTTTGAAAATGTTCTCCGTGTAATTCTTGAGTGAGGGAGATGTGATACGCAGGGTAATTATTTGTTCTTAGCAGTCGTCCTACCTTATTTTGACTATTATTTGGCATCCCTGCTGTTTGACGTTGTCTTACTGTTTTTTTCCAGGACAGCCAAAACAAAAAGTTTGTTGTCGTTTTCAAGATTGTTTCTATGCTTTTCAGGATACTTCACGCTACCAGTTATCAAAAATCTTTCCAATAACTTTTTAAAAGATAGAGATTGGAAGTGCCTACGATCAGAATAGTGATCAGCATACAGGCTGTTTCAAATTCGAGCCTCACCATGGGGATCTCGCTTATTTGAAGAGATAGAGAGTTGGTTAAATTGAGGCAAAGTTGCCAAATTTTATGCCTAACAATAATCTGTAAAGAAATTTAAAGTAGCCACTCTGGTTTTTCAGATATCTAAAAAAAACTGAAAAATCTGGTTTTCGTTTTTTATCCGTAGCTAACTTATTTATGAAAATTTTGGAAATCGGTAAAAACATTCTCAAAGCAACTTTTTATTCTAAATATCGTACAGAAACCAGATTTGCGATACGACGTTTCGAACTTTGCGAAACCATCATCAGGTTCACTTTTTTAAATACGGCTACTACTTTTTTTTCAGTGTATTAGAACAAGATTTTTATTACGATTACAACGATATATCACACTTTATGGTTTCGATTTCATTTAATGCTGATAAAATGAAAAATGGAAATTTTTTTACAAAATTTAAATCAGAATTTATTAAAATATGAACTATTTACATCAAATACTCAAATAAACCTCCACCTTCGTTAAGGCACATTTGAACCCGTCTTCTTATGTTATTTGTAGCACGTTCGATATGTCTTCTGGGTATTCGGTGCAACTCATTAATAATTTTATTTCTTAATTCATCGATGTTTGCGGCTTTTTCTTTGTAGATTTTATTTTTTAATGTACCCCACAGAAAATAGTCCAGTGGACTTAAGTCAGGCGATCGTGCCGGCCACTCAACTACACCGCGATTTCCTATCCATTTATTAGGAAAAACTTGATGCAGGTATTCACGTACAATTTCCGCGTTGTGAGAGGGCGCACCATCCTGCTGCCACCAAAGTTGTCGAAGGATGTCCAAAGGAACATCCTCTAGGTAGGTGAACAACTGAGTTCTCAAAAAATTGAGGTAACGCACTGAATTTAAATTTCCTTCGTAAATAAAAGGACCTATTATTCTATTGTTCCACACGCCAACCCAAACATTCAACGAAAATCGATGTTGTGTTCGAATCTCTCTAAATTGACGTGGATTTTGTGTGGCCTAGTAATGTTCGTTATTGCGATTGAACATTCTGCAATTGGTAAGCTGGGACTCATCAGTCCAAATGATTTGTTTTATGATATCATTATCTTGATTAATCTTCCGTGTTAACCAGTTGCAAAATTCTCGTCTTCGAAGATTATCGCCTGGTCGAAGACTGTGACTAACGTGGATTTTATAAGGTTTGTAATTATTGTCTTTTAAAATCCTCCAAACCTGGGTGTGGGGTAAGGCCAATTCAGCACCTATTTCTCGAGTAGAACTTGTGGGATTGTTGTTAACCTAAACCAATATACTCATAATAATATCATGGAAAAAAATATAATAGAATAACATTAAACGTGAAGTAGACACTTGTTTTTACTTTTTTTAAAATAATGAAAAAACAAAGCAACTGACAATAGCATTTGCAGCTAGAAGTACAAGGGTTACTTTAGCTCTGTCTGCATATTGCGTGTAATTTAAAATACGTATTTGAAGTACCTGATCTAAAATATTCTGCCTGTATTCTTCAGGTAGTCTACTACCATATCTATTTTTTGGTCTGATAAAAGACCCAAATTGTACCAAATTTCTATCCAACCCCAAAAAGTATGTTCTATACGGCTGGTGCCTTTCGGGGTACATCTGCAAATATCTTTCACTTGCAGTCTGGGAATTATTGTTGCACATGTAATAAACACGCTTCATATCGCGTTTTTCTTCATTAGAAAAAGGCATTTTATATGAGTTCTTAGAAACAACCTTAGAAATCGCAAATTTATAGTATAACAAATGAAGAAATGATGCTGAATAATAATAAATGCACATCGTGCTTTGTTTTCATTGTTTTTGTTATTACAACGAAATAACGAGACAATTGAGCAACAAGCTGCATAAAAATAAGTACTCGATTGTGCTTTAACGAAGATGGAGGTTTATTTGAGTATTTGATGTAAATAGTTCATATTTTAATAAATTCTGGTTTAAATTTTGTAAAAAAATTTCCATTTTTCATTTTATCAGCATTAAATGAAATCGAAACCATAAAGTGTGATATATCGTTGTAATCGTAATAAAAATCTTGTTCTAATACGCTGAAAAAAAAGTAGTAGCCGTATTTAAAAAAGTGAACCTGATGATGGTTTCGCAAAGTTCGAAACGTCGTATCGCAAATCTGGTTTCTGTACGATATTTAGAATAAAAAGTTACTTTAAGAATGTTTTTACCAATTTCCAAAATTTTCATAAATAAGTTAGCTACGGATAAAAAACGAAAACCAGATTTTTCAGTTTTTTCAGATATCTGAAAAACCAGAGTGGCTACTTTAAATTTCTTTACAGATTATTGTTAGGCATAAAATTTGGCAACTTTGCCTCAATTTAACCAACTCTTCAAATAAGCGAGATCCCCATGGTGAGGCTCGAATTTGAAACAGCCTGTATAGTCGTGCCGCTGCGTAAATATTTCATTGCCTAAAATAAACATGATGTTTATTAAGTCCTCTGGTGAATAATTTGAACCATTCATTTTAAATATTTAATTTAACAAACTAAAAGCACAGTTGATGATGCTAATATTGCAATAGAACTAGAAGCTCAACATTAACAAATGCAAAGCCGTTGCTATGGCGACAGACATTAGTCTGTCTCGGGGGGCTCAAGGAGGCAGTGATGCGCAAGACACGGTAAATATCCAGCTACTACCGATTAGCCTCTCCTGTCCAATTCCGCCTCTCACCGCCTAGTGGCGAGCCCTGGCAATCCCAGCAACCTTGACAAAGATTGGGTACTAACCCCATTGGGAAACAAGTTCGGAGAACAGCGGGATACCTGTAAAGGGTGGTCACCTTTTCAGGGAAAGAAAGGACTCATATTATTACAAAACGGCAATGGAAAGGATATGATTTGGAATAACGGAAAACTTATGACACTTGGGACAAAAGTACATTGAAAACATTAATTATGGACATACAAAATAAAATAGCCTCGGAGAAATTAGATAGGACTGGAATCAATGATGACAACCGCAAACGAAAAAAGGACAAGAAATATGGAATAAAAGCTTATTTATGTATAGGTACATGGAATGTACGAAAACTAACGAACAAACTGCAAGAACTGCATAAGGTTGACATAGCCTTAATAACGGAAACAAGGAAAAAATTGACGGGGACGGAAAACCTAGAAAAGTACACACTACTATATGTATAGTTGCGCAAGACAAAACACTAGGGCCGCAGCTGGTGTTGCAATAATGTTACGGGCTTCGGGTGGTATTTCGACACCGTAGCAAAAAGTGTGCCTGGCAGCTAACTCGTAGCCGGAGAGGGGAGGGTTGTAAAGGGGTCGGAAAACTTCCAGTATTAACACAAGGGTTGTCAAAATTGAGATTAAAGTATTTAAAGGGTGCCACCTGCCCTGATGGTTGAGGTAAGGGGAAGGAAGCGAGCGGTTCTAGTCCCGGGGCTGAGAAGCAGGAAATCCTCCCTGAGCGGCTCGGTAATTTTGACGTGACTTAACCTTAGCCTTTTCCCACTAGATCAAGCAACACAGTATATGCTTACAAAGTAGGATCAAAGCTTAATTACGAAGATAACGAATAAATCACGCTACGGTAGTTTACAAAATCAAATATATTGAATAAGGTTATGTATATGTATAAATATGAATAAGTATTATGAACTAAAATATTGAAACAGCGTATATAAAAAGCAAACAGTATGAACCGTACAACACGGAAGAAAGCAAATTGTAAAATGAATAACAATTAAATATAAACACAAATAGTTACTTAGCAACGTTGCGTAATGTCGAACGTTCCTCGTCGACAAGCTTTTCCTTAACAGAAACAAGGTATTGGCTTATCGACCCGGACTCCGAGAACAAAGGAAATCTGTATATCTAAATCAATTTACAAGGCATGCAACAGGTTATAACATGAAATTGTACTCCTGGGTCCAAATCGGATGGTTTCTTCACACAACACGAAACATGATAATCAGTAATGTCTAAAGTTACTTACAATAATGTCGTTTACCTGGTGGAAAATTGGCCTTTATTTATTGTCGTTAAAAGCCATGGGAGATGACGTACTTCCAAGCGGGAACTCGTTGCAGCGAAATTGGAATGGTAGGCGGTACGAGGCGGGAAGAGTACTGGCGAAATGGTGGCAGTCAACGATAGATGGACGATAAAGATGTGAAATAGCTCGGGAAACAAGCTTGGAACTTGTAGTGACTAACTGGATCCCTTTTAAACGTTAGAATTCGAGTAGGAATCGGTAATCGAAATTCAAATGTGGCTCTTCCTTTTGTTAGCGAAAACACTTCAATCTTGCGTACAAATATCGACAAAGTCGGCGCAATTACGGTAATTTGACGTGTTACGACTAAGCAAACGAGCAGGTCACTACGAGGAACTTCACGATGTTCCCGGCTTAACTAATTGTTTCACATAACGATACTCGACCGTATAGGTCGAAGTGATGAACGAGAGCGTGTGTGTACACGTCTGTCCGTTATGACGATCGGAGGACAAATCTTGCGTCAGTTACGCTAATCCCAACGGTCTGAAACCGGTGCGCGGTTCTCGAGTATTCTAGAAAGCGCAGGGCCGGAATAAAAGTAAAATCACATAACAATAGTGATAAATAAAAAATGGTGAGAAAAAATAAAAACATGAATGGGTAAATGAAAGAATTATCAGCATTAGATGCCACACAGAAAGGGGATATGTGACTATAATATGCGTCTACGCACCAGAAGAAGGTAGAAAAGAAGACACTGAAATATTTTAATATAAACTATAAAAAGTGGCCGATAAAACCAATAAAAATGATTACTTGATTATAGGCGGAGACCTAAATGCTAGGATTGGCAAAGAAAAGTTTAAGAATATAACGGGAACAAACGGCGAAGACACATTAAACCAAAACGGAAAATCACTAAGAGACTTTGCGAGCTATAACAACATGCGAATTATGAACACCTTTTACAAACACAACAAAATACACACATTTACCTGGGAGGCAAGAGGACAGACATCAATAATTGACTACTTTCTTACAAACGAAAAAACCGCTACCCTATTTAATGATGTAAAAACATTTAGGGGCTTAGACGTACATACAGACCACTACTATCTAGAAGCTAAAGTCAAAATCCTTTCAAGATGGGTTAAACCTAAGAAACATATAGAAAAAGAACAGAAATGTAAAGTGGATCTATTGGAGGAGGAATCTATTAAAACACTCTACCAAAACAGACTATCGGTATACAATAATTAAACACCAGAGAGCAACAAAGCAGACGACGAATGGACAAAGCTAAAAGGTATAATTGAAAAAGCAGCTTATGAATCCATTGGTAAATAGAAGAAAAAACGTAATCACAAAAAGATTATAAGCTGGTCTCAAGAACAAGAAAACGCTGGTAGAGCAGAAAACAAAGCTTATGGTTGCTAATGGTTGCTACATAAAACAGAACGTAACAAAGAAGAATACACCAAACTCGCACAAACAGTTAAAAATCTGAATCGACAAGCTCATCAGGATAAATGGGAAACCTTTATATCAAGAATCGAAAATGACGTGCACGGAAGGCAAAACATGGTCTACAAATTTATGAAACACCTAAACAGCGAGGAAAAAGACACGGCTCGCTTAAATACAATTCCATCTGCCGAATGGGTAAAATATTACAAAGATCTCTGGTTTCTGGAAGAGCAAATTGAGGAATATGAAGGACAAGATATAGAGGAAACAGAAGTAGATTCCTTGGAATTCGAAGAATTACGAGAAGTCTTGCGATGTACAAAAAACAGAAAAGTAGCAGAAAAAGATGAGACCAGCAGCGAACTAATTAAGTACGCTTCTCAAGAAATAAAAGAAAGATGTCTTCGTCTATTAAATATATGCTGGAAAAATGTGCCACCCCCCAGGAATGAAAAAATGCCATGGTTAAACCAATATTCAAGAAAGGAGACCGGTCGCAATGCGGAAACTACAGAGGAATAAGTCTGCTAAATACCGCCTATAAAATATATGCGAAAATACTAACTAAAAGATTAAAACGTATAATAGATAGCTTAATCCTCCAAGAGCAAACAGGATTTAGAAAAGGAAGTTCTTGCACCGATGATATATATATATATATATTTTTTTTTAAGAATCCTGAAGCCGTGCGTGAGCACGACCCCATGATTCCCATCCCACCCCCTTACCCGGGCTCAGCACACTAAGGCTTTTCACCGGTCTAACATGCCCCACCCCTGAAAGACATGCAACCCAACATACACACCTACATACACCATCCATGGACTCGTCAGATTTAACTTATTCAGAAAAATTAGTGAGAGCAGTGGAGTCGAACCAACTGTCATTGAGAGTCTAGTTTCAAAGCCTGGGACTTTAACCACTAGACCACCCGCCGGCCCTGATAATATATTTATAACAAAAGAAATCATTGAAAAACACCAAGAATTCAACAAAGAAACGCACATGATGTTCGTAGACTATATGAAAGCGTTCGATAAGATATACAAACCAAAATTATGGGAAATAATGGACAAAAGGGGCATGCATACCAATGCATTTAATTCAAGTAATAAAAAATATTCATCACAATACAAAAATCTGTGTATACGACAATACAAATGTAAATGTAATTACAAATCTTGGCCTACGACTGGGATGTAGCCTGTCACCAATTCTATTTAATCTTTAGTGTGTGAATTAAGTAACGCATAAATTCATTTACTCAGCTATTAGCAATTTTTGAGAAAAATGCTGGGACAGGTCAATTTTTATTTTCATTTTGGCACATTTTTCTGTAAAACTATTTTTTTGTAAACTACAAAATGGCGGCCGTGCGCCATCTTGGAAAACAATTTTAAATAGAAAGGGGGGTCTTGAGACGGCTCATTTTAAAGCTATTACTGAGGAGAGTACAGGTGCAAATTTTAAAATATTTTTATCCACCCAAAACAAAATGGCGGCCTGTCAAAACTTTACTTGTTTACTTGTTGGAACAAAATTAGAAGTTTAATGTAATAATGAATAACAATTTAACCTATTTGTTATTAAATATTCAACTATTTAAAATTAATAGTATATTAATAAAATAAAACACTTGGTAAATTGTTTCACAATTTGTTGGTATTTATTTACTCGACTCGAGTTTCAACCTTCTCGGTTATCTTCAGGAGTTTACAATACTAACTGACTAACTAACTCCTGAAGATAACCGAGATGGTTGAAACTCGAGTCGAGTAAATAAATACCAACAAATTGTGAAACAATTTACCAAGTGTTTTATTTTATTAATATACTATTAATTTTAAATAGTTGAATATTTATTAATAATGTTTCATCAAGTGCCTACCACACAATCAATTCAAAACTATTTATTATTGTTCTTTTGGTCCCCGTCTGCCTCTCCACCTCCCTGGAATGTTTCATTTAAATAAAACTGGTAAGACTGGTACTAAATCTGGATACCTGGAAACGAAAGTTTTTGTAAAAAACAAAAAATATCCTATTTTGTACACAGTTACGTTTTGACAGTTTATGAAAGTGCTTTAATAACTACAAGTAGGTATGAAGCTTACAGAAACTGAAAGAATAGAAATATTGATGATGATTGGATATGGCGATAGAACTAGGACGCAACAAGAAGTATGCGATTTATTTAATACTAAATATCCAAACCATTCACCGATAAATCAGTCGACAGTGAGCAGACTAGAACAAAAATTTCGAGAAACAGGACATGTAAAAGATCGTCCTAAAGCAGGAAGACCAATAGAAATTAATGAAAACTCCCAATTAGACATTTTACTAGAAATTCAACAAAACCCTCATTTATCAACAAGACAGGTTGCAATGGAACACGATATTTTTAATATGTCACTTTTCAAGTTATTAAAATCAAGAAAGTTTCACCCATATAAAATTCAGCTAATTCAAGAACTGGTAGAGGATGATTACGACCATCGTTTGGAATTTTGTGAAAAATTGCAGAGATTATGTGATGAAAATCAAGAACTTCATCATACGATTTTATTTTCCGATGAGGCAACTTTTTGATTAAATGGAAACGTTAATAGACAATCGGTATTGGGCATCCACAAAAAATTAACGTGTGGGCTGGAATTATCGGCAACAGAATTGTAGGTTCCTATTTTTTTGAAGGTACGTTGACAGGACAACGTTACTTGCAGTTCCTGCAACAAGATTTAATACCAGCTTTAGCCGTTTTATTTCTAAATGAAGAGGATCCAGACGTACCAAGCAATAGAATTTGGTTCCAGCAAGATGGTGCTCCACCGCATTTTGCATTGGAAGTTAGAAATTATTTAAATGAAATATTTCCAGGGAGATGGATAGGAGACGGGGACCAATAGGATGGCCAGCTCGTTCACCTGATTTGAAGATTTAGAAGATTTAAGAGAGCGAATACGAAACGAAATTCGAATTATTAATGAAGATGCTTTAAACAGAGTGCATGAAGAATTTTACAACCAACTTGGAATATGTCAAGTAGCTCACGGGTACCAATTTGAACATCTCTAAATGCAGTAATAAATAAGTTATACAATTGTTATTAATGTTATTCATTATTAAACTGAATTCGTTCTAATTCTAATTTTGTTAATTCTGCAAGTAAACTTTTGACAGGCCGCCATTTTGTTTTGGGTGGATAAAAATATTTGAAAATTTGCACTTGTACTCTCCTCAGTAATAGCTTTAAAATGAGCCGTCTCAAGACGCCCCTTTCTATTTAAAATTGTTTTCCAAGATGGCGCACGGCCGCCATTTTGAAGTTTACAAAAAAATAGTTTTACTCAAAAATGTGCCAAAATGAAAATAAAAATTGACCTGTCCCAGCATTTTTCTCAAAAATTGCTAATAGCTGAGTAAATGAATTTATGTGTTACTTAATTTACACACTGTATATGTATGGATTATAATATAATTATACGAATGTCTAGTGCGCTTGATTACAAATAGCTGAAGTGCGCAAGCACGAGTGCTCTTTGCAAACGCAATATACATGAGTGGCACCGCCATAAAATTGTTCGTTTAACTTTTAGTACGAATGCTATTCGGAAAACTATTCATTGAATAGAAATTGATTTCTGAAACTATTTTTCATAAAACTGACTTACGCGCGACTTCACTTCCTTGTCGATAGAAAACAACATTTTGTCATCTGTCAAATGTTCCTTTAAAATAAATACTTTTAAATGTTGCCAAAATTGTCGCTCAATCCACACGTTTTATTGTTGCTATAATTCCCACACGCCGAGTTGTCGATATAATTGTTTTTCACTTGGCGAAAAACTCTCAATTCTGCATGTTTATTGGTCAATATACAGGGTGTTTAGTAAACATTTGGCAAAAATCCAAGAGGTGATTCCCTGGATTATTTTAAAAATATTTTGTCCTTTGATGATTTTCGGAAAGCCGCTTTGTTTCGAAGATACAGGGCGATAAAGGTTTTTCGGCAATAACAATATTTTATTACCTACCTAAATATTACATGTAAAGCTTCTTAACCTACAAGAACTGTTGAAAATGACTACCATCAGCTAGGATGCATGAATCCAATCTTCTCCTCATTGACTCTTTCAAAAACACCAGGGTCGTTTCTTATTGAATTACACCCATTAATTATCCGATTTCGCAAATCTTCCACATTTTCCACTGGAGTAGTGTAAGCTAATGACTTCAGATAGCCCCATAGGAAAAAAATCCAGGGGGTTTAAGTCCGGGGATCAAGCAGGCCATAAACGAGGTCCACATCGACCAATCCATCAATCTCGATGTGTTACTGTTAGAAACTAACGAGCAACCACACTAAAATGCGCTGGTGCATCATGGTGCATAAACCACATTGCATTTCTCGTTGCCAATGGTATATCCTCTAGAAACTTAGGTAACAATTGTTCCAAGAAGTTTCGATACACCTCGCCGGTAAGTCTTCTTGGCAGAAATCATCAAAGGACAAAATATTCTTAAAAGAACCCAGGGAATCACCCCTTGCCGTATGTTTACTAAACACCCTGTATATCATGTGACATGTGAACGAGCGCGACGCTGTAGTGAAATTAACTGAAATTGAATAGCACGTGTCAACAGTAAACCCAAGTGTATCACAGAAAAAACGCACTCATGTTGTATTTGTAATGAGCATTACGTACGTACAACGTACTTTTGCTGCGCATTTTTGAGATATGTGTATATCACTATATTATTTTAGCAATAGACGTGGAAACTACTGAAAGATCAACTGACCCACATACTTTTCATATTGCAGATTCTGATATTTTGAAGCAAACGGAGAGAAATAAGCAGTTGGAACCAATAAGCAGACGTAGTTCATCGATAAACTCAGAAGAGAACAGTCAGCGGCGCTTATCTTCTCAATATGATTATGTGAAGGAAGTGCCGATTGAACTGTTTACAGTAAGCAAAATGGTGGTTAAAGGAAATGCTGCGTGTAATAACGAAAATCCAGGGAACAGCACAAAACACAGCAATTAGCTTAAAACAAGCATTTGTAAAATACGGGGCCATTTGACATCTGTCATCAGAACTATGATCAGAAATTTGTTTTAATTATTTGTACTATGTAAGTTAGCTATGCCTGTTGCTATAAATCTGTATTACTATTATTTTCAACTATAATATAACAAGTGATATGATTATTATCAATAGTAATACCACATAAGCTTTGAATTTATCGGTTAATTACCGATAATTTTATGCAGATCGACGAAAAAATTTACATATTTGCACGATTTAAGTCGATCTGCAGGAAATTTGAGTTAATCAACCGAGAAAAATTCAAAAGTTTGAGTGGTATTCGACGAGAGTATTTTATGAATACATAATTAAACCAAGGGTGGACTTTAGCGTAACCAGGGCGTAACTAGGGCGTAATTAACCATTGTCAAGGTAAAGAACTGTTAAAAACATACGAAAAATTATCGGAATTGTCGGTGTAATTTTCATTTAGGTAGGGTAATGGGGGTTTAGGACAATTTGCCGTCACCAATTGGCCGTCGCGATTCACTGTCGCAGATTGGCCATTCACCGTCAAAACATTGGCAGTCGCCGGATGAAGTTTTAAATGAATAAAAATACTACTCTCAATTCAGTATAAATAGAAAACAAAAAATAAGTTACAAAACATGTTTAATTAAAAAAAATATTTAATATAATATGCCGTCTGTCTATAAAGGAACCCCCCCCCTAACTAGCCTTTGAACGACTTAATATTTTACCAAAAAGTTTGGTGTGCTTTAATGGGAAATTAAATATACTATTTTTTAGCCAAAAATTAAATTTTGTATCATTCAAAATAATGACTGGGCGCCATTTTGAATTTTGTTTTAAATAGAAAGGGGGGTCGAGTGACACCTCATTTGAAAAGTCTTTTATTCTGCATCTGATCCTAGAGTTTCAAAGAAAAATATTCAGCCATAACAAAATCGGGGTTTTTAAACAAATGGACTCACTCAATTCAAAACTGTTTTGATTTTTTTATCCAGGGTCGAGTGATACCTCATTTGAAACGTCTTTTAGTTCTGCGTCTGATCCTAGAGTTCCAAAGAAAAATATTCAGCCGTAACAAAATGGCGGATTCTAAACAAATGGACTCACTCAATTCAAAATTGTTTTGATTATTTTATGCAGGGTCGAGTGACACCTCATTTGAAAGGTCTTTTAATTCTGCATCTGATCCTAGAGTTTCAAAAAAAAATATTCAGCCATAACAAAATCGGGGTTTTTAAACAAATGGACTCACTCAATTCAAAATTGTTTTGATTTTTTTATCCAGGGTCGAGTGACACCTCATTTGTAAGGTCTTTTAATTCTGCATCTGATCCTAGAGTTTCAAAAAAAAATATTCAGCTATAACAAAATCGGGGTTTTTAAACTGGACTCACTCAATTCAAAATTGTTTTTATTTTTTTATCCAGGGTCGAGTGACATCTCATTTGTAAGGTCTTTTAATTCTGCATCTGATCCTAGAGTTTCAAAAAAAAATATTCAGCTATAACAAAATCGGGGTTTTTAAACAAATGGACTCACTCAATTCAAAATTGTTTGAATTTTTTTATCCAGTAGTCCACTTTTTCATTTGCAGTACAAAATTTTCCCAAAAATAACTCAGGTGGCTGGAAAAAATATTCGAAAACGTTATGTTCCAACAAGACGGTGCGCCGCCTCATTATTATAGGCCTGTTTCTGACTTTCTCAACGTACATTTTCTTGGAAGATGGATTGGTAGGCGGGGGCCTGTAGAATAGCCGGCTCACTCCCCAGATTTAACTTTCTTAAATTTTTTTGTATGGGAATATCTGAAATCGAAAGTGTACAGAACCCGTCCAGAAAGAATTGAAGAACTGGAGTAACGCATTACAGAAGTTTGCAGAAATATCACTCGAGAAACCTATAAAAAAGTAAGGCAGGAATTTCATAACCGACTTTTTATGTGCCAAGAAGTGAATAGTAAACATTTCGAACACTTAATTTAATTAATTTAAGCTTTAATTCTTAGTTTTTTTTAGATAGACTTCTTTATCTTCAAACATTGTCATTTTGTTATGGCAACTTTAGGATCAGACGCAGAACTAAAAGACCTTTGCAATGAGGTGTCACGCGACTCCCTTTCCATTTAAAAAAAATTCAAAATGGCGCCCAGTCGCCATTTTGGATGATACAAAATTTTAATACGGTCTGAAAGATAGTATTTAATTTTCCATTACAGCACACCAAATTTTGTATAAAAATATCAAGTTGTTCAAAAGTTAGTTGAGGGGGAATGTTAATTTATAGACACAGTGTATATTATTTACATTTCTTAATTATATGCTAAGTCCGTAAGATATTCTAAAACATCGGCGTTATCATCAAAATTGTGAAGCAGCGATAAAATCCCCCCCCTTTCTGCACCTTGCCTAGGCCATCTATAAACTTCCAAATTGTTGGGTGATCCATTTCCAATTCCAACTGGAGTCTTCTATGGACGGCCTCTGCATGGTTATTTGTTCGGTTTTGTCTATTTAATGTCCTTGCTTATTGTAGTTGCAATGATCGTAAGGTGGTTACCAACGCAACATACGTAAATATGTCAATATGATTTTTTGTTTTTTTATTGCTGCTATGATAAAATGTAACTAGGCATGCATCTAATTGGCTTAAATAGCGTCACGTGACATATAAATTATATTGTCCTAGAAATGTAAGTGACACTATTGAGTTCCGTAGTCAAGTGTGACGGAAAAACAAATGTTATGAGGCACTTACATCTCGTATAGCCATGGATGTATGGCGTACGTATTGCAGCTAGTGGGAAAAATTTTTACTTACTGTTTTCATGTGTATTCTTACATTTTATTATTGTTACTGATATGGTTACGTTGAAAGTTAAATTTGAACTTTCTTAAACAGACGGAGGAGCGATCTGTTGTATGTTCAAGTTTAATTTTTGTAGTATAGTATGTAAACGATAAGCAAATTATTATGAAAGATACAGCTCTATCATTAGTACAAAAATTTAAAGAAACTGTACGTTAAATGACAATCTAAAAAATTTGACCTTTTAAATAGCGCCTTGTTACAACCTTCAATTTTGTAGTGATTTTTTGTCTCACATAGGTTACTATACCGTCTGTCTATAAAGTAACCCCCCCCCCCTTAACTAATTTTTGAACGACTAGATATTTTACCACAGCATTTGGTGTGCTTTAATGGGAAATGAAACACTATGTTTTAGCTAACAATTAAATATTGTATCATTTAAAATGGCGACTGGGCGCCATTTTGAATTTTTTTTTAATAGAAAAGGGGGTCGAGTGACACCTCATTGGAAAGGTCTTTTAGTTCTGCGTCTGCTCCTACAGTTTCAAAGAAAAATATTTAGCCATAACAAAATGGCGGATTTTAAACAAATGAACTCACTCAGTTCAAAATTGTTTTGATTTTTTTAATTCAGGAGTCCACTTTTTCATTTGCAGGACAAAACTTTTCCAAAAATATCTCAGGTGGCTGGAAATAATATTGAAAACGTTATGTTCTAACAAGACGGTGCGCCGCTTCATTAATATAGGCCTGGTTCTGACTTTCCCAACGGACATTTTCTTGGAAGATGGATTGGTAGGCGGGAGCCTGTAGAATAGCCGGCTCACTCCCCAGATTTAACTTCCTTAGATTTTTTTCTATGGAAATATCTGAAATCGAAAGTATACAGAACCCGTCCAGAAACAATTGAAGAACTGGAGCAACGCATTACAGAAGTTTGTAGAAATACCATTCCAGAAACTTATGAAAATGTAAGGCAGGAATTTTTATGTGCCAAGAAGTGAATAGTGAACATTTCGAACACTTAATTTAATTTTTTTGCTTTAATTCTTAGTTTTTTTAAATAGACTTCTTTGTCTTCAAACATTGTCATTTTGTTATGGCTGAATATTTTTCTTTGAAACTCTAGGATCAGGCGCAGAACTAAAAGACCTTTCCAAGGAGTTGTCACTCGACCTCCCTTTCTATTAAAAAAAATTCTAAATGGCGCCCAGTCGCCATTTTGGATGATACAAAATTTAAATATGTTCTTAAAGATAGTATTTAATTTCCCGTTAAAGCACACCAAATTTTGTGGTAAAATATCAAGTTGTTCAAAAGTTGGTTGGGGGGGGGGGGGATTACCTTATAGATACAGTGTATACAAATAAAGTAGAGGTACTTACTTAGGGTATTTCCACGATTTTATCTTGCTGTGGATTGTGGAAAGAATGTCGTTTTATAAATTACATAAGCGTAATGTTCTGCATGCTAATAAGGTAATAAAATTAATTATACGTTTTGTGTAATAATAAAATTTTTGTATTTTTGTCGTGCTAAAACAATTTGTTATTACTAATTTATTTTATTTTGGAAATCAGTAGAAATAATCATCATTATTTAGAAATGAAAGTGGAACTTTGTTATAATCGTATCAGTTAAGAAACGCTATGCTTTGCGATTTCTAAAGTCGCACCTTATACCATTTCGTTGCTCATACGATATAACAAGAAAGTACAATAATTCATTGTAATAATAATAACAATAATATTTTAAGTAATTATGTTGTGTTGAATGTTTTCTGTGAGTGAAAGTTAAATAATAAGTTGTCTAACTGTTCCTACTCATTTAATAATACAATTTCCCTAATTTCTGGATTTTCTGTTATTGTTATTGTAAATAAATACATGATGTTTCAGTCACCAATACCGGGCCCAAATATCAAATATTTTCGTTATGCCGGACTGTTACTGTATGACGCTCTAAAAGCGAGTTCACTACAATTTATTTTTAGCATCGTAGCCACTATATACTATTTTTTAAATTGGCGTTTAAGAATTATAATAATTAGCAACAATTGCAAAGAGAATTTGAATTTGCTATATTTACCATACATGATATCGCAAATAAAGTTGAGTAGTATTATGATGGCATGCCAAAATTTAGAATTCAATAAGCTTACCTCAAAATGTAAAAGAGATATTTGACTTGGTATTAATGTATGCGATACTGTGTGTCCGTGCCTTTCAAATAATTATGTTTGAACAGTACAGTAGAAAAGACTTTTAACATTATACTATAATAACTTTTGGTAATTACTGATAGGTATCTTAATTGTAGCTGACTTGTATTTTAATAAGTATAAGTAATAGATACTCTATTAAAAACTAGTATTTAAATACAGTTTATTTGAGCACCTCAGATTTGTTTAATAGTATATGATCATATATTATACCGTTTGTAAGGATCGTGGTAAACCTTAGATATCTTCTGTCAAATAGAACACTGTATATTTTTAGAAAAATAAATTATCATTAAACTTCTGAACTAAACAATATATCACATATATAGATTTAATTCACAGTTCTTTGTTTAAGCTAGAATTAAGAAAAACATACGTGTTTTTTGAAATAATAGTTTAAAAAATCTAAATAACAACAAAAATTATGTAAGTTGCTCCAAATGTCCGCCTTTAACGTTTTTGCATGAAATGGTCCATTCAATTTCCCTCATAATATCATTGAATTGTTGTGAAGTTTTTCTATTGGTACTGTAATTCTATTTTGCAGATTTTCCAGTGCCGTAAGCGGCCTTGAATAATCAATATTTTTCAGATCAGAGGAAACTAATAAGTCCGATGCTATTAAGTCTGGTGACCTAGCTGGTCACACATCTGGTCCGCTGGAAGAAGAATCCTTAGATACTGCTGTCTAGTAAGCTTGTAATGACGCAGTATTTATTTTAGCATTTATTGTATTAAAATCTATTGAAACGAATTTTGACCGGGATGTGTGCTTACATTTTAGGCGTTACCTCGGGTCATCTGCTGCCAAACGGAGCGAAATATGCAATGCAATGTAATGATATTCTTAGAAAAATGAATTATCGTTAAACTTCTGAATTCAACAATGTAATATAACACCCATATATATTTAGTGTATAGTCCTTTGTTTAAGCTAGAATTAAGAAAAACATGGTTTTTGAAAATAATTTATTCAAACCCAACAGAAGAATAAAAATAAAATACCGTAGAATGGGGTTACTTTGAAACCGTGTGGCTACTTTGAACAAAATTTAAAATTTGTTATTTTGAATAATTGTGAAACAATTACGAGGCTTAGCGACATCTAGTATCTTTTACTAAATTCATCGCACATTTTAGAATGGTGGAGCAGTATTGGTACTAAAATGTTTGGTGTAGGGTTGGCAACATGGATATTTAGTACTTTACCTGTAAATGTGAAGTTTCTTGTGGTGTGTAAACTTTTATGGCTGTAGCAATAATAAATTGCATTACAGTGTTCAAAATTTAGTTATTATAACAGTATAGTGTTCCAACAAAGGTAAGTTAAAAAAATTTAAAATATTTCGACGAACTTTTTATTTGTAATTTTTTTTTGTTATGTAGCACGTGGACCGTAATTTTGGGGTTACTTTGAACATGTTCAAAGAAGCCTCGGGTCACAAATTAACTTTGTTATTTCTTGCAGAAAATGGTCCGCACATACAACAGAAGACCTGGCACAAGAAAATATGCTGACTACACCCCTGAAATTTTAGAGGAAGCCCTTCGTGAAGTACGATCAAAAAGGAAGTCATTGCGTGAAGCAAGCAAACAATATAAAATATCATTAGGCACATTAAGCCACAAATTACGAGGCAAATATAATAACAAGTTTGGTCATCCCCTTGCTCTCACCGAAAGTGAGGAAATGCTAATTGTAAAAAATGCACAGACCTTGGGAGAGTGGGGATTTCCATTAGATTTAAGAGACACAAGGAAACTGATCTTCTATTACTTGTCGAAGGCTGGAAAAAATATTTCCCAGTTTAAAAATAATTATCCATCTAAGGACTGGGCACTGGGTTTTTTAAAGAGACACAAGTAGCATATAACTCTACGAAATTGCCAAAATATAACAAAAAATAGATCTGCTGTTTCACCAAAGATGGTGGAGGAATTTTTTGTACATTTGAAAGAGACAACTCAGGGAGTTGAAGGAACAAATATCTTTAACTACGATGAGACCAACCTTTCGGACAACCCAGGAATCAAAAAATGTCTCTTTAAACGTGGGGTAAAATATCCCGAAAGGATCAGGGATTTTTCCAAAAGTGCCACCTCAATCATGTTTTGTGGAAATGCCATGGGGCAAATGTTACCTGCTTACGTGGTTTACAAATCCGAAAATTTGTGGACAACATGGATGGAAGGTGGTCCTTTAAGAACTCGATATGGCAGAACAAAGAGCGGGTGGTTCGATGCCTGTGCGTTTGAAGACTGGTTCATTACACTTTTTTTACCCACAGCTAAGAAATTGCCAGGAACTAAAGTTTTAATTGGTGATAATTTATCCAGCCACTTCACGGAGTTAGTCTTATCCGAATGTGAAAAAAACGACATTAAGTTCTGTTGCCTGCCGGCCAATTCAACACATTTACTCCAACCCCTGGATGTCAGTTTTTATGGCCCCTTAAAACGCTATTGGCGTCAGATATTAGATGAATGGAAGATGACTGTGCGACGTAAATCACAAACATTAACCAAAGAGGAATTTCCAAAGTTACTTTTAAAGTTACACAGCAAGTTGTTTCCAGAAAAAAATGAAGTATCAGAAAATATGCAAGCTGGCTTTAAGGCGTGTGGGATTTATCCTTTTGACCCCGAGCATCCTCTAAAACGTTTACCGGACTATGAACCTGAAAAACCTGTGCAAGAACATGTGTCATTGGCTGTAATTGAGGTGTTGAAAGATTTTCGCGGGGTTAATGAGCCTACGACTAGACAAAGGAAAAAGAAAATTAATATTCCACCTGGAAAAAGCATATCTCTACATGATCTTATAGAAACTGAGGATGAAGAAGCTGAAGAAGAAATAGTAGAAGAAGAAACGGATCATGAAGAGCTTGAACAACTAGCAGACGAATTGGAGTCGGATATAGAAGAAGCACCCCCAGAATACGTTGGAGCAGTAGAAACAGATAAATTTTATGTGGTTCAATTTAAAGTGAAAAATCTAGTTCGTCACTATGTAGGAAAAGTTATTTCCATTGATGACCTAGGAAACAACAACGTTGAAGTTGCTTTTTTGAGAATGTCACAGAAAGTGAATTATAAATTTACTTGGCCACAGGTTAATGACGAGGGAATTATACGTACATCTGAATTATTAACAGTTCTGCCAGACCCCAAAACAGATAGAAGGGGGGCCTTTGTATTTGGGGCAAAAGAACTACGCCCTTACTTGAAAAGTTTACATTAAATTTCATAAAGAATACTGTTACCTAATTTTTTCTTTAAGTACCTATTTTTTTATAAAACCGTGCCATTATTGCCAAATATTTGTTTAGTTTTGTTGAATTCATATTTTATAGGTACCTATACCTACTTTTCTACTATGTTACTTTAGTATGTATTTTGAGAAAAAGTTTATTAGTTTGGTTTTAAAGCTGTTAAAAATAAAATAAAGTATTTTGTGCCAATTGCCTCTTTTATTTAATTTTTTTTTTTAAATAAAAACACGTAATTTTTAGTTTTAAGGAGTTCAAAGAAACACTACAAGAGAGTTTTCATTGAACTTATGTGGTTTTAAAACCCACGTTCAAAGTAACCCCGACTGTGGGGTAACTTTGAACATCTAGTTTTTTTTAAAAATAAAAAATTTAGTTGGTCAATTGAAACCCGATTTTTTGTCAGTGTAGAGTACTAACTGACGCCCGTAACATATAATTTTTTCAACATTTTTGTAAAGTAACTTATTGAGATATGTATTTTTAAACTGAAAAACCGTTCAAAGTTTTACGGTAACTAGTTCTAAAAAATCTAAACGAAAAATATCATGTAAGTTGTTCCAAACGGCCGCCTTTAACATTTTTGCATTAAATGGTTCTTTCAATTATTTTTCTCATAATATTATTGAGTTGTGGAGATTTTCTATTACTCTTATTCTTTTTTGCAGACCTTCCAGTGTTGTTAGCGGCCTTAAATAAACTTTTTATAGATCAGAGAAAAGTAATTAGTCCAGTGAGATTAAGTCTGGTGACCCAGCTGGCCACACATCTGGTCTGCTAGAAGAATCTATAGATACCGCTGCCTAGTAAACTTGTAATGATGCAGTATTTATTTTAGCATTTATGGTATTGAAATGTATTGAAATGTATTAAAATGTATTGAAATTTATTGAAATGTATTGAAATGTATTGAAATGCATTGAAATTAATTTTGACCGGTGCGTGTGTTTACATTTTACCGGCGATCTAGGGGCATCCGCCGCCAAACGGAGCTAAAAGCCCGCTAGCAAATTTTGTTTAACATGCAATGTTATGTCTGCAAAATTTTTGATGTATTTCCTATAATAATTTTCAAATGCAACAAATCGCTTAGTTTCATTTGAGTCTTTTGGTATTGGATATTGCTGAATGGACTGAATTTTTTCAGGATCTGGAGAAACTCCATTAACCGAAATTACATGACCTAAATATAAAATTTCTTTCTTTAAAAATTCACATTTATTAGGGTTTAATTTTAAATTTACGTCTCGTAATCTTTGCAAAACTTTTGTAAGATTTTTATTATGATTTGTTAAATTATTTCCAAACACAATTAAATCGTGTAAATAAATAAAGCAACTTTCGTAATTTAAACCAGCCATTGCAATTGTCATTGCACGAGAAAATGCACTAGGACTAATTTTTAACCCCATTGGAAGCCTAGTCATTTGGAACATTCCACGGTCTGCTGTGAAGGCTGTATATGGTCGGCTAGCAGGATCTAATTCAATTTGATAATATCCTTGTGATAAATCGAAATGTGAAAAATACATAGCGCCGGATAAGGAATCTAAAATTTCCGTAATGTTTGGTAATGGAAATTTGTCATTTTCAATTTGTTGGTTTAGCAATCTATAGTCAAGGACGACTCGAAACTTTTTAACACCTCCTTGATCTATTTTTTTCGGAACAATTAAAATTGGTGCTGACCATTCCGATCGCGCTTCTTCAATGACGCCGTCTTTCAACATTTGATCAACTTGCTTATGCACTTCTATTTTTGTGTGTTTGCGGTATACGATAAGGTTTTACATAAACAGGTTTAGATCCTTGTTTTAAATGTCGTTTTCCAAATGAAATACGTCAGCATATTTAGCACATACTCTTTGGAGTGAATGTATTTCGTCTGTGTTTAAATGATTTGTTTTTATTAATTCTAACAGTTTGTCTACTCGATTAACTGATTCTACATTATTTTTGCTGAATTCAAGTATTTGATAGTCATTGAATTTTTCTATTTTAGGCTTAAAATTTCTAAGTTTAATTTCTTTGTCTCTAACATTAAGTATTCTAACCGGTATAATATTACTATTTGGTGTAGCTAAAACTCCTGCAACAAAAATTCCTTCCCCTAATTCTTCTGGCAAAACAATGCAATCTTCGTTAATGTCAACCCAACAGTATTTAATTACTTCGCATCGCGCTGGAATTGTAGTAAAAATTTCGTATTTAGATTGCATAGGTATCGTAATTTTTATTTTATTTATCCAAAAAGAAAATACAAACTTTTCATAATCTATAGTAGCAGAATACTTGCTAAAAAAATATGTGCCAATGACTCCTTGCATATCATGTGCAAAACTATTTGTAATTAGAAACGTATGACACACATTCGTATTGTTTACCTTTAAAGAAATATTTGCTGAACCTTGCGAAATTGTAGATCTTGAAATTCCTTTTATTTTAATTTGCTTTGAAAAATTAATTACTTCATTTTCATTTAAATAATTCTTAAAAATAATACTTACAGATGCACCTGTATCTAACAAAAATATTAACTCTTTCCCACCATATTTCATTCGTATAAAATTTAAACCATTAGTTAAATTTAAAATTACGGGATTATTAATGTCTTCATTATGTCGATTTGGGGCCTCGAAAAAATTCGACAGCCGGAGTTGATTGAGAAGAGCTAGTACTGACTGTTGCGTTTGGTTCCTCGTTTCCTACATAAAATTTTCTTTGAGTGCCATTATTTCTAAAATTGGTGTTAGGACCGTTATATATATTATTTCCTCTGAAAGAGGGTTTGCAGCTACCTTTATTATTATTACCTCGACCTCTAGAAAAATTATTTGAAAATTGTCTACGATTGTTTTGATTAGAAAATTTGAAATTAAAAAATCCACGATTATGATTGTAATTATTTCGTTGAAAATTTCTGCGATGTGGACCTCGCATATGATACACCTCAGATGTATCCTGTCTAGGTATTTCTTCATCTTTGGCTCCACGGATAGCTTCACTTAATTTTGAATAATTGCGCGCTTTAATGATGGTACGCAATTCAGAATTTTGCAAACCATTAGCAAAAGTATTAACAGCAATTTTTTCGTTAACATCTGCCAGAATTTTTAAAGCATCGTTATTTCCATCAGCTTGAGCAATTGTTAAATCTACAAGTAGTTCTTCGACTGTTTTACCAAAATTATCAATAGAATTTCCACCTTGCCTAACGGTACTTAATTTAACTGACAGCGATGAAGCAGATTTTATGGTTAAACAATTAGATTTTAAATCTGTAATTAGTTCCGCATTTGAGGGATAACTATTTTTCAAACGAATTTTAGTACTTTCTGAAATTCTAGTTTTTAATACGTAAGTAGTTAATAATTTTTTCCCATTATCATCTAATAATGCGTCATATAACTCAATGGCATCAATTAATTGTTTTGCTATATTTTCTGTACCGTCCATAACCGGTAACAGACTTGCAGCAGTTTTTAAATCGAATTTTTCTAACATTTTGCTTTCGTCACTGGAGCAATCTGAATCTAATAATGAACTTGTATCTGAATTTAATATTTCTGCCGTAAATTCGGATTGCTCAGTGCACGATTCCTTAAGCCTAGAATCTAAAATTACATTTATGTTTTCAAAATACTTAATAATAGCATCTACGTAAGTTTTAACTTCTTTTATGATACTTGCCTTATGCTGAGTGTTATTAAATGATTCCCTTATATTTTGAAATTCCACTTTTAATTTATTAATTTATTAACTTACGATTTGTATAAAGAATGTTCTTACGCCTATTAATACCATCTTTTCTTAAATTACGATCAAACACTCTTAGTTCTTCCAGTAGATTCTGAAATTCGCGCGGAGCGGACATGACATCTTTGTAGACGATATGGTGATAATACCATTTTCACTTCACTATGCACTAATTTTAATATTACTTTTCACACCCACGCACTTTGTACCTTTTATTTTTCACTTAACGTTCACTATACTTGTTCTCGGCTTCTTGAAATCTCCTCTCGGATCTTCTTTCGTATCGTCACTTTGCAGCGAGACACACAGAACCAGAAAATTATGATTATGGCCGTGATTAAAACCACTAATTCGGAAATTTCCTTAATTGTCCATGAAGAACTTGCTGTGTTATTCTTCAAGCCACCACTGTTTCCAGCTTGTGCAATTATTACTTCCTCCTTCGATTGCGATGATCCCATTTTAATAGATTTTTATACCCACTTTAAAACTTAACCGGTAGGAACTTAACTGGCAGGAACTTAACTGGCAGGGTCGCCATGTAATGACCCGCTTAGGGCCAAAGGGTTCTTTTAGAAATCAAACATTACATGTCCCAAACTACATCTTTATTCCAACAATGCACAAACATGTATAATCCAAATTCCATATATTTAATACAAAGTTACTTATTAGTTATGTACTTATTATACAGAATAAGCAGTATTGCACATTATGGTGGACTTTGTAAGGCGAACGAACCAACGAAGTATTCCCTGAATGTTAATTATTAAATTAACATCGAAAACAATTTAATATATTATTTGGTTCATTTACCATTACAGTTCTAGTATTTACTTCGCTGAAATGTGTTTTGATTTTAAATGGATTTTACAGCAGCATTTAAGTTTATAATGTATTGCTTATTCTAGGATTTATTTTATTGAATTGTATGTTATTTTAACATTGAAATTAATTTCACCGGGGCCAGCAATTCAGTTCTACGCGTGACCTTGAGTTTTACGTGGAGAAACGAGGTGAGGTTCCCGCTCTAAATTCCACTCAACAAGTCACCTTCTCCAACTTTGAACTCCAGGTTTACACCAGGACAACCAGCTGAGGTAACCGATTCTAGGAGGTATAGTCTGTATGTAATATTTGAGCCGCCCTGGTGATTTTTGTATTCACTTTATGGCCTGTATTGCCTGTATTGATTACCTGTTAATCCGTTTCATCTCTCTTTTCTTTCCTAGTCTGGCGCAGCCGTTTGATATGAGGCAGACCCTCTCTTTTTCTTCGCTTTTTTCTGATCTGTCGCAGACGTTAGCCACGAGACAGATCTTCTTTATTTCTTTTTCATACTAGTCTGTCGCGTCTCTTTGACCACGAGGCAGATTTATTCTCTCTTGGTTCTACGAGGCAGTACTTTCCTCTCTTATATCCGTCCCAACCCGTAGTCCGGTCCATTTGTCCAAATCCGTGTTGTAAAATACGTCAGAATTTTTTTGGTTTAGTAGTTAGTAGCTGCAGTTTCGTTTGTGTTATCAGGTTGTGCGGAACTCTGTTGCCAAAATAAATTCCGTAAATAATATTTTGGGTTTACAAAACAATCCGCAGTAGTCTACTTACAAGGTGATATATGACAATAGATAAAATAAACATTATGCGCTAAGTAAGAAGTGCTTAGTTTGTTTTATTTGTCTAATTATGAATTGTGGTGTTGTGTCTTATCCTGCACAGTGACACAGGTGTTAAAACTGTAAGATATTTAAGTGGAGAGTCCAAAAATATTACACACCCGCAACAAGTTGTAGTGACTTAGTGATTACTTATTTTTGTGAATCAGAAAGATAAGCGTATGGATTTCATTTAAAGAACCGATAATTAAAAGGTAAGATTTTATTTTTGTTTTAAATTTGTGTCGCCCTCTCGTAGTAAATGTTCACGATCCGCTACCGCTCTGGACATCTGAAATGTCGGTATTAAAATAATTGACACCGGCAGGATAGTTATAGGCTACTTTTGAAAATCAAGAGTTAGAAGTAGAGTAGGGTTTGAACTAGTATTTCATTTTGGAGGAGTTTATTCTCATTCAGTTTTCGAACGCAACATATACAATATCGTAAACACATACAAGTGAATTAAACTAGAGGACTTGCAAGATTTATAACAGTTACAAAAAGATCTGGAAAAGCATGGAGAAAGAATATGGAGTAAAGACGAAAGACTTAAAGAAACGGCAGCAGCAACAGTAATAAAGATATGTGGCACCAGAAAGCTTAATACAAAATTTGCAAGAACAAGATGCTGGAACCAAACCGTCAAAGAAAAAGTAAAAGCAAAGAAAAAAGTATGAAGAAAATAGATAAGAACAAAAACAATACACGATAGGTAAAATTAAAAACAAAATCATAGTGGGTCGAATAACACAGCAAGAAAAGTATAAAAACGAATCAAATATTTGAAAAAATCGCAACGCCCCCATTTTGATACTAGGAGTTCAGAACACTGACCAAGGCTTTAGAGTTAATCCCTTCACGGCAAAATTGGTGTAGAAGACTTCATTGAACCGGAGTTCTTTGGAACTAGGCTGCGTCCCTCTGGAGCAGTCAATTACTTAGGGGTCAGTCTGGACCACTGGGCTATCCTAGAAAGAACTTGCCGACAGGCTAATACAAAGAGGTACTACAAGCCTTTGGGCATGTAGACGGACCTTTGGAAAAACCCTGGGGATTAAACCCCAAAGTTGCTAGGTGGACCTAGTCCGCCTTTGCCATAGACCAACAGTCACGTATACGTCGTTGGTGTAGTAGCCCGCAATTTAACGGTCATGCATCAAACTACGCTTAGCACAGCTTCAAAGACTGGCTTGTTTAGAAACTACTAGACAACGCCCACGGCACCTACTATAGCTGTGAAGGCACTTCTGGACCTTGTGCACCTTTATATTCTGATTAAGGCCGATGCCCGAAAGGTAGCTTACAGGCTAAAGTATAATGGCCAGTGAAAAGATGGAGGATTCTTCGGGTATGACGTCTATCTATTACGATACGGGCGCAGGCGCTCTTCAGGGCGAGAAACGACTGCATGTCACCCGTACTCTCTTTTAACAAACCATTCAATATTTTCATCTCTAATAGGAAAAATTGGGCTCGAATTAAGGACCTCCATCAGTCAACTAATCGAGTCTGGTTCACAGACAGATTGAAGATGGTAGGAGGTAGTGGTGCACGGACTTATGGCAATAACCGTAGGCCAAAATTTTCGTTTGTTATTGGCAAGTCCCTTACCGTGATGCAGGCAGAATATTTTGCTATCTTAACCTGTACTCAGGGCAACCTACGTAAAGGTAATTCTAATAAGCATATCTATAATATGCAGCTATAGCCAAGCGGCCGTCAAAGCTTTTGGCTCTGTTTAACCAAAGACTGTCGTGAGGCCGTAAGAGAACTTGAGTGGGTCCAGCTACTTTGGGTGCCCGGTTAGAGTAACATTAGTGAAAACGAGAAAGGTGATGCCTTGGACAAGAAAGGCGCTCGGGCTCCCCAAGATTTTTAACATTTAACCTGTGAAGTGGCTATCACTGCCAACCTCGATTATTTACGTAGCGGCGCCTAGCATGAACATTATCTGCCACGGCTTTCTTTAGGGCGGATTGAGCTACGCTCAATCAGCGCGCTTGCTCCAGTTAGCGGTTCAGCAAGAACAAGCTACCAGTCACGACATCTGGCTGCGAGTCTTGATCTCCCACTGTTGGGGAGATTAACATGTTTCTGCAAATCAGTGCCCGAACTGAAACGCAGCTTACCCGTTGAGTCGCACCAAGACGACCATAGCCTGCACAGGCATACCACTGCCACTACAAGTCTTACACAGTTGCCACTATTCCTCCGCGAGCTTGGACTCGATCTCCATGGTCCCCAGTTTCAGAAGAACTCACCCATTTCTCCGTGGTCCCAATTAAGGTAAACTTTAAACCACTTTGAGAAGAGGTGAACCAACCAAGTTGAAATCGCAGTAGTGACCGTTACGACACCGACCCCACGAAAGGTGTCTTTGTTCGCACCTCTCACCTAAGTGAGGTCCTTGGTTGTCCCGCCAGACTCTAATGGACTGTCGCAAGGAAGGAGATTAAGAATTGGGCTAATCCTCAATTTAAAATGAACTAGACCTTTAGAAAGTGATCTAAGAAACATTTCAACTGGCTAATACTATGAATTTATATAATCATTGTCTTCATGGTTTGCTGTTTGTTCTATAAGCATAATTGAAAAGAATGGTAACTTCTAATCAAATAATTTGAAAATTTAGAGATTGAATCACGTACCTGTGTAATGATAACATTGTTCCGAACTGCACGTGGTTATGAAGATTGTCGAACTACACTCGTCAACAGGATACAAATAAATGGACCATTGCAAAGTGCAATAGGAAATGCATTCTGATTTTGGGACCCGCGCAGTGAAGCTGTCAAAGGTAGGAAGAGAGGTCATGCGGAATCAAGGAAGATTCTTTTGAGAAAAATTTATTGGAAAGCTAAGTGGTAGTTTAAGTTATTAATTTTAGAGTTTATGTCTAAGAAATTAAAAAGAAAATTTATATGTGTTATGAAAATTTTATGTGTAAACTTATCAGGTTGTATTCTGGAAAAATATGATTTTCTAATCTTGATTTAACCCAATCGAAAATAGGGAAGCCACGTAATATTCAAGAAATTAATTTTATCCCTGAGATTATTAAAATTAAGTATTTCAATCATTAATTTACTTATTAAAAAATTTAAATAGAGTCTGATGCTACAAATAAATTCCCATGCTTATAAATTATATTTGGCAATTATGTTTATTTATTTTATTACAAATAATAATTTTTTAAATGATAAATATTCTTATAATTAAATTAAAACACACAGCATTCATTTATGTTAATTACTGAGCTAGCTAATGGCAGCCCTGCGTCTTACATTTGATTGGATGCGCTTCGGACTTCGGACTAAAATCGCTGTAAAAGCTTTATTATAAGAGTTATTGAAAATATGCAAAAAATGAAAAATATTTTTTTAACTAGAACTAATTGATAGACGTAGTTAAAATAACATAACTGCCGGAAAACACGTTGATCATATTAAAAAGCATCGTTTCTTTTCCTTAAATTTTAAAATAATTGAAAATTCTCGCAGATCTAAATAAAGTACCTACTTTAAATAGCCTATCGAACTAATAAAAATTAATAATAAGCGGCGTTTGCGTTTTTGAATAAATAATTAATCACATTGAAAATTTTCAAAAACTCCTGGAGGGTGCAGAGTAAAATTTGGGAGGTAAATAAAAACCAAATTTGTAGTTGATCGGCTTACAAAATTTAAAAAAAAATGGTGTGGTAAGTTTTTGTAGAAATTTTTTACAATTTACAGTTTTCAAATTTCCAAAAATGTTTTTACACACTGAAAGAAAAAAAATGGTTAAATCAAAGAATACAGTATTCAATCAACCTGTTCTGTTTGTTAAATACGAGCAATGTGTTATAAGCGTTGAGTGAAATACTATAAAATGTTAACTTTTATTCGTTCATTTAATAACTTTGCATTTTTGTTTCATCAGTTATAAATTCTACCGGACTATTTTTGAAGATTGAATTAACAGTCGAAAAGGCTTCACGTGTGTATTCAACGCCATTTGTATGATTCTTTAAGCTGTTAAACAAACAGCCTGAATTTGTTATTTTAACATTTCCGAAACATTGCATTTGCCATTTTACACATCATTATAACGTTTTTTTTGTTTAATTTAACAGACTGGGAAACTTCACTCGAGTATTCAATACCATTCATATTATTCTTTAAGCTCTTGATCCAACAGTCTGAAGTCGTTAATACAAAAATTCCGAAACATTCTATTTACAATTATTGCATATTGTCATAATGTTCTTTCTTGTTAACGCAAAAACACGAAATTGTTAGTTCAATGGTCTAATTGTATTTGAATGAAAACGCAAAGCACCTTAAATAAATATGCATGTAGATTTCACTGAATAAAATGTATACATTAAGAATTTAAAAATAAAAATACATTTTGAGCTTGAACTGATATAATTATCTAGAAAAAAAAAATATTACATATTTCATTATAAAAAAACGATAAAACTAGGGTAGTAGAATTTCCCCTATAAGTTTGTCCAAACTCTTATGAGACAGCCTGTATTAGAAATTAATGTTAGTTAAAACAAACTAACACAAATTTATAATAACAAATAATTTTTGATTTACAATATGCATTGTGCTTGGAGAGTTACTGTGCAAATTGTTCCATTCCTTGCAAAATAACTCTTCAGTATTTTCAATCTCATAGGCGTGAAAATGTTCATTATAAATCAGAGTTTTTAATTTTCTTAAAATATAATATACTTCATTTGTATTCTCTTTTACAATGATTGAATGAACAATTCCAATTCTACCAACTACTGTTAAAGTTGCCTGTTGTTGCGTAATGCTTTTTTTTATAAATAAATTAGTTTTTGTGCGTTTTGTAATTTGTCGAACGTTTTACACTTTCTGTAGTGCTCCTTGAGTACCAAAACGTGACTTTCTGTTATTTTGAAATTAATTTATTTGTTGCATTGGTACTTTCATTTAGTAGAAATATTGGAAAATAAAAATTCCAATTTTAATGGTATTTTCTTCTAAGCAATTGTAATTTTTATACTTGATATTGGGCCAGTCTGCTATTACATTAAATTTAATTAATGGTGGAAATTTAGTTAAGGTTAACCTATTTTTAACAAATAAATCTTTTTTTGTTACTTTAGGATATTTACTTTCTTTAAAATTAAATTTATAAGAATATTACAACGCAAATAATGTTTGTATTGTAGTATCTATTACTTGGCTACAACTTCGGGCACGTTTATTTAGTTGGTACATTAAAATTTAATTTCATAATAGACAAAAAGTTTTCACATAATGGTAGTAATTTGATTAGGCCATAATCAAATCAACTAAAGAATCAACCTAACATTTGTTAGTATTGGTGTGTTATTTGTACTTACCGGTTTACAATTTTTGCTGCGTCCACTAATTATCTTACAATGATGGAATTCCAGAAAAATCGGGGCATAAATTTTCTTAAACCTTTGCATGTAATTGCCAGTTGCTTTGCTTTAGCACCACCATATAAAATAAACAAAGGTTTCCGTCTGACTTTATACAAGTTGTACGCCGTTTTTTTGGCACTAACGATAGCCTGTTCATGGATTGCATTTCTCCTATCGTATATTTATAACACCAATGAACAATTCGCAACCCGCACGCTGGTCGTTTTACATATTACGCTATCAGCATTATTTCTTCTTGCATCCGCGAGTTCAGCCGTTTTGAATGCTAAAAAATTTCAATTATTGACAACGTTATTCCATGAAGCAGATAAGAACTTAAAAATCTCAAAGCCAGACATGACACGCAGAATGTTTTTAATTGAATTATGTTCAGTACATTTCTTGTTCATTGGATTAAGCATGTATAGTTGCTACGTGCTTTTGGCCATTTTTGGAGCTACAGGGATTCAAGCCGTAGTATATCATATCCGAGCTTACTTTTTTGTAATTGTTGTAATGCTAATTCGCAAATATGGTGTTTCAGTGAAGCTACGGTTTAGTAGATTAAACGATCAACTGAAAGATCTTCTACAACTATATTTAAAAAGGAAAGCTGGCAATTATTTCAAGGTGGCAACAAGTATTTCTTTTCAATTAACAGCTAGGCACGATATAGAAAAGCAAATAATACTAGAAAGGTTTCTAAGTACAAGATTGTCTTTTAATAAGATGTGCAAAGCAATTAAAATTTTGAATACAATATTTGGTTGGCAAATTTTGTTCTTTTTCGGAATAGTTGTTGTGGCACTGCTTCGAACGATTAATCAAGCGGTGATAGCTTTCGAGTTCAAACGCGTTTTGTTATTTTATTTGTTGTGGCTAATTGCTTTTATGGTAAGTGATGTATAAATATATAATAGTGATAGTTGTAATACCACTCAATGTTTTAATTTCTAATTAATTCATAAATATCTCACATACTTTCAAGACCTTACATAGTGAAAAGTGCTTGTCTTGCACAGTAAGGCATGGTAAACCAGAATTCCCGAGTTGTATTAAAGTAAAAACCACAGCTGTCAAGCTGCGACATGCCGAGCATACGTACAGTTAGCCACAAAATTAATGACACTAGTAGTAGGCGCGAATATGCAACACACAAACATTTTCCGTCCACTGCCTACAACTAACTAGAAGAATCCGCGCCGGAAGTGTTGGTTGTTGTTAAGGCAGGTCATTTGGTAGGATACATTAATTACTGCCTCATGCCGACCAACCACGAAGAAGGTTTACAGATTGCGCCAAATTCAAAAATTTCAAATTTCAAAAATACACCTACTGGTTAGGCGACCCAATATGCACTTACGTGTAGCAATAAGCCAGCATTTTTTACTTTTGCTTTTGTTTTAAACAAAGCAGTATATAAAATAAAAAATAAAAAAAACAACGGCCGTGCTCGGAATCGAACGCAGACCCCCTGACTTGCTAGACGGCGCTTCGCGCCTCTTCACTACCGAGACTCGTTGCTAAAACAGCCTTGAAATCGGTAAACAAGCTAGTAAAATGAATGATGTCATGCACGTGTGTGCTAAAGCAATGGTAGGAAATTCCGCTCGTTCTTCGTGATCACAAACATGCACTTACATTGTGAACAAAATAATGAACAGAAAATTTAAGTGTTTGGAGTTTGAAGTCGGGACAACCCAGGTAATAAATAATCCTTATCTTTATCTTGGTTGTTAAAGATTTGCCGCACACTCATTAAGGACTTGTCGCAACTACTTCTTGAAGATTAGAAACTTTACATCCCAATGCAAGTTTTTTAAAACCAAGTAACCTGGGAACTATAAATTTGCTATCCGAATACGATTTCTAAAAAAAGAAAATCTGAGGAGGCATAAATATGTTAAGATATGCAACTTTTACCAAAATATGCAACGAAAGCCCAAATATGCAACATAAAATTAGTGTCAATCGGTTCGAAATTGTACGAATCGGAAAGATTTGAAGACATAAAATGAGATATGCTAAAAATAAAGCATATGCATTTTTTATATTATCCGCGCTTTATTTATCAATATGCATACGACACTAACCTGGTTGTAACAACTTCGGGACACGCCGAATTACTAGACATCATAACTAGCGGTGTAAAAAAAAGTTGATAGGTGGTTCAATATAAATCGCTTAATGATAAACAGTGAGAAAACGGCACGTATCTACTCTACAGCAGTTACAGATCAAACGCGATGTTTCGACAGTGGAAAGTTCTTAGGTGTTTATTTAGACAAATACTCTCATTCATTCGTTGCCTAGCAACAACGAAAATGTGAGCCAATAGCATTTTTTTTTATCTCGAAAAAATACCGTCGGCGTCGTTGCGAAAAAATCCCGTTCGTTAGGACCCTTTTGTTGATAAATGCGATAATTCACAAGATATATGCAAATAACCGTAAAAATCTACACTTTATCATGAATACTTTTAGTTTTTAAATAATTATTTTATTTGTTAGGGATAGAACGTATAATGATATAAATATTTTTTAATGTAGGTATGGGAAAGCTAGGCGACGTGCTTCGCCCATTTTTATGATTTTTTTCAAAAATTTTAGTTCAACTAGGGAATGTGACCCATAAGAGGCTGATTTTAACAAAAGTCATTATTGAGAAAACTTGTAAAACAATTTTTTGTAGGTGATGGGCATTATTGTGACAGTAACATGCGACAAGACCACAAGAGAAGGACAACGAACAGCCACCGTCTGTTACAATTTGCTACTGCATATTCCTACTGAAAGTAACAATGTCCAGGATCGCATTCTAAGAGAAGAGTTGATTTTACTTGCAGAACAAGCTACTCATCAATGTCCCTACTTTACCGCAGCAGGATTCTTTAATGTCGACCGCACCATGTTGTTTGGTCTTCTTGGTACTGTAACCACTTATGTTATTGTATTATTACAAATTAATGCATAAATGTTCTGTAGCGGCGAGTACTATTTTATTAAATAAATGTAAACACAATAAAATCAAACAGCATTACATCACGTAAGAATAAACAATTTGTAAAACAGTTTATTTTTAACAACCTGTTTAAGTGACTATAAATTATAACTAGGGCTGAGCAATTATATTCACTAAAATATGCCGAAACAACCACCAATGTATGCACGAAATATTCAGTAACATACTGGCACTAATATATGTTCTAAAATACGAAATTTCTGTTTGTAATTAAAAAAAAAAGTGTATATACTGCATAATATGAAAAATTACAGTAATTATTAGTATTATTTCATAATATGCAGTAAAAATTTGTTTGCCTTTATGTAAAGATTTCAGCACAAATGCAACTGCAAACCACTTATGTCATTGTTTTATTACAAAGTAATGCATAAATGTTCTGTAGCACTGAGTACTATTTTATTAAATAAATGTAAACACAATAATTTAACAAACAGGTACAAAGCAGTATTGAAACAATGTTGTGAGGTTTCTTTTGAAAACGTGTTTGAGGTGACTGTCAGTTATAACAGAACACATAGAAATTACTTGTTTGTTTTCAAGTAGCTGCACATTTTTCAGTCATGCAGTGGGTATGTAATCGCGAAGGGAATAGAATAATATATAGAATGACAAAATTTATTTCGAATACATATTTCTGCTGCAAAGTTGGGGAATTGTATAATAACGATTTTAGAACTATATTGTATTATAATTGGGCAATAATTGCATTTAAATGAGTTAGTAATCAAATAATTATTTTCATAGTATACGAAAATGCGTTAAAATACTCAATTTCATCGAAATATAAAAATACACACAAGAACATCTATTTAATACATAAACGCGAAAAGTGTTTAAACTTTGGACTATAAAAATGGATCGTTGGTCGCTGTATGTAAGCGCTATAATTGTATAGTACATTCCGCCAGTTAATTTTTACATGCAAATACGAAATTTGATTGAGCAGAGATCGCGTTTTTAACCGACTTCAAAAAAAAGGAGGAGGTTCTCAATTCGTCTGTATATATGTTTTTTTTTATTTATTTATTTTTTATGTATGTTCGGACATAACTTTTTTGTTTATGAACCGATTTTAATGATAACATAAAAACATAAAAATTATATACCTTGCTGCAATAACAAATTAGATTCGAATTTTTATGTTTTACTTGGCATCGACTTAAAAATTATAAAACAATTAATAATTATATAATAAACAACAATTTCTTAATTACATTAAACGGAACAACAAATAAGTATTAAGCTGTTGTATAAAAAACATTTATTTTTTGCTTTTTAGTTAACTTATGTCACTTTTGTGTTTTTATTTGAAGTCGGTTTTCTTTTTTTTTTAAAGTTAATTATGTATAATAGTAATATTCCGTTGGTGCCGAGAAACTAGAAACATAAAGTGCACTGGATTATCCCAAATATAAATGTAAGCCGAGCTACTTTTGTTATTAAAAAGCTGCAAGCAACAAAGGTCTTCTCACAGACATTTTACAAAATAAACAAATATACGCTACACATTCCACATACCATTGACTAATATTTTGAGAACTAAAGTAGCTATAACATTTATGTACGCTTAAAGAAACCGCTGCATGTACATTATTAGCTCTCACTTGAATAGAGCTACTTGACTTCGTGCGCTTTTGTACTTTCCCATACTTCCAGTATGAACATGTATTGTGATCTAGAAAATTTTCGAATATGACATTTTTCCGGAAATACATGTTTTGGCCCTCCAGCAACACAGAACAATGGATTTTAAAATTTGAGGGTTCGTCTAATTACTCAAAAACGAGTTGACGAATCGGAATTAATTTTGGTATTGCAACAGCCACAAAGTAACACAATATTACTATAGAAACAAATTTTTATTGCGAATGAAAACTGTGAAGTAAATATATTTTCAAAATTTGGTCATTGCTAACAAACTATTACTTAAAAACTGGCTACACGATTTTAATAAATTCTGTAAGCTTATAGAGCTAAGGATGAGCTACTATGTGCTTCGCGTCCCAGTTCACTAATTTCTCTGTAACGCTTACTATGAATTTTTTTAAACTTAAAGTTATACCCCTTTCGTTAGTAAGCGGAGGACGATTAAAATTTCTATTTAAGCTAAAGTGCTCATGATTAATAGTAGAATAAGATTTAGAGCTTAATTTTTAGATACAGAACAGAACAGAATTGCTGGACTGTGGTTAGTTTAAAGGTAGATTCACGATGGTCCGTTCAGAGGGTAATATCTCGAAGAGTAATTTAGAGCAATCTAAGGGTTATTATAAAGTTAGGGGTATACTCTAACATGATTTACTTTTTGACCGAATTAAGCTATCAATATGAGCTAAACGAGTCTGGATTGTGAAAATAACGGAATGTTTCGTATATAAAAGATGTTACAAAATATTTTGAATATGGCCTCCATTCTAGTGTTCCAAAGCGCCTTTCTTCCAAACTATAGACGGTATTTTACAGCATTTCTGGTTGGATTACAGCAATTTCACCTAATATTGTTTTTCAGCTCGTAAATTAGCTTTGGATGTAGTTTCAGTTGTTGGTTTGCTATTTATTACAATTCAGCCACGAATCCACATTCTAGCGTCGCATTGAGTGTTTTCTTTCATACTTTATCAACGTTACAATGCTTGTCATCATTGATTTCAACAGTGGATATTTTGAATTATTGGCTCAACTTTTACAGGAAGTAGATACGCACTTAAAAATCTCGAAGCCAGACAAGACGCGTAGTAATAGGTAATAGAATTATGTTTCGTGCATTTCTGGATTTTCTGCTTTATTATATATAATTCGTAAGCGTTTTCGAGAATTGGTGGTTTTGCTGCTATGTATTATACCGTAATACGTTATAATATCCAACATTACTTTATTGTTGTTACAGTACTGCTAATATACAACTACAGTATTTCAGTAAAACGGCGATTTAGCAATTTAAACGACCTTTTGAAAAGTCTAGCACAAGTGCAGTCACAAGGAACGGATGTGATTGATTTCAAATTAAAAGGAAATTTTGTTCGTCATCTAAGAGTAAAGAATAATATAGAAAAGCAATTAGAACTGGAAAAGATGCTAAACGCAAGAATCTCTTTCAATAAGATGTGTAAGATAGCTGGAATTTTTAATACAATATTTGGATGGCAAATTCTGTTTTTCTTTGCAACCATTGCAACAACACTACTGTTTATGATTAATTTTGAAGTGTTACATTTCCAGTGGAAATTTAATCTACTGTACTTGGTATGGGAAGTACTCTATACGGTAAGTGACACTTATAAATAAATAATTAATCAATTTTAAATTTTTCAAAATTACTGAAAGCCGTTAGAGTAAAAAAATTTGAAAGTTTAATAAAAAAACGAATGTGTAGTTCACTCTATCGGCTCAGAGAATTCAAAAAAATTGGAAAGGCATTTTTTGAAAATTTTCAAAATTTTGAAGCAGCGCCATTGCGATCGAATTCCGATTGTCAACATTAAATTTATTTCATTGTATACTACTCACAAAAAAACCTTAAACAAGTTGCAGCTGATCTCGATCAGACAATCACTTTTTGAATAAATTTGAAGCTGAAAAGTTCGTAAACATGTTTTCAATTTGCCTTAAGCTCTCTCTCAGATCCAAATTTTCGTATTGAAAAGAAACGCTACTAAAGAAACATGTCTAACTTCCGTTTCCGGTTGCGGGTTTTTTTGAAAGCTTAACTAGAACTAGAATTTTTGATATACTTCTTGATTTTAAATTTTATCAAAATCGGTCTAGTACTTTCGCCTTTAAAGGTGTCACGTCACGTACCCACACACACCCACAGAGAGACATTTTTTCTTAATCAATTTTTGTAGTTTCTTAAACCTCGCAACGTGTATTTCCGTTTAAATTTAGATTCTAAACATTTTCATGAAATCGATACTTGCCTATACCTAGAGAAAGTAAAAGTTACACATTTGCAAATACGGCAAGTACTAATATGGGAAAGTCTACGCAAAGTTAACACTTCAGCTTATTTTTACTTTATTGTGCCCTCGTGTTTTCTTGTTCACATTTTGAATTCAATCTTTTGCGTAAAATAAATGGTCTCTTTTGGTGGACGCATTGGAAAATAAATCCAATAAATAAAATATAATTTTATTTTAAGTAATTAGAATTCTAGAACTTGATGTTGGGCTAGTCTGTTATTTAGTAAATTTAAATAATGGCGATTAAACAAAAAAATTGCCCTTGAACTATTTTATGATGTTTATTTAAGTATGTATATGTATAACCACAAACGTAAATCAAATAATGTTTGTATTACCATACATAATATTACTTAGCAACAATTCCAGCCACCTTTTAACCTCCAGGTTAATTTTTTTAAATAGTACACCAAAGTTTCTATTTGATTTCATTATTGCTATTGAAATTCAATTTTATAATAGTTAAACGATATTCACATTAAAGGATTTGAGGTAGTAAATTGATTTAAACTTAATTACATCAACTTATCAAATAACTAAGAATCAACTTAAATATTGTTAGTGTTGTGGTGTTACTTGTACTTGTCGGTTGAAAATATTTCCCGCGTTGACTTACGGTAGTGATAGTTTGCAATGCTTAAATTTAATGAAAATCAAGTTATGGATTTTATTAAACCGTTGCATGCAATTGCCAGTTGCTTTACGTTAGCACCACCGTATGCAATAAACAAAAGTTCAAACCTGATTTTATACAAACTGTACGCCGTTTTTCTGGCACTAATGATGCTGGGTGGATGTAGTTTCAGTTGTTGGCTTGATATTTATTACAATACAGACAAGATCGACCTTCTAGCACCGCATTGATTGTTTTATTTCATATTTTATCAACGTTACAATGCTTTTCATCAATTGATTTCAACAGTTTTCAGCAGTGGACATTTTAAAAAATTGACACAAGTTTTACACGAAGTAGATACGCATTTAAAAATCTCGAAACCAGATAAGACACGCAGAAAGTTTCTCATAGAATTATGTTCTGTGCATTTCTTGTTCTTCTGCTTAATCATATATAATTCGTACGTGTTTTTGAGAACTACTGGAATTGTTGCTATATATTATACTATAATACGTTATAATGTCCAACATTACTTTACTGTTGTTATAGTACTGCTAATATACAACTATAGTATTTCAGCAAAACTACGATTTAGCAAATTAAACGACCATCTGAAAAGTCTAGCACAAGTGCAGTCACAAGGAACTGATGTCATTGATTTCAAAGTAAATAGAAATTATGTTCATCATTTAAGAGTAAAGAATAATATACAAAAACAGTTAGAACTGGAAAAGGTGCTAAACGCAAGAATATCTTTTACTAAGATGTGTAAGGTAGCTGAATGTTTTAATACAATATTTGGTTGGCAAATTCTGTTTTTCTTTGGAACCTTTGTAATAGGACTACTGTTTATGATTACTTTCGAAATTTTACATTTCCAGTGGAACCGCTTTGATATTAGTAGAGTAAAAAGCTTCTTCTATCGTGTCATCCCGTTTGCACTTTGTTGCTAAAATGTAAGACCCACTTCAAATCATTCCCCATCCCTTAAGAATGCAAAATCGCCTGGTCGTCCAAAAATCGTCCTGTGCAGGGGGTGGCGGGGGGTCATTTTTGAAAAATTTGAAAAAAAAATTTTTTGCGTTTTTTACATTCACGTCACCTGGGCATGTTTCTGCTAAAATCTTAAATCAATATTTTAATCAGAAATATATTTAATTAATTTTTAAAATTACCATATACAATGCTTTCATATGGAGCGCCTTAATGAATAAACGCTCGCCCTGAAACGCCATAACTGTGATATACTTTAACTTCTCTTAAGTCAAGAACCTTTTAGTTAATCAAAAAAATCGTTTCTACAAACGTTGTAGATCGAAGATCGAGAATTACATTGCTTTTTTCAAATTCTTAATGCGATAGCTAGTTTCGTAAAAAAATTGAAAATTGTAACACCTTGTCGTGCCGATCGCGGTCGGGCGTGGAGACGCGAGGAACGTTCAGATTACCGTGGCTTATGCAGCCGAAACACGAGTCTATGTTTCAGGGCGCATATAAGGTCGATACTCGCCTATTAACGTGCTATTTCGGCGTCTTGGACGCTTTTAACGCGACTTTCTTAATAAATCTTTTGTTCAAGGAATTACATTTATTACTTTTAATGGTAATTAGATTTTCTTTTGATTTTTTCAATAATAATAATTGTAAATACGGAAAAAATATATAGGTAAGTACCTACATAAGTAAGCAGTATAAAAGTTTTATTGAATAAGTATGAAGTTAACAATAACAAAAATAATAATATTTATTGGTTTACAGTCCAGTAGATTTAAAATCAAAAATACCGGGGTAGAAACTTCCTCCTGTTAGAGACGAACACCTAATTAATTAACAATAGTTAATTATTACAATAAGAAATTTTATTTACCTACAGCTATTATTCAGAGTCCGAACTTGTCTCATTGTCAGATAACATATCATCAGGGGCAACTATACGGCGAGTATTTCTATCGCCCTTATTAGCACATGTTAATTGGGCCATACATTTGCAGGAGCCAATACAACTAATTCGTCTTTTTTTACAGGAACACAGCGATCCTGTACACCCTGAAATAAAAATTTGGTAATTTAAAGTTTAAATATATTACTAGGTAGGTACAAGAAGTAATTTAATTACCTTGGTAAGATTTTCTTTATAGCACGTAGGTAGTACAGTTTCTATGCAGCATTTCTTACAGATCCATTTAGCAATGGATATTAAAAGCAGTACGAGTTCGGATAGTGAACTAGAGTCAAAAATTAAACTGAGACTCATTAAAAAAGGAGCTGCTAAAAAGCGGGAGAAAATTAATCAAGTATGCGTCATTTGTCATGAAACAGGAAAATTAATAATATCAAAAGAAATATCCAAACAAAGATTTATTGAATGCACGAAAGTTCGTATAAATATCTGCCAAGGAGAAGATGCCAGGTTGTTGCATATATTTACAAATTTGAATGATTTAAAAGAGCGAGATTATTTACAATGGCACAAAAACTGCTACAAAACTTATACCAGTTCCAAAAATATTTCCTCATACAAATTAAAATGTGCGAAAATAATTACTGATTTTTTCCAAGCGGAAACATCTCAAAAACGTTCCTTACGGACAATTTCATTTGATGTGCATAAGTGCGTATTTTGCCAAAAACGTTTAAGAAATCAAAAAATGTGCCAGGCCATGACCAAGAACATGGAAGACAAAATTAAAACTATATCGCGAAACAATTCGTTATTTTATTCCAGAATAGGCGAAAATGATTTAAACGCATCTGAAATAAAATATCATGCCTCATGCGTTTCTACAGAATTACGCAATACAAAGGAGAAACCTAGCGCAAGTGGAAAAAGAAAATGGTAAATGGAAAATGAAGCATTACAACAATTATTTAGTGAAATGGAGAAAGGTTTCGAAAAGGGAAAAGGTTATTCCACAACATCAGTTAGCAAAAGATATCGTGAAATTGGTGGAAATTTAGAGTTGAGTGATCGATTTCTAGTTAAAAAAATTAAAGAACATTTTGTCGACGATATTGAATTAGTGAAATCGATGAGACATAACGAACCAAGAATGTTCTTGAAACATTTTTCCAAGGAACAAGCCATTGAAACAGTACTTCAGCATACTGAAAGCGAAGTTTCCAATTTATCCTGTGGTGCGTCAGAACTACAAATTTTGACCAAAATTTGCCAAAGTATAAAAACGGAAATAAATCAAATACCTACACACGCTGAATTCAAAAACTTAAACATTAATGAATTTAAAAAGTATATACCAAACAATTTATACTTTCTTATTCGTCTTCTTGTTTGCAACGAATCAAGCAGTGACATAAAAGAAACTCAAATACTTAATATTTGTCAAGACATAATTTTTGCATGTTCAAATGGAAAAAAATATACTCCAAAACATATTGGTCTGGGAATATTAGTTCACCAGGAGACAACTGAAGCAATATTACCAGAGGATACTTCTGTACTGAACACTTGCAATTGTAAAAAAGGTAATTAAATTACTTCTTGTAGTGGTACCTACCTAGTAATATATTTAAACTTTAAATTACCAAATTTTTATTTCAGGGTGTACAGGATCGCTGTGTTCCTGTAAAAAAAGACGAATTAGTTGTATTGGCTCCTGCAAATGTATGGCCCAATTAACATGTGCTAATAAGGGCGATAGAAATACTCGCCGTATAGTTGCCCCTGATGATATGTTATCTGACAATGAGACAAGTTCGGACTCTGAATAATAGCTGTAGGTGAATAAAATTTCTTATTGTAATAATTAACTATTATTAATTAATTAGGTGTTCGTCTCTAACAGGAGGAAGTTTCTACCCCGGTATTTTTGATTTTAAATCTACTGGACTGTAAACCAATAAATATTATTATTTTTGTTATTGTTAACTTCATACTTATTCAATAAAACTTTTACACTGCTTACTGATGTAGGTACTTACCTATATATTTTTTCCGTATTTACAATTATTATTATTGAAAACATCAAAAGAAAATCTAATTACCATTAAAAGTAATAAATTCAATTCATTGAACAAAAGATTTACTAAGAAAGTCGCGTTAAAAGCGTCCAAGACGCCGAAATAGCACGTTAATAGGCGAGTATCAACCTTATATGCGCCCTGAAACATAGAGTCGTTTTTCGGCTGCATGAGCCACGGTAATCTGAACGTTCCTAGCGTCTCCACGCCCGACCGCGATCGGCACGACATGGTGTTACAATTTTCAATTTTTTTACGAAACTAGCCATCGGATTAAGAATTTGAAAAAAGGAATGTAATTCTCGATCTTCGATCTACAACGTTTGTAGAAACGATTTTTTTGATTAACTAATAGGTTCTCGACTTAAGACAAGTTAAAGTATATCACAGTTATGGCGTTTCAGGGCGAGCGTTTATTCATTAAGGCGCTCCATATGAAAGCATTGTATATGGTAATTTTAAAAATTAAAAAAAATTGATTTCTGATTAAAATATTGATTTAAGATTTTAGCAGATACATGCCCAGGTGACGTGGATGTAAAAAACGCAAAAAAATTTTTTGGCAAATTTTTCAAAAATCACCCCCCGCCACCCCCTGCACAGGACGATTTTTGGACGACCAGGCGATTTTGCATTCTTAAGGGCTGGGGAATGATTTGAAGTGGGTCTTACATTTTAGCAACAAAGTGCAAACGGGATGACACGATAGAAGAAGCTTTTTACTCTACTAGTAGGTAATATGTTGAATGTCTGGTCCAGAATAACTGTGTACAAAACCATTACTGCACCGCATTTTGATTACTGTGCAACAGTTTTATTCTTGGAAAATAAAGGAAACCTACAAAAAAAGCAGAAACTGCAAAATAATGCAATGGAAGTTATTTTAATGTGCAATAATTAAACGAGAATTTTTTCAATGCTCGAAATATTACAGTGGCTCAGCATCAACAAACCCCTTTATTTTATATCTTTGGTTTCATGTTTTAAAATAACTTACAATAAAATTTATTGTAAATAAAACAATTCTTAACAAGTTTTTGTTTTAGTTTCATACGTATTTTGACATGTTGACATGACATTTTTAGAGGCAAGATTAAAAGTAAAGGGTTAGTGTTGCTATAGGAACAATAAATCTTCATCTTGGTTTTCTATATCTGCGTCCAGATAACTTGATTGCTCATTTCAAAACGTCCAATAATGGTGAATTTAGGAGATTAGTTTGCTCATTCATTAAAAGTACAGGTTTTAGATGTTTGTTAATTTCAAATGCGTCTGGTATATCTAGCTTACGTTTATCTTTAATGATTGAGCAAATTGATCTCTTAAATTCATCCCTATTGGACGATTTGGAATGGGAAATCAAGCCATCTGGACGCAGATATAAAAACCAAGATCGAGCTATGAAGATTTATTGTCCCTATAGCAACACCAACTCTTTACTTTTAATCTTGTCTCTGAAAATGACATATCAACATGTCGAAATACGTATAAGGCTAAAATAAGAAACCTCTTGAATTGTTTTATTTACATTAAATTATAATAAACTTCAACGAATAAAGCTAGAAATTATTGTTAACAATAAAACGCCTGATTATTACTTGAATCAATTTATAATGTTTAATAAGGATATTCATAATTATGACACTAGAAATATAAATAATTTTAGGCTATTATTAAAAATTAAAAGTTTCCCACAAAATAGTTTATGTACCATAAAGGGTAAAATTCTATAATGACATGCCAAACGAAAGAAAGCAGGTCAATAATGTTTGTAGGTTTAAAAAAATATTGTTCAAATAATGTTAAAGAAGTATGTAAAGTTTAATGGATTATTTTCTGTAAACATCTTTATGATGAATAAACTAAACATCTTATTCGAGAACCTTCAAATTAGCGTTCCAAACAAGTACGTGCAAATTATATAAAAACCATGATTTTTTCGTGTTCGGTTCGAATTTTCGAGCTTATTCTATTCCAACCTTTCAAAATTCATAAAAATTGGCCCCCACTTTCCGTATAAAAAGGAAAAAACGATGTAGCCATTCACTCACAAACGTATTTCAAGAAACACTTTTTTTATGTTTTAAACCCCAACATGAGTTTTTTGTTAAAATGTGGACATTGAAATTTTTCGTAATATTTATTTTTTTTTACTACTCGTATTAGAAGCATGGAAACCAATAAAAGACCATTCATTACTGCTTTATTGTGTAGGATAGGAGCACATTTGCAATACAACAATGTAACTACTTAGGTACTTATTAATATGCAAACTCACAATAACAATAGCGTGCCGTATAATTTACACAGTGAACGTAAAGTGGCGAACACCGAAAACAACTGCGCAAGATGGTGTTGAAGTCAATAATTTATTTTAACAATTATTGAAAATTATCGGAAAGTACTGTCCGTATAATTTAAAATTTGGCATACACCTAAAAATTAGCTTGTGAATCTTATTCTACTCCTGAGTTATTTAACTTGAACAGAAATGTTTTATCTTCCCCCGTTTATGAGAAAAAGCAGCATAAATTTTCGTTATCCAAAATTCATAGAAGGCGTCACAGAGAAATTGTAGCTCATCCCTAGCTCTATACGACCACAAAACTTAAAAAATCTTGTATTCAGTTTTTGGTCAATATTTTTTTGAAAATTTCCAAAAATTAATATTATTTTTCACCCCACAGTTATCATTTTCACAAACATTCTTCTACATAGTAACATCGAGTTTCCCTAGGGTAACCATAATTTTTAAAGTTTATGCGGATCTGCAAATTAGTTTTTGAGTAACAAAGCGTTAAATTGAAAATTTTCCAAAAAATCGTAGCGGCTGCAATTTTAAGCTTAAAACGTTCGGAATTTGCCCTAAGGCCTTCTATCATATTCTGTTTTCAAATTTAAAAAACAAATTGTTATTAAATTTTTGCATTTAAAAGGCTTAAAAGGTGCAGAAATTTTGGATGAGATGCAAAGTGTATTGGGTGAAAGTGTTCCATCATATGCGACCGTAAAAAATTGGCTGGCTGAGTTCCAACGGGGTCGTACGTGCATCCAAGATGAACACCGTTCTGGACGCCCAAGAAGTGTCACTACAACAAAAATGGTCAGCAAAATCCATAAAATGGTTTTGAAAGACAGACGACTGAAATTGGCTGAAATAGTTAATGTTGTGAGCATCTCAAAAGAGCAAGTGTTCAATATTTTAACCCAAGAATTGGGTATGAAAACGCTCTCCGCGCGATGGGTGCCGCGTTTGCTTACACTCGATCAAAAACGTGTGCGAATGCAGATTTCCCAAGCGTGTCTAGACCGTTTTATGAAGAATACCACTGATTTTGTGCGTCGATTTGTAACGACCGATGAAACCTGGGTCCATTACTATACGCCAGAAACAAAACTACAATCAAAGCAATGGACTGAACCTAGTGGCTCGGCTCCAAAGAAAGCAAAGACCTTCAAATCAGCTGGCAAGGTCATGGCATCGGCGTTCTGAGATGCAAAAGGAATTTTGATGATCGATTATCTTCCAAAAGGATAAACGATTAAATGGCGAATACTACGCTAACCTTTTGGACCAGCTACGCCAAAATATTTATCAAAAAAGGCCAGGTTTAGCGCGTAAAATAATCATTTTTCACCTAGATAATGCTTGTCCTTACACCTGTGTTACTGCCATGGCTAAAATCAACGAATTGAAGTACGATTTGCTTTCACACGCACCGTATTCACCGGATTTGGCTCCTTCTAACTTCCACTTATTCCCTAAGCTGAAAATGTTCTTAGGTGGGCAGAGATTTTTATCCGTTGAAGAGGTCAACACCACTGTTGACACCTATTTTGCATTTGCAGGCCTTGAGGAAAACACGTTCCGTGATGGGATCAAAGCCTTAGAGTATCGTTGGACAAAATGTATTCAACTGTCAGGAGATTATGTTGAAAAACATAAAATCGGTCTTTCATTGCTACGCTAACCAATTATCATCTCGCCCTCGTACTTTTAATTATTTTCAATTTTTCCACAAAAATAATAATTTTTTAAAATACGAAAGCAAAACATGTCTGCGTATTTAAAATAATACTATATTTTTAATATTTTTTTTTCAAAAATACTCTTAAGTTATATAAAATTATCGAGTACTCGTGTATGTCATATTTCAAAATTATACGATTAATACTTCCCAAAAAATTGCAATAATTGTTGGCATACGTTTTTGACGCTATTTCTCGGGCAGGAGTTTATGGTGTGAATTAGAACGCTTATAGATTCACCCTGTATAATAGTTGCAACCTTTATATGTAGATTAAACAAACTTAAAATTGTAATAGCGTGGTGGAAAGTAATTAGAAATCATCATAATCGTAATACATATAACTCATATAAGCAAGCTATCTTTAAGTTCTTATGCTTCCAGATTTAAAAACAGAGTGAAATAAGAATAGGCTCCTTTGATTACCTGAAATGAGTTATGAATGAACTTATAGTTTGAAACTGCGTAACTTACTTTCAAGAATATTTCGAAAGACATTACTCCTAAATTAAGAGCAGTTAAAGTAAGTGGATGTTGAGCTCTAGCAATCATTAACAGTAAATCCTTTTGAACTGACACGGGAGCATTGAACCAACGAACTGAATAAACAGCTGTACCTACATTTGTGCTCTAGAAACAGAAGTTACATTTATATCAGAATTTGCCATAAATTGTTCCAGCAACTGTAGAAACAACACTTTGAAGTATACTCACTAAATGTTAAAAACGCAACAAAATTAATGTTGTTGTTGAAGTTTCTATAATCAGTTAATATAAATTGTAGTAACTTGTAAAACTTACTTCATTAATTAACTCTTGCCCATAATAGCAAATCAGAAATAGCAGTACAAGCCATCCAGCCAAATGTAAACCAAATCGAAGACAATCAGTTAGGTTGTCCACAATTACAATATTAAAGCCCAAAACACTGATTATCAACGAAGTTACTGTAAGATGGAACAACATCATGCTACTAAATGCAATATTCGTTTGTTTGGAGTACCTAAAATTTTAATATAGTTTTATATTTGTAATCGTGCAATTTAAGTACTTACTCAATTATTGTTATGTGATATTTAACAACCTCTTTGATAGTTTCTTTCAATATTTTTGGAGACTTCCCTGGTTCCAAACTACATTCAGTTATAATTTTCCCGCAATGTTTCAGTTGTGCAACTGTATGTATCAGTACGCCAACTATGAACATAGTAACAGCCAAGACGCCCAGGCTGATTATGAAACAAGTATATGTTTGTAACAAAAACCAAATCCAATACAACGGAAATTCGGATACATCCATGGGGAAAAAGCAACGGCAAGGAAATCCACAAGGGTCCCTTAGAAACAATAACTCTTCTGTCCGTCTGCAATTTGTTATACCGCCGTACAACGCCAGGGAGGCATTGATTGTGTTGCCAAGAAAAGAGTAGGCAAATATTGCTAAAAATATGAATATACTTAACAAAAGTTGTCATGATAATTTTAGCCAAAATTTAAAAATTGTTAAGTGGAGATTTATTATTATAAATATTTCTGGAAAATCAACGATATATTTGTCACTTTCACACCATAGGTTACAATAGAACCTGAAGCATATGCTTAAAATCAATGAAATCTAATATATTCTACTATTGCAAAATCATGAAAGCAAAGTCCGATCGTAAAGATATTTGGTTACGAACGCTTAAGATGGTACCTGAAGATAAGCGCGTTACAAGCAACTTACTTCTACGGGCCGGATTGAGTTAACTTTGTTGCTCATTTTTAGCTGTATTTACTTGTATATTGAGAAAACAAAACAATAAAAAATATCTGGCGTAAACATTTTACATAAATGACCTTTGATTGGTATTTAATGTATCTATCTCTAAAACTACAACATGATAGTAAAACAGCAGATGACATTGAAATGGCAGTAGAGGATATCTTACAGGCAGTGCAGAATGCTGCCTGGAAAGCAACACCCATACTACCAGACAAACCTAGGAAGAAAGACACAATAAAAAAGCTGCCTACAAAAAAATCACCCGGATATGACTTAATAACAGGACAAATTCTAAAAGAACTTCCACCCAAGGGATTCACGGTGCTGACATTTATATTTAATGCGATACTACGAACTGCTCTCTTCCCAGCACAATGGAAAGTTGCTAAAATTATCCTAATCCAAAAGCCTGCCAAGCCACCCAACTCACCAGAGTCATACAGACCCATAAGTTTATTATCCATTATCTCAAAGTTATGTGAAAACCTATTACTTAAGAGGCTACTACCTATTCTAGAAGAACAACACCTCATACCAGATCATCAATTCGGTTTTAGAAGACAGCACTCTACAACTGAGCAAGTTCATAGAGTAGTAGAAATTATTAACGCCACCTTTGAAGCCAAAAAATACTGCAGTGCTGTCTTTCTAGATGTTAGTCAGGCATTTGATAAAGTCTGGCACAAAGGCCTATTGTATAAGTTAAACAAGTGGGTGCCTGATAACTTTTACCTCATATTACGATCGTACCTACACGACAGACTCTTCCAAATTAAATACGAAGAAGAACTTACAAATCTGATCCCCATAGGCTCTGGAGTACCCCAGGGGAGTGTATTAGGACCGGTATTGTATCTACTGTACACGGCAGACCTACCAACTTGTGAGGATGTTTCAACCGCAACCTTTGCAGATGACACTGCACTATTGGCTACTGAAGATGACCCAACAAGGGCCTCCATAAAGTTACAAACTCATCTCAATGCCATCCAAGATTGGTTTAAAAAATGGCGAATTAAAATCAATGAATCAAAGTCAGTACACGTCACCTTTACAAAAAGAAGAGATCCTTGTCCACCCATCACTATCAACGGGACATTAGTACCACAATCTGACAATGCAAGATACCTCGGTATCCACCTCGATCGAGGCCTAACCTGGAGGACCCATATATGGACCAAGCGCAAGCAACTTAACCTTAAGTTTAGTAAACATTATTGGCTGCTGGGTAGACATTCTCAACTTTCCCTCCATTACAAGCTCTTGATCTATAAAGTAATTCTCAAACCTGTATGGCTTTATGGAATCCAGCTCTGGGGGACTGCGTCATCCACTAATCTAGCCATAATAGAAAGATTTCAGACTAAAACGCTTCGAACCATCCTTAATGCACCATACTACATAAGCAATGCGGATATCTACAATGACCTCAAAGTGAAAGACACTGTGAAAGAAGAAATATTGAAGTGTAGTGAAAGTTACATCGCCAAGTTAGAACTTCATCCCAATACTCTAGCACTAAATTTATTGGACAACAATGTTCATAACCGTAGACTCAGGAGACAGTATACTCTTGATTTGCCGTTTAGATTTTAGAATTTAGACTTTCTAGACTAAATAATAAGTCCCATTTTGTATAGCGTTGTTAAGCGCTAGTTGTCATTGAAGCGATGTTGATGAACGTCTGCTTCCATTGTCATACATACCTTAGTCTAATTAATTTACTTATTGCTCTATGAGCAGATTGTAAATAGTAAGAATCTGACAATAAAAAAAATTTAAAAAATGATAGTAGTTTTCAAAATTTTCAACGAAACGGACCGGAGTTTAAAATGTGGAGACCGGTGGAGTGTTGAAGAAATCCCCGATGAAGACGTATCGCATGAAAGTGGTGGAGAAATAAAAGATATCTAATCTGAAAAACATTTATCCTTGGATGCTAATCAAATCGTGCTAAATGCTTACAACGTTCTCATGGAAACCGAAGCGGAAGTGACAGCTGAGCAGTTATCAATAAAAACAGCGTTGAAAATAGACGTGCCTTAAACCACGGTAAGATGAATTGTAAAGTTCTGCATGAACGTAAAAACGGTGCGATTCCGGTTTACCTAGAACATTAGAGAAGGATTATGAAGATCTAGTTCGACGAAAAATGTATGACATGTATAGGGAAATAGGTACCAACGATAAAATCGTTACGCCAAAAACCATACGACGACGGCACCGATTTAGACTGTTCTATAAGTACATTAGAGACATTTATTAAAAGTATAGGTCTTAAATATAAAGCAATAAGCAAACGTCAATTAGTTATGGAATCGAAGAGGCTGCAGGTATGGAGGCGCGAATATCTAGGGCAATATAAAAGTATGGAGAAGAGAGCAGACATATATGTTAATTAAATAAAACATGGTATGACACCCATCATATCATGTGCGAAGGTTGGGTCGACGATTCTAATAAATTCAAACTAGTGATTTTGCTGCATCCCGGGTCCGACGAAGGATGGGTGGGTGCAGTGTAGACCTTTAATGTGTATGTGTAACAGCTCTTCAGGCCTATGGCTTATTCATGGCTAGGGATTGGTTGTATCGCTATGTTCCAGGAGGTGATGGAGTCCTTGACTTTTAAACCATCACACTCCATCAGCTTACGCCAAACCCCTATCAGCCGTTTTTACACCTCTGTATTTTTGAGGGGATTTCCAACCCCTCTAACGACTGCCGCGTTGTTAATGCGACAGCCGCGACCACCTATTAGCGTGCCATTCCGAGAGCACGAGGCGCCGCGTTGACTCGATTTTAGGACTCCCATCCAAGTACCGACCGCGCAGAGCTATTCTTAACTTTGCCGATTTCACTTGAATGGGTATTCTAGCCGCGCCGACTCAAACTGTTTTCAAGTAATTTTACGTTGACGATGTGGCGAGTAAATTAGGCCATACTGTTTTAAGTTTACCGCCATATTATTGTGTATTTGATCCAATTGAGCTCATATGGAGCCAGCTTTGGAATGCGGGTGTATATCAAAAATTCACCGACAAAATAAGCTTTTAAAAAAAAACGAAACCGAAAGCGGTAGTTAAGAATGTTTTTTTGGTAGCATTTTTTTCAGAAACTGAATTTTGGAAATTTTAATAGTGGAGATTAAAGAAGGCCTTAGGACAAATCAAACGATTTTTTACCGAACTCTCTAGCTTTAAAATGGCGGCTGCTACGAATTTTTGAACATTTCGACTTTAACGCCCATTTACTCAAAATCCAGTTATCTGACTGGAATCAACTACATCTTGTTTGGTAGCCCTTCAAGGGTACTATACCATGAAATATAATTAATTTTGAAAATATAAAAACAATCGCAATGACATTACTCCAAAATTTTGGAATTTTTCAAAAAAATATTTCTCAAAAACTGCCCACAGCTTTTTGTTCAAACTTTTTAAGCTGATAGAGCTGGAAATCTTCGACAATTTGTTTTTTTTGGGCATTGCTATATTTTCACTGTGACACCCTCTATGAATTTTTGAAAATTGAAAATTGGTGCCCTTTTATTTATTTAACGGGGGGCAATAAAATATTTCTGTTAAAGCAATATAGCTCATCATTGATAGCAAAATCCGAATATCATAATATTTTTTTGATGCTTTAATATTTAGGGGGGCTACTGTTCTCCCTCCCACCAAAATTTTCGCTACAAAATTAAAAAATTGATTTCTTCTTTTGTTTGCTCTAGGAGAATCTTTTTACAAAAAATCAAAAAATCGATTTTTTTGCCCCTTAATAATCTTTTTGTCCTTAGAAGAATTTCACATACTTTCTACAGCAGTTGTATTCTTGTACTAGTCATTTAATGTTCAGTGTAGGCTAACTTTTTTATTTTAATAGATAGACTCGCAAACTCAAGAGCAAAGTTGTAGGGCAAATTCTTCTCGATTGTTTTTAAGAAAAAAACTTGAGTTTCCAATTTTAATATGGCGGCCACGGTAAAAAATAACTTTTTTTTAAACGGAAATTTGGCATTTTGGCTTTAAAATCAGAAAGGTTTTGAAATTCTAAATACAAATTAATAAGAGTAATTTCTTGCTAAAAATAATACTTCTCGAGTTATTAATATATTTTCAAATATCAATTTCCGCGCTTCCGTTGATTCAGTCCGAATATTTTACCCAACCTTATGCTTGCAGCGCAGCGGTCGGTCTTTCTTCAACCGCTTCAAGATGTTACAACTATTTACTTTAACTAGTCGTGTCTAGACAGGTGTATATCGAAAGTGTTTGAAAATATAATACAATGTATTTAAATGTATAGGAAAGTCCAGGCGAAGCGTTTCGCTCATTTTTTAATATTCTGTTTACTATAAAGAAATGACACTTGTAAATTTCTTTTCTGAAATAAAATCTTAAAATCCGGTTCTGGCATTTTACCTGCGGTACACCTTTTTAATAGGTTCCACATAGGATAACTACTTACGCTTTTAAGAAGATATAACCAAATATCTTTACGTTCACTATTAACTGTATACTTTTTTATCGCATTCCTAGGTTTAAATGGTGAACTCCAAATTCATCCTTTCTTGAAAAAAATTGCTGACTAATGAATTTCTGTCTACAGATTGTTTGTTATTTTTATGAACCTCTACAATTGCGCTATGGTATTATTTACATATATGCAAATTAATTAAAATTTACATCAAATTAGAATTTACTTACCTTTACTATATTTCTTCACCTTATCTTCAGTTGCAGCAATTATATGTAACGGACAAAATTTTTGAAAGTCAGTAATACTTCTTGCGACATATTTGATGCCTGAAATGTTGCTGAAGAAGCAACAGTTCATGTACGCAAAGCCTAAAAAGTCGATAGTTCCTATGGAACTTTCTACCAAGGCCGAAGCGTCGTTCACCCCGATTGTTAATTGCCTAACGCTGGCCATAAATACAGTATAACCTGCGAAATAAACATGAAAATTAAACCCGAAATTCTTGAGAGCATAATACAAGGTGATTTTATCTTCATTCGGCCAAAATTGTAACCACTTCAAAATTTGTATATTAAATGCTAAAGGAGCCTTGTCGTCTTTCATTGTCCTTTGCAACGCAGATACTATGGGTCTTACATATAAAAAACCTATTTTGTTGAAGCTGGATTTGAATATTTATATGTAGTGATTGAAACGTTGTGTCTGCTTGCTTTGTTATTATCGGTTGTCATATTATGACATCTAAAAGGCAATAGAATATCGATAAAATATTTAAACAGTAAACCAATATACAAACCATTTTTTTATGTTTAAATCACAGTTACTCGATATTATTTAATTCGAATGAGTATTTGCGCACTAGGCAGGATATCGACTACGGTTATGTTTTAACATATACAAGGTGTCCCAAGCCTACTCGAACATAAGAAAAAAACATGGAGAAAGTGAAGCTTCGTATAATATCTCCCTAAAATGAACACGTCAATTTTAAACATTATAACGATGAACAACGAATATTATTTATCAGTTGGTGGAAATTTTGGTAAGCTTACGGTTTAAACTTACGATTGCCGTCAATTTTATTTTATTATTGTTTTAAATTACAATTATCAGTTTCATAAGAGCTAAATATTATTTGAATACTGTTTTTTTTATTACAAAAAATTGTTAAATTACGCAAACCATACCTGAATTATTATTTGAGTTGTTTATTTGTCAAATACTTGGTATACGGCAATAATAGCGCCTCAATAGAAGAGCATCAATAATATTGCCGCCAAAAATAGCGCTATCAAAAATAGCGCCGAACAAAAATGTCGCCGCCAAAAATATCGATCATTAATAATATCGCCAGGCACTATTTGATTTGAAAGACTAGGACAGCACCCAGCAATGAAGCATATCCGTCCCCCCTCCAGGCGGTGAAACCTTTCAAGACGCCATGATCGAGGTACGCTTGATCAACGCGCCTGCCCTCAATACAAGAAATAGAACAGGCTACCAGTCCTGGCATCAGGCTGCGAGCCCTAAGCCCCTACTGGTGGAGGGAGACTACCTAAATGTCTACTGATTCTGCAGATCACTGCCCGAGCTGAAACGCAGCTCACCCGTCGAACCGCACTAAGACGGCCCTAGCCTGCACTTAGGCTGTACCACTGCCACCACGAGTCCTACACCGTGAGCAAAGACGAGAGCTGCAATTCCGGGGCTCGTATTTGGTCTCCGTAGTACCAGTCAAAGAAAGTCACTGGTTGGACTTGCCGGAGCAAGCGCATGCCAAGCAGCGCTGCTCCTCCCAGTTAGGACCTCGCAGGTCCCAGCACTGGTCAGCTACACACCGCCCAGACTGATCGGTAACCGGCCTGATCATAGTGGCCGGCACCTTAACAGCGTCGGGTGTACATAAGTACGAACCCTCTGGGTCGAGTCGACACTTAGATAGTGGGCGTGAGCAGGCAAAATGCGCCTCACCCCTACGGTCGTAGTCCCAAGTGCCAGTTGCACACCACTCCATCGTTGGAAAGCACCATCACTTGCCGGAACCCCTACCGTCCAGCTCAGGTCCATCATCCAGCAAGGCTGGTACGTAAGAGTTCCTGGTCAAGGAACGGGGTTTCCACTTCAGCAATCGTACTACCACTCCATCGTAGCAAAGCACCATCACTTGCCCGAACCAATACTATCCAGCTCAGGTCCATCATCCAACAAGGCTGGTACGTAAGAGATCCTGGTCAAGGAGCGGGGTTGTCACTTCAGCGATCGTGCCTCAGGCGTTAGGACCCATACTGAGGGCTGGCTGAAAACGATACCCTTAGGGCCCAGGTCACGTTGCAGCAGCAGCCACTTCATCCTGGAAAGCACCATCACCTGTCGGACCGGTCAGGGAGCGGGGTTTCCATTCCTGAGAGCTCTACCGCTCAGGTGTTAAGACCCATACTAGGGGCTAACTTGTTTACACCCCTAGGGCCCAAGACTCTCATACCAGCAACTGCGCTTCTCCATCCTGGGGTGTACCTTCACCCGCCGGACCCAGTCAATGCGAGGCTACCCGGTCAGGGAGCGGGGACCCCCTTTTACCTGCCGGACCATTTGCCATCCAGCTCACCTCGAGAGAAAATGGGCTGGTACGCTCCCGGTACCCCGGTCAGGTAGCAGAGTTCCATTCCAGAGAGCGAGCTACTGCTGAGATGTTAGAACCCATCTTAAGGGCTACACTTCACCTGGTGAAGTCACTCACCCAGTCTCCATGGTCTCAATTAAGGAAACCTTGAACCTCTCCGAAGAGAGGTGGGCGTACCAAGTTGAAATCACCGAAGTGACCGTTACAACGCCGACCCCGCACAAGGTGTCTTTGTTCACGCCACGTAAAAATAATTTCCATTTTCATACAAGTTTTGTTTAAGGTTTACACCGATGACGTGTAGTAACTTGATCACCATCTTAAAAACTAGAACGGATGAGCAGCGAGTCTGTCCATTGGCCAATGATATGGGAATGCTAGTCCAGCTAAATTTGTTATTTTAAGGAAAAACATTTTTGAATCTTTATGTCTACATATACTAGATTCATCATAAATCATTATGAGGTGCTATTTTGCCGGCGAAATTTTGACGGCGCTACTTTTGACCGGGGCTATTTTTGACGGCGCTTTTTTTACCGGCAGCATTTTTAACGGCGTTAATTGTGCCGGCGAAATATTTGACGACGCTGTTTTTGCCCGCGGCATTTTAGAAAGCGTTGTTTTTGCTGGCGACGTTTTTGACCGTGCGCTGTTTTTGCCGGCGACATTTTTGACGGCGCTGTTTTTACCGGCGTCATTTTTGACAGCTGCTATTTTTGCCGGCGACATTATTGATAGGTGTTATTTTGCAGGCGCTATTTTTCCCTACGACATTATCGCTTGGCTACATTGTTGATGGGCGCTATTTCTGGCGGCGACATTTTTGACCGGCACCTTTTTGCAGGCGCTATTAATGCAGCAGACATTTTTGCATGGCGGCAGTTTTGAACGGCACATATTTGCAGGCGCTACTATTGCAGTCGACATTTTTGCATCGCGTAATTTTTAACCGGCGCCATTTTTGCCATTCTTTGATCTTTACCCACCCCAATTACACATGAAGGCTATACACGGGTCCAGCCCCTACCCTACCCCAACCAAAAATCCTAACGGAGTCTTAACCTAGACGGCCCAGAATTGTTTTTGAATAATTCTGTTTAGATCCCGTATCCGAGAGCATGGCAACAGCGGTGTTGACCATTGCGCCAATCGCCCGACCAAATACAAAACTGGCAATTAGATTTGAATTGAAACAAATCGTTAAAAAAATTTAGCGTCAATCGTAATTATTGCAATCGTAAATTAATTAATTAAAGCTGTAATTAAACCCAAAGCTTAGGGTAGTCTTGGGACACCTTGTATACATTTTACCCCTACAAAATATCATTAGTAGACTGCTATTAGAATTTTACGAAAATCCCTACACCGTAGAAGACAGGGACTCTGCAGAATTGACAACTCTGTTAAACTTTAGTAACAAAAATAAGTTAATGCTAAGTAAATATTTTAAAAATGCAAAATTCAATGTTGTTCTAAAATACATACATAAGCGCGTACTCTTGGAACCAAATAAGTCGATTTAACTTAATTTAATTTACCTACATTTAAATTGATATTTGTTACACTATTATTATTAGTTGTCGGCATTAGTTTATTAAAACTTAAAGTAAGTGCCTTAAGGGAAAGGACCCGATTGAGTACTCTATCAGGATATATCAAAAAAATAGAACGTTTAAGAAAAAAAGATGATGTCACTTCCGTTGTAACCGGAAGTGATTGAATGGAAAATAACATGTCATGGTCATCAAATTCAAATGTTCATTATAGTGAAAATTGTGAAAAAGATTGATGGTGTACCTGGTGTCATTATCACCCTATATAGTGGAGCTGAACAAGAGAAACAAGCATGGGCAAGAGTTGCAAAATTAATCAATCACAGGTGGTTCATAGTCGAACAGTTGTACCGGAGCCGAAATGCAGTATTTAATGATTTAGGCTATTTTGGCGTAGAAAAAAATGACCACAAAGACATGGAATTCTTAAGAACTTTTAGGATGTTCTTCAAGGGAACGAATACTATTTCTTTAGCAATTTTTTCATTTACAGTGTTTTCCGGGTGGTGGGGTCCGCATCCGTTTGAAAAAACATTGTTCAATTGATTTTAAATGCGATCGATTACACATGTCTGTTTCGAAACCGTTTTGTTGCTAACGGGTGTATTCTGAACACTTAAAATATCCAAAGGACCGGGCCGAAAGATGGAACTATCGGAAAAATACAATCAAAACTGGACCGCCCGGAACCGGAACGAAACCAGAACGTAACCGCCCCGAATATGTGTCAATCAACCTTAATACTTCTGCCATATTTAAACATTATATATGAATTACCTAAGTAAAGTGTTAAACAAGGAGAGATAACAACACCCAATTCTCTCGAATAAAAGTTTTTGAAACTATTAATACTGCTAGCGTTAATTACTTCGAATAGCAACGAATTCCATATTTATTTTCAGACGACAAAAAAGCTGTCAGGCTATGCCTTCCTCGTAAACACCCGCCTATTCTCTTTCTATTCTCAAATTCAAATTACAACTTTCCACTGTGAACGTCAAAACATGAAGCGGAACACAAGCAACCAGAAGGGTTCAAGAAGGCTGCCGGAGCCGCGAGACGCCGAATGAGAAACAAAACTGTGCTGCGCTTAACTTTACCAGCTGCAGATACCAGTCAGGTTATCTCAGCATAACAAAGGGTGTTAATGAATTGTAGGAACAAACTTCTAGTGCTTGCAAAACACAACAAAGCAAACAACTTTTGTTAATAAATGTGTGGTCAAAAGTGTTTCCTTTAGAAAATAGAGACTCTCAAAGATTCTTTAAGAAGTACCTGAAAATAGGCAACCCAAATTGCACTTTCAATTATTTTGCACAGGTCACACGGAATTTTGAAAAAAAAACGATCTAGACATTATATGCATTCAAATAACGTCAATTTTGACATAATTCGATATTTTTTGACTTTTCTTGCATTCGTTTCTTTCTGTGCCTCTTATAATTCGTTTTTTCGTTCTGTGATTTTTTTGATAACTATTTTCTTCGTTATTTTCGTTCTGTGTTTCGTATTTTTGTGTTATGGCGAATTATACTGTTGCCGAACAGCATAACATGATGTTCATGTATGGAGCTGCTTGGGGTAGCGCACGCGAAGCTCCTCGCTTGTACCAAGAACATTTTCCGAATAGGAATCATCCATCGCACAAGGCCTTTAGTGTAGTTTCACATCGGCTGCGGGAGGAAGGTACATTCGTTGTCAACAGACAACTGTGGAGCTACCAGAACAAGGAGAACGGTAGAGTTTGAGGAAGAAGTTTTGGAGAGAGTGGCTGAAAATCCTTCTACTAGTTCAAGAGCCATCGCTCATGAAATGGGAGTGAACCATGTTTCAGTAGTTGGTGGTTCAAAAAGGATACCAGCAAAGATTTTCAGTGAACATTTGGGCCGGGATTGTTGGCGATAAACTCATTGGATTATATCTGCTACCCCAAAGGTTAACAGGAGCAATTTATTTAAATTTCTTGGGTCATGTCCTGCCTGAACTTTTGGAACATGTTTCACCTCAAATGTGGCTGCAGCACGATGGTGCACCTGCTCATTTTTCGGTGAATTTTTAAGTAACACTTTTCCCAGCAGATGTATAGGTCGAGGAGGGCAAGTGACGTGGCCTCCACATTCTCCTGATTTGACCGCACTTGATTTCTATTTGTTGGGTCATGTTAAAACGTTAACGTATGCTACCCTAGTTGAAACTGTAGAAGAACTTGCGGCGCGTATTCTTGCTGCATGTGAAGAAGTTCAACAGACTCCTGGTATATTTGTAGCGGTGCGCAGAAATTTACTTCGTAGATGTGCTTTGTGTGTAGAAGCTGGGGGTCGACATTTTGAAGATTTACTATAATTTTGTTAATTTTTGAATTAGTTATTGTAAATTTTTCAAATAGTTGATTTTTGATTTGTAATTTTGTTTTTTTCTATTGCTTAGTTTTGAAACATTTTGTTAATTTATTTCTAAATTTAATTTGAATTTTTAAAGTGGGAAAGAGGGCTTTATTGATCCTGTATTAATTTCCGTCGTTATGGAAATAAATAGTAGGCAGTAAATTGAGTTGCCTACATTTAGGCGCTTCTTAAAGAATCTTCGACAAGCTCTATCCCTAAAAGGAAACACTTTTGACCACACATTTATTAACAAAAGTTGTTTGCTTTGTTGTGTTTTGCAAGCCCTAGAAGTTTGTCCCTACAATTCATTAACACTTTGTATATCCAGAACTGGTTCACAAACAACATCTCTATATGTGTTCCCATTGGTAAAAGCGATTGAGGTAAAAGTGTAGCAAAACTGTGGTCTGGGTGCCGGAACGCTTAGTGGAACCAACCTAAATACTTCGACGGCTTGAGATCCAGAACAGGATGATCAAGACGGAAGGGAGTCGTATACTGAACTGCAAGATTGGAGAGAGTAACAGTTAGTCATTGCGATGGACGAGAACTTACTGAAAACGTTAGCCGATTTAAGCTATGAACCGTACCTGAACTTCTCACAAATCACCTTCAAGGTACTGAAGAGGAAGAGGCCGAACCAACAACTTTTACTTCAAGAACAACACGAAGGCATTACAAATTAATTTTCACCACTGCAAAGCAGCATCATACACTTTTTGCTCTTTTATGGTGGAAGGTAAGTTAAATATAGCTCTTATCTAAAAACCTTGGCGTTGCAAGGGGGTGGTCTAAGGCTAGGTGAGCTAGGGAGAGGCTATTTTATGGCCTTGCAACACCAAGAGGCTATTTTATGGCCATACCCAAAATAATCCAACAACATGTATACTTTACATACATACCATCATGGCTCTAACGCTACCGGAGCACTGCAGCAGAGATCTAGTAGCTGTAAAGACCTTGTAATGGCTTTGGCGTATTTCCTTAATAATGACTACGAAATACCTCCTCCTCAAGAGACAATTCAATTCATGGACGGCTGCACAAGGAGAGCTTTAAACCTTGTTTTTGGGTGCGACGCCAATGCGCACCATACGATATGGGGAAGCAGAATGTTAACACCAGGGGCGAGTATCTCTGCGTCTATCTTTCTTGTAGTAATCTAGTAATAATGAATCGGAATAACGAACCTACGTTTGTTACGGCAAATCGGCAGCAGGTTATTGACATTACTGTCGCATCATTGCGCACTTCTAACTATGTCTATTACTGGCATGTATCAAATGAGCCGTTTTTATCGGATCACAGGTACATATGCTACAATAATGTGATTAACGTAACAGAACCACAACTTGTAAGAATTTCTACATGAACCAACTGGAAAGCATATAAGAGCGATCTGGGACAAGACATAACGGAATAAAAACTGTCACATAATTAGAGTTTGCAACCACCTCTATGAAAGAGACGACCACAAAAGCATATCACGGCAATTGCCTTATCGTACTCAGGAACACGAAACACCAAGTTAACTGGTAGACGAAGGAATTGACTACAATGAAAGCAAATGTAAGATGTTCAATGCAGCAAAAAGATATGGCGATTGGGAGCGCTATAAAACAGCACCAATCGCCTACAATAATCCCATAAAAAGAGAGAAACGAGTCACGTGGAAGAAGTACTGCGAGGAGCTGAAAGACATTCCCAGCAGTGCAAGACTATAGAAAATTCTTGCGAATAATCCATATTTGAGGTTAGGTACACTAAAGATCAACTCAGAAGAGTTCACAAGGACTGAAAGAGACTCCTTGGTGTTACTGTTAAGAACGCACTTTCCTAGTTTACAAGTGGTTAACACCGCTGAGTTGAACCTAGCCACACCATAAACATATCTAATTTTAGAGCGTCCATGACGACTTAGCGTTGGTGACTCCAGGGGTAAATGCTGATAAAGCTAAATAGGTAGTGAATACATTCAAACCATTTAAATCTGCAGGACCGGATGGCATTCTTCCAGCACTACTACAGCAAGGTTTCTCATACCTTTCCTCACCAATGTACATGATTTTTAGGGCTAGTATAGCATTGAGATATATTTCCTAAATGTAGCGAAAGCTTGAGGTAGTCTTTATACCTAAACCAGCATGCGAGCAGGATAAGGTATTCAAACCTATCAGCTTATCTTCGTTTATTCTTAAGACGCTGGAAAAACTTCTTGATAGGCAAATCAGAAACTGAAGAACTCTCCATTGCACCTTAATCACTTTGCCTAGCAAGCGGGAGTCTAAGCAGAGATGATACTACACGAGTTTGTATCGCATATAGTTTTAATAATCAGGGCTGCATAGGCCCGGCCCATGGTGTAAACTAAACATTGTGCAAATAGGTTGAATAGTATAGTATACGGGCTGGGCAAAAGTGGGGAGCAATGCAAATATCTTTCATATGGCAACCGCGAATTTGACAAAATTTACTACATAAAGGTACTTCGGTTTAGCCGGAAATAATATTATTAACTTTTTTATTTTAAATAGAACAGCTTGTATTTTTTTTGATATATCGATAGAACTCTTTTTTGCGAGTTCAGTGATATAAGGTTTTATGCCTTTATTTTCAATAGTTCTAGAGATAGTGAACAATAATGTTTCGTAATTGTTATCTAGCAGCTCATAAAAACAAAAGAATGTGAGAAGCCTAAACAGTTTTGTAAAGTTGTCAAATATGCTTGGTTCGTGTTGTGTTGTTTTGGTGTTTGATACATTGAGCAGTGTGGTTGCAGTAATCAATTAATTAACCAAAATCAATTAAAACCGCTGAATTCAACATCAGAAATGGTTCAACGTGCCCACAACGCCGAATGCTCACAAGGGACATTTTGTCGAACGTTCTCACAATGTCGAATGCTCGCAAGGGACACTTCGCCTAAAGTTTCCACAACGCCGAAAAGTATTTGGTAGTGTTCACAAGTCCCGATGGTGCCCGAATAGCATGTTGTTTGTGTAAAACGTCTGTAATGTAGAGCTCTGATTAACGCCTAATGAACACTTTGCGGAATGTGCCCACAACGCCGAATGCTTGCAAGGGACACTTTGTCGAACGTGTCCACAACGCCGAATGCTCGCAAGGGACACTTTGGCCCTTAGAGTTCCAGTTATTGTTAGCTTTTTTGAAAATAGTTTATCAGTTAAATCAATGGAGGTAAAAAAATTATCCATGGTTACTCCTCTCCACGAATTAAAATAGGGTACAACTAAATCAAGCACAACTCGTTTTCCTTGGTTTACTTCTCTCTTACCTTCTAGCATTCCTGTGTACACCTGTATATTTAGTATATATGAAGTTGTACAATCTGCAGCAACCCACATTTTTATTCCATAACGACCTGGCTTACTTTTTTTTTTATAATTTATATCAACATCGGGGTGATGCAATAAACGGTCGAAATTTTCTATGCTAGAAAGTTTAAAAATGAAAATGTGTAACAGTAATAGAGTTGGGCAAATGCATATTTGCATCTTTTTTCCTATTGATCATAAAATGTTAATTTTTCGTATATACACGTTTTGTGATGTTTAGAGTCATGAAAAGTAAATTTTATTTTGCATATTTGGCATATATTACAACTTTACAGCATACGGCATATATTAGTGCATATTTTAGCTTTTAATGGCATGTAAATGCATATTCTAGCAAAAAAAATTAAATTTCAAATAAATTATCAAATAAAATATTCGTAGTTCTTAGAAGAAATTGCACAATTTCTTCTAGTGAAACCACATGAACCCTAGACTTGAACTTTCTAAATTTCCAAGCAGGGGTAGAGGAAATAAAGGATTAACTGACAAAGGTTATATTATTTGGGTAGGTCTTATTCCTTAGGTACAAATTTCTTTGAAAATAATATTTGGAAATTTTTCTTATACTTATTCTTAGAAATAGTTATTTATAATTTTAGTGCTCGACTAGTTCATTTGTTGCCTTGACAGAGAGCTGTAAAGTGTAATTGTCCAGTCTATACTCTGAAAACGCCTAAAGTTGTTAGTTCAAAAAACGATTTAATTAAGAAGTGGTTGAAGCCGTATACATGTTTTAAATACGATGGAAGTGTTGTGTTGTGCGTCATCACTGTGAAAAAGAGGTATTTATCCGTTTATTTTAATTTTGAATTAAAAAAAACTGTTTACTCTGTTTAAAGTTAAAAAACTTTAAACAAGCCAAAACAGCGAGTTAAAACTTTGATACTAATTTGTTATTTTATTTTGTAATTAAGCAAACATTTTAAGAATAAAATTAGAAAGTTTTTTTTGTGATATTGCAAAGGATATGGCACAGGCCACAGGGCACATTCAATTATTTTTCTTTGTGTAAGCTGTAGTAAATTGTATTTAAATATTGTTTTTACAGAGAAACGTTAATAAAAAGTTTCAACTTGATCAGCACGTAGCCACCGGTCCGCATCTAAAAAGAAAAAATAATACAAACGAGCCAAAACAACAATTATTGCTGAACTGCTTAAATAAGAATGTCAACAATTTCAACGACGATTTGTGTAGAATGATGGTTTCATGCAACATTCCATTAAATAACATGGACGTTCCCGATTTAAAATATACAAAACAAAACGTCGTTTCCCGGAAAACAGCTTCCAGAACGTGCATTCCAAAATTATACCAAGAAAATCTTCAAAAAATAAGAAACGTTGTTTCGAATAATTGTATTTGGTTTAGTGTTGACGAAACCACCGATGCTAAAGGAAGATAGGTATATAGCGAATTTTATTGTAGGTGTTTTAAACAGCAGCCCTTCTTCCAGTTATTTAATTGCTGTTAAACAACTAGAAAAAACCAACAATTTGACAATTTCACGTTTTGTCAATGAAACCCTTTCGTTACTTTATTTGCCAAATCAAATACCACCAGAAAGGATTTTATACATGGTGACTGATGGTGCCGCATACATGGTAAAAGCAGGTCAAAATTTAAATTATCTTTTCCCAAATTTAATCCATGTAACTTGTTTGGCCCATGCGATGAATAGGGTGGCCGAAGTGGTCCTACATAAAGGCTCATTTTTCGGAAATTCCTAGAATCATTAATAAATTAGAAACACAAAACCTGCTTCTCACTGAATCTTTAGAATTAATCGAAAAATTTCATTCAATTTTGAATAAAAATAAAAATAAAATATGCAAAAAAGTTAGCATCAAAATGGACGATTTAATTCAGAAAAACAGCGGACTTTCAACTCTGAATTCCATAAAAAATATTTTAAATGGAGATTTCTTAAGCAATGGCCACAATGACGAATGTTTAGCAGTTAAAAATTCACATTTATTTAAATATTGTCCAGTAACTTCTTGTGATGTAGAAAGAAGTTTTTCCAGCTACAAAAATATGTATATTGGAAGATTAGCGGCAAAATTTTCTCGTTGACACCATTGAAAATTAGCACATGATTATTTATTGTAATTAATAAATAGGTTGTGTTATTTATTGATTTTACTTCTACCTGTATATTTGTATATGCAAATAAAAAATGCAGTTTTAAATGAAAATAATAATGCGTTTCTATATTATGTAAGCCCTTTTGATTTTTTGAATGTTGAGTGTTTGTAACTAAAAATAATGAAAATCATTAATTGTATTTATCTTTCTCTTTCAACGAAAAATTACATTTGATGCAAAACGTGCTTTAACTCATATAATAATTACTAGTAGGTATTAAACTGCAGATTCAAATAAACATCAGATTTTCATATTAGGCACTAAATAAACAGACTAATTTTTTTTGGTGCATATCGCAAAAGGTTACTGCATATTCTTGCATATATTGAAGGTTTTATGCGGCATATTTTAGTGCATATATTGACGGTTTTATCCGACATATGTTGGTGCATATATGCACTATCTTTACAGCATATTTGCCCAACTCTAGTAATAAATATACGTAAAATGCATCTACTTACTTAGATGCAGCTATAGCTGCATGTATAGTGCTAGGTTAACGTCCATTTTTGTTGCTTGATGCGTTTTCACGAAAAGTCACAAAAATACAATTTATTTGTTAAAACTATTTTATGAACAATAAAGTTAGGCATAACCTAACCAATAAATAATTTAAATATGAGTATTTTACATACTTGTTCAAAAATCATACAGTTAATCATAATTCCCAAAAGTCAAAACTCATACGTAATTAATTTAATGCGACTGCCGAATCTAATTTAATGAATAAAGACGGCGTTCTTCGCCGAGCAAACGAGGGGGACAAAGAGGTAAGAATGATTTAATTTGAACATTCATATTAGTTATATTAAGAACAGCAGTCAGCAACTCTCTGTTTTGCTTTTCGCGGACATTACATATAGGATCGTATTCCAAAATGTTACGATTGCTCTAAAAGTCTCAACAATAAAAAAAATTATAAATTTCAATTTATTTTCAATAAGAATAGTGATTATAAAAATAAATAAATAAATTTATTAATATACTACTATTTACTATGCTGGTCGCCACCAGCCATCATATTAATAGAGATTAAGACCACCAACCTGTCGTTTGATTTCGAATTTAAACGTTGGCTGTTGTTCGTTTCTTCCTTCAGCGTTGAGTTCCACACGGCAATACACGTGGTTTCTGACTGCAAGACGATTTTCTTCTCGTTCTTTTGTTGGTGGTCACAATGTGATAGAGTAAAATAATCGAAATGTTGAGGTAATATTTTATACGAACATCAAAATAGTATAGAAATAATATTAGTAATAACAAATTTTAAAGTATTTAACATTTCTTTTACTTAACTCTTTATTTAGAAGGCACAACTTCTACGTTTGAAAAAAGAAAAAGCTTGAGTGGGGACTTCGAGTGAACTTTCCCATACTAAAACTTATCGTATTTGCACAAGTGTAAATTTTATAATTATAACTTTCCATTCCATCCATCCAAATTCATAGAAAGCGCCACAGTGAAATTATAGCTTTCAGAAAAAAAAACTAATTGTAGTCAATACTTATAGACACTAACACTTGCCGTTGCCGTATTTGCCAAAAAGTAACTTTTAATAAATATAATGTTGTACAGTTCACCAAGTATTAAATTTCTAAGAAAACAAGCAGCGGGAATTTGAATTTGCGATCGCCTGTTGAGTTGGTTTACTCTTCCCTCAGCTGCGACCAAAGCAAGGTGCTAAAAGCCCACCGCGAACCGTCGAATGTCAAATTCCGCTTCGGACGTTTGACAAAAATGGCTATAATAGCTTTATTTGAGCTTTATTTCAAAAATTTGCAAAGAATGAAAAATATATATTTTAACTAGTGCTAAATTATAGGCATAGTCAAAATAACGTAAATGCAGGAAAACGCGTTGGTGATATTAAAAAGTATCGTTTTTCCCTTAATTTTTAAAATAGTTGAAAATTCTTGCGAATTCTAATAAAGTACTTTAAATAGTCTATCGAACTGATAAAAGTTTATAACGATCGGCGTTTGCGTTTTTAGATAAATAATTAATCAATTTCAAAATTTTCAAAAATTCCTGGAAGGCGGCAGAGTAAAAGTTGGGAGTAAGTAAGCAAGGAATTTGTAGCTCAATGCAATCTCTATCGGCTCAGAAAGTTAAAAAAAAATCGCGTGGCCAGTTTTTGAGAAATTTGTTTTTGAAAATTTTAAAAATTTTGAAGCAGCGCCGTTGCGATCCTTTTCTGATTTTCGAAATTAATTTAATTTCATCGTATACTACTTGTAAAGGGCTCTCAAACAAGTGGTAGCAGATCCCGATCACACAACTACTTTTTGAGTAAATGGGCGTTAAAGTCGAGATTTTCAAATAACTGTAGCGGCCGCCATTTTAAAGCTAGAGAGTTCGGTAAAAAAGTTTTCGATTTGCCTTAAGTTCTTCTCTCAGATTCCGTGCTCAAATTTCCGGTAAATTTAGCTTTGGAAGAAACGCTACCAAAAAAACATGTCTAACTTCCGTTTCCGGTTTCGGATTTTTTTGAAAAGTTTAACTTGAACTACAATTTTCGATAGCTATAATTTCACTGTTGCGCTTTCTATGAATTTGGTTGCATGGAATGGAAGGTTATAATTATAAAATTTACACTCTTGCAAATACGATCAGTTTTATTATGGGAAAGTTCACTCGAAGTCCACACTTCAGCTTTTTTCTATAGTATTTCCCAACTTACCTGTATATCCAAAAACACATCGTTATGAAGAAACAGTTCCTAGAAGAGGCGACAGCTGGGATATATTTTAAACGAATACTTAGTGTTGACCGCCCCGTAATGTAACAAGAAATAAAATTGTGAACGAGTTTTTCTAAACTCAAAATTTTATTATGTTTCAAAAATTATCGAAATTGCTTAAAATTTACAAAATTTAAATTATTTCAAAATTTTCAAAAATTATCTGAATAAAAAAAATTTTTTTTTCCAAAATTTTAAAACTTTTTAAAAGTTTTGGAAATTGTCAGTAATTTTCAATTTTTCATACATTTTAAAAAATCGTACAAACTTTTCCAAATTTTCAACTTTAAAAAAATTTTTAACTTTTAGAAAATTTTCAAATTTTCATAAAACTAAATTTTCAAACATTATTTTAAAATTGCCAAAATTATAAAATTTTCCAAAATTTGTGAAAATTTTCAAAAACTTTACCAATCATTTTTTAATTATCCACTTGATTACCATAGCATTAGAACTTATTTGTTCAGAATTAAATTTTCTTTCAGAATATGCAAAATATTATGGAATATCTCAAAAAATGAGCGAAACACTTCGCCTGGACTTTCCTATACTTATAAAATAACATTGTTTTATATTTTCCAACACTTTCGATATACACCTGTCTAGACACGACTAGTTAAAGTAAATAGTTCTTATAAGTTGTAACATCTTGAAGCGGTTGAAGAAAGACCGACCGCTGCGCTGCAAGCATAAGGTTGGGTAAAATATTCGGACTGAATCAACGGAAGCGCGGAAATTGATATTTGAAAATATATTAATAACTCGAGAAGTATTATTTTTAGCAAGAAATTACTCTTATTAATTTGTATTTAGAACTTCAAAACCTTTCTGATTTTAAAGCCAAAATGCCACGTTTCCGTTTAAAAAAAAAGTTATTTTTTATCGTGATCGCCATATTAAAATTGGAAACTCAAGTTTTTTTCTTAAATACAATCGAGAAGAATTTGCCCTACAACTTTGCTCTTGGGTTTGCGAGTCTATCTATTAAAATCAAAAAGTTAGCCTACACTGAACATTAAACGACTAGTACAAGAATACAACTGCTGGACAAAAGGACAAAAAGATTATTAAGGGGCAGAGAATTCGATTTTTTAATTTTTTGTAAAAAGATTCTCCTAGAGCAAACAAAAGAAGAAATCAATTTTTTTATTTTGTAGCGAAAATTTTGGGGAGGAGGGGGAACAGTAGCCCCCCTAAATATTAAAGTATCAAAAAAATATTATGATATTCGGATTTTGCTATCAATGATGAGCTATATTGCTTTAACTGAAATATTTTATTGCTCCCCGTTAAATAAATAAAAGGGTACCAATTTTCAATTTTCAAAAATTCATAGAGGGCGTCACAGTGAAATTATAGCAATGCGCAAAAAAACAAATTATAGAAGATTCCCAGCTCTATCAGCTTAAAAAGTTTAAACAAAAACGTGTGCGCAGTTTTTGAGAAATATTTTTTTGAAAAATTCCAAAATTTTGGATTGATGTCATTGCGATCGTTTGTATATTTTCAAAATTAATTATATTTCATGGTATAGTACCCTTGAAGGGCTACCAAACAAGATGTAGTTGATTCCAATCAGATAACTGGTTTTTGAGTAAATGGGCGTTAAAGTCGAAATGTTCAAAAATTCGTAGCGGCCGCCATTTTAAAGCTAGAGAGTTCGGTAACAAATCGTTTGATTTGTCCTAAGACCTTCTTTAATCTCCACTATTAAAATTTCCAAAATTCAGTTTCTGAAAAAAATGCTACCAAAAAAACATGTCTAACTTCCGCTTCCGGTTTCGGTTCTTTTTTAAAGCTTATTTTGTCGGTGAATTATTGATATACCCCCTCATTCCAAAGCACATCAAAATCGGTTCGGCCGTTCCGGAGATATGGAGCACCCACCCACCCACCCACCCACCAACGACAGACATTTTTTTTAAATTACTTTTTGGGGTCCATGGTCCATGGGACTATTTTCGTTAAAATCTCAACTTTGAAATTTTTGCATGAAATCAATACTGAAAGTATAGGAAAGTAAAAATACGTTACGTAACAATTTTTACGTCGTTTTAAGTCGTTAGAGTTAAGCGCAAATTTATTATTAGTTATTACATTTGCAGTCATTATGCTGTTAATTTATGTTAGCGACTAACTATTTATTTGCCACAGGCAAATTTCCAATGAAATACCTGAATAACAAACAAATTATTTTGTAAACTACGCAGTATCTAAATTTTGTTGTTATAGAAATTCGTAGAAAATACAAAAAAGAAACAGTTTACTGGTTATCCTTGATCATACACGTCAAACAATTTTGATTTTTGGTGTTTCAGAAAAGAGGCGTAAATTTTAAATTTACATCATAATCGTAGCGTCGGCCATTTTTAGACGGCAAAAATATAATTGACGTATTTTCTAAAATTCTTTTCAATAGTTGCAAAATTTTCTTTACCACAAAACATGACTTCGGATTTTTGGTCCATGGACCCCGACTATTTTCGTTAAAATATTATCTTTGAAATTTTTGCATGAAATAAATACTTCCCTATACTGAAAGTATAGGAAAGTAAAAATGTAGTATTTTTCTTCTATTGAACGTATTTGCTTTTGTTATTGCGTCAAATATATACTGTGAACTTAGGCCCTTCCCAATCACAGGCCCTAATGCAATTGCATTGGATGCATTGCCGCAGTTACGCCACTATGCACGCATTAAGTACATTAGCTTGAATTTTAAAAGAAATTTTCCAAAAACAATGTGTAGCGTGGCCCACGGGTTCTCCTAGTATTAATTAAAATTAATAAATAGTAAATTTAAAGAAACTGGCATCTACACGAATTTACCTAAAACCGGTCACGCGAACTCGAAGAACTTGCTACTGAAAATCCGCATTCTTCACCTCGGCAACTTGCCTTGAACTTTGAACAACAATATCAATCAAGTTTCCGTATAGAATATCCTAACGAAAACAACGTATCTCTCTATAAAGTACTAGAACGCAATTTTGAGAGGATTGAATTTCGCGAACAAATCGTGGAAATTTGCAATAACCACGCAAATAATGTTGTTGTATTTTCTGAGAAAGTCACCTTTCGAAAAATGGAAGCTTTAATAGACAATGGTAACTAGCAGAACCCGTGGGATACGCCCCCCCCCGCGTTTTTTGTTATTTAATTCTTGGCGCGCGCCCATTCCTAATGTTTCCTACGCTGAGTTGGTTTCGAGAATGAGGGCTGCCCGCAGAAATAAAACTCGTGAAAAAAACAAAAAAAAAAACGGAAAAATCGCCCTAGAAATTGTAAAAAAGAAAAAATCACATAAAAAAGCTTCAGGAAAAAAATCCTCAAAAGAAAATTATAAAAACCTCAGAAAATATTCCTATAAAAAACAAGCGGGAAAAGGTAGATTTTCAAAATGTTTAGAACTATTCAATACGCTATAAAAAAACTTTTTTCCACATTTGTGCATAATTAGAAAATAAACTACACTTTTTTTACAGACCTTACTTTGGTAGTTGTTGTTTTTTCCACGAAATTATTTCACCAGGGTTGTTTTTAACGGAAATGTTTTTACTGGAGCATGTTTTTACTGGAGCATGTTATTACCGGAACTTTTGTCCAAACAAGTTTGTCGGCCTGTTTTTTTCATTGGTGGTTTGTACAGCAAATTTGTTTTGCCACATTCCCTTCGTAAACCGAATTAGCTCCCATAAGCAAGAGCAAAGTTTGGCGCCACTATGAAATTAATTGTTGTCTAATATATTTAACGCGATAAGTATTTTTACTTATCGCGTTAAATGTATTAGACAACTTACGCAATATTGTCCATTTTTCTCGCTTTAGTGTAGTGTCACTTCAATATTATACTATTATTATTAAATTAATGTAAACGTTCGTGGATTATCAGTCAAGCGAAAAGTTGATTGGAAAATATCTTCCTCGATGAGATTCGAACCCAAGGCCTCTAGCTATCCAATCTAACGTTCTAGCAAGTTAGCTACCGAATACGCTGGGAACAAGGTAGAATGTCAAGTTTTCTAATTCCAAACGCTTGTATATTTTTCAACTAAATACAGGGTGTGGCAGCCCGCTCTAATTGGTCGATTGCAAGTTAAGTATTAGAGATAGAGAAATTTTTTTTAAATAAAAGTTATTAGGGGTCATGTGTACTGTCACATAAAAATATTTTGCATTATACAGGGTGTCCAATATTAGAGTGGCATAGCAAACTTATATTTCTTTAAATTAAATGCCCTGTATATTTTTGTAAATTATTATTTGCCTTTTAATTTGCTTTCCGACTGTTATTTGTTTTTTTTTTATATCCGTTGCGGTGTTGCCAAGTTATTTCATTTTCTTCTGTAAATTTGACATTTGCAGACCTTAATAGTAAAATCTGTACAAGCCGTATTTTTACAGATGAAACAATTTGTTTTTGGAAAATATTAGTCAAGACCATGTGCTATTCTTCAGATGTTTCAAAGTTGAATTTGGTTTGGGATGTTTGTTGCCGCGGTCCAAAGTTTTCGAACTTTAATGTGCCATAACTTGATTTTTTTAAATAAAAGCCCCAAATTTTTATTTAATTTTTGAATTATATTGTAAATTTCCCATCAAACGTATATTACATTCCCTATACCTATCTCTACTAGTTTTCCTTGTGTTTTTGGTTTTAATTTTATTTAGACAATCTATTCAAGTTTACGCGCAGTATTACTTTAAAACAAATGAAAAGTGATTTGAGAAAGAAAATTTAATTTTATTTAAACAATTACATTACATTACAGCTTATTAGAAGATGTACCACTAATAACTAGAAGAAATATGTAGCTACAACATAATGGTGCTCCTGCACATTATAGCGCCGCAGTACGGGAGTGGTTAAATCAGATTCGAAAGAAGATGGATAGGAAAGGGAGGACCGATGGCTTGGCCAGCCCGATCTCCATACCTACCCCTGTTGGATTTTTTCTTATGGGGTTACATAAAAATCTGGTGTATCAGTAACTTCCAACTACCTATGAAAACATGCAGCGACGTGTAATACGGGCTTTTGGACAAGTTACAGTAGAGATGTGAACTAGAGTACAAGCATCATTTCGCGAACGAATTGGTTTGTGTTTGCATAACGAAAATACACATTTTGAACAGCTATTGTGGATAATCACAAGCTGTAATGTAATGTAATGTAATTGTTTAAATAAAATTTAAATCTTGTTTCTCAAATCACTTTTCATTTGTTTTAAAGTAATACTGCGCGGTAAACTTGAATGGATTGTCTAAATAATATTAAAATCGAAAAAACAGGAAAACTAGTAAAGATAGGTATAGAGAATGTAATAGACATTTGATGGTAAATTTACAGTAGAATTCAAAAATTAAATAAAAATTTGGAGGTTTCATTTGAAAAAATCAAGTTATGACACATTAAAGTTCGAAAACTTTAGACCGCGGCAACAAACATCCTGTATAACCAAATTCAACTTTAAAATATTTGAAAAATAGCACATGGTCTTGGCTAATATTTCCCAGAAAAAATTTGTTTATTCTGTAAAAATACGGCTTGTGCAGATTTTACTAGTAAGGTCTGCAAATGTCAAATTTACAGAAAAAAGTTGAAATATAAGTTTGCTATCCCACTCTGATATGGAACACCCTGTATAATGGAAAATATTTTTATCTGATAGTACACACGACCCCAAACAACTCTTATTTAAGAAAATTTCTTCTATCTCTAATACTTAACCTGCAATCGACCAATTACAGCGGGCTGCCACACCCTGTATACACGAGATAATCTCCTTGGCCGATAAGCCACGAAATTCTACACTAATTTGTATATTCATAGCGGCCACGAAAACATTTAGTTTCAACTTACTATTAAATATTAGTCGTATTGACAGCACAACTTAATAAAAAATCATGTAAGTTGCAATGCAGAATCCGGCGTCGCGCCGCCGGCGCCGGCTCGTTTATGTCTGGCAATACGAGATATAAGCGGACAACCCTCCCAACAACCCAAACATCTAGTGTGAACCTAAATTTTCTTATCTGCATCGAAAACTGCGTGGGTCCCATGTACAAACGAGTATGCGCCTTTTATAGTGGACGCATAAATATGTGGCTTCTTGTAGCGGGGGCTCCTCGCCACTAGCAGTTAAGACAGGTGGAAGGGACTCGGATTTAATTATATAGATAGATTAGTGATCTGGCGATAATCCACATTGGATACAAGAATGACATACTCAGCAATTTCAGAAAATGAACGTGCTAACTGTAATCTACGGACAACTATTTTTTGGCGTTTTATTGGTGGGCTTGAAGAGCCAATCAATAGTGTTGCAGGTTTTTCTAAATCAATATTGTTCGTACAGGTAACTCTTTAATAATTTTATCAATACCTAAGACCAAGGTTCTAATATTTTTGGCTCTACATCTTTGTTTTTTTTAACTGACATCGTACTCTGTTGCAAAATATACCGCAAATATTTGTTTTACCTACATAATAAATTTTTCTAGAAGGTAAGCAAAGGTACTTACATAATACCAATGCAGCATGCGTTTAAATATCACCGAACACAGGTATTTTAATAATTAATGTTACTGTGAACAAAGTTCAGAATATGCTTACCTTGTTGAAGAGTAGTCATGACAAACACTATTTATTGTTGAAGAAAGATCTAGAAAAATGTCTTGACATCGCTCTGGTCTCGATCGTACCATCAGTTGAACCTTGAAAAAATTTAAAAAATTGTTTTTTACTACTAGTAATATGGCGTAGCATTTTGACACATAATAGAATGCTGTGAAATTCAATTTCTCTACCTTTGCTCACTGACAGGTAACTAATTTTTCATTATTAACCACTGGTAAATAATGAACAAATTTATATTTTTTGATAATCCTGTGACAGTTTTAAAGAGAACGCTTTTATAGCACGATTTAATATAATGGGGAGATTCTATTTAATGGTATTTTATGCATAAAATAGTTGTTTAAATAAATTAGTTTAATTTTAAAAACTTTGGTGTATTTGAATATACGTTTTTCGCGCCGTAATAAATGACAACTCTGTCAATATCAATTTCGCCTATAATACAACCACACAAAGTAAAAAAGAGAAAATTGTTAATAGTTTCAGTATTTTAGATGAAACCAGTTCTTAAAAACAATGTTTTTGAATACCAATGATGATTTAACAATTTTCAAACAACTGTCATGCCAGCAAAACAAAAAAACTGTAATTTGTTTTATAATTTGAATAAACAGGGATTTAAGTTAAAATAGCCATTTTTCGACATTATAAGGGTTTATATCACTAGTAGTGAAAAAAAAAGTATATACGCCGCGGTAGAAAAGTCTTATAGCCCTCGGGCCTAACATCCCTCGGCGCTACGCGCCTCGAGATCTAACCTTAGCCCTCAGGCTATAACAGTAGACTTTTCTACCTTGGTGTATAATATACTATTTATTTTACTATTACAACAATTAAAGCATTGATTTGTTTTTGTTTTCCCAATTAGTTATGTATGTTTTTCGCCGACCTTGTTGGAAAGTAGGGTTTTCGATCCTCATTTTGTGGTTGACATGGCAACACATAAAATTACACATACCTATATAAGTGTATGCACGATTACTGATCTCCTTGATCGAAAACCTTGTATATTTTTCTAGACAAGTGCAGAATCTACAAAGCTGAAATTTAGTAATAAAGTATATATTAATATGACGCTTATAAAATAGGAAATAATAAAGATACTTCATTATTAGCATTTTAACGCCGCAAACTGGGTCATGAAGAAATACCAGCCTGCTAAATTAATTTTGAAATAAATTAAAGAAAATAATTAAACATAACTTTACGAGCTTTACGAATGCAATAGGGTCTATGTTTCTATAACATTTTAGTTGAAAACCATCCGCGCTCACAATTTATTTATGCACTACGGTAGGAAATATCTGGACGAATTTTGTTTTCAATCTTTTAAGAAACCCTTTACACCATAAAAATTATTATATAAACATTCAGTTTTTATAATAAACTAGTGTTACCTCGCCGAAATTCGACGGCAGACCCGGCGAAATGCTAAGTCACGTGATGCATTAGTTCCAATAATGAGACGCGGCGTTAGTGTAGATGTGTGTAGATATATATATATATATATATATATATATATATATATATATATATATATATATATATATATATATATATATATATATATATATATATATATATATATATATATATATATATATATATATATATATATATATATATATATATATATATATATATATATATATATATATATATATATATATATATATATATATATATATATATATATATATATATATATATATATATATATATATATATATATATATATATATATATATATATATATATATATATATATATATATATATATATATATATATATATATATATATATATATATATATATATATATATATATATATATATATATATATATATATATATATATATATATATATATATATTGCTGTGTATCTGGGTATTTGAAAATATCCAGACATTTTCATAATTTTAAGATAATTAATTAATTTAAAGTTTTTAATAGAAAAATAAATATAAATAGCCCCACGTTGATGAGCCATAAATTATGCTATGTAATAAGAATATTTAAAATTCTTATTAAAAATTAAATTCTTAAATAAAATTAAATAGCCCCACGTTGGAATCGTCATAAATTATGCTGTGAAATAAGAATTTTGAAAAATTCTTTTTTTAATTTTTTTTAAAAATTCCAAACATTTGAAAAATCATAAATTTTGTAAACTTTGAATTATTATTTATTTTTGACCCACATTTGCTAGCTCAGTAATAAAATTAATATAATTAAATGCTGTGTGTTTTAATTTAGTTTTAAGCATTTTCATAAAAAAATAAATTTCAAATAAATTTATAAGCATGGGAATTTTATTTTAAAACAAGAGACTCTTATTAAAATTTTGACATGTAAATAATTGATTGACATAAATTCATCTTGTACTTAATCTCAGGGATAATTTTAAATTCTTGAACATCATGTAGCTTCACTATTGTCGATGGGTTATTTAAAAAAAATGAATTGCAGATTTCCAGAATACCACCTACTACATTTACACGCAAATACATCACCATAAAATAATATTTAAAACATCTCTGTACATTTATAATAAATAAAACAAATTTTTTTATTGAAACACCACGAAAATTATTACTTATCTTTTTACAATGTTCATCTTTGAAGTTCGGAATCTTTGATGCGTGCGCTTCCACGTATTTGAATGGTAGCTAACTCATACAACCAATTTTTCTTTCCTGTCTGTGATGTGCTTGTGCACGGTATGATGTGTGCTGTCCTAACGCTGCCTGTCCGATAATACTAAACCATGAGTTCTCCAGCAAAATCTTCAATAACAGTTTTTCTCAGGTATGTAATTCCCTTTTTTTATTAGAAATTATATTTTTCAATTTATAATTACTTTAATTTTTCATTTATTTTTAGCATTTTTATTTTTAATTATAACTGTTCAACTTTTATTATTACAGATTTATTATTATATCACACGAAGAAGATTAATTCCATATTATCTGTCAAATACAAATCTGCACGATTGACAACAAGATGTATTTCTCCACCTCAAAAACCGGAAATTCGCAGAACTATTTTTTATCATAAGATGGTGCTCAGGTACGCCATTTTTTATCAATTTATAATTTATTGAATTTATTTGTCGAAGAAACTTTCAAATTGTTCTTTAATTACTTGGATCACTGGTTATTATAGTTAGATTTTAATTTAGTTTCCCATTGGAATATTTAATACTTGCACAAATTAATATTTTTACAATAAAGAAAGGACGCTTCACAATTTTACTTTTTAATCTTCCAATAACTTTTATATTCTTCAACGGATTTTTCTCAACTTTCTTTAAATAATAAAACACCTTATTACTGTCACTTATAACAACAATTTATTTTGTTCACATTAAAATTTCTAGTTACATTATCAAAAATTTCGGAGCTAAACATTAACGCACCCACGCTATGCAAATTCTTACCGGAAGCTGTCTTGAAAAATTTAATCTCGAACCCCCAGACTAAATTTCCAAATATATCAAATTATACAAATATCACCCTTAAGTATCCTTTACATAACGATAACACCGGAAACAATTAAAATTCTATTGTTTTTACAAGATAGCTACGAAACCTTACAATCTAATCTAAATTTCACCCTTATTCAACTTATTACATAAATGTCATTATCCCAGATTAACTGGAATACAACTATTTTAAATACGCGATTCAAACATAAATCAACGTATGACAGGTACATTCAATGAAGAAAATTTTTCTTAAAATTTTAAAATTAACATATTTTTTTCATATTTATAAAAGCACATAAATTAAACAATACCAGCTTATTAGCATTAATAATTATCAATTAATTATTCATTAATTTAAAACCATAGTTACATTCCTTAATTAACATAAACCCTAGGTTTACAAGTAATTTATATGAGGTCATTGACTTCTTATCACTTTTATCTGTGACTATAGTTTATACAAAAACCGTCTGGCAAATTCTTACAACCTTGACCTAAAATACAGAAAACTATTTACATTACAATATTTTATATACCGACATACTCAAAAGTAATGTATACGGTTTGTTTTAAATATAAATAAACAATTAGGTTATCTAATAAAACTAAATTAAATTAACTCAATAAACACCTTAATTAAATTAATTCTAAATTAAAATTATACACGGTGCGTCAAAATAATTTTCTAAAAATAAAATTTTTTTTTTATTTTAATTCACTTATTCATTTTAAAAACACACTTTTCAACCAATAACATCTCAAATAAGGATTACCCTTTAATATTATACACAGTTCGACTCATATTTTTACACAAACGATTTTATTATTGATAAATAAATTAATTCAAGTTAAATTATTTATAGTTTGCGTCAATATTAAATTGCCTTAGCATGTTTTATATATGCTATAATTTTTTTTAGTCAAGTTTTACTAATATAAATAATTCTATTCTAGGAATAGTATCCTGGAAAATCTCAATGCTACTTCAAATGCATTTAACCAAAAAGAAATACAAGAAATCAAGATTACCACTGCATTACCGTCGATATAAATAAACTTCAATGAATTACAAGACCACGAAGAATATCTCATACTTTAACAAAATCTCATACTTTTTTAAGTAATAAAAAAAATTAGTAATAATTTTTAATTTTAAGTTAATAAATAAATTTTTGAATTAGAACACACAGCATAAATCCCCCTTTAATTTTTCAAAATTTGAAAACCCCTAATAATAATGATGGCAAATTTTGCAAAAATTAACAAAAAAATTTTTACTCTCCCCCTTCTAACAATTTCTTGCGTAAGGATACAATAGATTTACATGAAATTTACCCCTTATTTTATTATTATTGACATGTTTTAGTTCATAACTGTCCCCAAATCTTCTGTTGACCTCAGAAGGACCTTCAAATGGTAATAATAATTTTGCATTAATATTTCTTTTCTTGTCGGCTTTTCTTAAAAATCTTATAATGACTTTGTCTCCTATATTGAATATTACATGATTCTTTATTTTCTCATTTTCTCTTCTTTCATAATTTTCTTGTTTTCTTCTTACTTTAACTCTAACTGTTTCTAATAATCTTTCAAATTGATCGTCCTCCATGGGTTCTATGGACCATGGTCTTATTGGTCTTTCTTTTCTCATTAAAAAAAATGGGCTCTCCTCTGTTACTGTGGATGGCACCTCATTAATAAATTTTTCCAATCTCTCCACATAACTAAACCAATTTACGTGCCTATCATAATGCACCAGAATTCTTAGATATTTGATTACTTCTTGGATATATCTTTCGCTTGGATTTCCTTGTGCATGCCGAATACTACAGAAAGATACTCTAATATCTTTTTCCCGATTAAAATTTTTAAATCTTTCGTTTACAAAATATGTAGCATTATCTGCTAAAATTCTTTTGGGTTTCCCTACCTCTTCAATAAATTTATTAATACACACAAATGTTGTTTCTGTATCGGTTTTCCTACAAGGATATACTTTTGTAAATTTAGTGAAAACATCAACCATCACCAGGATATGCTTAAATCCCCCACTTCGTACTAGATTAGAAAGGAAATCAATGGCTACCAAATCTAAAGGATTTTCAACTTTAATACTTTTAACTTCATTCTTATTGATGTGATTCTTATACTTAGCCAGACAACATAAATGGCACTCATTAATCATATTTTTAACAATATATAAATCATTTTTATTATAAAAATTCTCCCTCATAATCATCCATATTTTTCTTATTCCTGCGTGCCCATACTCTTCATGAAAATAATTAGCAATTCGATCGATGTGTTGTCTACTGGTTACATATAACTCTTTTCCATTTAAATTTTTAATTAGTATTCCTTCCTTTATTTCATATCCTCTAAATTCTCCTCCCTCTCTAATCTTTTCTTTAATTAAAGTAACTTCTTCATCCCTACTCTGAACATTTCTCACATATTCTTCAGAAAATATCCCCCTCTCTTCATTTAATAAATTGACAGCAATAACAATTTCATTTAACTTGTCCATATTTTGGATGTCTTTCCGACTTAAACTATCCGCTACCACATTTTTCTTAGCTGGAATGTATTTCACTGTAAAATTGAACTCTTGTAACAATAGAGTCCATCGATAAATGCGACTGTTAGTAAAACGAGTCTTCATTAAATGTGCTAAAGCACCATGATCAGTTTCAACTATAAAATGATTTCCAGTTAAATAGAATTTTAACTTCAACACAGCAAATACGATAGCAGCCATTTCTTTTTCTGTAATGGTGTATCTTCGTTCATAATTTCTTAATGTCCTTGAAATAAAACAAATGGGTCTCTCTTCTCCATTCTGAATTTGTACCAACTCCGCAGCAATTGCCCCATCCGATGCATCCGTTCGAATTAAGAATGGTAAATTATAATCTGGATGATAAATTGTAATGTTGTCATAAAAACTGTCTTTTAAACAATTAAAAGCTTCTTCTTCTTTTTCTTTCCACTTCCATCTATGTCCTTTCTTAAGTAATTCAGTTAAAATTAATATTTTATCTGCTAGTCCTGGAGTAAATTTCCTATAATAATTTAAAATCCCCAAAAATCCTCGTAACATTCTTAAATTTTTAGGTTTAGGATAATTTTTTATTTCTTCCAATCTTTCTTTATCAATTGTAATTCCGTTAATATTTACTTTATACCCCAAAAATTTAATTTCTTGTTTATAAAATTCACACTTTGAAATATTTAACTTTAAACCATTTTCTTCTAACTCTTTCAAAATTATATTAATATGTTTCAAATGTTCTTCCTTAGAATTACTAAAAATCAAAATGTCATCAATATAATGACTACAAAAATTTTCATATTTGTCCAATATTTTCTGCATGGCTCTAACCAATGCTGCACATGACGTTGACAATCCGAAAGGAACCACTTTGAATTGAAAAACATGTCCATCCATGCTAAATCCAGTGTATTTTCTTGAACTTTTCTCAAGAGGAATAAGCCAAAATGAATTTTTTAAATCCAATTTTGAAAATACTGTTTTATTTCCCAATTTTCCCATAATACTTTCTATGGTTTGGGGCACCTCAAATTGTTGAATAGTTCTAGCATTAATTTGGCGAGCATCTAGGCATAACCTGATGGTATTATCAGATTTTTTAACTACTACAATCGGATTAATGAAATTTGTATTCGCTCTTTCTATGATACCTTGTTCTAGCATGGAGTCGATTTCCTCTCTCACTCTATCTTTATATGCATAAGGAACCGGATAACTTTTGCAATTCAAAGATTCTTCATTAATTACTTCTAATTTGTGCACATAATTTTTGGCTAATCCTGGTTTCTTATTAAATAATTTCTTATGACTTTTAAACATTTCTATTACCTGTTCCTTATATTCTTGTTCACAATTAATTTCTTCATAAAAAAATTTTTTTTTTCAAAATTTTTAACAACATTTATATTAATTTCATTATTTAAATTTAATTTATTTTCATTTTCTTTTTGTTTTATAGGAATAATAATATTTTTATATTTAATTACATTTTTTTCTAAATCAATGAGCATATCATAATACTGTAAAATATTCATTCCAATAATCATGTCGACATTAATATCTGGAATAATTAACATTTCTGCTGGGATTTCTTCCTTTTGAAATTTTAAATTATAATTTAATTGTTTTTTAACACATCCAATTTTTTTTTTATTTGTACTTATTAAATTTACTTCTTTTATATTTGTTATGTAATTTAAAAATAAATCTTTATTTTCATTTATAATTTTTTCATTTATTAACGAAAATTCGGCACCCGTGTCCACTAAAGCATTTAATTTGAGTTTATTTAAATTTATTTCGATAAAAGGCAAATTTCCAATTAGTTCACTATTTATTTTTATTTCATTTTTTTTATCTGTACCATTGTTAGGGGAGTCAATAAATTCTCTAGGATGTTCGTAATTATGATTATTAACAATGGTACAACTATTTAAAAATCCCTCGGTTCTTCTACTTCTGCCACCACCTCAATCCTTTCCACATCCTCACTGCTTCCTTGGATGACATTAATATTCCTCACTCTTTCTTCCTCTTGTCGTCCTCTTTCCCCCTCTAACCTTCTTTCTATTCTAGGATTGTTAGTATTATTAGCGTTATTATTGTTAGATCTCGTGAACGTCTGATTGTTGTAACCCCTATTATTATTGTAATTATTATTCCGTTGGTTATTATTTATATTATTATTGTAATTGTTATTTCGTTGATTATTAAAATTTCTGTTATTATTATTTTGATTATTAAAACTTCTGTTGTTATAATGTTGATTATTACTATTATAATTTTGATAATTACTTGGCCTATTATTGCTATTATTATTCTGTTGATTATTTTGTGGCATATTTCCATTCCCATAATAATTATTAAGATATCCTGTTCTGTTGTTATTTCTATTTACTGTTGTTCTATTAAAATTTTCTTGATCTCTCAAGTCGTATCCCCTGAGTATCTCAATAAACTGCTCAAATTCTTTAATATTGTCAATTAACACTTTACTAATGATTGCTTGATTAAAATGTCTTGCTAACTGTCTTATGATTAACCCAATGTTAATTTTTTCATCTAATTGTTGGAACAAGTATAATTTATTTATCGCATATTCTTCCCTTGTACCATCTGTTGCCTCATATCTTCCGTTATAAAGTTTATCCTGCATGTGCATTTGCTGGCTTGCACCCCAGTAATGTTTAATAAATTTACTCTCAAACTCCTCTAAATTCTCACACTGTTCCCTGACCGTATAAAACCATCTTTCCGCATTTCCCAATAAAGTTCCCCTAATTAGGTTCATTTCAAATAAGGAGCTGTTTTTTAAACCCCTTTGGAATTCAATATTTTCTAAATATTCTTTTAAATCTTTCATATATACTTTCGGGTGATAATTTTTACTAGGATCAAATTTTGGCATACTTTTTTCGTTATATCCGGTGTAAATAAATGTGCTCCCTCCAGCCTCTCCTGATCCTGGACCTTTCCTTTTAAACTCTCCCTCCAATTTTCCTACCCGATCTCCTAATGCCGAGATATCCTGCACATGTTCCCCTTTGTATTCATTTACTTTGTCACTTATTCTATTAATTTTCTTTTCCCTCTCTATATGCTTACTATCTATCTCTTTTCTTATTTGTTTATTATCATCTTCATTTCTTCTTTGAAGCATATTAATTTTTTCATCCAAATCATTAACTTTTGTTTCTATTTTTTCTTCTATTCTAACAATTTCCTTTCCCAGATTCTTATTGGTATCCTTCAATCCCTTATTTATCTCCTCAATTTTTTCATTTATTTCTTCCCTACTCTCTTTTATTTCCCTCTTCATTTCTTCCCTACTCTCCTCAATTTTTTTATTAGTTTTTTCACTATTCTCTCTCATCTCCTTCATCATATTCATTATCATGTATTCTAATTTTGAACTTTCTCCCTCCTTACTACTCTTACTTGTGCTTGCAGCACCTTCTTCTTCTTCCTTCTCAACATCTTGTTCTTCTTCTATTTTCTTTTCTGGTTCCATTTTAGATTTCTTACTCCTACTCCTCTTTTTCTTTTTAACTACTTGGAACTCTTCTCCTTTTTTTTATTACTTAAATCGCTGTTGTCCCAGAATGTTTTCATTTACCCCACATAAATTATTTTATAACCCCAAATATCATTCAAATAATCCTCAACTTTATTTATAAAAAAATATTACCCTTTAATTGTACATAAATAACCCAATCGAGCCCCACGTTGCCTGGCGACATAAATTATGCTGTGTATCTGGGTATTTGAAAATATCCAGACATTTTCATAATTTTAAGATAATTAATTAATTTAAAGTTTTTAATAGAAAAATAAATATAAATAGCCCCACGTTGATAAGCCATAAATTATGCTATGTAATAAGAATATTTAAAATTCTTATTAAAAATTAAATTCTTAAATAAAATTAAATAGCCCCACGTTGGAATCGTCATAAATTATGCTGTGAAATAAGAATTTTGAAAAATTCTTTTTTTAATTTTTTTTAAAAATTCCAAACATTTGAAAAATCATAAATTTTGTAAACTTTGAATTATTATTTATTTTTGACCCACATTTGCTAGCTCAGTAATAAAATTAATATAATTAAATGCTGTGTGTTTTAATTTAGTTTTAAGCATTTTCATAAAAAAATAAATTTCAAATAAATTTATAAGCATGGGAATTTTATTTTAAAACAAGAGACTCTTATTAAAATTTTGACATGTAAATAATTGATTGACATAAATTCATCTTGTACTTAATCTCAGGGATAATTTTAAATTCTTGAACATCATGTAGCTTCACTATTGTCGATGGGTTATTTAAAAAAAATGAATTGCAGATTTCCAGAATACCACCTACTACATTTACACGCAAATACATCACCATAAAATAATATTTAAAACATCTCTGTACATTTATAATAAATAAAACAAATTTTTTTATTGAAACACCACGAAAATTATTACTTATCTTTTTACAATGTTCATCTTTGAAGTTCGGAATCTTTGATGCGTGCGCTTCCACGTATTTGAATGGTAGCTAACTCATACAACCAATTTTTCTTTCCTGTCTGTGATGTGCTTGTGCACGGTATGATGTGTGCTGTCCTAACGCTGCCTGTCCGATAATACTAAACCATGAGTTCTCCAGCAAAATCTTCAATAACAGTTTTTCTCAGGTATGTAATTCCCTTTTTTTATTAGAAATTATATTTTTCAATTTATAATTACTTTAATTTTTCATTTATTTTTAGCATTTTTATTTTTAATTATAACTGTTCAACTTTTATTATTACAGATTTATTATTATATCACACGAAGAAGATTAATTCCATATTATCTGTCAAATACAAATCTGCACGATTGACAACAAGATGTATTTCTCCACCTCAAAAACCGGAAATTCGCAGAACTATTTTTTATCATAAGATGGTGCTCAGGTACGCCATTTTTTATCAATTTATAATTTATTGAATTTATTTGTCGAAGAAACTTTCAAATTGTTCTTTAATTACTTGGATCACTGGTTATTATAGTTAGATTTTAATTTAGTTTCCCATTGGAATATTTAATACTTGCACAAATTAATATTTTTACAATAAAGAAAGGACGCTTCACAATTTTACTTTTTAATCTTCCAATAACTTTTATATTCTTCAACGGATTTTTCTCAACTTTCTTTAAATAATAAAACACCTTATTACTGTCACTTATAACAACAATTTATTTTGTTCACATTAAAATTTCTAGTTACATTATCAAAAATTTCGGAGCTAAACATTAACGCACCCACGCTATGCAAATTCTTACCGGAAGCTGTCTTGAAAAATTTAATCTCGAACCCCCAGACTAAATTTCCAAATATATCAAATTATACAAATATCACCCTTAAGTATCCTTTACATAACGATAACACCGGAAACAATTAAAATTCTATTGTTTTTACAAGATAGCTACGAAACCTTACAATCTAATCTAAATTTCACCCTTATTCAACTTATTACATAAATGTCATTATCCCAGATTAACTGGAATACAACTATTTTAAATACGCGATTCAAACATAAATCAACGTATGACAGGTACATTCAATGAAGAAAATTTTTCTTAAAATTTTAAAATTAACATATTTTTTTCATATTTATAAAAGCACATAAATTAAACAATACCAGCTTATTAGCATTAATAATTATCAATTAATTATTCATTAATTTAAAACCATAGTTACATTCCTTAATTAACATAAACCCTAGGTTTACAAGTAATTTATATGAGGTCATTGACTTCTTATCACTTTTATCTGTGACTATAGTTTATACAAAAACCGTCTGGCAAATTCTTACAACCTTGACCTAAAATACAGAAAACTATTTACATTACAATATTTTATATACCGACATACTCAAAAGTAATGTATACGGTTTGTTTTAAATATAAATAAACAATTAGGTTATCTAATAAAACTAAATTAAATTAACTCAATAAACACCTTAATTAAATTAATTCTAAATTAAAATTATACACGGTGCGTCAAAATAATTTTCTAAAAATAAAATTTTTTTTTTATTTTAATTCACTTATTCATTTTAAAAACACACTTTTCAACCAATAACATCTCAAATAAGGATTACCCTTTAATATTATACACAGTTCGACTCATATTTTTACACAAACGATTTTATTATTGATAAATAAATTAATTCAAGTTAAATTATTTATAGTTTGCGTCAATATTAAATTGCCTTAGCATGTTTTATATATGCTATAATTTTTTTTAGTCAAGTTTTACTAATATAAATAATTCTATTCTAGGAATAGTATCCTGGAAAATCTCAATGCTACTTCAAATGCATTTAACCAAAAAGAAATACAAGAAATCAAGATTACCACTGCATTACCGTCGATATAAATAAACTTCAATGAATTACAAGACCACGAAGAATATCTCATACTTTAACAAAATCTCATACTTTTTTAAGTAATAAAAAAAATTAGTAATAATTTTTAATTTTAAGTTAATAAATAAATTTTTGAATTAGAACACACAGCAATATATATATATATATATATATATATATATATATATATATATATATATATATATATATATATATATATATATATATATATATATATATATATATATATATATATATATATATATATATATATATATATATATATATATATATATATATATATATATATATATATATATATATATATATATATATATATATATATATATATATATATATATATATATATATATATATATATATATATATATATATATATATATATATATATATATATATATATATATATATATATATATATATATATATATATATATATATATATATATATATATATATATATATATATATATATATATATATATATATATATATATATATATATATATATATATATATATATATATATATATATAGAATTTGCACCTGTACTCTCCTTAGTAATAGCTTTAAAATGAGCCGTCTCAAGACCCCCCTTTCTATTTGAAATTGTTTTCCAAGATGGCGCACGGCCGCCATTTTGAAGTTTACAAAAAAATAGTTTTACTCAAAAATGTGCCAAAATGAAAATAAAAATTGACCTGTCCCAGCTTTTTTCTCAAAAATTGCTAATAGCTGAGTAAATGAATTTATGCGTTACTTAATTTACATACTGTATATGTAAATAACTATATGTATATGAATGTTTGGAAGCGATAGTCATGGCCGTGGACTGTCTGATATCTTAAATAAAATGTGTAGCGATACTTATAATATACAAGTGCTTTATAAACCCAATGCGACATTGGAACAGGTTACTTGTGACTTATCTAATTTAGCAAAATTATTTACACGCAATGATTATCTAATTGTTATTGGAGGTACAAATGACAATAACCGAAGCCAATTGTTAAAAACTGTGTTAAGGTTAACTAATATGTGTTTTCAGACTAATGTAATAATCTCCACAACTCCCTACAAATATAACGTTCCGTGGTGTAACAATTACACATATGACACTAACAAAAAAATTTGGAATATCATGGAAAGCCTACAGAAATACAATAATAATCTAGGTTTATTTGATTTTAACAGTAGCATGAGTAGGATGGATTATACGCAACACGGATTGCATTTAAATAACGGTGGTAAACAAAATCTGTGTAGTAACTTAGTGAAATATATAAATGAATTTAAAAATAAGTACACTGGCAACTGTAAATTTATTAGCCCACTAAATGTAAAGCGGCCAAAGATTTTACTAACTGAAAGCGAAATTCATAATTGCACCAATCAAGAAATCAATCAAAATTTGCTCCTGGAGGAAACGGATCAAGATGATGGTGCCAGCAACAGTAGTATTCTCTCGGAATATTCGTCAGGGTCGGATTCAAGCTGCAACACAGTCGTTGACACGGATTTTTCTCCTCTACGATCGATAGATCCAACAGGATAAAATCGTCAATTACGTCTCTGCCAATGGATGCCCAGGAAAGTCAGCTTGCATCACACTCTGTTAGGGTTTGTCACCTGAACGTAAGAAGTCTTAGAAGTGTAAACAAATTAAATTCTGCATTTCTGTTGTTAAAATCTATAAATCTCCCAGAGATTATTTGCTTTAGCGAAATATTTTTAGCGAGGATGAAATTAAATATGCCAAATTGGAGCAATACCAGTTGGCAGATTATTATTGTAGAACAAACTCAAAAAGAGGTGGAGTTGCAATATATGTTAGAACTGACATTAAATCTCAACCAAAAACTATTGCAGTCGAAAGAATTGATTGTATATTTGAATTTGCATCAGTAAATGTTAATTTTTGTGATACTGTTTTTAATGTTTCATGTTTTTACAGAGTCCCTAATGGGAATTTGGAGATTTTTAAACGCAATGTTGATTTGTTTTTATTAAAAATGAATAATTTTGTAACCACCACTTTTTTATGTGGTGATTTTAATGTAAATTTCGACGATTGTGTCGATGACTCAGGTGCTAGAGACATTGAAAATATTTTGTTATCGTATGGTTTTATCAAATGTATTAAAGACTTTACACGTGTTCAAGGGAAATCGAAAACAATTGTTGATAACATTTTCACCAATCATAACAGCGCACATTTAAATGCGGGTATAGTGTATGCGAATTTATCTGACCACTACATGCAGTATGTCGAATTTACATTTGGTAAACGCTCAAATTTGGGCAGAGATAAAAAGATAAAATTTTAAAAGCGAAATGAACTTATTCCATTTTAAATATTTACTCTCTACTGAATGTTGGCAAACAACTTATTTGGTGGAAAATGCAGACGATAAATTTACGATCTTCTTTAATACATTTAATAAATGGATTGATACTGCTTTCCCAAATCAATTTGTAAAATGTAAAAGTAATTTAGTTGTAAAAAAATCTTGGATCTCCTCAAACATAATAAACCAAGGACGGTTATTAAGAGACCTTTTCCAAATTTGCAAAAGTTCAAACGATGATGGGCTGCTAGCTTATTATAATCAGTCATAAAAAACAAATTATTCAGGCTAAGAAGGCATTTAATGATAATACATATAATAGAGCCACTAATAAATCTAAAGCTGCGTGGAACATGATTAAGAATGAAATTAATATTAAATCTAATTCTACATATCTCCACGAATTCACCGATATCTACAATAATAAAATTAACGATCTGAGTAGTGCTGCGCAGGTATTTAATAATTATTTCTCAAATTCTATAAAAGAACTTGTGAACACCACAAAAATAGCTAAAACCAGTATTAGCAATGTTGTTATTCGTGAGTCAATGTTTTTACTACCCGTGGAAGAACGAGAGGTAGAAAATATTGTAAAAAAAGTATCCAATAAAGACTCTGCAGGATAGGATGGCATTCCATGCTCGTTATTGGGGCATGTTGTTGAGTACATTGTTCCTGTACTTACACATCTTATAAATTGCTCATTCGAACAGGGTATTTTCCCTTCAAAATTGAAACCTTCAATTATTATTCCAATTTTTAAAAAAGGTGATAATTCAAAAATTGAAAATTACAGAGCTGTTTCGGTATTATCGGGTTTTTCCAAAATTTACGAGAAAGCATTTTACACTAGAATTTTTAATTTTATAAATACAAAACATTTATTAAGTAATAGACAATTTGGATTTCGAAAAGGTTTATCAACAAATGACGCAATAGTGTCATTAGTTGATCATATTTTGCACAATTTAGACAACAAAAATAAAGTCGCGGGTATATTTTACGATTTTTCACGAGCTTTTGAAACAGTAAGTCATGACTTATTAGTAACCAAATTAAATCAATATGGAGTAAGAGGGGTGGCAAGTAACTGGTTAGTATCATATTTAACTAATCGCACCCAAAAAGTGGTATTAAGAAAGTCTGGTGGAACTTATACTTCTAACCATGAAAGCATTAATGTCGGCGTGCCCCAGGGCAGTATACTGGGGCCATTATTATTCATAATTTTTCTTAACGACGTCGTCAATAATAATAACTTTCAATTTATATCATTATTTGCTGATGATTCTTCATCGTTGGTTTCTGCGGCAAACTTGGATGAACTAAGTAGGAAAGCAAATAATAGTACAAAAGCCATGCAAAAATATTGTCTAGATAACGGACTAATTCTGAAGTCTCAGAAAACTGAATTAATTCTCTTCTGCACCAAAGAAATTGATCAGAGTCTCTTGGTTAAAGTAAGTGAGAATAGCTTGCGTCAAAGTAAAGCTACAAAATTTTTAGGTGTTTACATAGACATGAATTTAAACTGGGACGTGCATACAAATAGTGTTATAAAAAAGTTATCGACATATAACTATTTGCTTTGGCAATTAAGGAATTTTGTTAGCACTAAAATATTAATTTCATTCTATCATGCCTACGTTAATGCTACCCTTAACAACGGTGTTATGTGTTGGGGAAACTCAACTGGAGTTAATCATGTCCTAATTATGCAAAAGAAAATTTTGAGAACGATATGTTTCATGCCTAGGCAGCATTCATGTAGAGAACTGTTTAAGAATTTTAAAATTTTGACTGTGGTGTCTAACTTTATCTTAAATTGTGTAGTATTTATTAAAAAAAATCTGCACCATTACAAAAAAGTGGGGGACATTGAAATCTATAACTTAAGAAATAAACATGATCTAATTTTACCAACCCCTAGACTCAGTCTTATAGCCAACGGGCCTCACATTATGTCAATAAAATGTTATAATCATTTGCCTACTAATATCAGGGAAATTCAACGTACAGCTCCCTTTAAAAAGAAGGTCAAAGATTTATTGATTCTAAATCCAATCTATGAAGTAGATGAATATTTTTCGCTTAATTTTGAATAAACTGGGTCGGTGATATATTTTGTATTTAGTGTGATATGGACTACTGTGATATACTTTATGATATATTACATTATTGTTACTATTATTATTATTTACATTATTATTTTATTTTTGTTATATTTATTAGTGTCGTAAAACTTGTTTGTATTGCATATATCTCTTTAATCATGTTTTAATTTGTGTATGAAATTATTAATGTAATGACGCCTCCAATGCTTGTATTATAAAGCCATATGGAATAAAGCATATTCTAAGGTTCTAAGGAAGTACCAATAATAATTAATGTTCGCACGCTAGGGAGATGGAACTAACAAGTCGTATAAATTTTTAAACTTATTAATGGATTCAGCATTTACCACTTCAGACGGTAGAGAGTTCCAGGCATTTTGCACTCTGCAAGAGAAGAAATGCTGCCTTGACAGTTTATTGAATCTAGCACAATGTAATTTAAAATTGTGGCCTCGTAATTGGGTGTTCTGACTTAGTGTAAATAGCTGTGGTGGAGGAGTGTAATAGTTGTGAAGAATTTTGTAGACTTCAATCAAGTCGTTTCTAAGTCTTCGACAACTTAGTGTTGTGAGGTGCAATTTCTTCTTTTAGTATTGGAAAATAATCTGACGATGGCTGCTATTACGAAAACAAACTCCGAGAAGGCAAAAACCGTTAATGCGTTAAATGTTTTGCATAACATTTGCTTTTACTATTAAAACAAATACTTTGAACTTGAGCCCCCTTCAATCTCGAGACCCACTGCAACTGCATTACGAATTTACGTTGACTTTTATTGTAGAACGCTAATATTTAATAATAGTAATACAGTTTAAAACTTCATAATTATGAACGCGCACACTTTTGTTGTGCTTGCGATCCAGTTTGTTTATTTATATTTTACTCGGTTAGGATACTGTCATCTAAATGGGTACGCGAATATCGAAATACGGGTGGAAAAATACATCGATGACATGTTTAACTAACATGAAACAATTAACCCACTAGATTCAGTATAATGAGCTTTTGCATAAGTAGTCTAATACATTTTACAATTAAATACCTTTTACTATTTTATTAATTATATACATTAGGCTTCTATTTTCTTGTACATGATTTAATACATACAGATAAAAGTATAAAAACGGCGCAATATATGCGTGCTTATTATTTCAGAACACAAACAAACTTAAGGAAAGCATGTTCATAATCGCCGACTACTTGCATATTTGAGAATATAAAATACTGCTAGATGCATTAAGAACATAACATGTCTAATATCTCTATACAGCGTATTAAGTATTTTTTTTTAGTTTAAAGAAAGCAGTGAAGCGTAGTCCAAGGATTCCACTAGTAAATTTTTTAAAAGAGAAACATCAGAAGATGTAAAATTTGAATTTTACCTATAACGGACCGTTCTTAAAGCTGTAGCGTAGTTTAGTTTTACTGTAAATTCCCTACACACGGGAACTTCTTAAATTTATTACGTTATAAAGCAAATAGTGCATTCCGTAAGTCCTTTAATTTAAGGCAGAGCAAAAACTAACAAAAGCAAGACGTATACAATATGGCATTGAAAAAGATACCACACACAATCAAATTTTCATTGCCAAATCATACGACGAACTTTTTAAATTAACATTGTTTTTTGAAGAATCATGAAGCCGTGCGTGAGCACGACTCCATGATTCGCATCCCACCCCTTTCCCGGGCTCAGCACACTAAGTGCTTGCAACCGGTCTAACATGCCCCACCCCTGAAAGACATGCAACCCAACATACACACCACACACACCATCCATGGACCCGCCGGATTTAACTTATTCAGAAAAATTTTCCACTCGAACCTACTGCCATTGGGAGTCTAGTTTCAAAGCCTGGGACTTTAACCACTAGACCACCCGCCGGCCCTATTAACATTGTTAGTAATTCTAATTAGGATAAGCCATCAACCACAAAAAAACCTTATTCAACAATAGTATGCATGAATTTAGGATTTTTAGGACACAATACATTTAAGGAGAATATTAGGACGATTGGAAGGCCCGAGTTATATACATAGCTATCTATCAGCCTCATCCCATCGACAAAATAAATAAGTTTTTACTGTTTAGAGGGTTACACAATACACATACGTGTACCGAACCGCTATTATTATAAAAATTAAGCTCGCATTTGTCTGACAGACACAATTTGTCGCCGCCCCTAAAATACTGGCAATCTATGCCAGTGCCTATGATGCCTAATGGATAATACGGCCCTGATCACGGATTCGCTCGGTAACATTCGCCTAAAAATTACTTTAATTTATTCTGTACGAATCATCATTGTGACGCCTTAATACCAATTCAAAATGCGTACCCATTGAGAGACAATTAAGTATTAACATTAATAACAGATCTATTTTTAAAAGTCCTGCTTTAATAGTTTCCTATCACACACTTTTGATTTTGATCGGGATTTCTACTATAACTTTCTTTCTTAAATATTAATAGAATTATATCTTGCGTAACACTGCTATAGTAGTTGACTGCTATGTGGACAGGACATGTTCTTTTACTTTTAGGTTACTTCGACGTGGGAGTTGCGCCAGTCAAGCTTCTTATTCGAAAACCTCCGAAAACCCTACACATCAGGATCGTGGTAGGTTTTCTGACTGGTCATTTTAACAAACACCTTAAACCATGGGCGTAATCAACGACCCCATGTGCAGGTTCAGTGGAGAAAAGGATGAATTTTCCTTCCAACTTCTCAGCCCAGACTAATGGTAATACTAAGGCTGCGACACCTAGGTCATCTCACCTCCGGAGCCACAGGAATTACAGGATATCTCCATCAGCAGGGTACTAGTCTGTATGAGGAGAATCCCTGAACTAGCGGTTGATACACAATAGGTCTCCGTTCTGCGGTTTTCCGCACCGTCATCATCATCATCACCATCCTGGATTACGCCAGGCCCACCCCATGCCAGTAGGTGGGTAGGAATTTATGTGATAGGTGGGATCGGGTGGGGTGTTGAACCGCGTTAGCATGTCTGCAATGCATACCGCAAGACACCGCTGCTGCAACATCGGGTAGTTAGTAGGCTACGCATCAATGGGGTTTTTGAGTACGCAACCAACACCGTTATGCGATTATGCATTTTAACTTAATAAACTTTGGTACCTATCAAAGTTTCACATTGTTCTTATTTCACACATATCTATTGTTATAAGATTACAAATTAAAAATATCTTAATTTCCTAATAACTAATAAACTACTTAATATTACGTATCGTCCGGGTGGTATTGCTACACTTTGTTCCTCTATTCTTTGCTCTAGCATGATCATATTTAGCGTTCCATTCCTACTTCTCGTGGATTTCTTTTCGTCTTTGGCTGTGATGCTGTCGTAATGATTTCTGGAACAGTCTCCTGATGTCCTGTACGCTATTCTCATTGCCCTGGGTGGTTGATTGTTGCCTATCGGAGTGTGTGTGTGTGTGTGTGTGTGTGTGGAGATTGGGCCTGCTTCGTAGTGTATTTCTATTGACGCCTTTAGTGTTTCTGCTGCTGCTGCTATTGATTCGGCTCCTTCCCAAAATCCTTCTTTCCCTAGGTCCTCTAAGTAGGCTTCTGTTTGTAGTGCTGGGCCGTAGGTATGTGCAAGATGGTCGTAGCGCGAAGCCAAGTATCTCACATTTTCGTCCAGTTGCAATTGGAAATTTTGTGGGTTTTCTCTGATGTATGACACGATTTTTTTCCTTAAGATGAGAGCTTCTTTTTTGAGCTGTTCTCGCGTTGCCGTGACATTAGTGTTTTGATCTGCTATTGAGGTGAATAAACAATTTCCATATCCTGGGATTTTCCGCACTGTCAATTTGTGTCTGTCCGTATATACTGTTTCTTGTTCCATGGTAGGAACTGTCCTGCTTCTGATGATTTCCGTTGGTTTGCTGGTGTGTACACTTCCGTATATATTTACGCCCCTTCTAATACTACTAGTTCTGATTGACATCAAACGTCAATGTTAGATGTCGGAACTAACCTAAATTGCATTCCAAAACGTTTTTTATATTTAGGTAAACCTAATCGTACACCTCTTATACTCTGCTCTACATTACACTATGCTAGTATCAATAATTAATTAACTCAATAATCAAATAAAAATTTACATTGAAAAAACTACGTTAAATTGCCTGCTGCCGTTTAACAAAGTATTAAAGTTTTTATTTAAAGTTGTTGGAGAATTATTTTACTGTTTTTGTTCGTGTGTTAACCCTCAGTTTGAAATTCAATAGGTCCGGTTTATACAAAAGAATGTCTTTAGTTAAAATAGCTTGTTTAAATTGTAAGCGATCCTTTCTCCGGCTACATAAAAAGGGCCCTTTCTTAGAAGTATACTACCTGCTCTAAGACCCTAGTCTTTGGCAATGCTATTCCCGGAATTTGTTTGTGTTGGCGGCTGCCGGGTTTAGACAAGAATCAACCCTATTGCATACTAATGAAATAAGATAAAATAAAAGCTTCTACTTTTTACAATTATTCTTGTTGTTTAGTATCTATGCACCCCTGATCAACCACTATCTTGGAGGAATTCTATATGTTTCCTACAAGGTATTTATTTTTACTTGCCTAGCCTATCTTATTAAGTATGTACTTATCTTTGAGTGCTTGCTGGTTAACCAGTTTCCTTTAACTTGTTGTTAGATGAGCAGGTAATCCAGGTGTTCCGCTTCTCCTTTCCGGTAACTCTTGCCTCTTTATTTGATTGTTTTTGAGAACTGGCGCACTAAACACTCAAATGCACCTGCTTTGCTCTGGCCAAACAAAGAACCTCCGTAACGCGTTATGTTTTTACCTATTTTACCTGTTACGTTGAGCCACAGGTATCAATTCACGAACCCTGCTTTTGATGTTCACTCTAGGATCGAACTGCACTAAAAATTGCCGTTTTAAACGGCGAAAAATCTTGTTTTTACTTTCAAAAGCTAGAGCTGCGTTGTTATACGTCTACTCTCGACCGCTGTTCAAACTGAACCCCCGTTCTGGAAGTTAACATGTTTTTTGCTAGCATTTTCTTAAAAATTTAATTTTCTAAATCTGAAAACGGAATCTGTTACAAAACCTCAGTGCAATTCCCACTTTCTAACTTCAATATACTCTGCTCTTTTTTTAAATTTTCACTTTAGCGCCTTACCGAGTAGTAGATGGTCCATAAGCTTCGAAATGTGGGGGTACATCAAAAATTCATCAAAAAACCTCAGTGCGATTCCCAACTTTCTAGCTTTAATATGCCGCTCGTTTTGCTTTTTGAAAATTTTCACTTTAGCACCAACAGCGTTTTGATAGATCTGGATCAAATTTGCTATAATAATAACCCTACAAACACAATATTACTGTGCACAAATATTTTCTAAAAGATAAAAACTATGAAGTGAAATATATTTTCAAAATTGTAAATAAAATCGCTCAAAAACTGGCCACAAGATTTTTTTATAATTATGTCAACTTATAGAACTATGAATGAGCTACAATGTGGTTTGTAACCCAGTCCGCTATTTATTTTTAAAAAACGAATCGGATTGGCGCGGGTAGGATGGTCATTCACTGGCGATCGCGGTAATGCAGCAATGCCTTCCGTGGTCGGTAGTTGGATGGGTGTTCAAAGTCGCGCTAAACACGGCACGGCGCCTCGTGCTGGCGGATGGGCACGTAAATGGTTGGTCCCGGCGGCGGTCAAGCTAATACCTTGGCCGTCGTTAGTGGGGTTGGAAGTCCACTCAAAGTTTAGATGGATGAGCAAATAGACGATTGAATGTAATGCCAAGGGTTTGGCGTAAGCTGAGTGGGCGTAGTGGTTAAAGGTCCAAAGAGCCCCACTACCCTCCGGAACATAGTGAATAAGCCAAATCCGGAGGGAATGGGACCAAGCCCCAATGGCCTGTAGCGCTGAAGATATATAAGCTTATAGAACTATGAATGAGCTACAATGTGGTTCGTGACCCAGTCCGCTATTTATTTTCAAAAATCTATAATTCCCACCCTTTTGTTTAATAAACGGAGGACGTTAGAAAAATTTCTGTTTATACTAAATTGCTCATGAGTGATAGTAGAATATTTTATCCCAAAAAATTTTTTTCGGTTGTAGCACTCAGAAGTAGGCACTTAATGATTCGGTAACAGTAGCAATGATATCTAAAGTATGGGAAAGTCTAGGCAAAGTGTTTCGCTCACTTTTTGGTTTTGACTTCCTTGTCGATATTTTAAGCTGTATCTAAATTGCTCTGCTGTGTAGGAAAACAATTTGAGCTTTTAAATCATTTTTATTCGATAATAATGAATTTACTAAGAAAATAATTTATTAGGAGATCAACGGTTAGCAAAACTACGATAACTACAAAACTAAGAATAAACAATAAATAATTCATGGCTAAGAAAAAAATATGTTTACTTCGAAAGACGCAAAATCGTCAGATATATGTTAAAGAAGGCAATAGTTTTTGTTGAACTTGTTTACGAACGGTAATTAATTAATTAAAAAAAGTTAGAATTACGTCAGTCGGTTTAATAACTGAAGGTTACGACTAAATCGTAATAACATTGTCAGCGTTATCAGATTCCTTTTTAGCGCTAAAATAAATGGCCGAAGCAATAAACTGAATAAACACACTTTGGATAAATATAAAAAGTACCATATATAAAAGATGTCTCAGTTGCAGTGACACTGCATTTAGTTCTTAACGGTACAGAAAAAAGCTAAAGTGTTCACTCAAAGTGGACTGTCCCATACTAGATATTAATAATTACCGTATTTGCAAAAGTGTCAATTTTTAATTATAACGTTGTACATTTCGCCGCCTGTTAGATTGCTAAGAAGAAAAAAAAGCTGTAAAGGCAATCCTCCTTTCCATCCATACTTCAACTTTATTACAGTTCAGTGTCAGTTCGTGACGTCTGCAAAAATTATGCCAGCTTAGCAATCATACTTGCTCGGATCCTACCTTGTCTAAGCCCAAAAATATTTGTAATGGAATTTTTTTTTAAATTACAAATACATTATACATTTTCTGCAGTGGCCAACCAAATCCTAAATTCGTTAGTCATAAATTAGAGGGAGCCGGGAGCGTGTAGTTCCACCAAATATAAAATTTAAAAAAAAACTAACATTAGACTTGGGTGCTACTAATCAAGATGATTAATTCTTCTAAGCAGGAGTTATTTATTGTTTCCCGTTTAATAAATAAAGGGGTACCAATTTTTGATTTTGAAAATTCATAGAGAGTGGCACAGTGAAATTATGGTATTCAGTAAAGAAAAAAAAACAAATTGTAGCCCATGTTTGGCTCTACAAAACTACAATGTTTGAATAATAACAATGAATGGACAGTTTTTTTAGAAATACTATTTTGAAAATTTTAAATAATTGGATTTTACATTCTCTACAGCCAAGTATAAAAGCATCTAAAAAAATAACATTAATTTTGGTTCTACTAGTCATGATGAGGGCTGGGAATATTTATCGATATAGCGATAATTTTAAAAATGAGCGAAACACTTCGCCTGGACTTTCCTATACTTATAAAATAACATTGTTTTATATTTTCCAACACTTTCGATATACACCTGTCTAGACACGACTAGTTAAAGTAAATAGTTCTTATAAGTTGTAACATCTTGAAGCGGTTGAAGAAAGACCGACCGCTGCGCTGCAAGCATAAGGTTGGGTAAAATATTCGGACTGAATCAACGGAAGCGCGGAAATTGATATTTGAAAATATATTAATAACTCGAGAAGTATTATTTTTAGCAAGAAATTACTCTTATTAATTTGTATTTAGAACTTCAAAACCTTTCTGATTTTAAAGCCAAAATGCCACGTTTCCGTTTAAAAAAAAGTTATTTTTTATCGTGATCGCCATATTAAAATTGGAAACTCAAGTTTTTTTCTTAAATACAATCGAGAAGAATTTGCCCTACAACTTTGCTCTTGGGTTTGCGAGTCTATCTATTAAAATCAAAAAGTTAGCCTACACTGAACATTAAACGACTAGTACAAGAATACAACTGCTGGACAAAAAGACAAAAAGATTATTAAGGGACAGAGATTTCGATTTTTTAATTTTTTGCAAAAAGATTCTCCTAGAGCAAACAAAAGAAGAAATCAATTTTTTAAGTTTGTAGCGAAAATTTTGGGGGGGAGGGGGAACAGTAGCCCCCCTAAATATTAAAGTATCAAAAAAATATTATGATATTCGGATTTTGCTATCAATGATGAGCTATATTGCTTTAACTGAAATATTTTATTGCCCCCCGTTAAATAAATAAAAGGGTACCAATTTTCAATTTTCAAAAATTCATAGAGGGCGTCACAGTGAAATTATAGCAATGCGCAAAAAAACAAATTATAGAAGATTCCCAGCTCTATCAGCTTAAAAAGTTTAAACAAAAACGTGTGCGCAGTTTTTGAGAAATATTTTTTTGAAAAATTCCAAAATTTTGGATTCATGTCATTGCGATCGTTTGTATATTTTCAAAATTAATTATATTTCATGGTATAGTACCCTTGAAGGGCTACCAAGCAAGGTGTAGTTGATTCCAATCAGATAACTGGTTTTTGAGTAAATGGGCGTTAAAGTCGAAATGTTCAAAAATTCGTAGCGGCCGCCATTTTAAAGCTAGAGAGTTCGGTAACAAATCGTTTGATTTGTCCTAAGGCCTTCTTTAATCTCCACTATTAGAATTTCCAAAATTCAGTTTCTGAAAAAAATGCTACCAAAAAAACATGTCTAACTTCCGCTTCCGGTTTCGGTTCTTTTTTTAAAGCTTATTTTGTCGGTGAATTATTGATATACCCCCTCATTCCAAAGCACATCAAAATCGGTTCGGCCGTTCCGGAGATATGGAGCACCCACCCACCCACCAACGACAGACATTTTTTTTAAATTACTTTTTAAATTACTATTTTCGTTAAAATCTCAACTTTGAAATTTTTGCATGAAATCAATACTTCCCTATACTGAAAGTATAGGAAAGTAAAAATACGTTACGTAACAATTTTTACGTCGTTTTAAGTCGTTAGAGTTAAGCACAAATTTATTATTAGTTATTACATTTGCAGTCATTATGCTGTTAATTTATGTTAGCGACTAACTATTTATTTGCCACAGGATGTAATTAACACGGTAACTAGCAGTACTCAATAATGATTATGAATAATAACAATAAGGAACGTAATGCGAGTGATGCAAGCTAGGCACATCCACACTCCTTGAGATCACCACACTCTTTGCCTCCAGCCTGCATTCCCGTCCCCCTGTACCGGTGAATCCCCGGTGCCTAACATTGACTAAGTTCCATTCACTTAGAAATCCTGTACTTAAGAATTTTATCTCGGCAAACAGTTTAAATGACGTTACTGTCTGCAAATTTAAACCACAATCGTCGTCACCGCAGGCACGCGTAGTAAGTAAATTCCCAATGAAATACCTGAATAACAAACAAATTATTTTGTCAAACTACGCAGTATCTAAATTTTGTTGTTATAAAAATTCGTAGAAAATACAAAAAAAAACCATTTACTAGAAATCCTTGATCGTGCACGTCAAACAATTTTGATTTTTGGTGTTTCAGAAAAGAGGCGTAAATTTTAAATTTACATCATAATCGTAGCGGCGGCCATTTTTAGACGGCAAAAATATAATTGACGTATTTTCTAAAATTCTTTTCAATAGTTGCAAAATTTTCTTTACCACAAAACATGACTTCGGATTTTTGGTCCATGGACCCCGACTATTTTCGTTAAAATATTATCTTTGAAATTTTTGCATGAAATCAATACTTCCCTATACTGAAAGCATAGGAAAGTAAAAAGTATAACTTTGATTTTTCGCTCTCTGAAGTATAGTCGGGGAGGGGGGGGGGGTCCATGGACCCCAAAAAAGTAATTTTAAAAAAATGTCTGTCTGTGGGTGGGCGGCTGGGTTACGCTCCATATCTCCGGAACGGCTGGACCGATTTTGATGTGCTTTGGAATGAGGGGGTATATCAAGAATTCACCGACAAAATAAGCTTTAAAAAAAAACCGACACAGGAAGCGGAAGTTAGACATGTTTTTTTGGTAGCATTTTTTTCAGAAACTGAATTTTGCAAATTTTAATAGTGGAGATTAAAGAAGGCCATAGGACAAATCAAACGATTTTTACCGAACTCTCTAGCTTTAAAATGGCGGTCGCTAAGAATTTTTGAACATTTCGACTTTAACGGCCATTTACTCAAAAACCAGTTATCTGATTGGAATCAACTACACCTTGCTTGGTAGCCCTTCAAGGGTACTATACCATGAAATATAATTAATTTTGAAAATATAAAAACGATCGCAATAACATCAATCTTCTACAATTTGTTTTTTTGCGCATTGCTATAATTTCACTGTGACGCCCTCTGTGAATTTTTGAAAATTGAAAATTGGTACCCTTTTATTTATTTAACGGGGGGCAATAAAATATTTCTGTTAATGTAAAATAGCTCATCATTGATAGCAAAATCCGAATATAATAATATTTTTTTCGATAATTTCATATTTAGGAGGGCTACTGTTCCCCCTCCCCCACAAAATTTTTGCTGCAAAATTAAAAAATTGATTTCTTGTTTTGCTTGCTCTAGGAGAATCTTTTTACAAAAAATCAAAAATCGAGTTTTTTTCCCATTAATAATCTTTTTGTCAATTTCACATACTTTCGACAGCAGTTGTATTCTTGTACTAGTCGTTTAATGTTCAGTGTAGGCTAACTTTTTTATTTTAATAGATAGAGTCGCAAACCCAAGAGCAAAGTTGTAGGGCAAATTCTTTTCGATTGTATTTAAGAAAAAAAACTTGAGTTTCCAATTTTAACAATGGCGGCCACGGTAAAAAATAATTTTTTTTTAATGGAAACGTGGCATTTTGGCTTTAAAATCAGAAAGGTTTTGAAATTCTAAATACAAATTAATAAGAGTAATTTCTTGCTAAAAATAATACTTCTCGAGTTATTAATACATTTTCAAATATCAATTTCCGCGCTTCCGTTGATTCAGTCCGAATATTTTACCCAACCTTATGCTTGCAGCGCAGCGGTCGGTCTTTCTTCAACCGCTTCAAGATGTTACAACTTATAAGAACTATTTACTTTAACTAGTCGTGTCTAGACAGGTGTATATCGAAAGTGTTGGAAAATATAAAACAATGTATTTAAATGTATAGGAAAGTCCAGGCGAAGTGTTTCGCTCATTTTTGAATACAGCATCGTAATAAGCGCAAAAAAACTGCAATACTTTAGTAATTTAACAGACTTCGTAGCTCTAATAATAACGAAGTTAGCATTGGTGCCCCGATAATTTAGAACACCTTGTATATTACACTTTCGGGGAATTCCAAATAACGTGCAAAATTGACGTGGATTGGCGGTACATGAATAACATCAACGTTGACAATTGTCAATTATAAATAATTTATGAATTCAAAGAATATTTTGTACCGAATGCGATCAGGAACTTGTTTACGCGACTGGATTCCAAGTGCTAAGGTCAGGGATATCCAGAAAAAAATGCGGTGGGTGAGATTTGGACTACTCCCTCCTCAGCCCCCCTCTGAACTTGTTTATAATTGCGTTTTTAGGATATATTGACACAAGTTTCCATGCAGTGGTGATGATAGTTATTAATCGCGAATTTTGTTACCAACACCGCTGGCCAGTTTTGTGTGTCCGTTTGTTCGTAAAGTGGTTTTTTATATACTATCTACAATTGATTAATCTGGTAAGTTTTTTATGCTTTTCATACTAAATAAACTATATGCTTTGCCTATACTTTCCCATATTTTCTTTAAAAATAATTAACTACCTTTTAAGTTTTAAAAAATAGATATTTATTCAGGTAAAAATGCAACAAAATATAAAACTTTCAATTTTTAAGGCGCTTAAACACACAAATAAAAATTTCTAATTTTACTACTAGTTGAAGTTTTACACGTGCTATTGTCAATTATGCATCTACTTTTTAATTAGATACTGACAAAACAAATACCGCAAAAAATAGTGTTTCACTTTAAATTTATTTTGGGAAAACATACAACAGATTAAAAAAATGTGAAACAAGCCTGTAACTGCCATACTGTACGTGGCATCCACATTTGTGGGGCAAATAAAGGAGCAAACGAGCAGGAAATTTACACTGAAAACACGTACTGCAAAATGTAAGGTCTTAGTTTTTGAAGAATTCGTAAATTTTGAACATCTCAAGAAATTTTTTAAATTTTGAAAAATTAAAAATTTTTTGAAAATATTTAATTTCAAAAATGTTTTAAAATTTTGAAAACTTTGGGATTGAAAAACATCTTGACAATTTTGAAAATTTTTTAAAACAAAATTTTTAAAATTTTGGAAAATTTGGAAATTTTGAAAAATTTTGGAAACTTGCAATTTTTTGTCATATCGACATCGAATTCAAAGAAAAATATGAATCAGCATTACGGCATGTGTTCACAGCAATATTAAATCTAATTTATTACTTCACTATTTATTACTACAATAAACATACGGATATCGGCTCTAAGACATTATATCGATTTATTTTATGCTATGTTTATTTAAATTGTATAAACTCCAATACAAGGAACCCAAAAAAGTGGTTTAAAAAAATGTCTGTCTGTGGGTGCGTGCGTTCGTTTCCCTAAATCTCCAGAGCCCTTTAACTAATTTTTATAAGATTTGGTTTGTTTAAGTTTTTTAGTTGCAGGTAGTTCTTTGTAAGATCGTTAACCGGAACCGGAAACGGAAATTAGACCTGTTTTTTGGTATAGCTCACTTTTTAAAATTGTAAATACATAGCGTTGTAGTGCATCTAAAAACAAATAAAATGTTTTTTTACAAATGCTGTATCTTCAAAATGAAGGCCGCTACGAATTTTTGAAAATTTTAACTTTAATGCCCGATTACTCAAAAACAAAACATCCAATCAATACAAATTTTTATATTATTTGATAGTATAATGAAGTGATGTTAAAACATTTGTAATTAATTGGATTTCATTGTACACTACCTATGAAGGGCTTTCAAACAAGTAGTAGCTGATTCCGATCAGAAAACTAGTTTTTGAGTAAATGAATGGGCGTTAAAGTCGAGATTTTCAATAAGCTGTAGCGGCCGCCATTTTAAAGCTAGAGAGTTCGGTAAAAAGTTTTCGATTTGCCTTAAGTTCTCCTCGTAGATTCCGTGCTTAAATTATCAAAATTTTGTTTTGGAAGAAAAGTTACCAAAAAAATGTGCAACTTTCACTTCTGGTTTTTGATTCTTTTTGAAAACCTTAACTAGAACTACCATTTTCAATATACCTCTTGATTAAAAATTTCATCAAAATCGGCCAGTACTTTCGCCTGTAGAGGCGACATACATCCACCCACCCACAGACAGACATTTTTTGAAAACCACATTTTTGGGTTCCTAGAGCCCCAAAACGTGCATTTCCGTTAAAATTTATATTTCGAAAACTTTCATGAAATCAATACTTTCCCTATACTTCTTCATATCAGCAGGCCTTGAATTCTAAAACACAGCCTACCACAATCGCAGCAGTGTGCTTTGAAATTTATTTGTTATCTGTTAACAATCAAAAACAAATGAAATAATAAAATACAACTTTGCTAGACTGTTGTTTGTTGTTTTTGAGGGCCTACTAATGCGATACAAGTTTTTCGCATTAATCTCAAAAATTTTGTTATGTAAGGGTATACAAGTTTTATACCATTGAAAGGAGAAAAGAATTCTCTATTGTAGAAGTGTAAGAAATTGGAAAGTTGCTGTTTAAAAAAATGACGATCGCTTCACAGCGCATACAGTATCGGTTAAAATATTTTTTGAAGTATGCACAAAGGTAAGTCAAACGTTACCACAAAGTTTTATTAAAAATTTTTTCTGAACCACCCTGTATATAATAGTAATTATTTTGTGTAGGTATGGGAAAGTACAGGCGAAGTGATTCGCCCATTTTTGAAGTTTGAAACTTAAAACTCTTTTATTTAATAAATGTTAAACGACAAGATTGCCGTTTAAGTTCAATTGCTTATCAATGATAGTAGATTAACCTTTTAAACCTAAGTTGTAGATGTGAGTATTTAGAGGGGATGGTAGACATTACGCCCCCCCACCCGCAATTTTTAGCTGACAATTCTTTTTCTTGTGTCTGGTGTTTTTTAATGACAAACGCGACACTCGCGATATGCTACTAGCCGCGCGTGCAAAGCGTGTGCTCTTGTCTAGTAACTCTTTTAGGCTAGAACTTATACGCTATTAAAAAAAATTATACATAATATTCATGTCATCGAGTTTATATTTTTAAAATAAAAATTTAAGCGTTTTCAAAATGGCCGTGCGACTGTTCTTGACAATCCAGGAAAAGGAGGTTAAACTACTAAAGTCATCATTGTTGTCATTAAAGATATTGGTTTTGTCCACTATTTCATGGCCAGTTATTTGGCGATTTTCATTCATCAAAGCCTTCAACACGTTTAATGACTCTTGCTGTAGTTGAACGTCCTCTTCCTGGATTGTCACAAACAGTCTCACGGCCATTTTTATAACGGTTTAAAATATTTGGGGGTTTTTAGGTGTACTTTCTTGATACTGTAAACTGAGTCTACGTAAAATTTCAGCCAGTGTGACGTCTGCAATAACGAGAAATTGAATTATAAAACGCTATTTCACGGTACAGTTAACATTTACATCTTTATTTATAAGTTCTAGCTTTACTTCGTTGAAGTCCATATTTATTGATTATACATAAAATACTTTATTACTTCAACAATTTTTATTTGTTTTAACCATATACGTATTTCGCCATGTTACATGCCGTTGTTAAAAAGTAAACAGTTAGTGTTCTAGCAATAGAACTTGGTGACTTGATTTCGGTAATCGTCTGCAGATGACTTGATTTCTTATTCCAAAATGTCCAATAGAGGTGAATTTAAGAGATCAATTTGCTCAATCGTTAACGGTACCGTGTTTAAATATTTGTGAATTTTATAGCAAATAGCAAATCATCTGTTTTTTAGTTTGCATTAAACAAAGTGTTTAAAATGTTTTTAGTTGTTTTAAAACTTACTTTATATTTATTTGTTTTCTTTATAATTTTAGCAATTTTTTCTGATTTATCACCAAAATATGGGATCGAAGCATGTATTTAATTGTATCAGATGAAGTTGGGGTATTCGGATAAATTTTTTGAATGGCTAATTTATAATTTTTTTCTTTAATTAATGTATCAATAAATTTAGTATTATAACCCCTACTGTATGCAATTTGTTTAATAATTGAAATTTATCTATTATAATTAATTTCATCTAAAGGGACCGTCAAAACCCTATGTATCATGGACCTGTATGCTGCTAATTTATCTGTTTTATGGTGACAAGAATCGTGTGGTATTGTAATGTCTGTTTGTGTAGGTTTTCTATAAACAGATTATTCAAGTTTATTAGTTGAATTATTTTTTATGTTTAAATCTAAAAAGTTAATTTACATACCTTTTGTTGTTTTGCATCGACACTTGCAGTGTCCTCCAATGAAATTAAACACGGGTCTTTTAGCGTTGCCCATCCCAGATTTCCTGGGACTAACAGACACTACACCACTGCATTGAAACCAACAGGAGCTTGAAGGATTCATAACGAGAACAAAATTATAAATGGCATGTTTAAGTCGCTGCACTTATGCATGAATGAGGGAGAGAACTAGTTTCAACACCGGTGAAACAACAAAAAAAGAAAGTGTGAGATTGGTAATATACAGTGGGTTTTTCTTTTTTGTATACATACCAGCTATGTATACTCTTATAAAAAACATGTCAATGCATTGTTTTACTGCAATCTATAGGCAACCAACTGTACACTAAATCTAAAAGCTTCAATTTTTGAAAAGAATAGTGTGCTGTGGAAACAGTAATCAAATTGTTTAATGTCAAATTAATAGCAATTAGTTTTGATTTTTTGAGTTTAGCATAAAATTGTGATTTCTTAAATACAACCATGTACAACAAAGACGAAAATGTTGAAATGTTAACGTGGTATCAGACTGGTAGTAGCTTGAGAACTGTGTGAGACTTATTTTCGATAAAATTTCCAGAAAGGTCTATTCCTTGCATTAGAACTATTCAAAGCATTGTTAGAAAATTTCCATCACAAGGCTGCATAATAAATTCCCACAAAAAAAGGACTAGTAGATAGTATCACTATAAGACATAGCTAGACATTATAATGTACCTCTCACTATGAGGAATAATATCTCTCTCCCCCCTCCGCCCCTCTCTCGAAGTACTAAATTATAATTCTTTTTTTTTATAATATCCATTTTTATTTGCAATCTATACAAAAGTAAATTTAGCAAATGTTGTGATAAAATTGGCTTGTAGGAGTATGCTCAGTAGCATACTCCTGTAACACTAGGATTTTTAATCCTTTTTTGATTTTTGGATAGAACTTACAAACTAGATCTTAAAACTAAACTTAATTATTAACATTCAAAGTCTAGTGGGGAGATCGTTTACCACTTGTCTTTGTAACCTCCTGTTATAAATAGGTTGGTTCATTAGGTTCACTACTAAATCATTTGGGTGTGCACTAAGACGAACACTGTATTGTGAACTGTATCGGCGAATTTCTTCCTTGACGGTTGGTGTTTGGAGGTCCCTTCTAATATGGGTGTTTGGCACGAACCATGGTGCATCCACTATCATCCGTAGCGCTTTCGATTGGAATCGTTCCAGTATTTCTAAATTTGACGTGGAAGCTGTGCCCCAGAGCTGAATGCCATAAGTCCAAATTGGCTTGATTATTACTTTATAGACCAGCAGTTTATTATCTAGGCTGAGTTGGGATTTACGTCCAAGTAACCAGTACATTTTAGAGAGGATCATTCCAAGTTGTTTGCGCTTTGTGAAGATGTGCTTGCGCCAGGTAAGTTTTCTGTCAAGGTGCATCCCGAGGTACTTTACTTCTTCTTCTTCTTGTGGTAGTTGTCTGTTATTTATATAGACAGGGGGACAAGTTTCTCTTCGTGTGGTGAAGGTTACATGGACGGACTTGGTCTCATTTGCTTTTATTCTCCACTTCTTTAACCAGTTTTCAATTGCGAGTAAATTTGTTTGTAGTTTCTGTGAGGCAATGATGGGATCACTATCAGTGGCTAGGGCTGCAGTGTAATCTGCAAAGGTTGCTGTTAATACTTCTGGTGTAGTCGGTAGGTCTGCAGTGTACAGCAGGTACAATAGTGGCCCAAGGACGCTGCCTTGGGGTACCCCTGCGTTTATTGGCGAGAGTTCTGTATATTCAGTTTCAACTTTTACCAGAAAGTGCCTGTTTTGGAGATAAGATTTAAGGACTAGGAAGTAGTTCAACGGGATAAGTAAGCGTAATTTGTATGAGTCCGATATACCACACTTTATCGAATGGTTGTGTGATGTCCAAAAATGCTGCCGAACAATGTTGTTTGGTTTCAAAGGTATCATTGATCATCTGTACAACTCTATGGGTCTGAATCCAAACTAATGCTTAGGTATTGATTCGTTGTCCTCGAGGATTGGAAGAAGCCTCTTTAATAATAGCTTTTCAAGGACTTTAGATACCATGGGTAGGAGACTTATTGGTCTGTAAGATTTCAGTTCGTTGGGAGGTTTACCTGGTTTCAAGATAAGGATGATCTGTGCCACTTTCCTCTGTGCCGGAAAAAGCCCTGTGTGTAGTACTGCATTGAACAATTGAGTGAGATACTTTATTCCAATGTTAGGCAATTCTTTAAGAACTTTGCCGGTAATTAAATCATAACCCGGAGTTTTCTTAGGGTTTAGGGAGTTGATGACTTCTTGGACATCTGCAGTTTTGAGGCGTTGGACTGGTGGTTCCAGCTGATAGGGTGTCTCTAGTGCTTTGCTGAGGTCGTCTTCCTCTTCAGGTTTATTTTCTGAGGGATGCGGTTGAAAGACTTCTGATAGGTGTTCAGCGAAGGCGTGCGCTTTTTCTTTGTTGCTTCTTGCCCAGGTTCCTTGTGGTGTCCTGATCGGCGGAGAGGCTTTTTTAACTTGTTTTATTTTTTTTGTTGTCCTCCAAAGGGAATAGTCAGTAGCTTCGGTAGGGGTAAGGCCTTTCAGGAATGTGTCAATATATTCATTTTTGTTGTTATTGAGCATTTCTTTAAGCTCTCGAGTTGCCCTATTAAGTAGTAATTTACTATCGGGTGTTCTAGTCTGTGCCACTGTCTTCGCAACCTTCGTTTTTCCTCAATTTTGCGCTTGATTAGTATAGGGCAGTCATGCGTTGTGATAGATGTTGTTTTTTCAGGGGTAGAATTCTAGCCCGCCATTTGTATCGTGTCATTGAAGTGCTTAATGGCCTCTTCGATCTCTTCTTCAGTTTTGAGCGGGACTTTTAAGTTTAAGTTTTCATTTACAAGACGTCTGAATTCATCCCAGTTCGTATGTTTGTTACTTATGCTTGGTTCTTTCCTTTTGCTTACCGCTTTTGTAGTTAATGTGATCAAGACTGGGGAATGATCTGATGAAAGGTCAAAACATGATTGTGCTACGGCACAGCCTTGCGGGATACCTTTTGTGATGGAAAAGTCAACTAGGTCAGGCAGTTTATTCCTGTCAGATGGCCAGTATGTGGGTTCTCCCGTCGATAGGTGTTTCAGGTTGTTTTTTCTGGTGTTTTGTATAGTTCCCGCCCTTTGGGCGTTATGAGTCTAGAACCCCAGATAACGTGCTTGGCGTTATAGTCGCCTCCTGCTATAAACCGGCGTCCCACGGTCCTGTAGAAGTTTTCGAATTGCTCCTGTTTCACTGAGTATCTAGGGGGGAAATAAACAGCTGAGATGGTCATGTTGCCGTTTGAATCATCTATTATTACATTGGTGGCTTGTAGAAAATCTTTGCTGTAGTCGTTCGCTTGGTAATGCTTGATTGTATTTTTTATTATTATAGCGGTTCCACCTTGAGCAGTTCCTGCTGGATGGTTTGTGTTATATATTGAATAGTTAGGAATTCTTAGGTGACTTCTTTCAGTAAAGTGCGTCTCAGAGATCAGCATGATGTCAATGTTATCGTTGGAGATAAATGTTTTCAGTTCTTCGGCATGTTGTGATAGGCCATTGGCGTTCCATAGAGCGAGCTGTAGAGACTTATCCATTATTTGAGTTGAGTGAGGACGGTTGTAAGGAGGTTTAGTATAGTTCCTATTTGTTCTATCAGACCTTTCATCATTTTTTTAGGTCTTGCATGTCATTGGATTGCTGGTTTGTATTTGGCGTTTGTACTATGTTGTAAGAATTCTGATTTTGTCCATTTGTTACTAGCGAGTAGGTCAGTCCAGGTTGAGTTTGTTGGTAGTGTTTTATCTGTTCGGGAGGAGTATATTGTTTTGGTCTGAGTGGGGGATATTTCTTCTTCGGGAGCTCTTTGTATATGGTAGACCCCTTATAAGTGGCAGGATGATTTCCTCCACATAGGACACATCGGACGTCACGGGATCTTTCTTTTCTTGGGCATTGATCCGTAGAGTGGCCACTTGCGCATTTTACACATCTTGGTTTTAGGTGGCAAAAGTTTTTGGTGTGCCCATATCTTTGGCACTTAATACACTGCGCAATTTCTCTTTTGTACTTGGGCGGTTCGAATTTTATTTTACACTGTTGTATATATTCTACACTGAAGATCTCCTTATTATTAGAGGTTGGTTTCAAATCAATAAAGAACATTGGTAGGGGTAACTTGGTTCTATATTGTTTGATGTTCCAGATGTTTGTGATTACATGGCCTAGTTTCTCAATTTCAGCTTTTATATCCTCTCAGTTAATAGAGTGGTGCATGTTTTTTAGCACCACTTTGTAGCTTCTCTCCTTCTTTAGTTTGTGCGTATAGAAATGCGTATTTTTTTCACCTAGTGCTTTTGTAATTATTCCATAGCGTTCTGCTGTTTTGCGTTGAATTAGTACTTGATTATCGGTGAGAGCTTTAATGACATAATGCTGTTTTGCAATTTAGTCCAGGAGTTGTATAAGAGGTGTAATGTCTTTGACACCTTCTACATATATTGGGGGTAGTTTTAATGTTTTTTCAGGACTTGGGTCTTTCTGTTGTTCGTTAGATTCACTGTCTTTTAGGGCTGAATAACGATTAGAGGTAGACGGTGGGTTGAGCCAGTAATCGTTTTCTTTAGCTTGTTTGGTTCTTAGTTCAATTTCATCATAGGAGTTTCTTCCTCTTTTATATGAAACTTGTGTCCAGTCTTTGTCAGCTTGCGTTAAGGGTGGGAATGTTTGGTTATACTGTTGGGTTTGTTGGTACGGTTGGGTATAATACATTTGTTGTGGCTGTGAAAGGAAGTTACCTGGCATTTGTTGAAACTGCGTGTTGCACATCTGGGTTTGGTCAGGCGTCAGCATTGTTACCATTTGGGATAGCGGTTAATGGGGTTGCAACCCCCCAGGAAGCGGGGCAAAGGCCATAACGGACTCCAATTGTAGTTTTAACACTCGTTTTCTGATGTTATTTTAGAATTTTGGATTTAAATTATTTTTAATGCAAGAATGTATGAACTCGCGATATCAGCTTATCACGAGGACACTTGATATCACTGCCGGCAAATGTACGTCTTTCCTCTTTGAGATTCAAATGCGAACTAAATTATAATTCTAAAATTGAAATTTTAAATTGTAAGTGTTACATTATGAATTCTAAATTACATGATGTGTGTTGAAGATTATACCATCAACTAGCAGCGTTTCTCGACAAGACTGTTAACATTCAAAAACTGGTCGGGTGTACAAAAACCATTTTTACTTGCACAGTCTGGTTTTTACTATAAAAATTGCGATGATACTGTAAAATGTCATTTTTTCAAATTCAAATTGGAAATTGGGAACCACTTGATGAACCCCTTACGGAACACCTTCGCTGGTCAGATTTGGTATGCCAAATTTCTAGAACCTCCATCATCACTACCCACCGCTGACTCACCACTTTGACTTCAATCTGCCTCCAGCAGCAACACCAACCAGTCTGCAAATTCTGTCGAAGTCGTAAGAATGCTACCAATTAAATTTTTAATAGCTTTAATGGCTATTTATGATGGAGTATTATATGTACTGCAACCACCAAATTGCATTTCGGTTTCAGTTGCTTGCGACCACGAAGCTGATTCATCTTGGAGAGAAATAGATAGTGCTATAACTTAGGTGAGTTAAAGTGTTTAAAACATCCCTAAACATTATTTCTATAATAATTTGTATTGCTTAAGCGTATTTAATTGTTTGTTATATTATTATTTATATTCTTAATGAATATTATTTGTTGTATGTATAGATTCTGTAAAAATTGGTGTTTATTTTATATTCCTCTCAATATTTATAAAAGAATTTGTTGTTTGTATTCTGTATAAATTTGTATTCGCATTAATTAGACTGTATTACTGCTAATAAATATATTGTTTTAACTTTTTTTGTTTTTATCAGGTTTAGTCCAGTGATTACAGTATTTTAGGTGACAAAAGGTTATGGAGAAATGAAACATGGCACTATTGTCGATCCATATGCCCTAACTATGACCCTCAATATGCGACCTCGAGAGGCCGCCGTTCGCGCCGCCATCTTGGAAAAATGGCGCCCAAAAACAGTTTTTGGCGTATAACCCCGTTCCTGTTAGTCTTAGAGAAAAAAGTTCTGATTATAAATTAAAGAGGATAAAATTTTCTACAAAGTAACTTCAATGACATTTTTTTGTCAGACCAATAGTTTCCGAGTTAGAGTCGAAATGTAATGACCCAATTAGGGCCATAGGGTTTGTTTAGAAATTAAACATTACATGTTCCAAACTACATCTTTATTCCAACAATGCACAAACATGAATAATCTAAATTGCATATATTTAATACAAAGTTACGTATTAGTTATGTGCTTATTAAACAGAATAAGCAGTATTGCACATTATGGTGGACTTTGTAAGGCGAACGAACCAGGAAGTATTCGCTGAATGTTAATTATCAAATTAACATAGAAAACAATTTAAAATATTATTTGATTCATTTACCATTACAGAAATTTAGAAGTCGCGAAGAAACTGTATTTACACCTAATTTTTATTATCTACCAATTAACGTGTCTGGAGTATTTTTGTACAATAAAATCATAAAAAACCAATACAAATTGCAACTCGTTTTCAAACCACCCATGAGGTAGAGTTCAGCGGTGCGTTTTTTTTCACGTGGTATCCCCAGGAAGCTTAATCCACAATCGAATAGATTACTTTAGCATCTTCCGTCGCTTTTCACGTTGCGATGTACTTGGCGCAAACGGTTTTTCCAAGTCACCTGCCTCTTCTTATTTTCCATTCTCCTCGCACAGTTGTAAGTAGTCGAGAATACCCGCAGCCTCGTCGTCGTCCTCTGCGTCGGAATCTTCCCCAGTGTCGTGAATGTTGTCGCATGCAATGCCATTGCAGGAGAGACAAAGAGCCGAGCATTTCAATCCTATCTTGCGACACCCGCATGCCGCTCCACAGTCTTTTTTACACCTGCAAGAAATTGACTGGAGAAGTATGTCGGGGGCTGGTTGTTGCGTTGCGCGAACAGCATCAAGCCCTGTCCTCGTTTTCTGCGAATCTAGGAAAAAAAGCCGCAGAATAAAAAGCCGTGGAAAAAAAAGCCGGTGGAAAAAAAAGCCGGAGAAAAAAATAGCCATGGAAAGAAAAGCCGGTGGAAAAAAAAGCCGGAGAAAAAAAAGCCGTGGAAAAAAAAGCCGGTGGAAAAAAAAGCCGGTGAAAATAATATTAGTATACTGAAGGTACTGAGGTCCTAGGTTTCTTCTACATTTATTTTTTGAATAATTCTCTACTAGATAGTAGGAATTATCATAAGAAAGTCATTAACAGATATGAGGATTTTCCGCTTATCTAAATTCTAAACAATACAAGTAGGTAATAAGCCGGTGCATTAAAGAGCATTCTATACTGCCCCTTGGAACGTGTTTTCTAATCCTCTTTACTTGAATCCCCTGTTACAAATGGTTGTTTTCTTAAATTTTCACAGTTAGTTAGTTTCTTTGCTAGTGTTAACATCATGGAAATTATAAAATCGAATAAATGTTGTGATAAAGTCTGCCATGTAATTTAAATATTTTATTATATTTTATTATATTAAGCTTAGTAGATTTATATTATTAAATATCGATTTTGTTGTTTATCTTAAATGATTCAGCAAACCGTGACATAAATTAAAAATTAAGTTCAAAGCAGCAGAAACAGTTTTTTTTATCGGCAGCTTTTTTTTCTACGGCTTTTTTTCTTCGGCTTTTTTTCAGACTTTTTTTCCGCGACTTTTTCCCGCGGCTTTTTTCCGCCAACGTTTTCGAATAACCGTATTCCTCCTGGTTTTTCGTAACGCCACTCCACATCTGAATTTGATGATATGTTCGTAGGCAATACTGGCGTGGGAGGCAAGGTTAAATTTGTTTTTTGAAACAGCCTTCGAAACATTCGTATCAGAAGGCATCCAATGTGTCGTTTTCATGCGATGCGCCGTACAATGCAAATAAAAACGATTCCCTAGCTGTAGCGAGAGCATTGACGTCTGTTTCAGGGTGTTGGAAGATTTGGATAGTATCAGCGAACTTGTCGTTCTTTTCAAGGAGGTTGAGAAATTTGACTTTCCCCTGGTTGAACAGAGCACAGGTGGTGTCGCAACCACTGAATGCATGGAGAAATAGAATATTTTTCGCAAAAAAACATTGGCATGATCTCGCGTCTTTGCGGTTAGAAAAACCAACAAATCTATGTCTAAAAAAACCCTTTGTGCTTTTATGTATGGATGGATTTTTTCGCCCAGAATTAAATTTTGTGGGGCTGGGCGCCATTTTGAATTTCTTTTTTAAATAGAAAGGGGGTCGAGTGACACCTCATTCGAAAGGCCTTTTAGTTCTGCGTCTGATCCTAGAGTTTCAAAGAAAAATATTCAGCCATAACAAAATGACAAATGTTTGAAGTAAAGAAGTCTATTTAAAAAACTATGAATTAAAGCAAATTAAATTAAGTGTTCGAAATGTTCACCATTCAATTCTTGGCTCATAAAAAGTCGGTTATGCCTTACATTTTCATTACTTTATAGACACTGTATAGTTGGTTTACTGTATGAAAACATTATTGCGGCCTACATTTCAATGTGCAAACACAACAATACGGACAGTATTGTTTTAATTTTGCATAACGGGACATTTTTGCGTCCCGAGTGATTTCTCGGGGACAACGGGACGATAGCTTAAAAACGGTACTGTCCCGTTGAAAACGGGACGTATGGTCACTTTAGCGTTTGAACTATAGTGGGGGGACTTTTGTTGGAACGGTGGGGGGAAGGCTCCCATCTGTCGTTGTATACACTGGGAAAATAATAGTATTATATATTTTACAAAACAAGTTTCCTTCTTTTTCATACCATACTTTTCAACATGAATTACACCCCTTTACACCGCGGTTCAATTTCTTGGATTGTTACAACAGGTAAGTATAGGTGAGACAATACATACGGTGATAACGTAAAAAAATCGGGTGAAATTACAGTTTCTTCGCGACTTCTAAATTTTCGCCCTATTTCTATATTTCCTCTAACTCAGAAACTAATGGTCTTACAAAAGAATTTTATTGGAGTTACCTTGTAGAAAATTGTATCCTCTTTAATTTATAATCGAACTTTTTTCTCTAGGTCTAACAGAAACGGAGTTATACCCCAAAACTGTTTTTGAGCGCCATATTTCCAAGATGGCGGCCTCTAGAGGTCGCAAATTAAGGGTCATAGGGTCGACATTCCTGCCAAGTTTCATCTCTCCATAACCTTTTGTAGGCAATCCGTTTTTTTCTCCTCTAATGACTGGACTAGTTTTCGTTGCACTAACCTTGTCTCAAAAATATTTTTACAAACAATTTAATTATATTCAATAAAGTGGTTTCCCAAACAACTTACTGACGTTCGGACGAAGTAATTAAAACCAATCATCATTTTCTGATTGCATGAGGCTTTATAACTCTCCACTTTTCGCTACTAATAACCTTAAAAAATAAACATATAATTACCTCGGAAGTCCAGATAAGCGTGACCCGAGACGAGACGAGACGAGACGTCAAATTTATCTCGTCACGACGCCGACGGCAGCACGTCTACCTGTACCCCCATATACAGGTGTTTCCCGTTGACCTTAATACGAACGTGCATTTTAAAATCTTAAAATAACGGAATCTGTACTATTATAATTCTTGATGTTTCTGAATGCAACTAAATTAAAGGTTAGAAAGAATAAGACAGTGAGAAAATCTAGCATTTTAATTATAACATATTTTTATATTTGTGGCATTCTAAAACGCCAAAAATCAGATAACATAATGTTTCAAACCAAACAATACGAAGGAGTGATGTGTACGAATTTTTGATTTTGATTTCTTTGCAGGTAGGATAAGTGGATCCGCCAACAACAATGAAGTGGATTCTAACAATATCACTACTCATCATTCTCATTGATAAAATACATAATCAAAGATGTGAAGTACAAGGAGGCGGCCAAACCTACACCAACATTGTTCTACAACGTGGGAAACTTCTTCAAATTAGTGATGACAAAGAGGAAATCATAAGCCTTATATTTCGTAATTGCGAATTGTCTACAATCTATAGTGGCAATTTCATTGGCTTTAAAAATTTAAAAGACCTTTGGTTACAGCACAATAAAGTACATACCATAGAACCAGGAGCATTCAGTGGTTTGAATAGCTTGACAATATTAGACCTTAGTGACAACAGTATTTCGGAGATAAAGCCAGGTGCATTAAGCTCATTGGCAAATCTGCAACAGTTAAATTTAGACAGAAACAACATAAAACAAATACCTGCAGGAGTTATTAACTCGCTGAGAAATCTTCACAAATTGAGGCTTTTGGTAAATGAAATGACGGAAATTCCTGAAGATATTAATTCTTTAACTGATCTAAAAGTATTGGTCCTTGCACGTAATAAAATTTCAGAAATAAAGCCAGGTGCAATAAGTTCATTAGTAGATCTGGAAAAGTTATATTTAGACAATAACAAGATAGCAAAAATACCTGGAGGAACTTTTAACTCGATGAGAAATCTTGGGATATTGCAGCTTTACGAAAATGAATTAACGGAATTTCCAGAAGATATTAATTCTTTAACTATACTAAGAGAATTGTATATTTGGGATAATAAAATTACAGAAATAAAGCCAGGTGCATTAAGTTCATTAGTAAATCTGCGACATTTAATTTTAAACGAAAACAAGATAAAAATACCTGTAGGGGCTTTTAAATCGCTGAGAAATCTTGAAACCTTGGCGCTTGGGGGAACTGAAATAACGGAAATTCCAGAGGACATTAATTCTTTAACTAAGCTAAGAACATTGGCGCTTCACGGTAATAATATTTCAGAAATAAACCCAGGGACGATGAGGTCATTGACTGATTTGCAAGATTTACATTTAGAAAACAACAATTTAGAAAAGATAAAGGCAGGAGTGTTTAATTCGTTGAGAAACCTTAGAAAATTGTCGCTTGGCGGCAATAAAATCAGAAAACTTCCGGAAGACATAAACTCATTAGGTAACTTACGAGAATTGTACCTAAGTGACAACGTTATAAGTAATTTTCAAGAAGGTTTTTTCCAAAATATGCAACAATTGACATTATTAAAGATAGAACGCAACATTTTGATAAACCTCGACAGTGGAGTGTTTAACGGTCTTAAAAATTTGGAATTTCTGGATTTAAGTTACAATCAGTTAACTGTGATTCCAAAAGACTGCCTTCGACGGTCAGCGAAGTTGAAAGAAATTCACATAGATGGCAACAACATCGGCGTTTTTGATATTGGCTACTTCCTCTTTTTTCATCCAGATTTAACAAAAATGTGGTTAAATAAAAACGCCTGGGAGTGTAAATATTTAGAACAGGCCACCGAGGAACTTCGTCTACGCCCCTCATTAAAGATCATGGACAACAACTCTACAAACACTCAAAAAATTAATGGAATTGATTGTCAGATTATTAAGGAGAAAGAACATAAATATAGAGAAAATTTTGAAGAAAGTCGTGTATATATAACATATTATTAATACATTTGAGATTTCACCCAAATGGCGAGCACTCTTCAATACCATACAGCAGCATAACCTAAGCTACATGTCGACTGGCGAGCCAGGTGTATTAATTGCAAAGTGTACTTGCATAACAGTTGTGCAGCTAAAGATAAGTGGCACAGCTGACCGACATCGTGCAGCGGCCCAGCTAACACACCCTTGGTTTATAAACGGTTATTTTCAAACGGTTTGTCTATAACCGTTTATAAACCATCATCAAACCATCTGCGTTTTACGTTAGGAATAAAGTTGGTATCTAAACCATTGTGTAAGGTTGTTACAATAGTTCGAACGTTTAATATACCTTTTATAAACGTTTTACAAAATATGATTTACAGTTTATTGTTTATAAAATATTTGAAAATGGTATCGATCTAAATCATTTATTGATGCACCTTTAGTAACCGTTTGTATAACGTTGAAAATAAACCGATTTCTATAAAACGCGTCACAAACATTTCTAAAATAATTCAATAAAAATGTGCTTTAAATTTGTAGAATGATTGACAAATGTATTTTGTTATAACATTCGATTGTTACAATTTAGCAAACGTTTAAAAATTGTTGCAATACAAACTATTTTTTATGCAGCTTTAGTAGCCGTTTGTCTAACGTTGCAAATAAACCGTTTTCTGTAAAACGTGTCACAAACGGTTCGAAAATAATACAAATGAAAAGCTGTCATTGTTAAAATTTTTATAATGTTTGTCAAATGTATTTTATTTTAACATTTGTTGTTACAAGTTAACAAACGTTTAACAATTGTTGCAATGCAAACCATTCTTTGGTGCACCTTCAGTAAGCGTTTGTATAACGTTGTAAATAAACCATATTCCGTAAAATGCATCACTGACGTTTCTAAAAGAATGCAATATAAAGCGTTTATTGTTTAAATTTTTAAAAGGTTTGTCAAATGCATTGTGCTTTAGCACTTGAATGCTGAAATTTAGCAAACGTTTAATAATTGTTGCAATGCGAATCTTTTTTTGGTGTACCTTCAGTAACCGTTTGTACAACGTTATACATAAACCATTTTTACTAAAACATATCTCTGTGGTTTTGAAAAGAATGCAATCAAAACCCTTGATTGTTTAAATTTTTAAAATGTTGTTATATTCATTGCGCTTTAGCATTTCATTGCTGCAATATTGCAAACGTTTAATAATTATTGCAATGCAAATCATTTATAGAAACACCGTCAGTAACCGTTTGTGTAACGTTGTAAATAAACCGTTTTCTGTAAAACGTGCCGGAAACATTTCCAAAGGATTCTTGTAAAAGGCGGAATACTTCCTTAATTTTTTAATGTTTATAATATCTATTTTGCTTTAAAAATTGAATGTTGCCATTAGCAAACGTTTAATAATTATTGCAAAGCAAATCACTAATGAAAACATATTGAACAAGCGTTTGTGTACTATTGTAAATAAACAGTTATCTGTAATCGTGTTAGAAACATTTCCAAAAGGTTCTTATAAAAGGCATTAATTGCTTAGATATCTACAATGTTTGTGAAATGTATTTTGCTTTAACAATTAAATGTTGCAATTTAGCAAATGATTAAAAATTATTGCAATGCAAATCATTTATGAATACAACTTCAGCAACCGTTTGTGTAACGTTTTAAATATACCGTTTTCAGTAAAACGTGTCAGAAACGTCTCCAAAATGTTCTTATAAAAGGCAACTATTGCTCATATTTTTAGAATGTTTATCAAATGTATACTGCCTTAACACATGAATGTTGCTTGTCAAAAACTGTATACTAATAATTGCACTTCAAATCATTTATTAATACATCTTCAGCAACCGTTTGTGTGAGTTTTAAATAAACCGATTTCTGTAAAACGTGTCAGATGCGTTTCCAAAATCTTCTTATGAAATGCATTATTAGCTTACGTTTTTAGAATGTTTATCAAATGTATATTGTTTTAACAATTAAATGTTGCAATTTAACAAACGCTTAATAATTTTTGCCGTACAAATCATTTATGGAAAGACCTTAATTAAGCGTTTGTGTAACGATGTAAATAAATCGTTTTCTGTTAAACGTGTTAGGAATGTTTTCATAAGGTTTTTTTAAGATTCAATAATTGCTTAAGTTTTTAGAATGTTTATGAAATGTATAGTGTTTTAACATATCAATGTTGCAATTTAACAAAGGCTTAATAATTATTGCAATGCAAATCATGTATGGAAACACGTTCAATAAGCATGTGTGTAACGTTATAAATAAACTGTTTTCTGCAAAACGTTTCAGAAACGTATCCAAGCGGTTTTTTTTAAATGCATTAATTGCTTACGTTTTTATAATGTTTCGTAAAATTTATATTGCTTTATTATTTGAATGTTGCTATATAGCAAACGCTTAATAATTATCTCAATAGAAATCATGTATTAAAACACCGTCAGTAAGCGTTTGTGTAACTTTATAAATAAACCGTTTTCTGTAAAACGCGTTAAAAACGATTTTAAAAGGTTCTTATAAAATGCATTAATTGCTTACGTTTTTATAATATTTATCAGATGTATATTGATTTAACATATTAATGTTGCAGTTTAACAAAACGCTCAATAATTATTGCAATACAAATCATTTATGGAAACACCGTCAGTAGGCGTTTATGTAACGTTATAAATAAACCGTTTTCTGTAAAACGCGTTAGAAATGTTTCTAGGGGGTTGTTATAAGATGCATTAATGGCTTAAGTTTTTAGAATGTTTATCAAATGAAGCGTTTATTTGAAAGAATAAAAAAAGAATGCAACACCCATATAATGGAAAATTTTAAAACCAAGTCGGTAAAACTGACCAAAGCGGGTTCCTTGATGTTGGATATTTGGCGTCTTACCCGTCAGAGAAACGTGATTCAACAATAGCAAAATTTTACAATTTGAGTGGCTGTAAAAGTTTTATGGAAATTTCAAAAGGAAAGATATCTGTCCGTAGACAAGAATTACAAACCGCTGTAAATCACTTGGTGCCTCTACGTACCGTACGCTCGAAAGCTGTAACAAAAATTATATCGCAATTTTAATAATATTTTGCTTATTATTAATTTAAATAAATCCAAATCTTTAAATATTTGCTTTATTCAGAAGTTTAGTAGTTTATAAAAATGTGGTTCTTCCTGATTACATCCGTCCGTTCTCATAAACTTAGGATAAAATTTGAAACAGGTTGCGAAATGCTATTGTAAACCCAACTATTGAAGTTTACCGAACAATAGCACTATTCAGGTACTATACAAAAAATGACGTCACATGATCCTAGAAGCAACCTTTCATTGAGTAAATAATTATGACAAATTTCCTTTTGGTCGCAAACCTCAACTACTTCAGAAATGAAAGTCAATTTTCAAAAAAATTTTGAATGTAGCACTCGGTATGAGTGTGTCAAATAGTCATAGAAGAAACTTTTGATTAGGCAAAAAAACTCTGTGTTGTTTGATTTTGGTAGCTAACCTGAATTGGTCTAAATATTCGGCAAACTCAATGTTCAAAAATGTTAGAATTTCGGCTTAAAACTCGGTACGAGTTCGTCAAATGATCACAGAAGCAATTTTTTATCAAGGAAAAAACTCTGAGTTCTTTCATTTGTTCGTTTACCTAAACAGGTGTTTCGACCTATAAAATTTAAATTTTGGTGAAATTTTGTATTTTAAGGTATTTTGAGATAGAAAAAAATTAAAAATTATTACTTGGAAAATATTAAAAATTTGTAAGCTTAAAATTACAATGTTTAGATTTTGATGAAAATGGGTATTTTAAGGTATTTTGAGCTAGAAAAAAAAATTGTTCTTAAAATTTTATAAATTTTCACGCTTAAAATTTACATTATTGTATTTTTATGAAATTTTGCATTTTAATGTGTTTTGAACTAGAAAACAAAAATTATTATTTTTAAAATTTTAAAAAGTTTCACCCCAAAAATTAAAATTTATAAATTTGATGAAATTTGTCATTGAAGGTATTTTGAGCTAGAAAAAGATAAAAATTATTATTTCAAAATTTTAAAAATTGTTATACCTAAAATTAAAATTTTTATATTTTGATGAAATTTGGTATTTTAAGATTTTAGGTTTAAGCTCGAAAAAAATAAAAATTGTAGCGTGACGCACCCTTGCAACCAAGGGTGCATTAAGGAAGGCACTTGAGGGGAAAGGAAAGACTGCGCAGGGAGTGAAAGTGCGAACAAAAGTTAAGTAGTAAACTCAAGGGTGTTGCGTGCGGTCGGTTCCTCGCGGTAATAGTGAACTTGGGTTTTTTCGATGTTTTGGTTTCTCACCTTTAATGTTTCGTTTGTATTCAGTAAATAAATATTGTAGTTTTGCCAACTAAACGTTTTGTTATTTATTTGTGCATTGAAGTAACTACCCCGTTACAATCTGGCGCCCAACTAGTGGTACATTTTTTTTGTTTTTAACTAAAAATAAAACCCATTCCATAATAACCTACAGGCCAAAATTTATAATAAATACGTGTAAAATTACAGTGCAAAATGAAATATATTTAAAATCTACTGGATATAAAGACAGTATAGTGGAGAAAATTAAAAAACGGGGTTTTCTTTTGTTCGAGTGCTGGTGTGAAAGCGTGGCGTCGCTCGCCATTTTATTCGTCACCCACAACAGTTCGAGCCACCCCTCTGTTCACTTTCTTGGTGTTTCGACGCAACGACCGCCATTTTTCTCACAGCACCCTCAACCACTTGCAACTGTGACGTCAACAACCAAACCGCCAGCGGGTACTTAATGGAAAGTTACCCGAATCGCAACAAAAAAATTACTGAAGGTAACTTTGTTTACGCTCTGCGGAAGGTAAGGGACAACAGTTGTTTGAAAGACAGTAAAAAGTGTCAAATAATCATCGAACGTTCTGACAGCAGTGTTAAGTGTTGATTATTGCCACATGAACATTGAACTGTTAATTTACTACACGAACACTAGCTTGCTTTTAACAACAACAGATATTTTCTTTACAACCTTAATGTTGCATATTTCTCGTTGTAGTTACATGAAAGTTGTATTGCCATTTTTTTTAACAAGAGTTTTTTTTTTTAAACAAATTTATTGTTGTATGTTTCTCTTGGTTGTTACAGGAGCGTTGTACTGCCATTTTTTTTAACAATCACAGATATATTTGTTTACAAATTTCATGTCATACCTTTCATTATTGTTACATGAACGTCGTATTGCCATTTTTTTTTAACAACAAGAGTTTGTTTAGTTATTAAGACAATGTTATGTATATTTATAATTTTCAGGTATTGTCGACTCGTTTTATATTATAATTATAATTAATGTATTTAACTAGTAAATATATCGCTTTTGCTAAAATTTTATTTTAAACAATATAGGTAACATTTTCATTGCTTTAATGTAAGACTAATTAAAAATGTTAACGATCAAATACGTTGACGAAAGATTTAACAGTAATCGTTTTAAAAAGGTTATGCATGACTATATTTGACAAATGCTAAAAGCAAACATTTAAAAAAGGTTTTCTGGTCAACGCCAAACAATTGTATAATTCATAGCTTTGGCAAATACAAATAACAAACGTTTACAAATGGTTTTTAGAAAGCCATTATCAATGGTTTGTAAACAAACGTTAAATAATCGTTTAACTCAAAGCTTTCGCGAATACAAATAATAAACGTTTAAACTTAGTTTTTAGAAAACCATTACCAATGGTTAGTAAACAAACGTGAAATAATTGTTTAACTCATAGCTTTGGCGAATGTAAAATATATACGTTTAAAAATAGTTTTTAGAAACCCATTACCAATGATTAGTAAAGAAAGCGCTGTAGAATGTTTTTAAAATAACTATAGTTAAAGATAGACGAAGATTGTCTAACAAATGTTTCTACAAAAACCATTATTAAACGTTAGAAAAAACGTTTAATAAAGCTGTGAAAATAACGTCAACCAAATTATAGTTAAATATTGAAAACACGTTTTACAAACGTTTGTATTATAGCAAAAATTTGTTAGAAATCTGAGACAAACCTTTAAAGAAGGTTAGGTGCAAACCGTATATTATTAACGCTTAATAGTGCTTTATGAAACGTACGTCTTTAACGGTAATACGTATATTTCAAACGTTCCACCAACGTTTGTCTGTCGGACACCTTTTAGTTTGTCAAAGGTTTGTTGCAAACCTTGCGTAAAGGTATAATTGGTTTGAGTTTTACGTTTGAGAAACGTCGCACAAACCATTTTTTGGTTTTATGTGTTAGCTGGGATGGGACGCAATTCAGAATTTTGTAAACCATCAGCAAAAGTATTAACAGCAATTTTTTCGTTAACATCTGTCAGAATTTTTAAAGCATCGTTATTTCCATCAGCTTGAGCAATTGTTAAATCTACAAGTAGTTCTTCGACTGTTTTACCGAAATTATCAATTGATTTTCCACCTTGCCTAACGGTACTTAATTTAACTGACAGCGATGAAGCAGATTTTTTGGTTAAACAATTAGATTTTAAAGCTGTAATTAATTCCGCATTTGAGGGATAACTATTTTTCAAACGAATTTTAGTACTTTCTGAAATTCTAGTTTTTAATACGTAAGTAGTTAATAATTTTTTCCCATTATCATCTAATAATGCGTCATATAACTCAATGGCATCAATTAATTATTTTGTTATATTTTCTGTACCGTCCATAACCGGTAACAGACTTGCAGCAGTTTTTAAATCGAAATTTTCTAACATTTTGTTTTCGTCACCGGAGCAATCTGAATCTAATAATGAACTTGTATCTGAATTTTAATATTTCTGCTGTAAATTCGGATTGCTCAGTGCACGATTCCTTAAGCCTAGAATCTAAAATTACATTTATGTTTTCAAAATACTTAATAATAGCATCTACGTAAGTTTTAACTTCTTTTATGATACTTGCCTCATGCTGAGTGTTATTAAATGATTCCCTTATATTTTGAAATTCTACTTTTAATTTCTTAATTTTTCTAAACTTACGATTCGTATAAAGAATGTTCTTACGCCTATTAATACCATCTTTTCTTAAATTACGATCAAACACTCTTAGTTCTTCCAGTAGGTTCTGAAATTCGCGCGGAGCGGACATGACATCTTTGTAGACGATATGGTGATAATACCATTTTCACTTCACTATGCACTAATTTTAATATTACTTTTCACACCCACGCACTTTGTACCTTTTATTTTTCACTTAACGTTCACTACACTTGTTCTCGGCTTCTTAAAATCTCCTCTCGGATCTTCTTTCGTATCGTCGCTTTGCATCGAGACACACAGAACCAGAAAATTATGATTATGGCCATGATTAAAACCACTAATTCGGAAATTTCCTTAATTGTCCATGAAGAACTTGCTGTGTTATTCTTCAAGCCACCACTGTTTCCAGCTTGTGCAATTATTACTTCCTCCTTCGATTGCGATGATCCCATTTTAATAGATTTTTATACCCACTTTATAACTTAACTGGCAGGAACTTAACTGGCAGGGTCGCCATTTAATGACCCGCTTAGAGCCAAAGGGTTCTTTTAGAAATCAAACATTACATGTCCCAAACTACATCTTTATTCCAACAATGCACAAACATGTATAATCCAAATTCCATATATTTAATACAAAGTTACTTATTAGTTATGTGCTTATTAAACAGAATAAGCAGTATTGCACATTATGGTGGACTTTGTAAGGCGAACGAACCAACGAAGTATTCCCTGAATGTTAATTATTAAATTAACATAGAAAACAATTTAAAATATTATTTCGTTCATTTACCATTACAGTTCTAGTATTTACTTCGCTGAAATATGTTTTAATTTTAAATGGATTTTACAGCAGCATTTCAGTTTATAATGTATTGCTTATTCTAGGATTTATTTTATTGAATTGTATGTTATTTTAACATTGCAATTAATTTCACCGGGGCCAGCAATTCAGTTCTACGCGTGACCTTGAGTTTTACGTGGAGAAACGAGGTGAGGTTCCCGCTCTAAATTCCACTCAACAAGTCATCTTCTCCAACTTTGAACTCCAGGTTTACACCAGGACAACCAGCTGAGGTAACCGATTCTAGGAAGTATAGTCGGTATGTAATATTTGAGTGGGCGATTTTTGTATTCACTTTATGCCTGTATTGCCTGTATTGATTACCTGTTAAACCGTTCCATCTCTCTTTTCTTTCCTAGTCTGGCGCAGCCGTTTGATATGAGGCAGACCCTCTCTTTTTCTTCGCTTTTTTCTGATCTGTCGCAGACGTTAGCCACGAGGCAGATCTTCTTTCTTTCTTTTTCATACTAGTCTGTCGCGTCTCTTTGACCACGAGACAGATTTATTCTCTCTTGGTTTTACGAGGCAGTACTTTCCTCTCTTATATCCGTCCCAACCCGTAGTCCGGTCCATTTGTCCAAATCCGTGTTGTAAAAACGTCAGAATTTTTTTGGTTTAGTAGTTAGTAGCTGCAGTTTCGTTTGTGTTATCAGGTTGTGCGGAACTCTGTTGCCAAAATAAATTCCGTAAATAATATTTTGGGCTTACAAAACAATCCGCAGTAGTCTACTTACAAGGTGATATATGACAATAGATAAAATAAACATTATGCGCTAAGTAAGAAGTGCTTAGTTTGTTTTATTTGTCTAATTATGAGGTGTGGTGTTTTGTCTTATCCTGCATAGCGACACAGGTGTTAAAGATGTAAGATATTTAAGTGGAAAGGCTAAAAATATTACTTACACCACCAACAAGTTGTAGTGACTTAGTGATTACTTATTTTTGTGAATCGGAAAGATAAGCTTATGGATTTCATTTAGAGAACCGATAATTAAAAGGGAAATTTTATTTTTGTTTTAAATTTATGTCGCCCTCTCGTAGCAAATGTTCACGAGCCGCTACTGCTCTGGACATCTGAAATGTCGGTATTAAAATAATTGACACCGGCAGGATAGTTATAGGCTACTTTTGAAAATCAAGAGTTAGAAGTAGAGTAGGGTTTGAACTAGTATTTCATTTTGGAGGAGTTTATTCTCATTCAGTTTTCGAACGCAACATATACAATATCGTAAACACATACAAGTGAATTAAACTAGAGGACTTGCAAGATTTATAACAGTTACAAAAAGATCTGGAAAAGCATGGAGAAAGAATATGGAGTAAAGACGAAAGACTTAAAGAAACGGCAGCAGCAACAGTAATAAAGATATGTGGCACCAGAAAGCTTAATACAAAATTTGCAAGAACAAGATGCTGGAACCAAACCGTCAAAGAAAAAGTAAAAGCGAAGAAAAAAGTATGAAGAAAATAGATAAGAACAAAAACAATACACGATAGGTAAAATTAAAAACAAAATCATAGTGGGTCGAATAACACAGCAAGAAAAGTATAAAAACGAATCAAATATTTGAAAAAATCGCAACGTCCCCATTTTGATACTAGGAGTTCAGAACACTGACCAAGGCTTTAGAGTTAATCCCTTCACAGCAAAATTGGAGTAGAAGACTTCATTGAACCGGAGTTCTTTGGAACTAGGCTGCGTCCCTCTGGAGCAGTCAATTACTTAGGGGTCAGTCTGGACCACTGGGCTATCCTAGAAAGAACTTGCCGACAGGCTAATACAAAGAGGTACTACAAGCCTTTGGGCATGTAGACGGACCTTTGGAAAAACCCTGGGGATTAAACCCCAAAGTTGCTAGGTGGACCTAGTCCGCCTTTGCCATGGACCAACAGTCACGTATACGTCGTTGGTGTAGTAGCCCGCAATTTAACGGTCATGCATCAAACTACGCTTAGCACAGCTTCAAAGACTGGCTTGTTTAGAAACTACTAGACAACGCCCACGGCACCTACTATAGCTGTGAAGGCACTTCTGGACCTTGTGCACCTTTATATTCTGATTAAGGCGGATGCCCGAAAGGTAGCTTACAGGCTAAAGTATAATGGCCAGTGAAAAGATGGAGGATTCTTCGGGTATGACGTCTATCTATTACGATACGGGCGCACGCGCTCTTCAGGGCGAGAAACGACTGCATGTCACCCGTACTCTCTTTTAACAAACCATTCAATATTTTCATCTCTAATAGGAAAAATTGGGCTCGAATTAAGGACCTCCATCAGTCAACTAATCGAGTCTGGTTCACAGACAGATTGAAGATGGCAGGAGGTAGTGGTGCACGGACTTATGGCAATAACCGTAGGCCAAAATTTTCGTTTGTTATTGGCAAGTCCCTTACCGTGATGCAGGCAGAATATTTTGCTATCTTAACCTGTACTCAGGGCAACCTACGTAAAGGTAATTCTAATAAGCATATCTATAATATGCAGCTATAGCCAAGCGGCCGTCAAAGCTTTTGGCTCTGTTATAACCAAAGACTGTCGTGAGGCCGTAAGAGAACTTGAGTGGGTCCAGCTACTTTGGGTGCCCGGTTAGAGTAACATTAGTGAAAACGAGAAAGGTGATGCCTTGGACAAGAAAGGCGCTCGGGCTCCCCAAGATTTTTAACATTTAACCTGTGAAGTGGCTATCACTGCCAACCTCGATTATTTACGTAGCGGCGCCTAGCATGAACATTATCTGCCACGGCTTTCTTTAGGGCGGATTGAGCTACGCTCAATCAGCGCGCTTGCTCCAGTTAGCGGTTCAGCAAGAACAAAAAAAATTTAAAACTATTTATGTATTAGTAAGATAAGTACTTTGAATTTTAAATTACTGTAAATGGTAATGCGATGAATATGGTGGCTTTGTTTTCTTCATTTTAAAATGCTTATAATTTAGCATTGAAATTCTCCAGGATGCAATTCCTAAAGTAAATATGTCAATGATAGTATAATTATATGACAATATGAAAGTCAAGAATAAATGAACGTGTTAACGCTTTTTCAAATATTATGAAATGAAAAGGACATATTTAGTAATTTATTGTGACTCGAACTGTATATAAACTTAATAAGTGATACTTATTTAATATTTTCTTCGTTTAAAAGTGTTTATCTATGTTAAAATGTGACAGATTTGGAAAATTTATTCTGACGCATACTGTATTGGTTAATTTAGATTTAATGTTAATTTAATATGTTCAAGGTGTTAATTGGTTTGTGTTGTAAAAATTAACATATTTGTTAATTTAGGGTAAAAACACCCTGTACTTCTACTTTTGTGTATGCCTGTATATTAGCCTATTTGAATCAAAATAGCTCAATACGCAATTTAAATCAGGTCAAGGTTGGACGAAAATAATCCAGACAGTTTTTTTTTGTATATTCAGATAAAAAGTTGCAAGAGTTGAATGACCTCTAAAGATAAATGATAATCCAAGGTTTTATATGGAAATAGTTTATATAATTATGGTTTTAAAATTTGCAAAGTAATTTGAAAATTGTTAAATCTAAGTGTCTGGTAGTTAGATTTTATCATGTTTAATTTAAAATGAAAAATATTAAATTAGTTGTTATATTAAGGATGAATTTTCAGAATGAGTGTACCTGTCTAGCATACACATTGATCTTTATGTGTATTTATCTTAAGGTCGATTTTTCGTAATTTCCAGAATTGTAAAAATATCGTGGGGTTCGAGGCTAAAAAAGGTGTTTTGGGTTCGAGATTAAATTAGATAAAAAGTGTGTGGGGATCGAGATTATTTATGTAAGACATTGATATTTATGTAGTTAGTTATTAAGGGTGAATTTTGAATATTCCTAGAATTAGGATAATTTTTACGAGGCTATTTGTACTAGTTTTCCTTTTGGGGGTTTGGCAAAAGTATTGTTTTAAGAGGGACGCGTCTTCAATTCGTTCCCTATTAATTAAAGTAATTAGTGTTAAATTGTTAATTAAAATTATTAAAAGTGTACCAAATTAAATATATTAATGTTTTATTAATTAAAGAAAAACCAGTAAAATTCGTCGGATAATTAAAAAGTTATTAATAAATTAAATATTGCAATAAAAGCTTGCATACCTGAGCGTTACTACGCCATTAAAAAAATAGTTTCATGAATTTCCGAACTGGAAGTGCGGAGTGATATATGCTGGCATATAAGTATGACACATTGAAAATTAATTGTTGAAAATCTTCGTGAGTTTAATTATTCGTCGATCCGTTGTTATGGTTGATTCAAATGAATTTATAAAATCATTGTCTTCATGGTTTGCTGTTTGTTCTATAAGCATAATTGAAAAGAATGGTAACTTTTAATCAAATAATTTGAAAATTTAGAGATTGAATCACGTACCTGTGTAATGATAACATTGTTCCGAACTGCACGTGGTTATGAAGATTGTCGAACTACACTCGTCAACAGGATACAAATAAATGGACCATCGCAAAGTGCAATAGGAAATGCATTCTGATTTTGGGACCCGCGCAGTGAAGCTGTCAAAGGTAGGAAGAGAGGTCATGCGGAATCAAAAAAGATTCTTTTGAGAAAAATTTATTGGAAAGCTAAGTGGTAGTTTAAGTTATTAATTTTAGAGTTTATGTCTAAGAAATTAAAAAGAAAATTTATATGTGTTATGAAAATTTTATGTGTAAACTTATCAGGTTGTATTCTGGAAAAATATGATTTTCTAATCTTGATTTAACCCAATCGAAAATAGGGAAGCCACGTAATATTCAAGAAATTAATTTTATCCCTGAGATTATTAAAATTAAGTATTTCAATCATTAATTTACTTATTAAAAAATTTAAATAGAGTATCATGCTACAAATAAATTCCCATGCTTATAAATTATATTTGGCAATTATGTTTATTTATTTTATTACAAATAATAATTTTTAAAATGATAAATATTCTTATAATTAAATTAAAACACACAGCATTTATTTATGTTAATTACTGAGCTAGCTAATGGCAGCCCTGCGTCTTACATTTGATTGTATGCGCTTCGGACTTCGGACTAAAATCGCTGTAAAAGCTTTATTATAAGAGTTATTGAAAATACGCAAAAAATGAAAAATATTTTTTTAACTAGAGCTAATTGATAGACGTAGTTAAAATAACCTAACTGCCGGAAAACACGTTGATCATATTAAAAAGCATCGTTTCTTTTCCTTAAATTTTAAAATAATTGAAAATTCTTGCAGATGTAAATAAAGTACCTACTTTAAATAGCCTATCGAACTAATAAAAATTAATAATAAATATATAATAATAATAATAAAAATATAAGCGGCGTTTGCGTTTTTGAATAAATAATTAATCACATTGAAAATTTTCAAAAACTCCTGGAGGGTGCAGAGTAAAATTTGGGAGGTAAATAAAAACCAAATTTGTAGTTGATCGGCTTACAAAATTTAAAAAAAAATGGTGTGGTAAGTTTTTGTAGAAATTTTTTACAATTTACAGTTTTCAAATTTCCAAAAATGTTTTTACACACTGAAAGAAAAAAATGGTTAAATCAAAGAATAAAGTATTCAATCAACCTGTTCTGTTTGTTAAATACGAGCAATGTGTTATAAGTGTTGAGTGAAATACTATAAAATGTTAACTTTTATTTGTTCATTTAATAACTTTGCATTTTTGTTTCATCAGTTATAAATTCTTCTACCGGACTATTTTTGAAGATTGAATTAACAGTCGAAAAGGCTTCACTTGTGTATTCAACGCCATTTGTATGATTCTTTAAGCTGTTAAACAAACAGCCTGAATTTGTTATTTTAACATTTCCGAAACATTGCATTTGCCATTTTACACATCATTATAACGTTTTTTTTGTTTAATTTAACAGACTGGGAAACTTCACTCGAGTATTCAATAGCATTCATATTATTCTTTAAGCTCTTGATCCAACAGTCTGAAGTCGTTAATACAAAAATTCCGAAACATTCTATTTACAATTATTGCATATTGTCATAATGTTCTTTCTTGTTAACGCAAAAACACGAAATTGTTAGTTCAATGGTCTAATTGTATTTGAATGAAAACGCAAAGCACCTTAAATCAATATGCATGTAGATTTCACCGAATAAAATGTATACATTAAGAATTTAAAATAAAAATACAGTTTGAGCTTGAACTGATATAATTATCTAGAAAAAAAAATATTACATATTTCATTATAAAAAAACGATAAAACTAGGGTAGTAGAATTTCCCTTATAAGTTTGTCCAAACTCTTATGAGACAGCCTGTATTAGAAATTAATGTTAGTTAAAACAAACTAACACAAATTTATAATAACAAATAATTTTTGATTTACAATATGCATTGTGCTTGGAGAGTTACTGTGCAAATTGTTCCATTCCTTGCAAAATAACTCTTCAGTATTTTCAATCTCATAGGCGTGAAAATGTTCATTATAAATGCGAGTTTTTAATTTTCTTAAAATAAAATATACTTCATTTGTATTCTCTTTTACAATGATTGAATGAACAATTCCAATTCTACCAACTACTGTTAAAGTTGCCTGTTGTTGCGTAATGCTTTTTTTTATAAATAAATTAGTTTTTGTGCGTTTTGTAATTTGTCGAACGTTTTACACTTTCTGTAGTGCTCCTTGAGTCCCAAAACGCGACTTTCTGTTATTTTGAAATTAATTTATTTGTTGCATTGGTACTTTCATTTAGTAGAAATATTGGAAAATAAAAATTCCAATTTTAATGGTATTTTCTTCTAAGCAATTGCAATTTTTACACTTGATATTGGGCCAGTCTGCTATTACATTAAATTTAATTAATGGTGGAAATTTAGTTAAGGTTAACCTATTTTTAACAAATAAATCTTTTTTTGTTACTTTAGGGGATATTTACTTTCTTTAAAATTAAATTTATAAGAATATTACAACGCAAATAATGTTTGTATTGTAGTATCTATTACTTGGCTACAACTTCGGCCACGTTTATTTAGTTGGTACATTAAAATTTAATTTCATAATAGACAAAAAGTTTTCACATAATGGTAGTAATTTGATTAGGCCATAATCAAATCAACTAAAGAATCAACCTAACATTTGGTAGTATTGGAATGTTATTTGTACTTACCGGTTTACAATTTTTGCTGTGTCCACTAATTATCTTACAATGATGGAATTCCAGAAAAATCGGGGAATAAATTTTTTTAAACCTTTGCATGTAATTGCCAGTTGCTTTGCTTTAACACCACCATATAAAATAAACAAAGGTTTTCGTCTGACTTTATACAAGTTGTATGCCGTTTTTTTGGCACTAATGATAGCCTTTTTATGGATTGCATTTCTCGTATCGTATATTTATAACACCAATGAACAATTCGCAACCCGCACGCTGCGCGTTTTACATTCTATGCTATCAGAATTATTTCTTCTTGCATCCGCGAGTTCAGCCGTTTTGAATGCTAAAAAATTTCAATTATTGACAACGTTATTCCATGAAGCAGATAAGAACTTAAAAATCTTAAAGCCAGACATGACACGCAGAATGTTTTTAATTGAATTATGTTCAGTACATTTCTTGTTCATTGGATTAAGCATGTATAGTTGCTACGTGTTTTTGGCCATTTTTGGAGCTACAGGGATTCAAGCCGTAGTATATCATATCCGAGCTTACTTTTTTGTAATTGTTGTAATGCTAATTCGCAAATATGGTGTTTCAGTGAAGCTACGGTTTAGTAGATTAAACGATCAACTGAAAGGTCTTCTACAACTATATTTAAAAGGGAAAGCTGGCAATTATTTCAAGGTAGCAACAAGTATTTCTTTTCAATTAACAGCTAGGCACGATATAGAAAAGCAAATAATACTAGAAAGGTTTCTAAGTACAAGATTGTCTTTTAATAAGATGTGCAAAGCAATTAAAATTTTGAATACAATATTTGGTTGGCAAATTTTGTTCTTTTTCGGAACAGTTGTTGTGGCACTGCTTCGAACGATTAATTATGCGGTGATAGCTTTCGAGTCCAAACGCGTTTTGTTATTTGATTTGTTGTGGCTAATTGTCTTTATGGTAAGTGAAATATATAATAGTGACAGTTGTAATACCACTCAATGGTTTAATTTCTAATTAATTCATAAATATCTCACATACTTTCAAGACCTTACATAGCGAAAAGTGCTTGTCTTGCACAGTAAGGCATGGTAAACCAGAATTCCCGAGTTGTATTAAAGTAAAAACCACAGCTGTCAAGCTGCGACATGCCGAGCATACGTACAGTTAGCCACAAAATTAATGACACTAGTAGTAGGCGCGAATATGCAACACACAAACATTTTCCGTCCACTGCCTACAACTAACTAGAAGAATCCGCGCCGGAAGTGTTGGTTGTTGTTAAGGCAGGTCATTTGGTAGGATACATTAATTACTGCCTCATGCCGACCAACCACGAAGAAGGTTTACAGATTGCGCCAAATTGAAAAATTTCAAATTTCAAAAATCACCTACTGGTTAGGCGACCCAATATGCACTTACGTGTAGCAATAAGCTAGCATTTTTTACTTTTGCTTTTGTTTTAAATAAAGCAGTATATAAAATTAAAAATAAAAAAAACAACGGCCGTGCTCGGAATCGAACGCAGACCCCCTGACTTGCTAGACGGCGCTTCGCGCCTCTTCACTACCGAGACTCGTTGCTAAAACAGCCTTGAAATCGGTAAACAAGCTAGTAAAATGAATGATGTCATGCACGTGTGTGCTAAAGCAATGGTAGGAAATTCCGCTCGTTCTTCGTGATCACAAACATGCACTTACATTGTGAACAAAATAATGAACAGAAAATTTAAGTGTTTGGAGTTTGAAGTCGGGACAACCCAGGTAATAAATAATCCTTATCTTTATCTTGGTTGTTAAAGATTTGCCGCACACTCATTAAGGACTTGTCGCAACTACTTCTTGAAGATTAGAAACTTTACATCCCAATGCAAGTTTTTTAAAACCAAGTAACCTGGGAACTATAAATTTGCTATCCGAATACGATTTCAAAAAAAAGAAAATCTGAGGAGGCATAAATATGTTAAGATATGCAACTTTTACCAAAATATGCAACGAAAGCCCAAATATGCAACATAAAATTAGTGTCAATCGGTTCGAAATTGTACGAATCGGAAAGATTTGAAGACATAAAATGAGATATGCTAAAAATAAAGCATATGCATTTTTTATATAATCCGCGCTTTATTTATCAATATGCATACGACACTAACCTGGTTGTAACAACTTCGGGACACGCCGAATTACTAGACATCATAACTAGCGGTGTAAAAAAAGTTGATAGGTGGTTCAATATAAATCGCTTAATGATAAACAGTGAGAAAACGGCAAGTATCTACTCTAAAGCAGTTACATATCCAACGCGATGTTTCGACAGTGGAAAGTTCTTAGGTGTTTATTTAGACAAATACTCTCATTCATTCGTTGCCTAGCAACAACGAAAATGTGAGCCAATAGCATTTTTTTTATCTCGAAAAAATACCGTCGGCGTCGCGTCGTTGCGAAAAAATCCCGTTCGTTAGGACCCTTTTGTTGATAAATGCGATAATTCACAAGATATATGCAAATAACCGTAAAAATCTACACTTTATCATGAATACTTTTAGTTTTTAAATAATTATTTTATTTGTTAGGGATAGAACGTATAATGATATAAATATTTTTTAATGTATAAGAACATACAAATTTTTAGGTATGGGAAAGCTAGGCGACGTGCTTCGCCCATTTTTATGATTTTTTTCAGAAATTTTAGTTCAACTAGGGAATGTGACCCATAAGAGGCTGATTTTAACAAAAGTCATTATTGAGAAAACTTGTAAAACAATTTTTTGTAGGTGATGAGCATTATTGTGACAGTAACATGCGACAAGACCACAAGAGAAGGACAACGAACAGCCACCGTCTGTTACAATTTGCTACTGCATATTCCTACTGAAAGTAACAATGTCCAGGATCGCATTCTAAGAGAAGAGTTGATTTTACTTGCAGAACAAGCTACTCATCAATGTCCCTACTTTACCGCAGCAGGATTCTTTAATGTCGACTACAGCATGTTGTTTGGTCTTCTTGGAACTGTAACCACTTATGTTATTGTATTATTACAAATTAATGCATAAATGTTCTGTAGCGGCGAGTACTATTTTATGGAATAAATGTAAACACAATAAAATCAAACAGCATTACATCACGTAAGAATAAACAATTTGTAAAACAGTTTATTTTTAACAACCTGTTTAAGTGACTATAAATTATAACTAGGGCTGAGCAATTATATTCACTAAAATATGCCGAAACAACCACCAATGTATGCACGAAATATTCAGTAACATACTGGCACTAATATATGTTCTAAAATACGAAATTTCTGTTTGTAATTAAAAAAAAAAGGTGTATATACTGCATAATATGAAAAATTACAGTAATTATTAGTATTATTTCATAATATGCAGTAAAAATTTGTTTGCCTTTATGTAAAGGTTTCAGCACAAATGCAACTGCTAACCACTTATGTCATTGTTTTATTACAAAGTAATGCATAAATGTTGTGTAGCACTGAGTACTATTTTATTAAATAAATGTAAACACAATAAATTAACAAACAGGTACAAAGCAGTATTGAAACAATGTTGTGAGGTTTCTTTTAAAAACGTGTTTGAGGTGACTGTCAGTTATAACAGAACACATAGAAATTACTTGTTTGTTTTCAAGTAGCTGCACATTTTTCAGTCGGAATAGAATAATATATAGAACGACAAAATTTATTTCGAATACATATTTCTGCTGCAAAGTTTTCCAAAGTTGGGGAATTGTATAATAACGATTTTAGAACTATATTGTATTATAATTGGGCAATATTTGTATTTAAATGAGTTAGTAATCAAATAATTATTTTCATAGTATACGAAAATGCGTTAAAATACTCAATTTCATCGAAATATAAAAATACACACAAGAACATCTATTTAATACATAAACGCGAAAAGTGTTTAAACTTTGGACTATAAAAATGGATCGTTGGTCGCTGTATGTAGGCGCTATAATCGTATAGTACATTCCGCCAGTTAATTTTTACATGCAAATACGAAATTTGATTGAGCAGAGATCGCGTTTTTAACCGACTTCAAAAAAAAGGAGGAGGTTCTCAATTCGTCTGTATATATGTTTTTTTTTATTTATTTATTTTTTTATGTATGTTCGGGCATAACTTTTTTGTTTATGAACCGATTTTAATGATAACATAAAAACATAAAAATTATATATCTTGCTGCAATAACAAATTAGATTCGAATTTTTATGTTTTACTTGGCACCGACTTAAAAATTATAAAACAATTAATAATTATATAATAAACAACAATTTCTTAATTACATTAAACGGAACAACAAATAAGTATTAAGCTGTTGTATAAAATAGTATATTAAAGTATAAGTGGATAAAAAGGTCTTTAAAACACGCGCGATTTTTCGAGCACGACGGCGCAGCCGGAGTGCTCGAAATAGAGCAAGTGTTTTAAAGAACAGTTATCCACGAATACTTTACGCTATTTTTTTTTATTGGTGCAGTTTGAAATCATAAATACTGGTATTATTACTACAAAAAATGGAAATAAGAACTAATAATGTAAAATGGTTGAATTCGTGATGTGACATCAGTATACCTTTCGTTGTCATGGAAATGAGAAAAACAGAAATTAATTTGCAATTTGTCATCAAAGATTAATTGTTGTCACCGCACTGATTAAAAATGAATTCTAATATCAATTTTTTAAATAGTAAAGCAGAATCGCGGTTAATACCGCAAAAATCTAATGATGCATTGATGCGTTTAAAAAAGAATATGACAAATGGATGGAAGAGCAAAAGGTAACAGATATAAATGAACGAGTTGTGCTTGCTTACCTTCAGAAATTTGTTAGTAATATTTTATTTGACGTTACAAGGTACTCCTGTCAGATCAATAATCAAAAAATTGTCATTTAGACTTCACGTTTCTCGAGTTGTTGATGTTGCCATGGTAACTTTAAAAAACGCGCGTTTTTGAAAGTTCGATTTAAACACGCTGAGGCGTGCTTTAAATAGGTAAAATGGGGCACCAATAAAAAAAAACATTTATTTTTTGCTTTTTAGTTAACTTATGTCACTTTTGTGTTTTTATTTGAAGTCGGTTTTCTTTTTTTTTTAAAGTTAATTATGTATAATAGTAATATTCCGTTGGTGCCGAGAAACTAGAAACATAAAGTGCACTGGATTATCCCAAATATAAATGTAAGCCGAGCCACTTTTGTTATTAAAAAGCTGCAAGCAACAAAGGTCTTCTCACAGACATTTTACAAAATAAACAAATATACGCTACACATTCCACATACCATTGACTAATATTTTGAGAACTAAAGTAGCTATAACATTTATGTACGCTTAAAGAAACCGCTGCATGTACATTATTAGCTCTCACTTGAATAGAGCTACTTGACTTCGTGCGCTTTTGTACTTTCCCATACTTCCAGTATGAACATGTATTGTGATCTAGAAAATTTTCGAATATGACATTTTTCCGGAAATACATGTTTTGGCCCTCCAGCAACACAGAACAATGGATTTTAAAATTTGACGGTTCGTCTAATTACTCAAAAACGAGTTGACGAATCGGAATTAATTTTGGTATTGCAACAGCCCCAAAGTAACACAATATTACTATAGAAACAAATTTTTATTGCGAATGAAAACTGTGAAGTAAATATATTTTCAAAGTTTGGTCATTGCTAACAAACTATTACTTAAAAACTGGCTACACGATTTTAATAAATTCTTGAAGCTTATAGAGCTAAGGATGAGCTACTATGTGCTTCGCGTCCCAGTCCACTAATTTCTCTGTAACGCTTACTATGAATTTTTTTAAAACTTAAAGTTATACCCCTTTCGTTAGTAAGCGGAGGACGATTAAAATTTCTATTTAGGCTAAAGTGCTCATGATTAATAGTAGAATAAGATTTAGAGCTTAATTTTTAGATACAGTAATAATTAGGGGGTTAACATTCTCTTTTCCTTCCTAATTGTGGAGAACAATTTTGTCAAAATCTATATTTATATAGAATTAAAACCATCTCTATGAAATTAACTTTTATAAAATTTTATAACACCTGCGGCTAAATGTTGGCGGCTAAACGTCCGCGGCGAACTGGCGGCGCCGAAACAACCAGCGGCCAAAGAAACCGCGGCAAAACGGCAGCGACGAAAAATCTCGCGGCGAAACTTAGTAGATCCGTACTAAACACGAAGGAATTGAGAACATTATTTGTATGCACGATAGCGCTCTTTCACACATCTACCAACCAGTGAAAGAGTTTTTAGCAAATGCCCTTAGAGATCGTATTTTACGCAGACACTTTGCAAATACACGGCCAGCAAGATCGCTTGACTTAAACTCAGCGGACTTCTGGCTATAAGGGCTATTTAAAAAATACGGTATTTGTTGGAAGACCAAACACAAGTTTATTCACGAGCTGAAAAATAATATTAGAGAAGAAATTGCTGCGATTCAACCAAATGCTGAGAAATGGCGTCTATAGTTTGAAAGAAAGTCTTTTTGTACAACAAAATAGAGGCCATATTCAAAATCTCTTGCAAACCCTTTTATATAGAACAAACCCCGTTATTTTCGCAATTCTGGGTTTCGCTAGTAATGATTATTTGCGTAACGTCCTTGCGTCTAAAGACTTAACAGAATTGCTGGACTGTGGTTAGTTTAAAGGTAGATTCACGATGGTCCGTTCAGAGGGTAATATCTCGAAGAGTAATTTAGAGCAATCTAAGGGTTATTATAAAGTTAGGGGTATACTCTAACATGATTTACTTTTTGACCGAATTAAGCTATCAATATGAGCTAAACGAGTCTGGATTGTGAAAATAACGGAATTTTTCGTATATAAAAGATGTTACAAAATATTTTGAATATGGCCTCCATTCTAGTGTTCCAAAGCGCCTTTCTTCCAAACTATAGACGGTATTTTTCAGCATTTCTGGTTGGATTACAGCAATTTCACCTAATATTGTTTTTCAGCTCGTAAATTAGGTTTGGATGTAGTTTCAGTTGTTGGTTTGCTATTTATTACAATTCAGCCACGAATCCACATTCTAGCGTCGCATTGAGTGTTTTCTTTCATACTTTATCAACGTTACAATGCTTGTCATCATTGATTTCAACAGTTTTCAACAGTGGAAATTTTGAATTATTGGCTCAACTTTTACAGGAAGCAGATACGCACTTAAAAATCTCGAAGCCAGACAAGACGCGTAGTAATAGGTAATAGAATTATGTTTCGTGCATTTCTGGATTTTCTGCTTTATTATATATAATTCGTAAGCGTTTTCGAGAATTGGTGTATGTATAACGTAAATCAAATAATGTTTGTATTACCATACATAATATTACTTAGCAACAATTCCAGTCACCTTTTAACCTTCAGGTTAAATACACATTACAATACAGACAAGATCGACCTTCTAGCACCGCATTGTTGTTTTATTTCATATTTTATCAACGTTACAATGCTTTTCATCAATTGATTTCAACAGTTTTCAGCAGTGGACATTTTAGTAAATTGACACAAGTTTTACACGAAGTAGATACGCATTTAAAAATCTCGAAACCAGATAAGACACGCAGAAAGTTTCTCATAGAATTATGTTCTGTGCATTTCTGGTTCTGGCTGTGTTCCTGTAAAAAAGACGAATTAGTTGTATTGGCTCCTGCAAATGTAGGGCCCAATTAACATGTGCTAATAAGGGCGATAGAAATACTCGCCGTATAGTTGCCCCTGATGATATGTTATCTGACAATGAGACAAGTTCGGACTCTGAATAATAGCTGTAGGTAAATAAAATTTCTTATTGTAATAATTAACTATTATTAATTAATTAGGTGTTCGTCTCTAACAGGAGGAAGTTTCTACCCCGGTATTTTTGATTTTAAATCTACTGGACTGTAAACCAATAAATATTATTATTTTTGTTATTGTTAACTTCATACTTATTCAATAAAACTTTTACACTGCTTACTGATGTAGGTACTTACCTATATATTTTTTCCGTATTTACAATTATTATTATTGAAAAAATCAAAAGAAAATCTAATTACCATTAAAAGTAATAAATTTAATTCATTGAACAAAAGATGTATTAAGAAAGTCGCGTTAAAAGCGTCCAAGACGCCGAAATAGCACGTTAATAGGCGACTATCAACCTTATATGCGCCCTGAAACATAGAGTCGTTTTTCGGCTGCACTAGCCACGGTAATCTGAACGTTCCTCGCATCTCCACGCCCGACCGCGATCGGCACGACATGGTGTTACAATTTTCAATTTTTTTTACGAAACTAGCCATCGGATTAAGAATTTGAAAAAAGCAATGTAATTCTCGATCTTCGATCTACAACGTTTGTAGAAACGATTTTTTTGATTAACTAAAAGGTTCTTGACTTAAGACAAGTTAAACTATATCACAGTTATGGCGTTTCAGGGCGAGCGTTTATTCATTAAGGCGCTCCATATGAAAGCATTGTATATGGTAATTTAAAAAAATAAAAAAATATATTTCTGATTAAAATATTGATTTAAGACTTAGCACATACATGCCCAGGTGACGTGGATGTAAAAGAATCAAAAAAATTTTTACAAATTTTTCAAAAATCACCCCCCGCCACCCCCTGCACAGGACGATTTTTGGACGACCAGGCGATTTTGCATTCTTAAGGGACGCGGAATGATTTGAAGTGGGTCTTACATTTTAGCAACAAAGTGCAAACGAAAATCTTTTCTAGAAGGCTTTTGGCGGCTGGCAAACTCTACTATTTTAACCATGCCTTCACCGACTGCTGCATCACATAGATACAAAATAGGAAAATCGTAAACCCGAAAGATTTTACTGCGGTCTTGCAATATTGAGGCAGCACTTGCTTAAGCTGTCAGCGGGGCGGGACGGGCGAAGGGTAAAGGTGCGTTGTGGTCGTTTTAACACGCTGTGGTTAAACATCTTACTAATACTTCAATCAACGGTAATACTGAGAATTGATTTTATGCCAGAAATCAATAATTCTGCTAGTACAGTTCTGTAAAGAAAAATATATGCACGTCAACAGAACGCATGTGACGCTACCTGTTTATGTTTAATAGAACCATCAGTAATTAAATTCAAATTAAGAATGACTAGCGCCTCTAGCGTCAAAAACAAAAAGGTGCCACGGCGGCGCGCTCTTAAGAATTGTTTTATTTACAAGACATAGAAAACAATGTTTACACAAACTTTAGAAGGATTAAAGTATGTAATACAGTTAGATGTGACCACGTACAATATTTTGTAATTGCACTTTTACTGTGTTTTGCTTATGCAACAAAATTGTTAATTAAATAAATAAATTTAAAGGTCGCTAGCATAGTATAAGGTGCCTAGTTTACAATTAAAATCTCTGCTAAATTGAAACTGTGAAAATTAAACATAGTTTTGAGCAGTAAGTTAATGTAGCGGCAAATTTAAAAAGGTGGAAATAAGAAAATAAAAAATTAAACACATACTTCAAAGAGTTTTAGAACAAGCAACGCATACTGATAATAAAGAATGACTTTTCACAAAAATTGTTTTTTAATAGAAAAAATAATGTGAGTAATTTCATGCTATTACATGTCTTATTATGTTGCAGTCAAACTTCTACTATCCTTTCAACATATGTGGAACATTATGGTTTATAGCGGGCCCAGCGTTTATACTTTCTGCAAATTCTTACATAGATAAGTGGGTAAGAGAATCTGTAGTATGTGCAGTGCTACTGTTAATTACCTTCGGAGGGCACTTGATGTTTCTTGTATGTAACTAACTTTTACCACTTGGGACTTTCGAATTGATTAGTTTATGTTTTAGATCTTAACAATGCCTTCGATGGCCAATAAAAATTTTCCATATCACGTCCGTACAACCCAAATAGGTATTATGGAAATGACAGGTAATTTTATTGCTTTAACTGTTTTAACTGTTTATTATCATCCTTCTTTCTATTCTGCTCTAATGTTGATTTAGTACAATAGAATATCAAAATTTTGTGCTCTGCTAACTGCCAAGGCTAAGGTTGTATATGATATATTTTTTTTTTCTAGTTTTTTTTTCTATGCGTATTGCTATACACTGTATATTTTTGCAAATTTGGATAGACCTTTAAATTTTATTTACAGCCATGTATAATAGTTATCTATTAACTTTTAATTTTGGCCGCCAGACGGTGTTTTAAATAGTTATTTAAGTAACAAGGAATGTAAAGACGTAATAACATTCGAGGTAGGTAAATACGAGCCGAGGCGAAGCCGAGGCTTGTGGCCTTCCGAGAATGTTAATAGTCGATACATTCCGTGTTACTTATTAAATTTTTCACGCTACAGGTAGAAATTTAGCATATTTTTAAAAGAAAAAAGAGATTTGGTTTCAATTATGGCTAGACTAGACCACTACATGTTTCGTTCTTATTTGAACTCGTCAGGTGGACATAATTCTAACCATAATTGAAACCAAAAGCAAACAAGCAGATATATGCCAGAAAGTATAACATTAAAGGGGAATTACACTAGTAACGCCCTCTATGATGCGCGGCGAAGAAAAGTTGCAAAGCAACACACCGGCAAAGTTGTGATCGGAACCTGCTAAGCAGGTATCTGCGATCACACCGGCCTGTAAGCACAAAACACAGAAATGCCCGTGTGGCAAGAAATAAGAAAAAAGAGATTTGGTTTCTTGCCACACGGGCATTTCTTTGTTTTGTGCTTAGAGGCCGGTGCGATCGCAGATACCTGCGTAGCAGGTTCCGATCACAACTTTGCCGGTTTGTTGCTTTGCAACTTTTCCTCGCCGCACATCATAGAGGGCGTTACTAGTGTAATTCCCCTTTAATGTTATATTTTTAAAAGTTCGTTTTGTCATCGGAATTATTTTTTAAAAGCCCCATTATTCTAAGTTGCCTGTGCTTGTTGAAATATTGGAATCTGTACCTTGTTGCTTTAATTATTATCCTAGGAATGTAAATGACACTATTAAGTTCCGTAGTCAAGGGCAAAAAGTAAACGAATGTTATTGGCCATTTTCATCTTTTGTAGCTATGGCGGTATCGTCTATTTACTTTGACTGTAGGGTGAAAAAAAAAATTAAGTGTCTAATAATGATATTCATAATTAATTTTTTTTTATAGTTGACTTTGAAAACAACAGAATACTGAATTTTAAGTGATTTTTTTTTATTAATTTGCTTAAACATTTTATCGTGACAAGAAGATATTAAAAAAATATTTTAAGAAATTCTTAATTTTTAAACGGTCATTGGTAACTATTTTTTTTAATTCCCCTTTCTCTCTCCGGGTGACGTCTCAGGTTCCGAGGTTAGCGTTCGCAATAGCATATCTCCATCTATCACGCGCTGTATGCATAAGCGTTTCTGTGTTTATCCCCAACCAACTTCTTATATTGCTCATCCAAGATGTTTTTCTTGTTCCTCGCGCTCTTTTTCCTTCAATCTTTTCTTCTATTATACATTGCAGTGTTATGTACTTTTCATGTCGGATTACATGTCCGAAGTAGGATAGCTTCCCCTCCTTTCCATTATCTACTAATTCCCCCCGTTTCAACTTGTTTTAAAACTTCTTCGTTGCGCACTTGTTACGGGCTTCGGGTGGTATTTCAACACCGTAGCAAAAGGTGTGCCTGGCAGGTAACTCGTAACCGGAGAAGGGAGGGTTGTAAAGGGGTCGGAAGACTTCCAGTATTAATGCAAGGGTTGTCAAAATTGAGATTGAGGTATTTAAAGTGCGCCACCTGCTCTGATGGTTGAGGTAGGGGGAAGGAAACGAGCGGTTCTAGTCCCGGAGCTGAGAAGCAGGAAATCCTCCCTGGGCGGCTCGTTAATCTTGACGTGACTTACCTTGGCCTTTTCACACTAGATCAAGCAACACAGTATATGCTTACAAAGTAGGATCAAAGCTTAATTACGAAGATAATGAATAAATCACGCTACGGTAGTTTACAAATCAAATATATTGAATAAGGTTATGTATATGTATAAATATGAACAAGTAGCATGAAATAAAATATTGAAACAGCGTATATCAAAAGCAAACAGTATGAACCGTACAACACAGAGGAAAGCAAATTGTAAAATGAATATCAATTGAATATAAACACAAATAGTTACTTAGCAACGTTGCGTAATGTCGAACGTTTCTCGTCGACAAGCTTTTCCTTAACAGAAACAAGGTATTGGCTTATCGACCCGGACTCCAAGAACAAAGGAAATCTGTATATCTAAATCAATTTACAAGGCATGCAACAGGTTATAACATGAAATTGTACTCCTGGGTCCAAATCGGATGGTTTCTTTACACAGCACGAAACACAGGTGATAATCGGTAATGTCTGAAGTTACTTACGATAATGTCGTTCACCTGGTGGAAAATTGGCCTTTATTTATTGTCGTAAAAGCCATGGGAGATGACGGACTTCCAAGCGCGAACTCGTTGCAGCGAAATCGGAATGGTAGGCGATACGAGGCGGGAACGTGACGAAGAGTACTGGCGAAATGGTGGAAGCCAACGGTAGATGGGCGATAAAGATGTGGAATAGCTCGGGAAACAAGCTTGGAACTTGTAGTGACTAACTGGATCCGTTTTAAACGTTAGAATTCGAGTAAGAATCGGCAATCGAAATTCAAATGTGGCTCTTCTTTCTGTTAGCGAAACACTTCAATCTTGCGTTCAGATATCGACAAAGTCGGCGCAATAACGGTAATTTGACGTGTTACGACTGGCATGTCACTTACGAAGAACTTCACAATGTTCCCGGCTTAACTAATTATTTCACATAGCGATACTCGACCGTATAGTTCGAAGTGATGAACGAGAGCGTGTGTGTACACGTCTGTCCGTTATGACGATCGGAGGACAAGTCTTGCGTCAGTTACGCTAATCCCAACGGTCTGAAACCGGTGCGCGGTTCTCGAGTGTTCTAGAAAAGCACAGGACCGGAATAAAAGGAAAAATCACATAACACAGTGTTATGTACTTTTCATGTCGGATTACATGTCCAAAGTAGGATAGCTTCCCTTTCTTTCCATTATCTACTAATTCCCTCCGTTCCAACTTGTTTCAAAACTTCTTCGTTGCGCACTCTTTGTGTTCAAGAGATTTTCAGCATTCTTCTATAGGTCCACTTTTCGAAAGCTGCTAACCGATTTGTCGTGTCTTTTTTGAGGGTCCATGTTTCACAACCATACAACAAAGTTTACCACACATAACATTTGTCGTCTTCTCTATCAGTTTTTTCTCTCCGATTATTATTACCAGAGAATAGTTCGACTACATACGATCTCCACGTTTCTTTTTTTTTTCTTCAATAGTTAACAGGGGTTGATTATGATTGTTTGTTAGATTTCCGGAGCATTTCTTTGTTATATTTCCGCTCAGCTTCTTAACACGTTTATGTAATTCAAAGTCATCATGTTTCTTTTGTAGTTTTTCGATCTTTTGGCATTCTTCTTTTATCTAATTTTCTTTGGCTTTTCTTATTTTATTTTTAATTCTTGTATCAATGTGTTGGTATCTTTGTTGATTTATCTGTTTATACTTTCTCATTTCTTCCATAAGATCCAATATTTCATTCGTCATTCATATTTTCTTCTTTTTTCTTTTTGTGTTTTTAGATAGTGTTTTTTCGACTGAATATGATATTGCATTTTTTACTCCTTCCCACATGTTTTCCACACTTTGTGTTTCGTCGATCTCATTTCCATTAAATTGCTTCTTTAAGTGTTCTTGCAGTTTCGCAGCTTTTGTTGTCTATCTTGTTTCAATCTCAGCTTTACTATCACTGGATTATGATCTGACTTAATATTAGTGCCAGAGTATGTTTTTGCACTTACTGCGGTATTTTGAAATCTTTGATTGACAAGAACAAAGTCGATTTGGTTTCGTACTATTCTTCGTTAATTATGTTGCGGCGAAGTCCATCTGTACAGTCTTCTAGGCGGTAAGGAAAACCATGTATTAATTACAATAATTTTTTCTTCTTGGCAGAATTCGACCAACTTATTGCCTTGTTCGTTTCTATCTCCCAGTCCATGGTTTTCAATTATATTGTCTATTCTTCCTTTTTCAATATTGGCATTAAAGTCTCCGCATATGATATTAATGTCGTGTTGTTTCATATTCTTCATAATGTTACTAAGTTGGTCATTTATTTCATCTTCATCCGCATCTGTAGTAGGTGCGTACACTTGTATGATATTTATATCTATTGGTGCACCTTTGAGTTGTATCCTTATCATTCTGCCTGATATAGGTACAAAGTTCTTTACACACTTTTGTACTTCTTTTGATGCAAGTATAGCAACGCCATATTGATTGTTGTTATCATCTCCGGAATAATACACTGTGACTTCGTCCGTGGATCTGAGTATACCGCTTCCTTTCTATCTTGTGCTACTGATTCCTACAGTATCTCTACATTTATTCTTCTCATTTCCTTTATTGTATTTGCCAGCTTTCCGGTTTCATGCCAAGTTATAACATTCCATGTTCCTATTTTGGTTGGTTCCGTCGATATAGTATAATATAAATTCTCCTACTTGAGTTTTATTGTACTTTTAAATTGCCATTTAATTTCCTTTAATTTAATACCAATAACATACCTCATTTGTTTTAAAATATCAAGAAAAAATAAAATTATTGTATAAAAAACGGATATTAAAAATTTCTAGACGCCCCCTGTCGGCCAAAATGTAAAGGTAGTGGATAAGTAAGTATTAGGGCTATCCAAATATGCAAAAATATATTGGGTGTTCCATTAAAATTAAAAATATTGCTACCACTTTCAAATTCAAATTAATCGCGCTTTACGTCGTAATATGCATTTTTATGTGTATATTACCTAAGAAACATTAAAAATTAATAATTGAAAAATTGATAAAATGGCCGGTTGTTACATGTTCTCGTGGTCACCTGATATACGTACTATTTTAACTGTAAGTTACAGCACCTTCTGTACATTAGAATCTATATTCTTAGCAGCAATGATAGAGAAAATACTATAGGGACCTCCAAAACATGTGTTTTAAAGTTTCTTTTGATTAGATTTTTCCATTTTGCAGTGCTTTATTTCTGTGTAAATGTTTCATTTCAAAGCACAATAAGCATAAATAATTTTTATGCTCATGCAAAATTATAATATATTCTATGAGGCGCCAAGTGTAAAGCAAAAATATTCCTGTGTGTTTTACGAAATTTAAGGCAAATCACATTTCCGACTTCAGTATACGTATGAATACAGTGTGTCTTACTTTGCTTGGAAACACTCCTATACAAAATTATTTGTAACCCTGCATAATTTTGTTTAGGACGCTCTGAAATGCCATTACAGTAAATTTCAGGAACGAATTCTGATTTTTATATATTTTCTAAAATATTAAAAATTTAGAGTAAGTGCTTAAAGAACCACTTATAACTGTTACGTGTGCCACGAAAAGCCAGTAAAACAATTGTATACAGTTTAAAAAAATTAATTTAATTTATAACAATTATTCCAAGAATAAATAACAAGTCTTAATAGCAGACAATTTTTTCATTTAAAGACTCACTTTTTTTAGAATGGTTATTTATTGTTGCAATAATTATTATTTATGATATAAATTATTTTTTTAAAACTGCAATCAATTGCGTTATTGGCTTTCATGGCACACTTGACAGTTATGAGTAGTCTCTAAATTTTTATTATTTTGCAATATTTTTAGAATCAAAAATATTTTCTAAAATTCTGTGTAATGGTATTTCAGAGGGTGCTAAACAAGATTAAGTAATCAGTTTTTAATAAAAGATCCCTAATGAAACTTTTCGATTTTCTTGTTTGTTATGCTTTCGGGTTAGGGTATTTAATTAAACATTAAAATACACCACAATTTGACTTTATTCAACCACAACTAAATTACAACTAGTTTAACCCAAAAGACATTGCGCTGTGTGACTTTTCAAACCTGCGCAATGCACCCAATACATTACATACCCCCTTACTTAAGTTTGAATAAAATTATAATAATTATTATACCCTTAATTCAAGATGGCTTAGCTACATTTCTATAATCACGGACTAAAACATTTTATTTTATAACCAAATTAACATTTCGTTTACCTTTAAAATTTTTCCGCTGCTTCTCCTGCTCACATTGAACGCGTTGTTTAACTGGCAAAATTAGATCAAATCGTGTTCGTTTTTTTCTTCCAAACATTAAGTAAGCTGGTGAAACTTTGGTTGTACAATGAGAAGTGTTGCGATAATCGAATAAGAAGTTTTGTAACACTAATTCTAAATTAATAAACTTATTTTTGCTTAAAGTTTTTTTTTAATGCATTTTAAACAATTTTAACTGACGATTCTGCCGCCCCATTCGCAGATGGATTGTAAGGAGCCGTAGTAATATGTTTAATACCATTGTTACTCATAAAAGTTTGAAATTTGTTCGATAACAGTTGCCTTCCATTATCAGAAACCAAAAGCTTCGGCAATCCAAAACGTGCAAATGTGGCACGCAGTGCTTGAATTGTTACATCAGCTGTGATAGAAGATAAAATAAAAACTTCTAACCATTTAGAATGTGCTTCTAAAATAATCAAAAAATATTTGTTCATAAATGGACCCATAAAATCAATATAAATTCCAAATTTCAGTAGGCCATTCCCAACAATTTAAAGCAACTTTAGGTGGAGAATTTCTATTAACTAAACAAGCTCCACAAGCCTTAACTACATTTTCAATATTTTTGTCCATACCTGGCCACCAAACATACGATCTGGCTAGACTTTTCATTTTGATTATGCCCATGTGTGATTGATGCAGTTGTTCTAATAATTTGTTACGCAATTGCAATGGCACTACAACTCTGTTGTTCCATAATAAAACATTTTGTTCGCAACTTAACTCGTTTTCATGAACATAATAAGGTTTTAGTTCGGCATTTAAATTTTTGCAAGATGTTGGCCATCCGTTTTTACCGTATTTTAATATTAGCCATAAATTCTTATCTTCACGCGTTATTTTTGTTACCTCTTGTAAATTTATTGGAACATCAGGGTTATTGCAAAAAACATTAATAAAATCTACATCGACATTCTCCCAAATTTCGTCTTTAATATTTATCGGCAAACGCGATAAACTATCAGCTAAATTATTTTCAGACTTAACATACATAATTTTATAACGATAATTTGATAATATTAACGGCCATCGTTTTAATCTATTTGCTGTATATTGAGGAATACCTTTTTTTAGGGTTAAAAATGGTAATTAACGGTTTATGATCCGTCACTAATGTAAATTCTACACCATTCGCTGTCTGATAAAGTGATAACGTACGAGACGCATATGCAATTGGTCTTTCTTTACCATCTGGCATAACATGACTTAAAATTGCAGCCACACCATATAAACTGCTTTCAGTAGTTAACATGATTTCAAGTTCCGAATCAAAATGTACCAATACTTCGGTAGACATTAAATATTTTTTTATGTTATTAAAAGCGATGTCACATTCTGTTGGCCAAAAAAATGTATTATTTTTCTTTAACAGTTCATATAATGGATAAAGCATTAATGACATATTCGGCACAAATTTTCAGCTGAGTTACTGAATTGGGAAATGGAGCATTTTTAATAGCTACAATTTTATCTTCGGATGCATGTAAGTCATCTTTGTCTATCACATATCCTAAGTATGATACTTGAGATTGAAAAAATTACACTTATCTATTGCTATCTTAAACCCTGCATTCTGTAATACAGTTAATACAAATTCCAGACTTTTAATATGCTGTGCACGATCTTTGCCAGTTATCAAGATATAGTCGAGAAAACAAACAACACCTCCTAACCCTTCTAGTAAAGATTCCATAATTGTTTGAAATTTAGCGGGCGCTGACGCAATCCCAAAAGCTAACCTATTATAACGGAATAACCCTTTGTGAGTAGAAATAGTAACTAAACTCTTTAGATTTTTCATCTAAACAAAGTTGTTGATATGCATTTGACAAATCAATTTTTGAGAAATGCACCTTGCAATTTAGTAAAAAGTTCTTCAATTCTAGGAAGAGGATATTGGTCAATGTCCAACACTTGATTAATGGTGATTTTAAAATCTCCACAAATACGTACAGATCTATCTTTTTTTTAATACTGGCACGATGGGTGTAGCCCATGCGCTATAATCAACAGGAGAGATGATTCCTAATTTAATTAATTATATATTTAGTTCCATTTCCACTTTTTCACGAATTCTAAATGGCAAAGCTCTGACACGAAAAAATTTCGGTGTTACAGAATTATCTTTTAATTTTAAAGTAACTAAACCTTTATTAAAAGTGCCCAACCCTGGCGAAAATACGCTGTCATACTTCCCAACTAAATATTGCAAATCAGTTGGTAAATCAACACCAATTCCTAGGTTATACAACTTTAAGAAATCTCGACCTAAAATTGGTGGTCCTCCATTTTTAATAACATACATTTCTAATGAGCGTGACTCATTGTTGTACACTGCATTTAAGGTGCAAACACCCAATGGTACAATTTTACCACCATTGTACGACACGAATGCTTTGTTGGTTGGAGTAAGATGGACGTGACTAAATTTTTCTAACCATAACTTCTCCGAAAATGCTGATATGCTAGAACCGGTATCTACTTGTCCCGACATTCTTATACCCCCCAGCAAAACATCCAAAATTATTGGCTTATTAATAACAGATCTGGTACAAAATAATGATAAATCTTCCAAAAAATTTTGGCTTTTATTTGACTTATTGTAACGTGACCTATTACTTTTATGTTTTAGTGGACATACGGGAGCTATATGTCCCTTCTTAAGACAAATATGACACGCACAATCACGAAAATTGCACGTATCTGATTGATGTACAGTACAGCGACCTCCAACTCGATTCACGTTACTTCCGGATGCTTCACCTTGGTTCTTCTTACGCATATCTAAATGGTACAAACCAGGCTCCATTTTTACCGGAAACGGAAAATGCGAAACTGCAGCTGCTTTTGTAGATGCGACCTCAATGGCGGATGCCAATGTCGACTGTCGTGGTTAACTTTTCCTCAAACAGCCTATCTTGGTCCTGTAACCAATGATAACACGATCTCTCAACATTTTTTCCAAAACGGCCTTTCCAAATTCGCAATGTGACACCAGGCTGCGAATACGCGTTGCCCACTCGTTTGGGGATTCACCTACTTCTTTCGCTGCACTATAAAACTTAAATCTAGCGGCAAACATTGATAGGTACCGAGGATTTATAATATATGTGTTTAATAAAGAAGTTAGCTCCTCAAACGATTTGTTTTCAGGAGTTACCGGCAATGCGAGATTATAAATTAGTTTATACGCTTCTTCGCTTAAACAGTTTAACCTTCCACTGGTGGCGCCAAGTCCTACAGACCCAGCGCGTACATTGTTGTTAATTACTGGGGGGTGGGGTAAGTTACATTACTGCACTTTCTTGTAGCTTTTTATTTTAGGCTTCAGTATCAACCCAGCAAGTATTGTTTGAGAGCTATTTAACAAAAAGTCTGTGGAACTTGGCGCCACCAGTCGTGTAACAAAGTTTTGCTTTTGTGAAATACTGTGTTTTTGTTTTAAATTCATATTGGTGAGTTAACTCTTAATTTTTTAATAAGGATGTTTATTTAAAAGAGTCATTTTTATACCATGTAGGACTAACTTATATTGAAATGAAAAAACTTCGTCTTTTTTCTCCTATTATATATTTATTTATTCGTCTTACTAGTTTCGAGCGTTTATAACTACACTCATCATCAGAGATTCAATTTAGTACAAAATAATCTCATTTATTAAAAAAATATTCTTATTCATTAAAATGTATGTATGTATAACGCTGTTTTTTTTGCAAAAAAAGACAGCAAAACCAGATATTTTTGCAGAATTTGTAGAAAATTTGTGTGTTTATGTCATGCGAAAGTTTCGTGCCCTCAATGTGTAAATATTCCCAACAATGATGAAAATTATTGTCTTAATATACAATATGCTATGGCACAGAATGTATTTTTAAATTTTCTAATTAACCTAATTTTTTACACTATTTTCATTACAAGCATGTTTTTGAATTAGCAGAAAAAACACATATTTCAATTTTTGCGAACACTATCTAACAATTTAAAGTTTATTTGTTTTTAATGTGTACAAACCCACCAACAAAGATGTAAAATTATAAAATAGGTAAAAAAAATTTGTATCACATGTTAAGATACCCAAACAATGGCCCTATGCGCTTGGGTCTGCTGGACTTGGCGCCACTAGTGGTGTTCCAATTATGGGCGCCACCAGTGGAAGGTTAAAAGAATTGCACGACAAACAACAGGTGCGGTAATATCATTTGCGATGAAATAATTTTCCAAACGCGACTTAAAAATTGCCCAATCACTCGGGGTCAAATTCTCGCAGGTGTCCCACAATCGGTTTATTTTGTTTAACTCTTGAAGAAGAATCGTCCGGCATTTTGACTTTAACTTACACGTGCTGTATATTTTACAGTATTCGTAATAACTAACTTATTATACACGCGAGTTCACTTTAGAAAGAATCCTCGTCGCCACTTTGTTATGGTTTCGGGTTAGGGTATTTAATTAAACATTAAAATACACCACAATTTGACTTTATTCAACCACAACTAAATTACAACTAGTTAAACCCAACAGACATTGCGCTGTGTGTCTTTTCAAACCTGCGCAATGCTATTGATACTATAAAAAAATTGGGCTACAAATAATTTTTTTATAGGGGAGTTTCCAAGCAAAATGGGGCACACTGTATATAAATTACACATTACTATGTTTATATAAAGCAAATTTAACAATACATTTTGAGAAACACTGACAAAATTAACAAATCTTACCAAATAAGCTTAATGGGGTGGCAATGTTTATTTAAATTTGAAAAGTTTTAAAACCAACAACGCTCGCTAAAATGTGAGCAAAAGAGTCAATATCTTGCATATCTTCTGTTGTTATGAATTGCTTTGCAACGAATGGGCTTACTCTGTATAATGTTGTCAATTTTTACTTTCCTATACTTTCAGTGTAGGGATTTTAACGGAAATAGTCGGGGGGGGGGGGGGGGGGGGGGGGGGGGCATGGACCCCAAAAAAGTAATTTTACAAAAATGTCTGTCTGTGGGTGGGTGGGTGGGTGTGTTACGCTCCATATCTACGGAACGGCTGGACCGATATTGATGTGCTTTGGAATCAGGGGGTATATCAAAAATTCACCGACAAAAGAAGCTTTTAAAAAAAACCGAAACCGGAAGCGGAAGTTAGACATGTTTTTTTGGTAGCATTTTTTTCAGAAACTGAATTTTGGAAATTTTAATAGTGGAGATTAAAGAAGGTCTTAGGACAAATCAAACGATTTTTTACCGAACTCTCTAGCTTTAAAATGGCGGCCGCTACGAATTTTTGAACATTTCAATTTTAACGCCCTTTTACTCAAAAGCCATTTATCTGATTGGAATCAACTACATCTTGTTTGGTAGCCCTTCAAGGGTACTATACCAGGAAATATAATTAATTTTGAAAATATAAAAACGATCGCAATGACATCACTCCAAAATTTTGGAAATTTTCAAAAAAATATTTCTCAAAAACTGCCCACACGTTTTTGTTTAAACTTTTTAAACTGATAGAGCTGGGAATCTTCTACAATTTGTTTTTTTGCACATTGTTATAATTTCACTGTGACGCCCTCTATGAATTTTTGAAAATTGAAAGTTGGTACCCTTTTATTTATTTAACGGGGGGCAATAAAATATTTCTGTTAAAGCAATATAGCTCATCATTGATAGCAAAATCCGAATATCATAATATTTTTTTGATACTTTAATATTTAGGGGGGCTACTGTTCCCCCTCCCCCTAAATTTTTTCGATAAAAAATTAAAAATTTGGTTTTTTGCTTTGTTTGCTCTAGGAGAATCTTTTTACAAAAAATCAAAAAATAGAATTTTTTGTCCCTTAATAATCTTTTTGTCCTTAGAAAAATTTCACATACTTTCTACAGCAGTTGTATTCTTGTACTAGTCGTTTAATGTTCAGTTCTCGTGAGTGGTAGTTAAATAAGGTTCACAACTTAATTATTAAAAACAACAAAAATAAGAGGATTTAATGGCGGACAAATTTGATATCCGTTTTTAGTTTTCTTTGTCCCAAGGATTTTTTTTCCAGAAAACGAATAAATCGATTTCTTTTTTTCTCATATAAACCAACACGACACAAATGTTCGTGTTTTTAAATATATGAAAATTAAAATGTTCTAAGGTATAAGAAAAACCAGCAAAGTGCTTCGCTTATTTTTGTGCTATCTTTATATTTACAGAAAAGAGATTATAGAAAAACAAATATAAATTAAAACATAACTTTAGCATTGTCGATACTATTTAAGTGAGGTGCTAGAACAAAATATGAATTTATACACCTATTAATATACAGTTTTGGTAAAAGAAATTTTAACTACTTAGCGTTTGTCATATAATTCCTATTCCGGATTATAATTTTGTGTAAATTGTCTATTCAATATCTTCTTTCCTACAACTAATTTACAAATTTTTGCGCTTGTAGAAAATAAAACTTGTGATTTGGATTTTTAGGTACTGCAGGTGCGAGTACAATAGAACATTTTGGTCATCACGTATATGAACCCACTGCAACTGTTACGGAACAAACTGTTATAATCCCATTAACAAGACGAACTGAAGAAATATTTGGTGGCTTTTATAGTGAACATTTACACAGTAATTTTGCAAGAAATGTACAACGGCAAAGTATTCAAGAAGCAACGGAAGAAATCAGTAATTCACAAAATATTGCCATGCAAAATGTTTTAACTTGGTCTATAGCTAAAAATTACTCAACACTGGATGCTTCCCAATTTGAAAGATCTAACCCAGGTATCATATTGAATTAATGTTTATATACAATTGCTTCTATAGAATGTAATTACACTCCGGCGAAAAAATACGTGATGTTTTCATTAGCGAGGAAGTCGCTGTACTGTGTGGTGTATTAGTGATATTATTACTACAAACCACAATTTTGCGCATTTTGGTACCTTCCGTAGGATAATAGCTCGGTCCTATGGAGCGAGAGCTAGCAATGTGAAGGTTTGGGGATCAAATCCCCGCCAGGGTCATTGCGATGTTTTATTCATGTTAGATGGGGAGCCATATGACCTTAGCAGTTGGTGAGCCCCGTAAGTGTAGGTTAAAAAAGTACCATTTTTATAACGATGACGAAGTTTTGTGTTACATTTTAATATCTGAATTTCGATTTTAATGTAGGGCCAGCGGGTGGTCTAGTGGTTAAAGTCCCAGGCTTTGAAACTACACTCTCTACGGCAGTAGGTTCGAGTCCTCTGCTCGTCGGAAATTTTTCTGAATAAGTTAAATCCGGCGTGTCCATGGATGGCGTGTATGTTGGGTTGCATGTCTGTCAGGGGTGGGGTGCATGTTAGACCGGTGAAAAAGCGTAAGTCCGCTGAGCCCGGGTAAGCGGGTGGGATGGGAATCAGGGAGTCGTGCTCACGCACGGCCTCATGATTCCTTTAAAAGAAAAACGAAAAAACGATTTTAATATGACTATTACCAGCTAGGCTTCCGGGTTGGAACCGCGTCATCGGTATATGAACTGCTGACGTTTCGTCCTCGGTTTCACGGGACATCTTCAGGGCTGTGATCACTTTGGGATCTGGAACACAACTGGCGAGACTGGTGCAGGCACCGGGTTTATAAAGGACGGGTGGGTAACAAGGTGTGAATGCTGGGTCTGTGATTGGCTGTCGGGCTGTAGCGGTTGAGCGGTTGCGGGGCGGGGCTTGGATTTAGTCGGAAACAGTAGTTTGTAGGCATTGTGCAGGGGATAGCTGTGGTCTCGGTTAATATTGTTCGGAGTTTTGTGTATTTCTATGGATTCACGGATCACACGGTTGAGGTAGGTGGAAGAACGGGCTAGGATTTTGGTCTTGTCAAAATTGAATGTTATGGTCTGTATCGAGTTTATGTTCTGCGATAGCCGACTCTGCGGGACGTTTCAGTCGAGTGCAGCCCTCGTGTTCAGAAACTCGAACGCTGATCGGCCTCTTCGTCTCACCGATGTAGGCTTTCCCACAGGAGCAAGGTACACTATACACACCGCAGGATTGGAGGGTAGGTAACTTGTCTTTGGTCGGAGGAAGGAAATTGGAAAGTTTTTGAAAGGGAGTAAAAACGGTTTTTATGTTTTGTTGTTTAAGTAGTCTGCTGATGCGGTCGGTGGTTTTGTGTATGTAAGGTAGAAATGCTATAGAGGTAGGTGGTGTAGGAGTATTGGTACGTTCTGTGCTTGCGGGTTGGGCCTTTTGAGTAATAGCGTGTTGGATGTCTCGTTTGTTGTAGCTGTTTTGGGAAAGGGGAGTCGTAATGTGGTTGAGTTCGTCTTTTAGGTGGGATGGTTCAGAAATGGCAAAGGCTCGGTTAACTAAGGAATTGATGACAGAACGTTTCGGGCGGGATGATGATGGGAATGTGCGTTGCCTAACTTCCACCTATTTTCTATTCCGTGGACAGTATTACGAACAAGCTTACGTAGCTTTTTCTCCCGCCCAATCTAAAACCAATCGATTTTCATTAGGGTGAGGCAGTTATCTGTATCAGCAATCAGCCTTAACGTCTCACTGCTGAGCACCGGCACTCTTTTCTGCCACGTACTTTCCATAGCGCTAAGCTGAAGTACGGGGGACCTACAGTTTAACGTCGAATCCGAACGACTAAATATCAGAGAAGGTTTCAGGCATTAAGACCCCACGGCTGCCTACACCGGATTGGGGAATGTAAGTGGCAGGTTGCGGCATAGATCTTTATTGCCGCATGACTTCGGCGGGGAATCGAACCCCAGACCTTTAGCGTTAGAGGCTAAGCGCCTAACCTCTGATCTACCACAACAACTGAGTTACCACCACTACTGTATATGTAATTGATTCTAATTGGTTTAATCTAACAAATAGAAAAAAATGTTCGAGGAAAAAGTTGCACAGTAGAACTGACTCTACATCTTGACGCATTCGATTGTTTTCTACCTTTAACTGTTTCATTTGTTCATTTGTTTTTTTTAATAGTACGCTATATGTTTTTTATAGCCATTTTAAAGAAAATTTAATTCTCTTTTCAAGGATGTCAATTTTTAAATACCTTGCATTACGATTTTTATGAGAAAAAAACAAAAACCATTACGTTTCAGTAGGTCATGAACAGATATGTGTAATCGCACTTTGACACATAAACTGTTAAGTGTTTTGACTGTAATAAATAGTCCTATACAAAACAGTAATAAGACCAACCCTACTATATGGAAGTGAGACATGAATTATGAATAAAAAAATGCAAAATAAAATAGAAACGTGGGAGAGGAAAATCTTACGCAGAATCTACGGAGGCAGGCAAACCAACGAAGGGTGGGAAAGACGTACCAACAATGAAATTTACGAACTTTATAACGAATCGATAATAAGTGAAATAGTGAAATCAAAAAGGTTACAGTGGCTAGGTCATCAGGAGCGTATGGAAGGTCCAAGGACGGTAAAAGGGTTAGCATGGGCGGTGCCAGAAGGCACAAGGAAGAAAGGAAGACCAAGGAGAAAATGGAGAGAGGCAGTGCTGCAGGACCGAGTAGAATGGGGAGGAATTACAGGGCAATGGGTCTAAATAGCCTGGGCAAACATATAAATATTTTTTCTTATTTATATACAGGGTGTTTTATTGTGCCTATTTATTCGGTGAAAAGTTTAAGAACGAACAAATCTGTCGGTATTATTACTATAAAATTTTTATTACATACGCAACAAAAAAAGCATTTCAGGGTAATTGCTGTTGAATGCTGTCCTTATTTTCTCTTTCATGTTCTCTGCTGTTGTAGAAATAGTTGTATAAACAGCATTTTTGAGGTAACCCTATAGGAAGAAATCCATAAGGGTAACGTCCGGTGATCTTGGTGGTTAAGTGACTGTACCACCTTTCTCTATCCACAAACTAAAAGCTTGGTTTAAATAATTTTTCACTATAACTATTTGGTGAGGGAGTGCACCGTCATGCTGGAAGATGTCGAAGATCGATTGTCGTTAACTCTAAATTGACGTCTTCCATCAAAAAGTTCAATTCATTCTGTAGAAACTGTAAATATGCGACTCTTCTTTGGTAAACAGAAGAAAAAACGTAATCACAAAAAGATTATAAGCTGGTCTCAAGAACAAGAAAACGCTGGTAGAGCAAAAAACAAAGCTTATGGTTGCTAATGGTTGCAACATAAAACAGAACGTAACAAAGAAGAATACACCAAACTCGCACAAACAGTTAAAAATCTGAATTGACAAGCTCATCGGGATAAATGGGAAACCTTTATATCAAGAATCGAAAATGATGTGCACGGAAGGCAAAACATGGCCTACAAATTTATGAAACACCTAAACAGCGAAGAAAAAGACACGGCTCGCTTAATTACAATTCCATCTGCCGAATGGCTAAAATATTACAAAGATCTCTGGTTTCTGGAAGAGCAAATTGCGGAAAATGAAGGACATAGAGGAAACAGAAGTAGATTCCTTGGAATTCGAAGAAACGAGAAGCCTTGCGATGTACAAAAAACAGAAAAGTAGCAGAAAAAGATGAGATCAGCAGCGAACTAATTAAGTACGCTTCTCAAGAAATAAAAGAAAGATATCTTCGTCTATTAAATATATGCTGGAAAAAATGTGCCACCCCCCAAGAATGGAAAAATGCCATGGTTAAACCAATATTCAAGAAAGGAGACCGGTCGCAATGCGGAAACTACAGAGGAATAAGTCTGCTAAATACCGCCTATAAAATATATGCGAAAATACTAACTAAAAGATTACAACGTATAATAGATAGCTTAATCCTCCAAGAGCAAACAGGATTTAGAAAAGGAAGTTCTTCCACGATAATATATTTATAAGAAAACAAATCATTGAAAAACGCCGAGAATTCAACAAAGAAACGCACATGATGTTCGTAGACTATATGAAAGCGTTCGATAAGATATACAGACCAAAATTATGGGAAATAATGGACAAAAGGGGCATACCAAAAATATTTATCACAATACAAAAATCTGTATATACGACAATACAAATGTAAATGTAATTACAAATCTTGGACTACGACAGGGATGTAGCCTGTCCCAAATTCTATTTAATCTTTATATAGACGAAGCTGTAAGACAATGGATTAATAAATTACCAGAATATACACATGACTTAAATAGAAGAAAACATATAGCCACTTTTCTATTTGCGGATGACCAGCTGATTGTTGCCGACTCTGAAGACTCGCTACAAAAAGCAGCTTTTAAACTACAACGAGCAATGGAAGAACATAATCTCAAGATATCAATTAACAAAACAAAGATAATGGCCTTTTGCGGTAACGAACCAGTCCGATCTAAAATTGTATTAAATAATGAAATAATAGAACAAGTAAATCATTTTAAATTTCTGGGCTGCACAATATCGTATCTCGTAGAAATTGAGATACACCGAAAGATCGAAAAATGTAACTACTACAACGGCACAATAAGAAGAGCGCTCAAAAATAAAGCCCGGCCGGAAATGCTGATGAAGTTCTACAAAGTTGCTTCCGTCCCCACTCTTACATACGGAAGTGAATGTCGGACTCTAACAAAAGAAGATGAACAGAGAATAACAACTTCTGAGATGCGATTCTTACGACCTACAGCTGGATACAGCCTAAGAGACTGAAAACAAAAAGTAGACATAAGAACAGAGCTTAATATATTCGACGTCAATGATAACATAAAAGATTACAGACAACGATGCGATGGCAAGAACACCTAGAAAGAATGGAAAACGACAGGCTACCTAAAAGATATTTCCGTTATAGAGCAAAAGGAAGTAGAAATTTAGGTAGGCCAAAAAAGCGATGGAAAGAACAAATAAACTAAACCAAGAGGAACGTAATATCGCAACGGACGTTCGTCCAAAGCTTGATGGAGACGATGACGACGACGACATTAGTTTGTTTTTGAAAACATTACACTGGGTTGTCAAATTAGTATGTTTCGGTGCAAACACGTGCATTTAAGCTACTATTCGGTTTCTATTTAGTTAAATTTATTATGAATTATTGAATATCCCATTACAATGAAAATAGTAATTATTTCTTCATCTGTAACTTTACTTATATACAATTAGGCAGTTTGAAATCAAAACATATAATTATTTTTAACATCTTGTCTAAATACATTACGTGAAAAAACTAGGTACAAACATTCAAACACTCTCTGTATAAGTAAAAAGGTCAGGTATTATGTTAAAATAATTAATTCGTGTGTATTTACCGTCTTTTTTACAATTTACATGTCAAAGTTAGTACCTATTTGATTCTCGCGGAGTAAGGTTGAGTGAATGCGCTCTGTGCACGCGAAATTACAAGTGCGAAGTGATAAACGATTGACCTCAGGTCAATCTATGAAAATAACCAGGAAAGTGACATTCTATTTATTTTAACCTTTAAGTATTTTTGATATCTAACTCAATTTCACATTATAACTTGTTACAAAAACATAACTACAGGGTGCGGCCGAAATGGCCAACAACCCTTATTACAATAACCAGCATTACATGCAAACAAATTTAATTTTGTATAATCAAAATCAAAATGTGCAACCACAATACATATCAGCTCCAAACATGTGTTATTCCCAACCGATGATAACACAACAATCACAGCAACAACCTTATATTTTATAGCCAACAACAGGCAAACATTCAGACACCTAATCAATCATTTAATTATTCAACACAAGATTTCCCATCATTGCCTCCATCAAATAATAATGACTGGCATACTGTTACTGTTAGAAACCATAAAAAACGGGTGATAGATGAAGAAGGTCAATCAAGTCAAAGCGAACCAAAATACTGGCTAAGTGACGATAGATACAGATGCCTTAGTGAGCAGGAGGAAATGGATATAAACACACGTACGGAAGAGCAAAAGAAAGTTCCGAAGCCACCACCGATTTTTATTGCTGGAGTAGAAAATATTAAGCCGTTAATCGAAGAATTAAACAAAGTAGCAGATGGAAAGTATCAAACTAAAACACTTAGTAGTAATCAAGTTAAAATAGAACCAAAAGATAGCCAAGCATACACTAATATTATAAATATGTTAAAAGACAAAAACACGGAATACCACACATATAAAGCCAAACAAGATAAAAGCTTCCAAGTGGTACTAAAAAATGTTCACTACTCCACAGATGTAGAAGAAATTAAAAATAGTATACAAAATTTAGAACATGAAGTTACAAACGTATGGAACATCAAAAAACCAGGTACAGATATACGTCTTCCTATGTTTTTCGTTGACTTAAAACAGAAAGACAATAACAAAGAAATTTATAAAATAAAACTGCTGATGAACACATGTGTGACATTTGAAGCACCACATACAAGGCGCAATATACCGCAATGCATGCGTTGCCAACAGTATGGACACACGAAAAATTTTTGCAATAAAAACCCACGTTGCGTGAAATGCTTAGGACAACACTTAACGTCAGATTGCCAAAGAAAAATAAAAAACAAAGAAGTTCAATGTGTTAACTGTGAAGGAAATCATCCAGCAAATTATAAAGGATGTATAGTACATAAGCAGTTGCAACAAAAATTATACCCACAACTAAGAAGTAAATCAACACCTAATACAACCCGATATGTACAACCTAACATAACCTACGCGCGGACTATGCAACAAGATCCGCAACAAATAAATAACATTAATCAAACAAACCCATTCACATCGAACCAACAGAACAGCGATTTAACTGAGTTAAAAAATATGATGAAAGAGCTTATCAGTCAAATGGGTACAATGATGAACCTCATTTCAACGCTAGTTAGTAAAATGTCCTAATGGCTCAATTATTGAAAATTGCTATATGGAATGCCAACGGCTTGTGCCAACATGCACAAGAAGTAAAACAATTTTTACAAATTAATAAAATAGATATTATGTTAGTGTCAGAGACGCACTTCACCCACAAAAGTCACCTACAAATACCAAGATATAGAATATATAGCACTAGACATCCCGATGGCAATGCACATGGGGGTACAGCAATTATAATAAGAGATGGAATAAAGCACCATGAACTACAAAGTTATAGCACGGAACATCTACAAGCAACAACAGTGGCAATAGAAGATCATATGGGAAATATAAACATATCAGCAGTATACTGGCCACCAAAGTACAATAACAAAAAGGAAGACTACGAACACTATTTCAATACTTTAGGAAATAAATTCATCACCGAAGGAGATTGGAACGCAAAAAATGAAGTTTGGGGTTCAAGGACAACAACAACAGGCAGACAGTTATGCGCTGCTTTAAGGGCAAATAATTTAACAGCAGTATCGACCAGAGAACTTACATATTGGCCGACCGATAGGAAAAAAATACCCGATTTACTAGATTTAGGAGTAACAAAAGGAATTAACGAGAAACAAATTAAAGTAGAATCTTGCTTCGATCTATCGTCAGACCATTCGCCTGTAATAATCACACTGTATTCATACATCCTAGAACGACAAAAGCAACCAACACTATACAGCAAGAAAACAAACTGGGAAATATATAGAACAACAATAGACCAGACAATTAACCTGAATATACCGTTGAAGACTCCAGAAGAAGTTGATATAGCAGTAGCAGAGTTAACTAAAGCAATTCAGAATGCAGCATGGACAGCAACACTCGACCACAACTGCTACACCATTAGGGAAATATGTCCCATTATAATTAAACAAAAAATTTCCGAGAAAAGAAAACTTAGGAAAAAATGGCAAGCCACAAGAACTGAATATGACAAAAATAAACTTAACAAAGCAACGAAAGGAGTTGAAACAACTTTTAAAACAAATTAAAAATCAAGCAATCCAGGACTACCTCAGTGAAGTATCACCACTAGAAGCAACATATTTCTCACTGTTGAAAGCCACAAGGAAACTGAAAAGGCCCAGGGTACACGTTCCACCAATTAAAGATGGGCTCGGAGTAACGAAGAGAAAGCTGCAGCATTTGCAAACCACTTAGCCACCGTTTTTCAACCAAACAGCATAAATGAACCGGAACAAGAGCAAATGATACGAGAATATCTTAACGCACCATATCAAATGGATCTTCCAATTAAAAGCTTCAGTCTCTTAGAAATTGAAGATACAATACAACAAAATATTAACCCTCGCAAAGCCCCAGGTTTTGATTTAATAACCGGTAAAGTGCTACAGGAACTCACAAATAAAGCGTACAAAGCTATACAGCAAATATTCAACGCAATACTGAGGATAGGACATTTTCGCAGTCAATGGATAGTCGCACAAATAGTTATGTTGTTAAAACCTGGAAAAAATGCAAATGAAGCGGCGTCTTATCGTCCAATTAGTTTGTTACCAGTTCTTTCGAAAGTTTTTGAAAAGATATTTTTGAAGAGAATGAAACCAATTCTAGATGATAACAAATTGATCCCTAATCACCAATTCGGTTTTAGAAACCAACATAACACTATCGAACAAGTACACCGACTAGTTAATGTGATCAATCTGGCATTTGAAGAACAAAACTATTGCACGGCGGCATTTTTGGACATTAGCCAAGCCTTTGATAAGGTTTGGCACGAAGGACTTCTGTTCAAACTAAAACAAAACCTTCCACACGCCTTTGTTATTGTCCTTACTTCCTACATAACACATAGGTTTTTCCTAGTTAAACATCAAGACGAATACACTGACCTGGTACCAATCGGATCCGGAGTACCACAAGGCAGCATTTTGGGACCTATCCTATATCTCATATATACCGCAGATCTCCCGACAACTAACAAAACTACAACAGCCACGTACGCAGACGATACTGCAGTTCTAGCAGTACATACCGATCCAATTACTGCATCACAACACCTCCAAGAACATTTAAATAAGTTGCAAACCTGGTTAACTACATGGAAAATAAAGGCAAATGAATCTAAGTCGGTACATGTAACGTTTACATTAAAAAGAGGCACCTGTCCTCTAGTTACACTAAATGGTAACCAGCTGATACAAGCAGATGACACAAAGTATCTTGGAATGCACATGGATAAAAGATTGACATGGAGGAAGCACATATTTACAAAAAGAAAACAACTCGGTATAAAACTACGACAAATGTATTGGATGATCGGCAGAACATCACAGTTATCACTTGAAAATAAACTGCTATTGTACAAAACTATTTTAAAGCCTGTGTGGACATACGGGATTCAACTATGGGGCACAGCCAGTAATTCAAATCTTGAAATCTTACAGCGCTTTCAGAACAAAGTTTTGAGAACATTGGTTGATGCCCCCTGGTATGTGCCAAATCACGTAATTGCAAGAGACCTGCAAATGCCAACTGTTAACGAAGAAATCAAGAGATTCAGTGAGAATTATAGTGCTAAAACTGTAGTGCATCCAAATGTGCTAGCTAGAAATTTATTTGAAAACACTGGTGAAGTGCAACGTCTAAAACGTTTCAAGCCAAATGATCTAATGGACAGATTCAATTAGTTATAAGTATATAGAATAAAACATAGTTTAAGTTACTCTAAAGCCATTACATATTTTGTAAGATAAAGGAAAGTCTTCATTGGAAGCAATTCCTGCAAGTCATTGTAGTACATTTAATACTATTCTAGCTATACAAATTACTTATTGTCCAAAAATTGGACAGATTGTAAACAAAGAGGAGTAATACAAAAAAAATGTCGAAGTGCGATTGTACATATCTGTTCATGGCCTACTACAACGTAATGGTTTTTTGTTTTTTTCTCATAGAAACATTGACATCGTTGAAAAGAGAATTAAATTCTCTATAAGATAGCGGTATAAAACATAAAGCGTGCCATAAAAAAACAAACGAACATCGCTGTGTTGAAACAGTCGAATGCTTGAAAATGTAGTCAGATCTACTGTGCAACTTTTGTTTCAAACAGTTTTTTCTATTTGCCATAATAACACAATAGGGATCAAATATACAGATAACTGCCTTACCCTGTATAGTGTATAATAATGATAACATTTATTCTTAAAAACTTCACATAAAAATTATATAAACAAAAATATACTATGGGGGCGAAGCTCAGCTTGAGCGCTGTAAGAAACGCCCGCTGCTCTTCCAATTAACCCCTAAATGTCGGGACATTTGAAAACATTTCTCAGACTATTTAATATTTGCGATACTTCTGAAATGTTTAAACGTGTTCGCCATATTCTGGCAAGCTCGGAGTTGCATAAAAGCCAATCTCATTAGCGTCTAGCCCCTTGGTAATACGGCCGATCCTACCTCACATGACTTGCGCACCTCCTCGGCATGCAGCTGAAATTTGTGTAACCCACAACTTCGTAGTGGCACAGATGGATATGCGGGTGTGTTCGGTCGTACTACTTTTTTACTACATAAGTAGTTGCGGGATCGAATCTCGGTTGGGACCAAATTTTTTTTAAATTTTATAGTTGTTTTTAAAACACTGTTGTTGCGTTTTGCTGTTTACGCGAGGTTGTTTGTTACGAGCAGTTATATTTTTAAAGAAAAAATACGAAGACAAATTTGCATTCACTCACTGATTGACGGCATACTAACACGCAAGTCTGGTAATAAATTAAAAAAAAAAAGGATTTGTTGTTTTCTATTGAATGCAATTTATTAGCAATGAAAAAATCAGCTTTAACAATGCAAATCTATATGCGAGCCAATATTAGATAATATTGCGCAATTCAGGATCGGCTGTGAGTCCAAGGGGCTAGACGCTAGTGACAATCTCTCCACGAAGCTCGAATTATAAAAAATGATAAATTTTTGACCCATGTTCATATGAGATCTTTCTATTGTTTGGGTGTGCAAGTGTTGAGTTTTCTAAAACCACTTAATGACTTAACGTCCAATAGATAGGAAGGGCTCAATTTCGAACTTTGGATTATTGTTCATGGATATCAATTATGAGTACTAAAGGTTATGTCGACAATTTTTATAGGGGTATCACGAATGTGTAGTGCGCTTGATTTCCAATAGCTCTTTGCAAAACGCAATATACATGAGTGGTACCGCCATAAAATTGTTCGTTTAACTTTTAGTACGAATGCTATTCGGGAAACTATTCATTGAATAGAAATGGATTTCTGAAACTATTTTTCATAAAACTGACTTACGCGCGACTTCACTTCCTTGTCGATAGAAAACAACATTTTGTCATCTGTCAAATGTTCCTTTAAAATAAATACTTTTAAATGTTGTCAAAATTGTCGATCAATCCACACGTTTTATTGTTGCTATAATTCTCACACGCGGAGTTGTCGTTATAATTTTTTTCACTTGGCGAAAAACTCTCAATTCTGCATTTTTATTGGTCAATATACAGGGTGTTTAGTAAACATTTGGCAAAAATTCAAGAGGTGATTCCCTGGATTATTTTAAAAATATTTTGTCCTTTGATGATTTTCGGAAAGCCGCTTTGTTTCGAAGATACAGGGCGATAAAGGTTTTTCGGCAATAACAATATTTTATTACCTAAATATTACATGTAAAGCTTCTTAATTTACAAGAACTGTTGAAAATGACTACCACCAACTAGGATGCATGAATCCAATCTTCTCCTCATTGACTGCCGAACTCTTTCAAAAACACCAGGGTCGTTTCTTATTGAATGACACCTATCAGTTACCCGAATTCTCAAATCTTCGACATTTGGAGTAATGTAAGCTAATGACTTCAGATAGCCCCCATAGAAAACAATCCAGGGGGTTTAAGTCCGGGGATCAAGCAGGCCATAAGCGAGGTCCACCTCGACCAATCCAGCGATCTCGATATGTTACTGTTAGAAACTCACAAGCAAACACACTAAAATGCGCTGGTGCATCATGGTGCATAAACCACATTGCATTTCTCGTTGCCAATGGTATATTCTCTAGAAACTCAGATAGCAATTGTTCCAAAAAGTTTCGATACACCTCGCCGGTAAGTCTTCTTGGTAGAAACCACGAGACGTAATCAACAATGTATGAAATCCGAAAATCATCAAAGGACAAAATATTCTTAAAAGAACCCAGGGAATCACCCCTTACCGTATATTTACTAAACACCCTGTATATCATGTGACATGTGAGCAAGCGCGACGCTGTAGTGAAATTAACTGAAATTAAATAGCACGTGTCAGCAGTAAACCCAAGTGTATCACAGAAAAAACGCACTCATGTTGTATTTGTAACGAGTATTACGTACGTACGACGTACTTTAGCTGCGCATTTTAGAGATATGTGTATATCAGTATATTATTTTAGCAATAGACTTGGAAACTACTGAAAGATCAACTGACCCACATACTTTTCATATTGCAGATTCTGATATTTTGAAGCAAACGGAGAGAAATAAGCAGTTGGAACAAGTAAGCAGACGTAGTTCATCGATAAACTCAGAAGAGAACAGTCAGCGGCGCTTATCTTCTCAATATGATTATGTGAAGGAAGTGCCGATTGAACTGTTTACAGTAAGCAAAATGGTGGTTAAAGCAAATGCTGCGTGTAATAACGAAAATCCAGGGAACAGCACAAAACACAGCAATTAGCTTAAAACAAGCATTTGTAAAATACGGGGCCATTTGACATCTGTCATCAGAACTATAATCAGAATTTTGTTTTAATATTATTTGTACTATGTAAGTTAGCTATGCCTGTTGCTATAAATCTGTATTATTATTATTTTTACTATAATATAACTAGTGATATGATTATTATCAATAGTGATACCACATAAGCTTTGAATTTATCCGTTAATTACCGATAATTTGTTGCAGATCGACGAAAATAGTGCAAATTTGGCAAAAAATAAAAATTACAAATTTGCACGATTTAAGTCGATCTGCAGGAAATTTGAGTTAATAAATCGAGAACAATTCAAAAGTTTGAGTGGTATTCGACAAGATTATTTTACGAATACAAAACTAAACCAAGGGTGGACTTTGTATATTAGCGTAACCAGGGCGTAACTAGGGCGTAATTTGGCATTGTCAAGGTAAAGAACTGTTAAGAACATACGAAAAATTATCGGAATTGTCGGTGTAATTTTCATTTAGGTAGGTTAATGGGGGTCTAGGACAATTTGCCGTCACGATTGGCCGTCGCGATTCACTGTCGCCGATTGGCCATTCACCGTCAAAACATTGGCAGTCGCCGGATGAAGTTTTAAATGAATAAAAATACTACTCTCAATTCAGTATAAATAGAAAACAAAAAATAAGTTAAAAAACATGTTTTAATTAAAAAAAATATTTAATATAATATACCGTCTGTCTATAAAGTAAACCCCCCCCCCCCCAACTAACTTTTGAACAACTTGATATTTTACCACAAAATTTGGTGTGCTTTAATGGGAAATTAAATACTATTTTTTAGCTAAAAATTAAATTTTGTATCATTCAAAATAATGACTGGGCGCCATTTTGAATTTTGTTTTAAATAGAAAGGGGGACCGAGTGACACCTCATTTGAAACGTCTTTTAGTTCTGCGTCTGTTCCTAGAGTTCCAAAGAAAAATATTGAGCCATAACAAAATGGCGGATTTTATACAAATGGACTCACTCAATTCAAAATTGTTTTGATTTTTTTATCCAGTAGTCCAGTTTTTCATTTGCAGTACAAAATTTTCCCAAAAATAACTCAGGTGGCTGGAAATAATATTGAAAACGTTATGTCCCAACAAGACGGTGCGCCGCCAGATTTAACTTTCTTAGATTTTTTTCTATGGGAATATCTGAAATCGAAAGTGTACAGAACCCACCCGTCCAGAAACAATTGAAGAACTGGAGCAACGCATTACAGAAGTTTGCAGAATTATCACTCCAGAAACTTATGAAAATGTAAGGCAGGAATTTTATAACTGACTTTTTATGTGCCAAGAAGTGAATGGTAAACATTTCGAACACTTAATTTAATTTCCTTTTGCTTTAATTCTTAGTGTTTTTTAATAGACTTCTTTATCTTCAAACATTGTCATCTTGTTATGGCTGAATATTTTTCTTTGAAACTCTAGGATCAGACGCAGAACTAAAAGACCTTTGCAATGAAGTGTCATTCGACCCCCCTTTCCAATTAAAAAAAATTTTAATGGCACCCAGTCGCCATTTTGGATGGTCTGAAAGATAGTATTTAATTTCCCATTACAGCACACCAAATTTTGTATAAAAATATCAAGTTGTTCAAAAGTTAGTTGAGGGGGAATGTTAATTTATAGACACAGTGTATATTATTTACATTTCTTAATTATATGCTAAGCCCGTAAGATATTCTAAAACATCGGCGTTATCATCAAAATTGTGAAGCAGCGATAAAATCCCCCCCTCTCTGCACCTTGCCTAGGCCATCTATAAATTTCCAAATTGTTGGGTGATCCATTTCCAATTCCAACTGGAGTTTTCTATGGACGGCCTCTGCATGGTTATTTGTTCGGTTTTGTCTATTTAATGTCCTTGCTTATTGTAGTTGCAATGATCGTAAGGTGGTTACCAACGTAACATACGTAAATATGTCAATATTATTTTTTGTTTTTTTATTGCTGCTATGATAAAATGTAACTAGGCATTTGTATGCATCTAATTGGCTTAAATAGCGTCACGTGACATATAAATTATATTCTCCTAGAAATGTAAGTGACACTATTGAGTTCCGTAGTCAAGTGCAACCGAAAAACAAATGTTATGAGGCACTTACATCTCGTGTAGCCATGGATGTATGGCGTACGTATTGCAGCTAGTGTGAAAAATTTTTACTTACTGTTTTCATGTGTATTCTTACATTTTACTATTGTTACTGATATGGTTACGTTGAAAGTTAAATTTGAACTTTCTTAAACAGACGGAGGAGCGATCTGTTGTATGTTCAAGTTTAAGTTTTGTAGTATAGTATGTAAACGATAAGCAAATTATTATGAAAGATACAGCTCTATTAATTATTAGTACAAAAATTTAAAGAAATTGTACATTAAATGACAATCTAGAAAATTTGACTTTTCAAATTTTAGCGCCTAGTTACAACTTTCAATTTTGTAGTGATTCTTAGTCTCACATAGAATACTATACCGTCTGTCTATAAAGTAACTCCCCCCCCCCCTAACTAATTTTTGAACGTCTTGATATTTTACCACAACATTTGGTGTGCTTTAATGGGAATTGAAACACTATTTTTTAGCCAAACATTGAATTTTGTATCATTCAAAATGGCGACTGGGCGCCAATTAAAATTTTTTTTAATAGAAAAAGGGGTCGAATGACACCTCATTTGAAAGATCTTTTAGTTCTGCGTCTGATCCTAGATTTTCAAAGAAAAATATTCAGCCATAACAAAATGGCGGATTTTAAACAAATGAACTCACTCAATTCAAAATTGTTTTGATTTTTTTAATCTAGAAGTCCACGTTTTCATTTGCAGGACAAAACTTTTCCAAAAATATCTCAGGTGGCTGGAAATAATATTGAAAACGTTATGTTCCGACAAGATGGTGCGCCGCCTCATTATTATAGGCATGTTTCTGACTTTCTCAACGGACATTTTCTTGGAAGATGGATTGGTAGGCGGGGGCCTGTAGAATAGCCGGCTCACTCCCCAGAATTAACTTCCTTAGATGTTTTTCTATGGGAATATCTGAAATCGAAATTGTACAGAACCCGCCCAGAAACAATTGAAGAACTGGAGCAACGCATTACAGAAGTTTGCAGAAATATCACCCAAAAATGAGCAAAACACTTCGCCTGGACTTTCCTATACATTTAAATACATTGTTTTATATTTTCCAACACTTTCGACATACACCTGTCTAGACACGACTAGTTAAAGTAAATAGTTCTTATAAGTTGTAACATCTTGAAGCGGTTGAAGAAAGACCGACCGCTGCGCTGCAAGCATAAGGTTGGGTAAAATATTCGGACTGAATCAACGGAAGCGCGGAAATTGATATTTGAAAGTATATTAATAACTTGAGAAGTATTATTTTTAGCAAGAAATTACTCTTATTCATTTGTATTTAGAATTTCAAAACCTTTCTGATTTTAAAGCCAAAATGCCACGTTTACATTTAAAAAAAAAGTTATTTTTTACCGTGGCCGCCATATTAAAGTTGGACACTCAAGTTTTTTTCTTAAATACAATCGAGAAGAATTTGCCCTACAACTTTGCTCTTGGGTTTGCGAGTCTATCTATTAAAATAAAAAAGTTAGCCTTCACTGAACATTAAATGACTAGTACAAGAATACAACTGCTGTAGAAAGTATGTGAAATTCTTCTAAGGACAAAAAGATTATTAAGGGGCAAAAAAATCGATTTTTTGATTTTTTGTAAAAAGATTCTCCTAGAGCAAACAAAGCAAAAAACCAAATTTTTAATTTTTTATAGAAAAAATTTAGGGGGAGGGGGAACAGTAGCCCCCCTAAATATTAAAGTATCAAAAAAATATTATGATATTCGGATTTTGCTATCAATGATGAGCTATATTGCTTTAACAGAAATATTTTATTGCCCCCCGTTAAATAAATAAAAGAGTACCAATTTTCAATTTTCAAAAATTCACAGAGGGCGTCAGTGAAATTATAGCAATGCGCAAAAAAACAAATTGTAGAAAATTCCCAGCTCTATCAGCTTAAAATGTTTAATCAAAAACGTGTGGGCAGTTTTTGAGAAATATTTTTTTGAAAAATTTCAAAATTTTGGAGTGATGTCATTGCGATCGTTTTTATATTTTCAAAATTAATTATATTTCATGGTATAGTACCTTTGAAGGGCTACCAAACAAGATGTAGTTGATTCCAATCAGATAACTGGTTTTTGAGTAAATGGGCGTTAAAGTCGAAATCTGTTCCGGAGATATGGAGCGTAACACACCCACACACCCACAGACAGACATTTTTTTAAAATTACTTTTTTGGGGTCCATGGACCCCCCCCCCCCCGACTATTTCCGTTAAAATCTCAACTTTGAAATTTTGCATGAAATCAATACTTCCCTATACTGAAACTATAGGAAAGTAAAAACTTATAACAATGTAAGGCAGGAATTTCATAACTGACTTTTTATGTGTAAGAAGTGAATGGTGAACATTTCGAACACTTCATTTAATTTATTTTTGCTTTAATTCTTAGTTTTTAAATAAACTTCCTTACCTTCAAACATTTGTTATTTTGTTACGGCTGAATATTTTTCTTTGAAACTCTAGGATCAGGCGCAGAACTAAAAGACCTTTCCAAGGAGATGTCACTCGACCTCCCTTACCATTAAAATAAAATCTAAATGGCGCCCAGTCGCCATTTTGGATGATACAAAATTTTAATATGTTCTGAAATATCAAGTTTTTCAAAAGTTAGTTGGGGGGAGGGAGGGGGGGGGGGGTTACTTTATAGAAACAGTGTATACAAATAAAGTAGAGGTACTTACTTAAGGTATTTCCACGATTTTATCTTGCCGTGGATTGTCGAAAGAATGTTCTGCATGCTAAAAAGGTAATAAAATTAATTATACGTTTTGTGTAATAATAAAATTCTTGTAATTTTGTCGTGCTAAAACATTTTGTTATTGCTAATTTATTTTATTTTGGAAATCAGTACAAATAATCATCATGATTTAGAAATGAAAGTAGAACTTTGTTATAATCGTATCAGTTGAGAAACGATATGCTTTGCGATTTCTAAAGTCGCACCTTATACCATTTGTTTGCTCATGCGATATAACAAGAAAGTACAATAATTCATTGTAATAATAATAACAATAATATTTTAAGTAATTATGTTGTGTTGAATGTTTTCTGTGAGTGAAAGTTAAATAATAAGTTGTCTAACTGTTCCTACTCATTTAATAATACAATTTCCCTAATTTCTGGATTTTCTGTTATTGTTATTGCAAATAAATACATGATGTTTCAGTCACCAATACCGGGCCCAAATATCAAATATTTTCGTTATGCCATACTGTTACTATACAGTGTGATTTTGGGAACCGGGCCACTATTGCCAACTTTTTTATTTTTAAAGATACAAAGTTGGTTAAATTAGGAAAACCGTGTAACTTTTCCCTCTGGCTACGATGGTGACAACGAAAAAACAATTGCGCATAGGCTTTTCGAGTTATTTGTTAAAATATTTTTTTTAAACAGAACGCCATTTATTTTTTTATATTTTTGAATTAAAAATTTTATTCTCTTTAAAAAAGAATGTGGTCAAACTATAAGTAAATTAACAAATAACGCCATATTTTAACTTTTAATGGTTTAATAACATAATCGTAACGGCCGTGAAACAAAAGCTACTTGTTTTATAGTATAGGTCAAAATATCATTAAATTAATATGTATAAGAGTAATTATTATAGTCACTGCTTTTATTGGGCGCTATCATTATCTAGACAGCCATATAATAACTTTTACTACTTTAATAACATCATCGCAACAGCCGCGAAATAAAAGGTAGAGTTCGCTTGTTTTATTGTTTCTATTTTGACATTTAGCAGTTATGCTAATTTTATTTAACATTTAAGATGTCCGTTGGCCTCCACGGTCACCTGACATGAAATGCAAAATTTTTTTCTTTGGGGATATCTACAGGATAATATTTATTGAGATAGATACAACAGTGTAGAGACAAATAACTCGAAAACGCGATGCGCAATTGTTTTGTAGTTTTTACCATCGTAACCAGAAGAAAAAGTTACACTTTTTTCCTAATTTAACTAACTTTGTATCTTTAAAAATGAAAAAGTTGGTAATAGTGGTCCGGTTCCCAAAATCACCCTGTATAACGCTCTAAAAGCGAGTTTACTACCATTTATTTTTAGCATCGTAGCCACTATACAGGTTGTTTCAAATTGCGTGTTAACTATGGGGATCTCGCTTATTTGAAGAGATACGAGGATGGTTAAATTAGAGAAAAGTTGTGGAATTTTATGCCCACTAATAATCTGAAAACAAATTGGAGCTATCTTGCTTAGTTTCTGAATAAACTGAAAAAAACTGAAATTTTGGATTTTTCATGCTGAATCTAAATTTTTGATCAGATTTGGTAAAACTGTTACCATTGCTCATTTTCGACTGTCAACTTTTTTTTTCTTATTGTTGACATTTTAAATTTTGTCATATTTTAATAGAGTTTTTAATTCTGATTTCAACGATGTGTCACACTTTGCATTTTGTTTAAGCTTTGAGCATTTTATTACAGAAAAAAAAATTTTCATAAGACTGCCATGGCAAGACCACGTCATTTAATTTATTTTGAAGAATTCTAGTAGGCCATGAACTGATGTAAGTGAAACAAAACACTAATTTTATTTACTTTGACCTTTATATACATTAAGTACGCGAAAATTTCAGGAAACTTTGTTTTGAGCGTAGGCAGCAAGTTAAGTTATTTGTTACCAAAAAAAGTGAATGACACAATTACTAATACACAGATTAGAGAGTTTAATTTAGACAAGTTTCTGAGCATGTTTTACAAAAGTGTAATTGAAAATTTATTTAATATTATTTGTATTACTGCAGTTCTAGTGTTATATGTTGTATTTATTTTACCTATTATTCAAATTAGTTATGTCAGTTGTAAACATAAAAACTGCAAGTAGAATTTTCAGTAAATTGTGTATGTTAGAAACTTTGTCATTCATTTGTTTTTGTAAAAAATAATTTAACTTGTTGTCTTCGCTCAAAACAAAGTTTCCTGAAATGTTCGCGTACTTAATGTCTCTAAAGGTCAAAGTAAATAAAATTAGTGTTTTGTTTTACTTCCATCAGTTCATGGCCTACTAGAATTCTTTAAAATAAATTAAATGACGTGGTTTTTCCAAAGCACTCTTATGAAATTTTTATTTTCTGTAATAAAATGCTCAAAGCTTAAACAAAATGCAAAGTGTGACACATCGTTGAAATCAGAATTGAAAACTCAATTCAAATATGAAAAAATTTAAAATGACGACCATAATAAAAACAAAAGTTGACAGTCAAAAATAAGCAATGGTAACAGTTATACCAAATCTGATCAAAAATTTAGATTCAGCATGAAAAACTGTCCTGATAATGCGTTAACTAGAATTATGTAATATAAATGACAAATGAGTTATAGCCGAAAACAAAAAATCCAAAATTTCGTTTTTTTTTAGTTTATTCAGAAACTAAGCAAGATAGCTCCAATTTGTTTTCAGATTATTAGTGGGCATAAAATTCCACAACATTTCTCTAATTTAACCATCCTCGTATCTCTTCAAATAAGCGAGATCCCTATAGTTAACACGCAATTTGAAACAACCTGTATACTATTTTTTTTTAAATTGGCGTTTAAGAATTATAATAACTAGCAACAATTGCATATGGCTGAATGCAGAATTTAAAAGAGAATTTGAATTTGCTATATTTACCATATATGATATCGCAAATAAAGTTGAGTAATATTATGATGGCATGCCAAAATTTAGAATTCAATAAGCTTACCTCAAAATGTAAAAGAGATATTTGACTTGGTATTAATGTATGGGATACTGTGTGTCCGTGCCTTTCAAATAATTATGTTTGAACAGTACAGTAGAAAAGACTTTTAACATTATACTATAATAACTTTTGGTAATTACTGATAGGTATCTTAATTGTAGCTGACTTGTATTTTAATAAGTATAAGTAATAGATACTCTATTAAAAACTAGGATTTAAATACAGTTTATTTGAGCACCTGAGATTTGTTTAATAGTATATGATCATATATTATACCGTTTGTAAAGATCGTGGTAAACCTTAGATATCTTCTGTCAAATAGAACACTCTGTATATTTTTAGAAAAATAAATTATCATTAAACTTCTGAACTCAACAATATATCACATATATAGATTTAATTCACAGTTCTTTGTTTAAGCTAGAATTAAGAAAAACATACGTGTTTTTTTAAAATAATAGTTTAAAAAATCTAAATAACAACAAAAATTATGTAAGTTGTTCCAAATGTCCGCCTTTAACGTTTTTGCATGAAATGGTCCATTCAATTTCCCTCATAATATCATTGAATTGTTGTGAAGTTTTTCTATTGGTACTGTAATTCTATTTTGCAGATTTTCCAGTGCCGTAAGCGGCCTTGAATAATCAATATTTTTCAGATCAGAGGAAACTAATAAGTCCAATGCTATTAAGTCTGGTGACCTAGCTGGTCACACATCTGGTCCGCTGGAAGAAGAATCCTTAGATACTGCTGTCTAGTAAACTTGTAATGACGCAGTATTTATTTTAGCATTTATTGTATTAAAATCTATTCAAACGAATTTTGACCGGGATGTGTGCTTACATTTTAGGCGTTACCTCGGGTCATCTACTGCCAAACGGAGCGAAATATGCAATGCAATGTAATGATATTCTTAGAAAAATGAATTATCGTTAAACTTCTGAATTCAACAATGTAATATAAAACCCATATATATTTAGTGTATAGTCCTTTGTTTAAGCTAGAATTAAGAAAAACATGGTTTTTGAAAATAATGTATTCAAACCCAACAAAAGAATAAAAATAAAATAACTAGTTCTAAAAAATCTAAACGAAAAAAATCATGTAAGTTGTTCCAAACGGCCGCCTTTAACATTTTTGCATTAAATGGTTTTTTCAATTATTTTTCTCATAATATTATTGAGTTGTGGAGATTTTCTATTACTCTTATTCTATTTTGCAGACCTTCCAGTGTTGTTAGCGGCCTTAAATAAACTTTTTTTAGATCAGAGAAAAGTAATTAGTCCAATGAGATGAAGTCTGGTGACCCAGCTGGCCACACATCTGGTCTGCTAGAAGAATCTATAGATACCGCTGCCTAGTAAACTTGTAATGATGCAGTATTTATTTTAGCATTTATGGTATTGAAATGTATTGAACTGTATTGAAATGTATTGCATTTATTGAAATGTATTGAAATGTATTGAAATTAATTTTGACCGGGGCGTCCCGTATAACCAAATCTATAAAGATGTCCTAGGCGATAGAGTTATTTAAAGATGCGGTAAAGATTACGTGATACAGGTGTAATATGTATTGGAGCTGTACTTTAGCCTATACCTTAACTGTATAGATTAAATATTTACCGCATCTATATGATATCTATACTTGTTTCCAGTACAGTTTTATCTTTATCACATCTTTATCACATCTTATTCTATGCTGTACCGCACCGGTACTTCAAGCAGGGATTTTATCTTTATCGGATCTGTAGAAAATATATACTGATTGTCTTTACAGTTGTACCTTTAACAAATCTCTACAATATCTTCATGCAGGCTATATCGCACCTGTAGCGCAATTACCGATTTTGTCTTTATCGAATCTATGCTAAATATATACTGCCTGTCTTTACAGTTTTATCTTAAGCCTAAAACCGCTGTGTATAGCGTCAATCTAAACACTATCTTTATTTGTTGGCCTTGTGTATAAAAACGTTAAAAATGGCGCATCAACAAGATCAAGAATTTAAAGTTTACGAATTTGATGGAACCTTGGAGATTTGTGTGCTTCCTACAATTATAATAATAATTTATGACATAATCATTAACCAAGGCTGCTGTCTCCAATGTGGAGTTATTTTCGATAGGGGGATCATTTACCACAATATCTATAAACCACAAGTAAATAAAATGATAACCTTCATCATAAACTGTTATTACACCTATAACCAATACTATACCTTTTGATGTGCCTACAGCAGAGAGCATTTTCTCAGTTGTGCTGTACTTATAACGTCCAACCGCGGATTTACGGGGGGTGGAGTAGTAGGGGTAATTACCCCCCCCCCCCCCCAAGGCCAAAAAAATCACCTAAAGCACTAGAAGTAAAGTGTTTTTGAACATGTAATTGGAAAAAATTTGTAAATAAATATATTTCATCGGCTAAAAGTTTTCCAGCGAAACACAATAAGAATGACTCAATTGCAAAGAAACTTTCTTAACGGTAAAACCTAAAACCAAGCCGGACGTTAAACAATGCATGGCTTAAGATCAGCTGTAAACCGTTATGGGGGTTTATAAACAGACCTGTTTGGAAAGTCTACTCACCAAAAAGATAAAGATATTTAAAGCTTATCCCAGCGCCAGCAGTACAAAGTACGAACCGACATCAACATATTACGTGATATTTTTTTCTTGAAATTACAATTCTGACCTCAGCAATGGCGAGAAATTCAGAAATAATGTACTTTAAAATAGTTGGTGGTAAAATAATACAAAGACATCAATTATTTCGAAGTAAGATTCTCGAAATGTCTGAACCTACTAAAACTGTTTTATATTTTATCCCCTATAATTCTTCACTGTTTATTTTTCTTAATACTTTACTCTATCAAAATAGTCTGTTTTCACGTGTTTCTTGAAATTTTAATACTATATATAATCTAACGTCGTTTATATCTGCTTTTTTCCACTTCGCTTGTAAGCGTTTCGGCATCAGTTTATTAAAAACTTAGCAAAGCTACAAACGATACACTTTACCAACTATTTATAAAATGATTTTACTCTACATTAAAATTAATGTAAAAAACAAAATTAGAAAATGAGAAACATGAAACACATTTAACTTTAAAAATTTCAAGAGCCCACAAAAATGTCTAACTTTATTATTAAGCGTCCAATGCGTTTTCTACGTAGTCCCTGTTAATCACGTTTTATCCAAGCATACTATACGCCCTTAACGAGATATTATGCAACGTCACTATAAATTTTACTGCAAAAAAAACGGTTTAACCCTAACTGTAATTCTTGGTAGTACATTTGTATCATATTGTCCATCATAACCTTCTGTAATACTCTTAAAACATTTAGCGGTCGAATCTTATAACAGGCGAGATTAGCTCAGGGTGCAAGGAGACCGACTCGCAAACCAAAGATGGCCAGTTCGATTCCCCGCTAAGGTAAAGTATGCAGCGCATTTTTAAAATTAAAAATCTATCAATAAATACATTAGTGTAAATGAAATTAGCTAAAAAAATACAGAGGGGTTGTATAAAATATTATAAGAGAAAATATATCCGCGTAAAAAAATATTTTTTTTTAATCTAAAATTAATTGCTTGAATTATCTATACCGCACCTTAATTTGGACGATACAGCATCGGAATAGTATCTTTAAAAACCTATATCGTATCTTTACAGTACCTTCATGTGCTCTATACGCAATCTTAACTGCATCTGTACTTTAACTATATGTTGTCTGTACAGGAGCTTTACATCTTATATACAGAGTTAGTAAAGACAACTATACCCAATCGATATGTAATCTCTATCGTCGCGCTATCCATAGGGTACAGAAAGCCTGTATCGACTAAAGATTTAAATACAGGTTCGATATAGGTTCTGTATTGTGTGGTTATACGGGGTGTGTTTACATTTTACGGGCGATCTAGGGGCATCCGCCGCCAAACGGAGCTAAAAGCCCGCTACCAAATTTTGTTTAACATGCAATGTTATGTCTGCAAAATTTTTGATGTATTTCCTATAATAATTTGCAAATGTAACAAATCGCTTAGTTTCATTTGAGTCTTTTGGTATTGGATATTGCTGAATGGACTGAATTTTTTCAGGATCTGGAGAAACTCCATTAACCGAAATTACATGACCTAAATATAAAATTTCTTTCTTTAAAAATTAACATTTATTAGGGTTTAATTTTAAATTTACGTCTCGTAATCTTTGCAAAACTTTTGTAAGATTTTTATTATGATTTGTTAAATTATTGCCAAACACAATTAAATCGTCTAAATAAATAAAGCAACTTTCGTAATTTAAACCAGCCATTGCAATTGTCATTGCACGAGAAAATGCACTAGGATTAATTTTTAACCCCATTGGAAGCCTAGTCATTTGGAACTTTCCACGGTCTGTTGTGAAAGCTGAATATGGTCGGCTAGCAGGATCTAATAAAATTTGATAATATCCTTGTGATAAATCGAGATGTGAAAAATACATAGCGCCGGATAAGGAATCTAAAATTTCCGTAATGTTTGGTAATGGAAATTTGTCATTTTCAATGTTGGTTTAGCAATCTATAGTCAAGGACGATTCGAAACTTTTTAACACCTCCTTAATCTATTTTTTTCGGAACAATTAAAATTGGTGCTGACCATTCCGATCGCGCTTCTTCAATGACGCCGTCTTTCAACATTTGATTAACTTGCTTATGCACTTCTATTTTTGTGTGTTTGCGGTATACGATAAGGTTTTACATAAACAGGTTTAGATCCTTGTTTTAAATGTCGTTTTCCAAATGAAATACGTCAGCATATTTAGCACATACTCTTTGGAGTGAATGTATTCGTCTGTGTTTAAATGATTTGTTTTTATTAATTCTAAGAGTTTATCTACGCGATTAACTGATGCTACCTTATTTTTGCTGAATTCAAGTATTTGATAGTCATTGAATTTTTCTATTTTAGGCTTAAAATTTCTAAGTTTAATTTCTTTGTCTCTAACATTAAGTATTCTAACCGGTATAATATTACTATTTGGTGTAGCTAAAACTCCTGCAACAAAAATTCCTTCCCCTAATAATTCTTCTGGCAAAACAATGCAATCTTCGTTAATGTCAACCCAACAGTATTTAATTACTTTGCATCGCGCTGGAATTGTAGTAAAAATTTCGTATTTAGATTGCATAGGTACCGTAATTTTTATTTTATTTATCCAAAAAGAAAATACAAACTTTTCATAATGTATAGTAGCAGAATACTTGCTAAAAAAATCTGTGCCAATGACTCCTTGCATATCATGTGCAAAACTATTTGTAATTAGAAACGTATGACACACATTCGTATTGTTTACCTTTAAAGAAATATTTGCTGAACCTTGCGAAATTGTAGATCCTGAGATTCCTTTTATTTTAATTTTCTTTGAAAAATTAATTACTTCATTTTCAATTAAATAATTCTTAAAAATAATACTTACAGATGCACCTGTATCTAACAAAAATATTAACCCTTTCCCACCATATTTCATTCGTATAAAATTTAAACCATTATTTAAATTTAAAATTACGGGATTATTAATGTCTTCATTATGTCGATTTGGGGCCTCAAAAAAATTCGACAGCCGGAGTTGATTGAAAAGAGCTAGTACTGACTGTTGCGTTTGGTTCCTCGTTTCCTACATAAAATTTTCTTTGAGTGCTATTATTTCTAAAATTGGTGTTAGGGCCGTTATATATATTTTTTCCTCTGAAAGAGGGTTTGCAGCTACCTTTATTATTATTACCTCGACCTCTAGAAAAATTATTTGAAAATTGTCTACGATTGTTTTGATTAGAAAATTTGAAATTAAAATTTCCACGATTATTATTGTAATTATTTCGTTGAAAATTTCCGCGATGTGGACCTCGCATGTGATACACCTCAGAAGTATCGTGTCTAGGTATTTCTTCGTCTTTGGCTCCACGGATAGCTTCACTTAATTTTGAATAATTGCGCGCTTTAATGATGGTACGCAATTCAGAATTTTGCAAACCATTAGCAAACGTATTAACAGCAATTTTTTCGTTAACATCTGCCAGAATTTTTAAAGCATCGTTATTTCCATCAGCTTGAGCAATTGTTAAATCTACAAGTAGTTCTTCGACTGTTTTACCGAAATTATCAATAGATTTTCCACCTTGCCTAACGGTACTTAATTTAACTGACAGCGATGAAGCAGATTTTTTGGTTAAACAATTAGATTTTAAATCTGTAATTAATTCCGTATTTGAGGGATAACTATTTTTCAAACGAATTTTAGTACTTTCTGAAATTCTTGTTTTTAATACGTAAGTAGTTAATAATTTTTTCCCATTACCATCTAATAATGCGTCATATAACTCAATGGCATCAATTAATTGTTTTGTTATATTTTCTGTACCGTCCATAACCGGTAACAGACTTGCAGCAGTTTTTAAATCGAATTTTTCTAACATTTTGCTTTCGTCACCGGAGCAATCTGAATCTAATAATAATGAACTTGTATCTGAATTTAATATTTCTGCTGTAAATTCGGATTGCTCAGTGCACGATTCCTTAAGCCTAGAATCTAAAATTACATTTATGTTTTCAAAATACTTAATAATAGCATCTACGTAAGTTTTAACTTCTTTTATTATATGTACTTGCTTCATGCTGAGTGTTATTAAATGATTCCCTTATATTTTGAAATTCTACTTTTAATTTATTAATTTTTCTAAACTTACGATTCGTATAAAGAATGTTCTTACGCCTATTAATACCATCCTTTCTTAAATTACGATCAAACACTCTTAGTTCTTCCAGTAAATTCTGAAATTCGCGCGGAGCGGACATGACATCTTTGTAGACGATAAGGTGATAATACCATTTTCACTTCACTATGCACTAATTTTAATATTATAAAGATAGTAAGAAAGAGGGATTTGGTTTCAATTATAGCTAGAATAGATCACTACATGCATGTTTCGTTTTTATTGAAACTCATCAGGTGAACATAATTCTAACCATAATTGAAACCAAACAAATAAGCATATATAAATGCTAGTAGATATAAAGTTAAAGGCGAATGACAACAGTAAAGCAGCGAGGAAACGTTGCAAAGCAAAGCAATGCACGCATATAACCGGCCAGTTCAGATCGGAACCATAAATAGGTGACACGACCTTACCGTCCTCTAGGCACAATTCTTAAAACACGGTAGCCCGTGTAGTAAATAAAATAAAGATAGTAAGAAAGAGGGATTTGGTTTCAATTATAGCTAGAATAGATCACTACATGCATGTTTCGTTTTTATTGAAACTCATCAGGTGAACATAATTCTAACCATAATTACTATCTTTATTACTTCTTACTATCTTTATTTTATTTACTACACGGGCTACCGTATTTTAAGAATTGTGCCTAGAGGACGGTAAGGTCGTGTCACCTATTTATGGTTCCGATCTGAACTGGCCGGTTATATGCGTGCATTGCTTTGCTTTGCAACGTTTCCTCGCTGCATTATAGAGGGCTTTACTGTTGTCATTCGCCTTTAACTTTAATTTTAATATTACTTTTCACACCCACTCACTTTGTACCTTTTATTTTTCACTTAACGTTCACTACACTTGTTCTCGGCTTCTTAAAATCTCCTCTCGGATCTTCTTTCGTATCGTCGCTTTGCATCGAAAAATTATGATTATGGCCATGATTAAAACCACTAATTCGGAAATTTCCTTAATTGTCTATGAAGAACTTGCTGTGTTATTCTTCAAGCCACCACTGTTTCCAGCTTGTGCAATTATTACTTCCTCCTTCGATTGCGATGATCCCATTTTAATAGATTTTTATACCCACTTTAAAACTTAACCGGTAGGAACTTAACTGGCAGGAACTTAACTGGCAGGGTCGCCATGTAATGACCCGCTTAGGGCCAAAGGGTTCTTTTAGAAATCAAACATTACATGTCCCAAACTACATCTTTATTCCAACAATGCACAAACATGTATAATCCAAATTCCATATATTTAATACAAAGTTGCTTATTAGTTATGTGCTTATTATACAGAATAAGCAGTATTGCACATTATGGTGGACTTTGTAAGGC